>CM038674.1:16618040-17823066 GCA_021605145.1 Aegilops bicornis | reverse complement strand
ACTCTGCATACTTGCTCCTCCTCGTCTGTTCGTCCCTCGATCTGTCGCGCGAGACGACCAGTGTTGGGCGACGGCGATATCGACGAGTTATGGGATGATTGTTTGTTGACCCGTGCACCCGTGTTCTGACCGGAAAACGCTAGCATAGACATGGCCCCAGGCCCAGACGGACGACCGAGACAGGCCAAGGCCCAGGATGGAGGTGGGTTGGGCGGGGCGGAGCCCGCCCCGCGAGGCAGAGCGTGGCTGCGTTCTTTTTTCTTTTTGTACCGGTTCAATTCAATTAGTACCACCTCGTTTATATTGCGATTTTGTCTATACCGTAATGATGAAGATCTTAAAATGATTGGTGAAAGATCGTGGATGTCGCCTAGAGGGGTGGTGAATAGGCGCTTTTAAAATAATTACGGTTTAGGCTTGAACAAATGCGGAATAAACCTACCGGTTAATTTGTCAAGCACAAAACCTACAATAACTAGGCTCACCTATGTGCACCAACAACTTATGCTAAGCAAGATAAACAACTAAGTGATAGCAAGATATATGACAAGAAACAATATTGCAATAACAAAGTAAAGTGCATAAGTAAATGGCTCGGGTAAGAGAAAACCGAGTGCAGCGGAGACGACGATGTATCCCGAAGTTCACACCCTTGCGGATGCTAATCTCCGTTTGGAGGCGGTGTGGAGGCACAATGCTCCCAAGAAGCCAATAGGGCCACCGTAATCTCCTCACGCCCTCGCACAATGCAAGACGCCGTGATTCCACTAAGGCACCCTTGAGGGAGATCACCGAACCCGTACAAATGGTAACCCTTGGGGGCGGTCACCGAACCCGTACACTTTGGCAACCCTTGGGGGCGGTCACCAGTACCCGTCAAATTGCTCCGGGCGATCTCCACAACCTAATTAGAGACCCCGACGCTTGCCCGGAGCTTTACACCACAATGATTGAGCTCCAAGCACCACCAACCGTCTAGGGCGCCAAAGCACCCAAGAGGAACAAGCTCAAGGGCACCAAGCACCCAAGAGTAATAAGCTTCTCAACTCGTAACTTCCACGTATCACGTGGAGAACTCAAACTGATGCACTAAATGCAATGGCAAGGGCACACGGAGTGCCCAAGTCCTTCTCTCCCAAATCCCACCAAAGCAACTAATGCTAGGGAGGAAAATGAGAGGAAAAACGAAAGAAGAACACGAAGAACTCCAAGATCTAGATCCAAGGGGTTCCCCTCACTTAGAGGATAAAGTGATTGGTGGAAACGTGGATCTAGATCTCCTCTCTCTTTTCCCTCAAGAACTAGCAAGAATCATTGGAGGGATTGAGAGTTAGCAAGCTCGAAGAAGGTCAACAATGGGGGAAGAACACGAGCTCAAAGGATAAGGTTGAATGGGGAAGAAGACCCCTTTTATAGGAGCTCCCGAATCCAACCTTATGCTCACAGCCCGCACAGAGCGGTACTACCGCTCCAAGGAGCGGTACCGCTAAGGCGGTAGTACCCCTTCGAAACACAACAGCGAGGAGGCAAAAAGGCCAGAAGAACCGTCGGAGCGGTAGTACCGCTCGTCCTCATGGTACTACCGCTCGACCTCACGGTACTACCGCAAATGGTACTAGTGCTTGCGAGCGGTACTAAAAAAATACTTCTGTGCCTACTTCCGCTGAGCAAAACACGAGATTTTGGTCCGGAGCGGTACTACCGCTTAGGAGCCGCGGTAGTACTGCTCTGGAGCGGTACTACCGCTCAGGAGCCGCGGTAGTACTGCTCTGGAGCGGTAGTAAAAAATTACATCCGCTCTAGTCGCGGTAGTACCGCTGCAACCTTTACCAAAACAACCACAACTTTTGCAAATGGACTCCGAATTCAACGAAACCAAGTTTGTTGGAAAGCTAGCGACAAGGGCTTACACAATCTTGAAAGAAATACCAATAAGAAGCAAATGAGAAAAGTCCCAAAGGAAAATAGTGAGAACCCTTCCTCGGAAAAGACCGGTAAAACCTCCAACACCGAAAACATCATAGAAGACGCATGTCAACTCCGTTTTCGATGAACTCAAGCTTGTCATCAAGATGACCATAAGCTCTAAGACTCACAAAGAGAACCAAACAAGAACCAAAAAACATGATGCAAGGATGCAAGGGTTTGAGCTCTCTACTAACGATACGATCAAGCTACCAACTTGAGAGCCCCCCTTGATAGTACGACAAACGATCATATAACCCGGTCTCCCTACTACCACCACGAGACCGGTAAAACAGAAATCCTATCAAGGGCAAACCTTTGCCTTGCACATGATCCACTTGAGCTAGATGATGACGATCTTGTCCTCCGCAAGATGGACCACCTTTCTTGATTGCGTTGGGTCGATGGAGACTAGATGATTGCTCCCCATACTCCACTATGGGTGAGCCACTCTTGACACATCTTCACAAGTCCATTGACACCACAATGGATGACAAGCTTCAAGCACTTGATCTCTTCGTGATGCTACACTTGAACTTGCACATGACAATCTTGATGACGATCACTACTTGATGTCATCCTTTCCATGGGTTGTATGATATCTTCCTGTTGACGCAAGCCCATGGACATGTACCTAACCCCACATAGAACTCTCACATAGACCATGGGTTAGTACACAAAGTGCAATGGACAATGCTTACCATACCATGGGATCACTTGATCCCTCTCGGTACATCTTTTACGCTTTGTGAGTTGATCAACTTGATTCACTCTTGACTTAGTCTTGATCAACCTTGAATCTTTCCAACTCTCTTAGTTTGGATGATGTCTTGAAGGTAAACATGAATGATCACACAATCTTATTCTTCAAGATATTCTTGCAATAAGCTCAACACTCACATGACCAATCTTTGGATAATTCCTTAATAGCACCTTGGTCAACACATAAACTCCTTGAAACCAACGCATGGACTTCAAGAAATGCCTATGGACAAATCCTTCAAATATAACTCAATGCAACCATTAGTCCATAGAGAATGTCATCAATTACCAAAACCACACATGGGGGCACCGCATGTCCTTTCAATCTCCCCATTTTGGTAATTGATGACAATCACTTTCAAGAGAGTTTATATAAGGAATTATGCATCACCATGCAATGCAACAACCAATAATGCATGCGTATGAGATGCAAATGCTTAGAAACAAAACCAAAGCAAGGAGAAAACTCTGAAGACTTCTCCACAAAACTCTCTGAAACTTCTCCCCCATTGGCATCGATTGCCAAAATGGGCGTAAAGCTAAGAAGACCAATATAAAAGGTGTTCCTCCAAAAGTTATGTATTTCTCAACAAGAGAGTGGAATGCCATACACATATCCAAAGGTAATACTTGGAGGAAGACCAACTATATTGAGGCACCAAGATTGCAAAAGAGTGATATGCCACAAAGACATAACAAAGAGAGAAACAAGCAATCAAGCAATCAAAAGATACCAATTGAAGCAAGCTATCAAAATATACCAAGTGAACCAACTAGACCAATGAACCTACATGCCACATGAATAAAGATATTATGAAATGAGCAGAGGAGTGTTCTAAAGAAACTAGAGAAGCTCCCCATGATTTGTGCACATCAAGAACTTTTGTATTAGGATACAAAGTGCACAAAATAGGATCATAGCTCCCCCAGAATCAATAGAAACTTACAACAAGTGCAAGTGAGCATATAGGAAACTAAGCCTAGCGCTTTCAACAAGCACATGGTTGAGCAACATTATAAAAGAGGCAACTTAAGAATAGGCTCAACCAAAATGATGTGTGTGAGTCATGGCAAAGCACATGAGAAGACTAATATACGAATGAGCATAAGCATCAACATAGTCTCGAATGAATGAGATACATGGTGCAAAGCCTTTCATTCTCACACACAACTAGCAAATGGGTTCACAAGCTTACTAATAAGAAAATAGAGAACCTATGCTTGTGACAACCCGTGGTGAAGATAGGCGATGAGAGGCTCATCAAGGCGAGGGGTACCAATTAAGATGGCAAACGCCTTGTAAAGATAAGCAAGAGGAAAATAATCTTCACCACACAAGAGTGCATCAAGATGCAACGATAGAGGACACGCACTCAAGGCAAAAGCTTTCACGGAGCCACCAAAGAAATAACATAAGAAAGACAAGGTGGACGTGAAAGAAAGGATATCAACTAGAGATGTAATTTCTCTCAAGTGTATAAGGTTCTAGGTAGACAAAATCATGATGATATATATCTACAAAGAGGGATGTACACCTGAAATAGTTACAACATGAAGGAACAGGATATCCACAAGGAAGTCATAAATATACCAATAAGATATTTGCTTGAAAGCATAGCACTTGGCTAGATATGGTCTTATTGTATATAAATGAATTCCTACCGCATGAACATCAAAGACATCACAACTAGCAACATGAGATCATCGTTGAGATGCTTTGAGAAAGGAAACAAGTATCACAAGAAAGAATGAAATACATGCCATGATACAACCTACACAAGGTTGATGCAAGTAATGTGTGCATGTAGTATATGATGATACTTATTACCGAGATACCATTGGAAGGATGTAGTAGATACCAATTGAAGGTAGATAGTAGTTCATTGATCATCCTAGCTTGACTCCAATATGCACATGGTGACAACACCTTCCTTGTGAATGAGCCGAGCATCCAATGCATCTCCAAATGTTCCTATAAGAACAACACAAACTAAACGGTACCCAAACTCATCGGGACCAAATAGTTAGAAACACCAATACATAGGACAAACTCCACATAAATATGTGCATATAGATATGAAAATGAATATCATGCACATCTCATCCAAATTGAGACTAGGTGGAGTTTCTCCCATATATTGAGTCAAAGAAAGAAAGCATGCCAAATAAAATACATGAAGAAAACATGCATGCTCAAGACTTCAAAACCGAAACCAAAAGACAAAGAAATGCCAAGTGAAAAGGATACCAAATGAATAAAACATCACTTGGAGGATATCCATAAAAGATACATCAAGGAATGAGATATTCATTGATACACTCAAAATAAAAGATATCAAACTCCCAAAAGAGAGGATGGTTCCAAACAAACCAAGCTCTCTACAAAGTTTCATGATAGCACAAAGTACCAAAACGAAAACGGCTTGCCTTCCACCAACACACACTTGATAAGGATCGCAAGAAGAGTGTTCTATAGAGAATAGGATAGCTCCCCAAGACTAGTGCATTATAGAGAATTTGCATTTGAATACAAAATGCACAAGGTGGGATCACCACTTTCACTATATCTAGAAAACACTAGACAAGGACGAGAAATAAACAAGATCCACAAGTGGTAGGGAAGACAACGGGAGTTGACACAAACCTTGGCAAGAGAAAAGGTAAAATAAAAACAAAAGCCAATGTAAAGATGATCAATAAATTCTACCACAAAAGTTAGTACCAATTGTCAAAAGACAAGAAGTAAATGGAAATAATTCCCGGTGGTAGATAGCAAGGATATCCGACATCATCTTCACACCAAACACAAGCAAATTGCAACTTGTAGAGCTATCATGCCACCTAGGAACAAGATAATTTACAATATCAATTCTAGGTGACAATATCTCAAATGTACACATTTTCTAGGCTAGTAATACACACATAGCATATTACTCCCCCATAATGTGATACGAATTAAAGATAGACAAGAGACAATTAAAAAGATCCAACAAGAGATAATTAATGGACAATTTAGAATTTGAATTTCTCATGAGAGATATACCACCTAGAGACTAGATACTCTTGAAATATCAATACTAGATGGTATTACTCATGTACACACATTTATAGGATTATGAGGTGCACAAAGCACATCACTCCCCATAATTGGATATTCCATTAATCTCTCACAAGAGCCAACTAAGAAATAAACAAGATGCAAAAAGGCTCAACGCATACGGCACACACGTACCTGATGTGCAAACCAACACACACATACTTGATTGCTCAAGATAAGCATGTTGGAAGCACAACATATACAAACACATGCAAGGAACAAAACCAACACATGCATGGGGGAAAGTAACTTTCAATGTAAACAATTTAAGTACAAGTTACATAAGGAGGCACATTGGATATAAGATAGAAACTTGATAATCCAATTGACTTGGCTTGAGACAATAAGAATGATGAAGTCCCTTAATTCTTCATAATGTAGCCAAGTCTCCAATGCCCTCCAACAACACCTATTGATCAAGTTTGAGCTTGTTGGTCCCCAACCAAGTTGGGTCCTAAGAGGTTAGTCACAATAGGCTTGGCAACCCAAATGGTTCTTTTCTTGACACCACTTTGAGTACCAACAAACTTGGCAAACACATTGCCGACCTTATCCTTCCCAAGAGAATAGATATCATCAATAGTAATTGGGTTGGATAAGTTACCACTAGTGCATCAAGAAGCGAGGTGGCCTTTCTCACGACATAAGTAGCAACGTCTACTATTCACTTTCTTCTCACTTGATTTCTCAAAAAGAGAAGCATTAACTTGGGTCTTCTTGGGAAGAGGCCTTTCTTCAACTTGAGGTTGAGCATGAGATTGAACTTGTGCCCTCTTCCCTTGTTGCTTGACACTAATGGCCTTCTTCTTCAATGGGCAAGATCTAACATGATGTCCTTCTACTTTGCACTTGAAGCAAACAATCTTGGCGAATTCTTGACTTGTTCTTGGCCCTTCCTTTTGTTCATCTTGGACTTCTTCTTCTTATTGGAGTTGAATCCAAGTCCACCTTTGTCATTGGGGATTTTTGCACACTCAAGATATTGTTGAGTGTGGATTTCCTTGATGACTCTTTTCCAAGTCTTTCTTCAAAGAAGTGACTTGGGCCTTGAGCTCTTTGATTTCCTCTACATGGTTAGTCTCGACACAAGTACTAGAGGAAGTATAAGCTTCATCGTTAGAGCAACAAGGCAAGGAAAGCAATTCATCACAAGATGTAACAACATTGTGAGTAGATGAATTACAAGGACTAGCACATGGCAATATATTATTTTGACTAGAAGTAGTGCTAGTATCCACATGAGGCTCACTAGATGTTACCTTAGCAATCATGGCATCATGAGCTATCTTTAGCACATTATGGGATACTAGAAGATCGTCAGGAGAGCTTGAGAGCTTTTCATGGCTTTCTTCCAATTTCCCATAATTGCTAGATAGCAACTCAAGTTGAGCTCGTAGCTCAACATTCTCCTTCAAAATGGATGCTTCACAAGTAATAGAGTTAGTAGAACAAGCATAATCATTAACGACAATAGGAGGGGGCAACTTAGCAAGCTCTTTTAAATAAGAAGCTTCAAGTTGAGCATGAGACTCAGTGAGTTTGATGAGCTCACCCTTGATGACCCTTGAGCCATTTTCGAGGTGCTCAAAGTCCTCAAAGAGTCTAGCATGAGCAACTTCAAGCTTAGAATTTTTAGTTTTGAAATCATTGGCCACCTCAAGAGTTCTATCATGAGATTCCCTCACTCTAGATAATTCTAGAGAAAAAGTCTCCTCAAGAGATTCGGAGGTGGTTTGTTCATGTTCAAGAGCTTGAGATAGCTCCGCGATCTCATTTGCGTAATCACGCCCATGAGCTTCCATTTTCTCAGTGGTGACCTCATGCTCCTCTAGATGAGATTCCAACTCCTCAATGTATTTCTTGCCATCAATGGCAATGGACATTATTTCCATGAAGTTGGAATGAGCAATTTTATTTTTATGAAGAGCTTTAAAAATCATTTCCCCTTAGTTTTTAAGGAGGCAACATTATCATTCTCTTCATCATTATCCTCATCATCATTAGCATCAACATCATCATCAAGAGACATATTGGGGTACAAAGTAGGAGATACCTTTGACGCCTTAGCCATAAGGCAAAAAGTAATAGATGATGGTGTAGGATCCCTTGAGGCACCATTAAACACCACATCTTGTTCCATGGAGTGTTGGGTTTCCTCTACATTGTTAGCACAACAATTCGAGGAAATAGATGCATTTTATCATGGCAACAAGACATAGCAAGCATATCATCATGAGATTTAGTCAAGCAATTTCTACATGATATGCAAGGACTATCAACACAAGCATGTGAAACATTTGGAGTGCTCAAGTGTTAAAGCCCAAAGAAGGAGCATTGCAATAATATAGTGATGAAGGATCATCCACAATAAGCATACTATCATCATTGCAATGACCAACACTACTCACCATATCATTACCTTGTGGCAAACCACATGTAGGTGAAGTAGAATAAGTTGAGAAGACTATATGACCACAGGTGGAGGGAGAACAATCATCCCCACAATCGTGGACACACCATATTTATCTTGAAGCTTCGTCCACAACTCATGAGCATCTCGGAACGGCATGAGTTGAAATATAACTACATTGCTCAAAGCATCGAAAAGCACATTAGAAGCTTGAGAATTGAGATAAGAGTTTTTCTCATCCTCTAAAGATAATCTTTGGGGATCCTTTGGAGGAGAAAAACCCATATCTACAATTCGCTCTAAATTTGGGTCCATGACCCTAAAGAGATTAAGCATGCAAATTACCCAAACATCAAAATTTGTGCCATCGAAACTAAGAGTGTCAGAGAAACCTAATCCCCTAGTCAACATCTTTACTCTCTAGGCAGTTAAGCCTAACAAAGAGAGACGAGGCTCTGATACCAATTGAAAGATCGTGGATGTCGCCTAGAGGGGGGTGAATAGGCGCTTTTAAAATAATTATGGTTTAGGCTTGAACAAATGCGGAATAAACCTAGCGGTTAATTTGTCAAGCACAAAACCTACAACAACTAGGCTCACCTATGTGCACCAACAACTTATGCTAAGCAAGATAAACAACTAAGTGATAGCAAGATATATGACAAGAAACAATATGGCTATCACAAAGTAAAGTGCATAAGTAAAGGGCTCGGGTAAGAGATAACCGAGGTACGCGGAGACGACGATGTATCCCGAAGTTCACACCCTTGCGGATGCTAATTTTGGAGCGGTGTGGAGGCACAATGCTCCCCAAAAAGCCACTAGGGCCACCGTAATCTCCTCGCGTCCTCGCACAATGCAAGATGCCGTGATTCCATTAAGGGACCCTTGAGGGCGGTCACCGAACCCGTACAAATGGCAACCCTTGGGGGCGGTCACCGAACCCGTACACTTTGGCAACCCTTGGGGGCGGTCACGGTACCGTCAAATTGCTCCGGCGATCTCCACAACCTAATTAGAGACCCCGACGCTTGTCTGAGCTTTACACCACAATGATTGAGCTCCAAGCACCACCAACCGTCTAGGGCGCCAAAGCACCCAAGAGGAACAAGCTCAAGGGCACCAAGCACCCAAGAGTAATAAGCTTCTCAACTCGTAACTTCCACGTATCACGTGGAGAACTCAAACCGATGCACCAAATGCAATGGCAAGGGCACACGGAGTGCCCAAGTCCTTCTCTCCCAAATCCCACCAAAGCAACTAATGCTAGGGAGGAAAATGAGAGGAAGAACGAAAGAAGTACACGAAGAACTCCAAGATCTAGATCCAAGGGGTTCCCCTCACTTAGAGGATAAAGTGATTGGTGGAAACGTGGATCTAGATCTCCTCTCTCTTTTCCCTCAAGAACTAGCAAGAATCATTGGAGGGATTGAGAGTTAGCAAGCTCGAAGAAGGTCAACAATGGGGGAAGACACGAGCTCAAAGGATAAGGTTGAATGGGGAAGAAGACCCCCTTTTATAGGAGCTCCCGAATCCAACCGTTATGCTCACAGCCCGCACAGAGCGGTACTACCGCTCCAAGGAGCGGTACTACCGCTAGGGCGGTAGTACCCCTTCGAAACACAACAGCGAGGAGGCAAAAAGGCCAGAAGAACCGTCGGAGCGGTAGTACCGCTCGTCCTCACGGTACTACCGCTCGACCTCACGGTACTACCGCAAATGGTAGCGGTACTACTGCTTGCGAGCGGTACTAAAAAAATACTTCTGTGCCTACTTCCGCTGAGCAAAACATGAGATTTTGGTCCGGAGCAATACTACCGCTTAGGAGCCGCGGTAGTACTGCTCTGGAGCACTAGTAAAAAATTACATCCGCTCTAGTCGCGGTAGTACCGCTGCAGCCTTTACCAAAACAACCACAACTTTTGCAAACGGACTCCGAATTCAACGAAACCAAATTTGTTGGAAAGCTAGCGACAAGGGCTTACACAATCTTGAAAGAAATACCAATAAGAAGCAAATGAAAAAGGCCCAAAGGAAAATGGTGAGAACCCTTCCTCGAAAAAGACCGGTAAAACCTCCAACACCGAAAACATCATAGAAGACGCATGTCAACTCCGTTTTCGATGAACTCAAGCTTGTCATCAAGATGACCATAAGCTCTAAGACTCAGAAAGAGAACCAAACAAGAAACAAGAAACATGATGCAATGATGCAAGGGTTTGAGCTCTCTACTAACGATACGATCAAGCTACCAACTTGAGAGCCCCCCTTGATAGTACGACAAACGATCATATAACCCGGTCTCCCTACTACCGCCACGAGACCGGTAAAATAGAAAACCTATCAAGGGCAAACCTTTGCCTTGCACATGATCCACTTGAGCTAGATGATGACGATCTTGTCCTCCGCAAGATGGACCACCTTTCTTGATTGCGTTGGGTCGATGGAGACTAGATGATTGCTCCCCATACTCCACTATGGTGAGCCACTCTTGACACATCTTCACAAGTCCATTGACACCACAATGGATGGCAAGCTTCAAGCACTTGATCTCTTCGTGATGCTACACTTGAACTTGCACATGACAATCTTGATGACGATCACTACTTGATGTCATCCTTTCCATGGGTTGTATGATATCTTCCTCTTGACGCAAGCCCATGGACATGTACCTAACCCCACATAGACCATGGGTTAGTACACAAAGTGCAATGGACAATGCTTACCATACCATGGGATAACTTGATCCCTCTCGGTACATCTTTTATGCTTTGTGAGTTGATCAACTTGATTCACTCTTGACTTAGTCTTGATCAACCTTGAATCTTTCCAACTCTCTTAGTTTGGATGATGTCTTGAAGGTAAACATGAATGATCACACAATCTTCTTCTTCAAGACATGCTTGCAATAAGCTCAACACTCACATGACCAATCTTTGGATAATTCCTTAATAGCACCTTGGTCAACACATAAACTCCTTGAAACCAACTCATGGACTTCAAGAAATGCCTATGGACAAATCCTTCAAATATTACTCAATGCAACCATTAGTCCATAGAAAATGTCATCAATTACCAAAACCACACATGGGGGCACCGCATGTCCTTTCAATTGGTGTTTCTTCTATTGATTCTTTGTTTAGCAAAACTAAGATTGATGATAAGGGGACTGGAGAAGAGACAACTTTAGCTAGAAGGCATCCCGATAATTTGGAGGGTGAAAATCTTGTTGAGAAAATTAAAAGTGCACTATTGCGGGATGCTGCTAACGCGACACTACGATCAGAGACCCTTCGAGAAACTGTGTGCGATGCAATAATCACAAACGGTGGTGTCAGGGAACCGTCAAAAATGTTCAAAACGTTTGCGATGACGGATGAACACGGTTCAGATTTTAGTTGCGTGTGCGATGAGGAAGAACAACATAAACGAGCAGCCATATCAATGTGTGTGTGATATACGGCATACAGTTCTCTCTGATGAAGTGTGTGCTATTAGGGAATGCAATAGAAACAGTTAGCCAGATCAAGGTGTGTATGATATACGACATACGGTTCACTCGGACAAACTGTTTTTAATTAAGCAAGAGAACGGAAACGGTTCATCTTAACAAGATGTGTGTGATATGCGGCATTTGCGATCAGCCAAAAGAACACAGACGATTCGTGTAAACCAGATGTGTGTGATACGCAGCAAACAACCCACTCGGATGAACTGTTTGCGATGAGAAATTATAACACAGACGGTTACTATAGTAAGTTCGAGTGCGATTATGTTCGTACAAAAAACTTTAAAAAATGCAAACTAGTTGCTTGCGTATAAACAATTATCAAAAAGTAACGAGACAGACCTTCTCCAAGCCAATCAACATGTGTTCAAAAAAATGTCAAAAATTACAAAACAAAGACCTCAATATTAACTAGATGGGATGGGTCACTATAAATGTTTATAATAAACCTTTGCAGTTACCCATCCAACTAGTTAATATTGAGTCCACTTCCCATCCGGTCATCCATCTCATGACTACTCCAGCCTCAGCAGAGAGTAAATGATAAAACAAAAACTTTAATTCGTTAAAACGTCGGCATGACACTTGCTATAAATGGAACATGTTGATTGCCAAAAATTCGACAAAATGGAAGTGAATCAATATTTCGTTAAAACTTTGACACTCATTTGCAATTTCATGTAAAATAAGGCAACAATCCGCAAACAAATTCATTACCGGCCATCGCCACCTCTTAAAAATTTCAGCATGACCTTTGTGTTGGAGAACGCAGTAATTTCAAAAAAATTTCTACGCACACACAGGACCATGGTGATGGCATAGCAACGAGAGGGGAGAGTGTTGTCTACGTACCCTCGTAGACCGTAAGCGGAAGCAATCACAACGTAGAGGAAGTAGTCGTACGTTCTCCTCGCGATCCTGCCGATCCCAGCGTTACTCCGGCACCTCCGAGTCGATGATGACGTAGAGGAAGTAGTCGTACGTTCTCCTCACGATCCAGCCGATCCTAGCGCCGTTACTCCGGCGCCTCTGAGTTCTTGGCACACGTTCAGCTCGATGACGCTCCACGGGCTCCGATCCAGCAAAGCTCCGGGGAGAGGGAGTTCCGTCAGCATGACGGCGTGGTGACGACCTTGATGTTTCACCGACGCAGGGCTTCGCCTAAGCACTGCTACGATATGACCGAGGTGGAATATGGTGGAGGGGGGCACCGCACACGACTAAGGAACGATCTCAAGGATCAACTTGTGTCTTCTAGGTGCCCCCTCCCCGTATATAAAGGAGGGAGGGAGGAGGTGGCCGCCCAAGGGGAGGCGCACCAAGGAGGGGGAAACCTACTCCAAGTAGGTTTCCTCTCTTTCCTTATCTTATTTGGAGGGAAGGAAAGAGTACTAGTATTAGGAAGTAGTACTAGTAGTAGGAATAGGAAGAGGGGAAGGAGAAAGGAAAGGGGCCGCCCCTTCCCCAATTCGGATTGGGCTTGAGGCGCGCCCCCTCCTTGTTCCTTCTTCCTTCTTCCTACATGGGCCCAATAAGGCCTATATACCTCCCGGGGTTCCGTAACCTCCGGAGCTCCAAACTTCTCCGAACCTTTCCGGTGTCCAAATATATCCGTCCAATATATTAATCTTTATGTCTCGACCATTTCGAGACTCCTCGTCATGTCCGTGATCATATCCGGGACTCTGAACAACCTTCGTACATCAAAATACACAAACTCATAATATAACCGTCCATCGAAACCTTAAGCGTGCGGACCCTACGGTTCGAGAACAATGTAGACATGACCGAGACACATCTCCGGTCAATAACCAATAGCGGGACCTGGATGCCCATATTGGTTCCTACATATTCTACGTAAGATCTTTATCGGTCAGACCGCATAACAACATACGTTGTTCCCTTTGTCATCGGTATGTTACTTGCCCGAGATTCGATCGTCGGTATCCAATACCTAGTTCAATCTCGTTACTGGCAAGTCTCTTTACTCGTTCCGTAATACATCATCTCACAACTAACTCATTAGTTGTAATGCTTGCAAGGCTTATGTGATGTGCATTACCGAGAAGGCCCAGAGATACCTCTCCACAATCGGAGTGACAAAACCTAATCTCGAAATACGCCAACCCAACAAGTACCTTTGGAGACACCTGTAGTACTCCTTTATAATCACCCGATTCGTTGTGACGTTTGGTAGTACCCAAAGTGTTCCTCCGGTAAACGGAGTTGCATAATCTCATAGTTGTAGGAACATGTATAAGTCATGAAGAAAGCAATAGCAACATACTAAACGATCAAGTGCTAGGCTAACGGAATGGGTCATGTCAATCAGATCATTCTTCTAATGATGTGATCCCGTTAATCAAATGACAACTCATGTCTATGGTTAGGAAACATAACCATCTTTGATTAACGAGCTAGTCAAGTAGAGGCATACTAGTGACACTCTGTTTGTCTATGTATTCACACATGTATTATGTTTCCGGTTAATACAATTCTAGCATGAATAATAAACATTTATCATGATATAAGGAAATAAATAATAACTTTATTATTGCCTCTAGGGCATATTTCCTTCACTTTGTTATAAATGGGACATATTGAGTGCCAGAAATTCGACGAAATGGAAGTATCAAAATGTTGGCACTCATTTGCATTTCATGTAAAAGACAACAACAAACAGCGAGCAAGTTCATCGCCCGTGTTCAACCAATTGTACCATATTCATTACCGGCTAACATACCACGAGCACGAACATAGCACAAGCAATGAATTGAAATCAATTACGTTATACCGGCCAATTGTATATGTAGGAGGAGGAGCTCACCAAGGCATCGGTGTGGGGGGACCGAGGCATCGGGGCAAAAAACACATATTTGACCTGAGGACGAAAAGAATTCACAATCTGAACTCCTTTTAAAAAAAATTCACCGAGCTGACCGTTTCGAATGGCGCCCGACAGAAAGGCGCCACACTATACTGTGTAGCGCCTGGAGCTTAGGCGCTACACGCCGGTCCAGCGTGGCAGCCCGGGCCCCACTCCTGGTTGTGCAGCGCCTAGCTGAAAGGAGTTGCACAGTGTAGTGCAGCGCCTAACCGAAAGGAGTTGCACTACCTTATATTAAAACTGTTGTAACTTTTAATCCGTGCATCCGATGAAAACGTGCCTTATATGAAAGTTGTATATTTTTCCGTGTTCTACGCAATGGTGGCATCTTCATCTATGTTAGGATCAATTTGCTTGATGAAAACCCTGTTGCAAAAGTGCATCATAATATAACTGACAGAATCTGTTAAATACAAACTTGGCATGATAGCCATTCACCTATAGCTCTTACGCGTTTTCAACCTACATGAGTTTTGCACTGCATAATGTGTACTTTCACGCCATGCCTATGCTTGCCATGTTAATCATCCTTAACATGTTCATTTCTTGGATCTAAGTGACTAACATGATATAAGTGAACTTCTGTTACAGAATGTTACATTTTGTAAGATCCATAGTAATTAATCCTGACATCATATGAATATGATCTAACCCGCCATGAAGCCACGTGGCCCCCTCTTGAAGCTACCAAATGTGGCGCGGCTGAAGAAGTGCAAGGCATCCGCGAAGAAGAACAAGGCGGCGGACGGCTCCGGCTCTTCGAAGCCGTCGAGGAAGAAGCTTGCAGGGTGTGCGACGGGTGCGGCGGCTACCGAAGCGCCGACGAGCTCACTTGTTGAGCCGGCGGCCGACGCAAGACAAGGTGTTGAGGAAATGCCCCAAAAGTATAAAAAGTCGCCAACTTTTTGTTGTTGTTATTTTTGAATGCACACATATAGATAGCTTATTTGCTTCATTGTATATACTTTGTAGCTTCAACGATGAGGCATATATGTCAACTATGGGTGTTGGCTCCAACAACTTCGCATTGGTCTCAAATCAATGACATGCATTTCGATGACCATGAGTTTGAGGTGGACGAGGATGGTGAGGGCATTGTCGACGCACCGAAAGGAAGAGGAGGCAACTACACCAACGAAGAAGACGCGTCTTACTATGCAATACTTGGTTGCAAGGGTCGAGGGATCCATCCGTTGGAGGTGATCAAAGTAGAGATGCTTATTGGAACAGGATGAAGGAGCACTTTGATCTACACAACAAGAGTGAAATTGACCGATCCGACCGATATCTTCGCTCCCGGTGGTCGACAATCAACAAAGATTGTCAGAAGTGGGCGGCCGCACAAAAGGCGGTTGACAAGTTGAACCCAAGTGGCAGAACTTTGCATTTTATCAAGAGGGTCGTGGCTTGGTGACATCCAGTGTCTTGGTGAAATTAAAGTGTCAATCTGGCAGAACATTGCCTTAGGTACTTTAGTGTCTCAAAAAATAGTGATGCAAATATTTAGTGGGTATGAAAATGACATAGACTTAAGGTAGACATAAAATTTTCCAACTTTCATAGTTAGATCATATTCATATGATGTCAGGATTAATTACTATGGATCTTACAAAATGTAACATTCTGTAACAGAAGTTCACTTATATCATGTTAGTCACTTAGATCCAAGAAATGAACATGTTAAGGATGATTAACATGGGAAGCATAGGCATGGCGTGAAAGTACACATTATGCAGTGCAAAACTCATGTAGGTTGAAAACGCGTAAGAGCTATAGGTGAATGGCTATCATCATGCCAAGTTTGTAAATTTTAACAGATTCTGTCAGTTATATCATGATGCACTTTTGCAACAGGGTTTTCATCAAGAAAATTGATCCTAACATAGATGAAGATGCCACCATTGCGTAGAACACGGAAAAATGTACAACTTTCATATAAGGCACGCCATCGGATGCACGGATTAAAAGTTACAACAGGTTTAATATAAGGTAGTGCAACTCCTTTCCGTTAGGCGCTGCACTACACTGTGCAACTCCTTTCAGCTAGGCGCTGCACAATCAGGAATGGGGCCCGGGCTGCCACGCTGGACCGGCGTGTAGCGCCTAAGCTCCAGACGCTGCGCAGTATAGTGTGGCGCCTTTCAATCGGGCGCCACCCGAGACGGTCAGCTCGGTGAAATCTTTTCGAAAAGAGTTCAGATTGTAAATTCTTTTCGTCCTCAGGTCAAATATGTGTTTTGTGCCAGGCATCGGTGTAGAAGAGCGAGATGCCGGTGTTTCCCAATGCAAGGATTGGAGCAAGTACAATAGTGGGCTTATAGCCCGCTTACATAGCATTTTTGCCTATGTGGAAGAGAGATGTGAAAAAATAAGGGGAGTGGACTCTCGTGCAAGAGCCTAGCTATATATGCATTCCTAGGTAAATGCAATAAATGTGAACAAAAAGATAGACAGAAGACGAAAAAAAGTACTAATGCAATAGCCAACCTTATAGCACACATTATTGTATGAGTGCATATAGATGATGGCTATAGATGACAAGGTGGTTCCTTTTAGCCATCAGCTGGCTAAATTATTAACCATGCTCTAAGAGCACTGTGCACAAGGCCTATAGGCTTGACGAGAGCTCATTATTTGTTGATGGGTGATTAGCATTTTTCATATATTTTGTTGCTTCTTCTGGCCGTAGACTATTTTTTCAATTTTTTTCATGTGACCATGGACTAAGAATTCTACAAGGAACTCGTAACCACCCTGACGCCCACGTCGCCAACCCTAGGTGACACGGGGGAGATCACGGCGCCGCGCCCTAGGCCTCCTCTCCTCGATCCCTCCCTCTCGCCGCCGCATGAGTTCACGCCGGCGGAGCCTGGGCTCTGGGTTGTGATTGCGGCGGGGGAGGGGGGTCTTCTCCCTCGTGTGCGGTGGCGTCTTCCTCTAGCAGCAGCACATGGCCACTACCGTGATTCGGCGGTGCGGTGCGGCGGGATCCCGGTGGAGGATGTGGTGTCGGCGATAGCGGCGGCGCGGCCTTGCGCGGCGGACGCCCCTGTGGCGGCAGCCGGAATCTCGGATCTTCCCGGGCTAGGTGCGAGTCGGCAGATCTGGTGCGCGGCGGCAGGCTGGCGCGGTGGGCCTAACAAAACCGGCTGCTCTGGCACCGTGGTGGTGCAGCGGGTGGTCAGGCGGCTGGTTTCGTTTAGTCCGGTCCCTGGCATAGAAGGTGGCGATTCGAAACCTACTATCGGCTAGATGCCAAGGCCAGCGATGGCGGCGCTCTTCGTTGTCGTTCCCTTTTTGGAGGCATCGCCATGGAGAAATTCTAGGCCACTGTCTGCTACCTCCGGGGGAAACCCTGGATCCGTAGATCAGAAGACGGCGGCGCTCTTGTGCCGTTTCCCTCTAGGGGCGTCATTTTTGGATGTGTGCATGGGCTCGAGGGACCAACGAATCGCATATTTGATGGAGCGGTGCTTCATCCTACACATTGACGGCGACGGATCTCGACGGCGTGACGCAGTGCAGATTCGGCATCCGATGCGCCGGGATGGACTCGCGCAAGAGGTCGATGATGTCTTGCGTCGTGGTGGCATCGATGGCAGAGAGGCCTGACACGGTCGATGCGTTAGTTTCTGCTCCGAAGATGGATCGATGGAAGATTGTGGTGTCGGGCCTTGTAGGGTGTGCATGTGGTGCCCGCTATGAGTGCACCGGACCGGTGTGAGACCAATTCCCGGTATGTGGCTACGCTGGGGCGTCCCGCTTTAGATGTTAGGCTTTCATGCGATGTCTGTTTGGTATTAGGCTCGGACATTCGGCGCCCTTCATCAAGGGGATAGGAGTAGCAACAGGTGTTGCCAGGATGGTGGCTTCAGACATACTAATGTATTACTTTGTAAGGTCTTTATAAATAATTGATAAAATGAGTGCATGCATCATCCAGACGCAACGCAGAGGCCGAGGATACAACCTTCTTTTCAAAAAGAAAAGTTTTGACCATGGACTATTTGGGAGAAATGATGGGAGAAACATAGTGTCTCCATAAAAATATATATGGCGGTGGCAGCCCACGGATGTACTCCCTGCGTCCCAAAATAAGTAATACAAAGTTATACTAAGCTTGAGATAGTTATTTTGGAACGGAGGGAATACTTTTTAGCGTTGAAACTATTTAATGTTATCAATTTTTGGTAAAGTTTAGCATCGCAAGGGGTAGCTTGCGAAAATATTGACTAGCCCATTTGTGGCATGTCTTGACAGTCTACCAAATACGTACTCCTACGTGCTACCAGTAGAACATAAAATAAGGTTAAAAATGAACTAGACGACACGATGACCGGGCGAGAGTGTGGGCGTGGCGGGGCGGGGGGACAGGTGGAGGGCAATGGCGGCCGCCGCGACATCTGCCGCCGCACCGCCCCCCGCCACCTCCCTTCTCTCGTCGCATCCCCACGCCGCGACAATGCCCGCCCGGGCTCAAACCCCCCCTCCCCCACGAGCTCCTCCTCGACTCGCCGCTCTCTTGATCCATTCAGTGGACATGGCCGCCGCCTCCAAGCAGCCGCCGCTCTACATTGCCGTCGCCGACGACCACCGGGGGAGGAGCGGCTTCCGCTACACGCGCCCCGTCCTGCAGAGCGCGCTCCAGCTCATGGGCTGCAAGCCACGCCACGCCTTCAAGGTCAGTCTGAATCTTTTAGATTAGACTCAGCATCCTGCTGTGCTATCCTCTGTCGCTGTCACCATGATTCAGTTAAGGGATGCCCAGCAATAGCATACAACATCAATTCTTATGTCTGAATCAAGTTGGTTCATTTGTGTTCCCTGGTAGTATAATATTATCCGCCTTATCTAAAATGAATCCACATTCTTACACTCTGTGGTTTCTTCTTATGGAGTACGTACATCCTACAGGCTACAGTCACTTCTGTAGTATGTTCTCCTGAGTTCAGTCCCCAAATTTAGTAGTAGTGGCGCCAAGTAGTACTACTGAATGATTTAATGATATATAGAGATAGACCGGTTCCACATCGCAATCCTAGTCGTAGTGTCTATGTCCTTCTTATCATTGTTTTGTTATTTTTATCCATTTTGATGACAATTATTTTCGGACGGAGGGAGTATAATGTTATCTGCCTTGTCCTCACAACTTGGTTAATTTGTGTTCACCGATTTCGGTACACTATCTGTTTAATTATACATCACACGGTCACTGTTACCATTCTAGATGCCAATACCATATCCTCACAACTTAAGTAGCTTTCCTATAGAGTACCTATAAACTGAAAAACCGACAACCACGCCTCACCCACTACCTGTTTGTTCATGTCACCAGATCAGCAAGAGAGTGTTCGATGTGACCAGGAGCGACTTTGTAGACTCGTCGAAACTGAATGGATCCACACAGGAGGATGGCATGAAAGTGGCCGAGCTCCTGGACGCAGAAAACATGACCAACATACCGTTCGAGCTGTACAAGACCCAGACCACCGCTGTTGTTTCCAGGGAGGAGTTCCTCGATATCGTGTGTGACGCCCTCACCTTGTACAAGTATGTCGGGCCCAATCAGAGAGCCGACCTGCTCCTTGCCTGCAGGTAACTGCGCCGCACCATTTGGCCAACCTTCGACTATTTCCCAAGATCATATATCATAGATATGCAACTGAACTCTGACACCAATCTTCAACAAGTTGAATGGCTTCTATGAAATATTCTTCTGATAGGAATTCGTTCCATCAATGACATTTCTTTTTGTGTGTTCCCTGTGTTCTACATCAGGATAAAGGAGAGGAAAGAATCAGTGACAGTACTGTTGTGTGGCACAAGTGGATGCGGCAAGTCCACTCTATCATCCTTGTTGGTGAGTGTTTATCTTCTAGTTGGGGAAATCCTTCGTTGGCGGATAAAAGTTGATGAACCCCTTGTGCTTGCACTTAGTACTATACAGTGTATATCTATGGAAAACCGCATTGCTTGCTACAGGTGAATTGGGTGATAATTCTGCAATTCCTTACTCCTGCCTTTTTTTGTTTTCTCCCAGGGTAACCGGTTGGGTATCACAACCGTGGTTTCTACCGACTCTATACGGCACATGATGAGGAGTTTCGTAGAAGAAAGAGAAAACCCTCTGCTCTACGCGTCAACCTACCACGCAGGAGATTATCTAGACCCCGTTGCGGTTGCACAAGCTAAGGCAAAAAGCAAGGCCAACAAACTCGCTGTTATTTCTCATTCAATTGCTGACGCAGACAAAGATGCCGGCACTTCATCAGATGAGAAGTGCCATAATGGCGCATCCTCCTCGGACTCGCCTCCTAGTAGAACTGAAGTTCCCAGCAAAAAGCAGATGGCGATAGAAGGATACAAGGCACAGAGTGAGATGATCATTGGCAGCCTTGACAGATTAATTACGACCTGGGAGGAGCGGAAAGAATCTTTAATTGTAGAAGGGGTTCATTTAAGCCTGAATTTTGTGGTATGTATATATGGTCAAGAACCATATGCTATTCTCTTCGCACACAAAAACAAAAGAATCATGTTGTTTACCTGTATTATTTTGTTTCCTTAGTGACTACATTCTTGTCTTTACTCTTATAATTTTCTAATGTATGATAGATGGGGCTGATGAAGAAACATCCCTCCGTGATACCGTTTATGGTATACATTACGAACGAGGAGAAGCATTTGGAACGGTTTGCGGTCCGTGCAAAGTACATGACGCTTGATCCGGCGAAGAACAAGTACGTCAAATACATCCAGAACATCAGAGCAATCCAGGAATACCTCTGCAACCGGGCCGACAAGCATCGAGTGCCGAAGATCAACAACACCAACGTAGACCGAAGCGTGGCGGCCATACACGCCACGGTTTTTAGCTGCCTTCGCCGGCGGGAGGCAGGGGAGCAGTTTTATGACCCACATACAAACACTGCAGCTATAGTGGATGAAGAGTACAGGAGCCAGTGCGCCGCAAACTCGTCGAGTTCCAAGGGAATGTTTCAGCTGATTCAGAGGAAGGGGTCTTCTAGGAATCTGATGGCGCTGCTTAACACCGATGGTTCCGTTGCTAAGGCGTGGCCTGTCGATGCCGGCGACAGCAGTGGAAACGTAAACGACGGCACGGGCAGTGAGAAGTCTGTTGGAAATCCTATGTATGGCCCACTGCAAATTGGGAAAGCAGAGCCTGTCAATCTTCAGTTTGGCTCTTTTGGGATTAGTGCGTGGCCAAGTGATACCGGATGCGCCAGTCATGCTGGGAGCGCCGATGACTCCAAGGCTGATGGCACAGATACAGGGAGTAGGTATTTATCCTCGTGTTGCAGCACACCAAAGATGTCAGATGATACTTCCAAAGAGGTTTGCATCTTAACTAATCCTTTATGTTATTACGTATATTTCACAATTGATTATCTGCATAGAAAATGAGTTACGCTATGATAAGAATTTAATGTTTGTCAATGTTTGTCACGGCTCACAAGTCAAAACAGTTAGTATGTGCATAGATAGATTATTAACGCTTCAGATTTCTTATATACGGCATTTATATCATATAGTATTAGTTGACGTAAAATGCTGATTCTATACTTGGCCTGACACTGTTTCATTTCAAACAGATACAGCTTGCGGATGAGTATTCAGTGTTCGACAGCGAAGAAGAAGCAGAGGAAGTCGATGCTGGTGATGCGGAGACTGATGACGACGATCTGACTGACGAAGAAAAGGAAATTCAAGAGGTAGTGTAAAAATAACATGTTTTATTCTTCATCTTTCCTCCTCCTTTTCTCTGCACGGTAATGTCATGACAATAATGTCTGGCATGAAGAAATAACGTAAACTTGCTTCTGGGAAAATCTTACGAAAGCTGCTGCTATGATAATAAGAAAACTACAATGAGGTAAAAGCTTATAGTTGTTTGTGCTAGTGGTACAAAAATTTGGAGTCAGCCTCATTCTTTGCTGTAAATGAAAAAATGAGTATGCTGTGCTGCAGTTTTATCAACATACCAACTGTTGCGGTGCTGCATTCCAGCTAGAGAGACACCATTAAGTCGAATAGGAAAGTTCAGGGTACTTATAACTGACTGTCCATTCTTCTGTCATCGATGAAAAAACACGAACCAGATGGAGGAAGCAGGGTCAGTGGACGAGCAGTCGACCAAGTCGGACGAGGAGTACGACGACCTGGCCATGAGAGAAAACAGCTACTGGTCCGACGATGAGCAGCAGACCACTCTGATGAAGCAGCCCTTGGCCCCGGGCGCAGGAGGCGGCGATGATGACGATGATGATGATAATGCCATGAAGAAGGCTGACAACAACCTGAACCAGCTGCTGGAGATGGGAAACGACGGCGGCGGTGCAGAGATGCCGTGCGCCCACCCTCTCACGATGAACAGCGGGAACCGTGCCGATGAGACGGTGCGCACTCGGCCCGGAAGGGCTGTTGTAGCACCTGCACTGCCATCTGGGTTCCCATCCAATAGGTGCTGCTAGATCCCATCATCCTCATCTGAGCTTGGGTTAAGCTAGATAGATGTAGATAGCTATCTAGCTGTGTTGTTGTTCTTGTTGTAAGATGGTAGCAAGTAGCACCCCTTCATATGTTGTTGTATTGGTTTCTGAAGCAGATCAGGGGAGGGGAGCAGACTATCCTCCCCTCACTCACTGGAAGGATGGATCATGGATGGACATATAATCATATATATATACTACAATACATGAATAGTAGCAAAATGAAGATGAAGAATTCCCCTTGATTGATCGATTCATGGCAGAAGAAGAGTTGCATAGTTGCTAGATTGACTGGCTGCAGCAGTTATAACTGAAAAAGAAGCAGCTTTGGCTAAGGCTAATTGGTGGTGGTCGTCTTGGCACGGACGGGGACGGCGCCGGAGCCGTCGCAGGCGGTGCAGGAGCGGGTGGAGGAGCAGCGGTTGCAGTAGGTCCACTTGGTGGGGAGGCCGGCGGTGTAGCGGGTGGCCATGTTCTTGGCGGCCCGCCGCGCCCGGCCGGCCGCCTCCTCGCCGACCTCCTTGAACACGAAGCCCTCCCCCTTGCACCGCGGGCAGAGGCCGCTCCCGCCGCAGGCGGAGCACTCCTCCGACGCCTCCTGCTTCTCCGTGGGCGCCGGCTGCTCCGTCTTCCGGTCGCCCCGCAGGAGCACGGCGGCGGCGACCCCCGCCGCCGCCACCCCGGCCGCCACCAGCGCCGTCTCCGGCAGCGCGCGTGGGCGGCGGAGGCGGCGCGCGCTCGGAGAAGCGGCTGGCCGTGTGGTCGTGGCTGTGTAGAGGATTGAGCAGCTGCTGCTGGTGCCGCGGGTGCGTGTGGAGGAGGAGGCGGAGGCTGAGGCTGGCCATGGAGGCGATGAGCAAGAGGGGGAGGCTGCCGCTGCCATGCCTATGGCCATGGAATCTATCTATCTTTCTCTGCCTCTCTGCCTCATTATCCCCTCAGCTGGGTGGACAAGCACAACTGGTGCCCGGGCTCTACAGAGACCCGTATTTTTTAAAGAAAAATCTTAAGTGTTGCTTAAAAGTTTCAAAAGAAAAGAAATTTACCGTGAGACGATATACATATTTCACCGTGCGAAACTACTTTTCACGGACGACATGTGCTTGCACGATCCTGGGCCGATGCCTAATCCAACGACTTGGTGTACATTAGAGTTTTGAATGGATGGTGCGATATGGACTGTCGTGCTGAAATCGTCCGTCAATCGTCGTCTGTGTAGCATTGCTCTTCACCGTGAGAGGCCTAGGTCGTGGGCGTCGGGAAGGTTGGTTGTAGGAATCGCCCGCAACCGCTTCCTTTGTACCCCGGTGGCCAGCTGACCGGCTCCGGACACTGGCGTGCCGTGCCGTTGAGGTCGATGCTGGCCGCGGCGCGGGGGTGGCCAGAACGATCACACTATCCTTCGGGCAAGGCGGAGAAGCGGTTCACTGCCGGGTCGTGCGGGGATGGAGCCCACGCGTCTGTGCCGTTGTGGACGTGCGCGGCGACTTTGCCTGTGGAGGGCGAATAGCCACCATGGCAGCAGCGGTAATAATGAGCGGCGCGGGGTTGACTGAACCCTAGCAGGAGGAAGGCCTGCCGCGTGGCCTTGGCGACGATGGCCTCGTTCTCCCTAGTGATGACCTTTTGTTGCACGGCAGCGGCGATAAGAATGGCCGGTGTGGGGCCACTGGACCCTAGCAGGAGGAAGGCATGCTGTGACCTTCATGCTGTGACCTTGGCGACAATGGCCTCGTTCGCCTGAGCGGCGGCGGCTTCGACGGCAGGCAGGGTGGCGGCTTTCCCCTCCGCATCCATGCCGGTGGCAGTGGCAAGGGCACGAGGGTTTTGGGAGGGAATGGCAAAATGGAGAAGTGCCACCCGCAGAGACGAAAAACACTTCAATTCAAACGCTGTTTGCCCCATGTTTTCTGTCCACGAACAAGGACAAACCAAATGAGGTTATGCGTTGGAGTTGGCCTCAGCAGAAGTTAGATACGCCAGCCCGCACCAGGGCAGCATGGCAGTCATGACCATGGCGAGGTACGCGCGACACACTCACAGTGGTGCGGGCAGCAGCCCCGACCATGCATGCATCCTTCGCTCATAGCACCACAGCCAGCACAGGCATTAAACCACGGTCACTAGAGAATAAGATCAAGAGCAGCGCTAATCAAGCACAACGGCAGGCACAGATGAGTGAAAGATGCACGTGGACTCGAGACAAATACTAAACCAACAGTAATTCACACGGTCTCTAGAGGTTGACATCGTGCATGCTTCATATGTAAGTCCCAGCTTACAAGGTAATACCACCACCAAAAATAATCAGGGCTGTTCATTCAGTCTCCCACAGCCCACAGATAGGCAACCACTATAGCGGCGCTCCGCGACTAAGGTTCCCGCGGAGCGCCTTCGGTTCCCTCCCCACCCCTGCAGGGGAACAACGGTAAGCTCGAACACCTGCTGGGCGGCAAGTTCGGGGGGTCAGGGAGCTCGACAGTCCCTTGTCGATGTGCTGCTCCCTCAAAATGCTGCAACGGATAAAGTCAGTCATACGGGTGGAACATGGTCCTAAGTCAAAATACGACGCCGCGGAGATCTGTGGGGGTGACGGGCGCAAAGTCAAGCAGGAGCCCCCTCATGCCGTTCTAGGCATGGTGGCCTGATCCTCCTGCGCCTTTGCAGGACCTTCTTTAGCTTCAGAGATGCCACCAGCTGGTTGCTGCTCGTGGCGCTCCTCCATTTCTGCAGGCTCATCTTTGGCGGGTTCAGCTTTAGCTTCAGGCATGTCCTCTACTTCTCCAGCTCCATCCTTCACTTCAGGCATGCCCTGAGCTGACTGCCCTTGGTGCCTCTTCATTGCTGCAGCTTCGTCTTCATCCTCAGACATATCTAGAGCTGGCTCTTCTTGGTGAACTTCCATTTCTGCAGGTTTGTCTTCGGCTTCAGTCATGTCCTGAGATGACTGTTCTTGGCGCTCCTCCGTCTCTGCAGGCTCGTCTTTAGGTTCACACATGTCATGAGCTGACTCTTCCTGGTGCTCCTCCATCTCTACGGGTTCATCTTTAGGTTCAGACATGTCCACATCTGACTGTTCCTGTTGCTCCTCCATTTCTGCAGCTCCATCTTTCGCTTCAGACATGTCCAGAGCTGATTGCCCTTGGTCCGCCTCCATTTCCGCACCTTCGTCTTCAATTGGAAACATTTCCTGAGCTGATTCTTCTTCTTGCTCCTCTGGTTCTGAAGGTTCACTTGGACTAGGTTTTCGTTTTTTCGGACGACCAGGTTTCCCTTTTTTCGGACGACCAGGTTTTCTTTTTCTCGAACCACGCCGGACACTTGCACCAGGTTTCGCTTTAGACATGTCCAGAGCCGATTGTCCCTGGTCTGACTCCATTTGTGCACCTTCATCTTCAGCTGGGGACATTTCCTGAGCTGATTCTTCTTCGTGCTCCTCTGGTTCTGCAGGTTCACTTGGACCAGGTTTTCCTCTTTTCGGACGACCAGGTTTTCCTTTTTTCAGAACAGATTTTCTTCTTTGCAAACCACGTCCTGGTTTACCTTGACCTTCATCATCAGAGCTGGTGAAAGAAAACAATATTTTTCATTATTTACAGGGTAAATCATAACCTGCTAATAAAGCATTTAACCTACTTAACCATCATTGTATGAAGGGTTCTCAGATCACAATATGGGAATTTTAAATGTTGCAAATCAACTCAGTTCACAATATGGTTCTCAGCACCAATCCATGTGGCACAGTTTTGTTTGGGGAATAATAAACATGCGAATGGAGTTCATTTAATTCATTTTCAAAAGACCCTCAACAGCACATATAAGATCACCAATGCACCATTATTACTTATATAATAATCAGTTACAGATAAACAGGCCCTACAAAAGTGTAGGGCATAGGAGTAGGCACACGTACACAGGAACACTAATGTAGCATTATTTACACGTATCCAGAGTTGGTACATTTTATATCATAGCACAAGCAAGTTCAGACCATGCTGGGAGTTGCTGCCACTAACCTTTTATCACCAGGTTTTTTGCTGATATAATGAATGGCTTTCTTGATTGCATGAAAAGCTATCTTCTTAACCTGGCAGTTCAGATTGTCACAGGATTTCAGAATTAGAAAGGAGTGCAGAAAAAATAGAGCATGAAACCAGTTAAGGAGATATCAAGAGTGGCATACTATGTATGAAGAAGAATGCCCATATATTGTCATGATCAGGATTAGCATATAGAGATAAATAAAAAGACAAATATGTATACATACAGCAGGAGAGTATCGAAAGACGGCATACCTCTAGCTTATCTTCACTCACTCTATGCCCTTTTGGAAGCAGACGAAACTCTTCTGTCAGCCTGATACACTCTTGTACATTTTCCGGAGAAACAAAGTCAAGTGCAACCTTTATACATGACTGCCCAAAAACAAAAGAAGCAGTTAACAAAAAGAGAAATGCTATACTTTTCTATATACATGGTCATGTTACTATATTTTTCTATACTTAATTATGTTTGACTTGACAAACGTACATACATTTTCATACTGTATACTCCGTAGTATATTTGATGTTCTGGATGTTACTATATTTTTCTATATACATGGTCAAACTTAAAAGGCAGTCATTTCTATTCAGAAGTACGGCATTATGACAGGAAATCAGCAACGGTTTCCCTGTGTGGCATATCATACCTTCAAATTTCTGACTTGGTGTGGACATCCTGCAGGAATAAAGACTGCATCACCAAGCTTCTGTTCAAATGTCCAAGGCTCAACTCCTGCACATGCAACGGGCAAAGAACCAGTAAGTAAATCACTGAAGTAATACTAATCTTCCAAAAGACATCATTATTCTAAACTGACCATATTCTTCCTTAAGCTTTCTTTTGTGCTCATTTGTTAGGTAAAAGCACTGGTCATGTATAGGATGAATAACCTGCAAGATAAACAGTTACACAACATGAGAATAAGATGTCAGACGACATTCCATGGTCAAACAGTTGACAGAGCTAATCACCTGCTTCACTGGTTCGTAGTTGTAATGCCTAAACTCCGCAGAATGCTTTGTTAGATACTCATGCAGTTTGCTGACGTCTTCCCGTCGGAATATATCCCACAATGCACCACCCTCTGGTTGGTTTTCCTCTGCAAGTGGGAGATCGTCTTTTGGCTCAAGATATATGGGAAATTCACGCAGCTCATCTTCAGTGCTTTCTTTCTTTTTTCTCTCTGTGCTTTCTTTCTTTTTTCTCCCTGTCCTTGCTTTCTTTTTTCTCTCTGATAAATTAGAATAACGAGCGCCACTTCTTCTGGGTCGTGTTTGTGATTCACTTTTATCTTCACTGCTGAACGCACTACCTTCATCCCCCCTCTCGTTAACTGTGCCTTCTGCCATCTCATTAGTCATTGGAAGATCTGTATGATCCACATCACCTTCAATGGACGATCGCCCATTCACAGTCAAGTTTCCCTCAGCTTCATCACCTCCATCTTTGTGAACCCCTTCACCTTCAATGGCCACTTGCCCATTCACAGTCAAGTTTCCCTCAGCTTCATCTGCTAACAAGTCTTGGTGAGCACCATCCCGCTCATCTAAAAGAGCATCAGATAATGGCTGCTTAATGATTGAGCCATGTCCAATTCCTTCAGGTCTTGGCGCCTTGATTGATTCAGCTACCAACATGTCACAATCAGGATCTGTTTGTGAAGCTTGAAGATTTCTATCGTCTTCTTTTCTGGCCAAACTCTCTTTCTTTTTCTCAATCGCTGTAATCCTTTCAGCCTTGAGCTTTATTTCATCAGTATGTGTTAGGATATTGACCTATTTATACAATATAAAACAGGATATCAATCGTAAAACTGAACAAGGAAATCAGAACATTGTCAAATGGAGACATCAAAACAGGGGAAAGGTCAATGTGGCAGCTGGATGAAGTATGTGCCAAATATATCTTCACTCTAAATTAATGTTTTTACTGTTTCTGAACAGAAGTGATCACCGATCCATCAGCAACCAAGAGTCCAACAATGTTAACTGCTATGGCTAGCATTAAAACAAAACCAAAGCATGCAGACTTGACTGAAAGCAACAAAAGCAAACTCGGAACCTACAGGCAGTTACACCTGCAACATATATACTCCTTCCGTTCCTACATACAAGTCTTTTTTCAATAAGGACAACATACGGATGTATATAGACATATTTTAGAGTATAGATTCACTCATTTTGCTCCGTGTGTAGTGCGCATTGGAATCTCTAAAAAGACTTATATTTAGGAACTGAGGGAGTGGATGATATTTATCTTCATGCAGTGTTTAACTCAAACTGCATGTATAGATAATCAATCTCCTAGCTTGTAGTGGTGGACACCAGGTTGCAAACCAGCATACTGAGGCTTGAGTCTAACATCTACCCTAATTGCTCTCAGTCTCTTTGGAAATACCACAGGGATAAAATGTAAGCATAACAACTTCAGATTCAGAATGAACATATATGAATCAAAGGAAGCATAGGAAATATCAAATTATCTACCGCATCAGACATGTCGCAATGAATCTTGGTGACCGAATCACCAATTCCTAACTCCTGAGCAACACCATACGCAATGTAAGTCTTTGGACCAAGATCTGGCTTTATGACATCAGGTGGTAGCTTCACTGCCAGATTAAGAGGACCAGATTTATGATCTGTATATTCACGAAAAGGCAAAGCAGATACGAACTCGGCACCATGCCGTGGCAATCGCTCCTCAAATGAGCTGTTTTGTGGCCAATCTTTAAGCTTGAGTAACAAGGGCAAACCCTCTGGACCAACAGCCCCACGAGAATACCCATCAAAAAAGAAGTGAGTGTTCAATTCAACCTGCATTTCAATTCACCAAAAGTAATGGTAGTGTTAAGAATATTTCATGTCAAAATAAAAATGAGCTAGATGCTAAGTGCAAAATAGGAAATCAAGTTCAGAAGAAGCAACCATAGTACCCCAACCGCGCTTTACCATGTTGAATATACAAGGAACACTTGGGACTTGCCCACCACCAAAAACATATCAGTACAAGAAAATACTAGACGGTATGCAGGCAGAAACAAAAGTTATATTCGTAGGTACTCTGTTAACTTGAATTCTTATGTTTTAGCAAGCACACTAACTGATCATGTATTCACAGACATACATACACCTACATTCCAAGAAATTCTCCATGCTCATTAGTATCGATCTGATAGAAACAGAATCACAAAGTTAATGAAAGCAGAAGATACTCTGCATCTAGTAAGCGAATGAATATGCTTGATATCAGTTGTCACAGGCAATTCTACTGATGCTATTCTAAAAAAGAATAATCATCATGATGCCAGTTACCTCCATCCACGACAGGCACTCAAGAGCTGTAACACATAGCCGCTCACGTTCATTCTTTTCTTTCCTTTCTCGTACAGCCCGCCACATAACCATTGGTTCCCAGCTCAACCCAGAAGTTAATTCAAGCACGTCCCGAACAATAACAGGCTCACCCTTCAACCAGTGCTCCTGGAAATGATCTAAAGCTCCATTTTGAACATCTCTACCATTTGGGCAATATATGTAGTTGTCACTCGAATTCTCTCTACAAGCCAATTTCTGTGATGTCACATCACCAGAGTCAGTGCCGCAGGAACATTTTGACCCTCCCACCTCCAGCACTCTTTCATTATTGCCCTCTGCATTGGCCTTCTCCAATAGGTCAGAAACGGCATTCTCCTCCAACAATGACTTAAGTTCAAGAACAGAATCTCCACAACCACCAAATGTAACTGGCGGGCAAGGTATGCTTCCATTGCTATTTACCCTCCATTGACTCAAAGCAGCACGATCCTCAACAGGAACTGCATTGTCCATCAACACACCATTCTGTCCATCAGAAAGCTTTTGACTCATAGAGTTGTCATCACTACCTGTCTGATGCAAATCTTCCTTGCCTTCTACCTCAGGTTGTGTAAGGACCATGCTACTTGCAGCAGCAGCAGCACTATCCTCAACAAGAACTGCACTGTCCCTCAACAGGCCATTCTGTCCATCAGGAATCTTTTGACTCACAGCATTATCATCACTACTTGTCTGTTGCAAATCGTTCTTGCCTTCTACCTCAGGTTGTGTAAGGACCGTGTTGCTTGCAGCAGCAGCACCAGGACAACGCCCAAGACGAAGCTCCCGGCAGCAAATGAGGCAGAGATCATAGGAACATTTATCACAGCTTCTGTGGAAGTCAACTATAGATGTTCTGCAGTTGTTACTGTCCCAGAGAAAACTACGAATTAGACACCCAAGAACAACTAATTTGCACACTTCAAAAATGAAGACTAACCAGTATATCCGCTCATTTTGTGCGCAATTAGCTTGTGGAACCTTCACTTCGCATGCATCAATGCCTATTATGAAAGCAACATTAAAAACAGCAGAGCCAATGGAGCATTGACTGACTTATTATTCCTAAATAAATGAAAGGTCCATCCTGGAATGCATAGTCAAAATTCTAAAATTCGGATAACTAATGAACACAGAAATATTTTCATATTTTTTACAGCATCAACTTCAGATTGATGGAGAAATAAATGATCATTGGGTTGTATTGGAGAAAGTCAATGCCTGAAACGACTAAGGGACAGGGTATCATGTTCTCAAGCAAGAACTTGACAAACTAACATTTTAACAAGCCAACAGTAATACCTTTAATTGTTGCCTCAACAATTTTCTCTTGCATCTGCTCGTGGTGGAAGTTTTTCAACCATGGGAGCAGAAAGTGTATAGTTCGATGAGAGAATTTAATTTTATCTTCACGAGATACTTTCCATTTGTCGACCTGTGGAACAAATAAGAGGAACAAACAAGCAATTTAGTTTTGTGCTATTATTCACGCTGACTAACTATTTCAAATTTTAATGAATGGGCAGAAGTCCCACCCAACTTCATTGCCCTCAAAAAGAAAGTTTTTTTACTATAAAAAAACTCTGCCGGTGGGGCCCCACAGCATTTCACTACGAAAAGACTCTCAGCCAACCGACCAAGAGAAGGCCCTGGACCCTGGCATCGCCCTATGGGGCTACACCATCACCTGGGCCAGCAACCAGGGCCCCTCCCCCCATGGGTCACACCATTACCACAGGTACAACCACTAGTTAGGGAGCCAGCAAGGGACCTTTTTTTGTGCCACCAGGGTTCGAGCCCTGGCCGGCAGCTCTCTCACAACCTGGAGAGCTTGCCGTTATGCTATAACAGCAGTGACAGCTTTTTTACTATACACCGCACCACAGTGGAGAACACAAATTTAAAGCAACAGGAATGCATGTCATTTGCCCCTTCACGTAGCTTCAGGATTACGGAAGTGAACAGAGGCATGTGAGTATCAAACATACTGCAGACAGGAAACAAATTTGAAATGAAGCCTGAAACACGAGGCTGAAGGCATACCTTGCTTATTATGTTTTTCCGCAGACAAGTCTTGCAGTTGCAATTATTGCGACAAAATGGACAACTGTTCACAAAGTCATCTTCTGTTAAATGCGGATACCTGTTCAGATCATGCCACAAACACAAGCCAGGTCATTTTCTTAACAAACACATCATGGTGGCTGAACAAAGTACTTACAAAATAAGAGATGAAAAAAAAACCCACAGGTGCTATAACTCTACGAAAACAGGCAGGCAAATGCAACAGAACCAGGTGGCCAACATGAATGGGTTTAGAGGGGGCACAAACCAGCGATTTATGCACAGCATGCAGTATCTCCTCATATATTCTTTGCAGCCCATACATCGCACGACTCTTCCATTGTCATTCCTCTGGCATTGATGACACATGTTTGAAGTTCCATCTCTCTTTTTTGTATCCTGCAAATGCCAGCCAAAGACAAAAACATGTCATGTGCTATGTACATACTGGGAAAGGTAAATGCTACGATGTGAGCAGGTATTCGGAAAATGTAGGCACTTCTTATGTAAAGTATTTCACGTCTATTTCTTTGGTAGCTGAAGCGTTGCTTAGAGAATGCATGTATATTGCCGGTTATGCTTCTTGTTTACATATATGCAGAAGCGAATGAAAATTAGAATATGTGTCTGTCAGCCTAATATATGAAAAACATACCAGCAACTAAAAAATTCTTACAAATAATGCACAAACTACGTGAGCACACACAGTCATAATCATTCATCCAGCACTCATTACACCTGAAAACTGAAGGGGTGGCAGTAGTATTAACAAGAAAGGTAGAAGGAGCTTGCAACCTTAGGTGGAGGATTCAGCGTCTTCCTAAGACGCGCAGGCCTAGGCTCAAGTGAAGAGGGGTCAGCAACAGGATCCCACTTGCGTTTTCTTGCTGGTCTCAAGTTCTGCGTTCCCCCTTGTGCGCCTTTCTCCTGTAATAGAGAAACCCATCATGAGGATGAAACAACGTAAGGATTACTGCTTTCTAAAATAATCCAATCCATGAAATTTGCATGCTATAAGGAAAAACAATGACCTCAGCAGAATCCTGCGGTAGCATCTCTTCGTTGCCCTTGTCCACACCGTTCTCCTGCAACCCAGGACCAACAACAAGCAGCCGTTGAGGATTTCAGGAAGCTCCGCCGAAGCTCTTCCACAAGGAAAAGTTGGCGGGGAAATATACTGACCGCGGTAGGAGGCGGCAACTCCTCGTCAACCTCCTTTGCGCCGTCGTCCTGCCACCACGACCAAGCAACCACTATGCATTATGTATATCGGCCACGGCAGAAGGTGGCGGGAGCTCCTTATTTTTGGGGAAATATACTCACCACAGTAGAAGGCGGCGGCAACTCCTCGTTGACCTCCATTGCGTCGTCGTCCTCCTGCCACCACGACCAAGCAACCATTAAGCGTTTATTTAGGGGGAGCTGCTAAAATCCGCTGGTATGTCTTCAATATTGTGAGTTGCCGCTCGCTTATAAAACCCTAATTCATGGATGTACTAGGCGAACAGACTGGACGACACCGACCACCAAACCCTAGGTCAGATTACGGCGGCCTGAGCTAAAATCCCGCAACCAGCGCTCCTCCCGGACGCAGGCGAGAAAAAGGCAGGAACGAAACTAAGCACAACCCAACGAGACGGCAGCAGCTCCCGGAGCTCGCACGGAGACGCTCCCCGCCGTGGCGGAGGAGCGAGAGGCGGCCGTCCACTCTCGTCGAGCTCGGGGTGGGGGGTGGGAGACCTAGATAATACAGCACGGCGCTAGATTACCTCGGCTTTGACGGCGGGCGTTCGTCCGCGCCCGCGGCTCCCCCGGCCGCGCCCGGCTCGCCTACCCCGCCCGCGCCCGCGCGTGGGCTCCTCGGCGGTGGAGGCGGAGGGGATGGCCGGGAGACCTAGGTCGTCGTCGGTGCCCCCGCCGCTCGCCTCGTCCGCGACGGGGACCTCCCTGCGCGGCCTCCCGCGGCCCCGGCCCCTCCCGCGGCCCCGCCCGCGCTTGGGCGGCATGCTGCTGCTGCTCCCCGGCGGCCGGCAGCCGGAATCGGAGGGGTCGGCGGAGAGGGGTTCGTCGGGTCGGTGTCTGGGTCTGGGTCTGGGTCTGGGTCTGAGCCGGAGCAGGCAAGTCGAAGTCCAACTCGAGCCCGAGGACTAGCAGGAGACCGACACGAGTCTTTATCGCCTCGACGGCGCAGCTGGGGCGGGCCCACCCGGCAGTGAGCGTCACGGGCTCCAGCCGGCCGGCCGGGACGGGACGGGACGGCCCCTGGGCCCGCGGAACCGACCCGGCGCGGGGCTCTCGGCGGGTGAAGTGGGGGCCCAGCGGCAGGGAGTCGAGGGGTACGATAATAATAGTAAATGGGAAAGAATAATGAGATCCCACGCTGCCCCGCCGGTGGTTTTTCGGGGCCGAGCGCGCGTGCGCGTTTCGAAACTTCGAAACTGGTGGCGCCGCTTGCCGCCGGTTCTTCGCGGCCAAACCGCGCGGGCCGGCGCAGGAGGCCACGCGAACGGCCCATGGATATCAGGGCTTCTGAGCGGGCTTTGACCTCGTTAGCGTGCCGTCATCAGAAAAAAAGTAGAATGTGCTAGCGATTGCAATCAACCCTTACCAATCGGATTCAGCTAGGAACAACAATCCGACTATACACATTGGCATAATTGCTGATGGCATTAGTTAATTACCTGATGCTACCTCCGTTCCTAAATACTCATCTCCTATATTCACCTCCGTTCCTAAATCGTTGAACGTTTAGTGGAATTGACCATGTGAATTCGGGCGCACGATAACCATACATATCCCTGTCCGGCTTCCTAGTAATAGACGTGTCAAGTGCAGCAAACAGCAACATCTATCTCGATCATAATTTAAATATAAGCCAATTATATATTATCGAATGTAAACTCCATTACCGAGCGGTCCGCTTGGTAAGATACCAAAAAAAGTTGCAATCGGTAATAAATGAATGTAAACTCCATCGATAACAAGTGACCGCGTGAATTGAGTATGTACTCCCACGAGAAGGGTAATAATGGACGGATGACGTTCCCTACACGTTCCACGGGTGAGGCAGAAATGTGCGACACACGTTGGCCGGCTCTCTACATTGCCAGTCTCAGGGTGGCGAGTCTCCTTGCGTACTACTGGGGGGCGTGCTCTGGCAGGCAGACTTGGAGCGCCTCCTACTGCTTGACGAAAATGGCAGGGGGGGCGATGGAAGGGTTTTCCTAGCCGGTGAGCGGATCGGTGCAGGTTCGGAGGTAAATTTCCCTTTGTCACGTTGCTCGGATTGGCACGACTCTGGATTGTGCGGGCCTCGGTGGCTTGCCCGATGCGCGCTGCGAGGAGTGGGAGGTTGGGCGATTCCATGAATGTGCGGTGGGGCTGGATGGCAATTACTCCCCTCTAGAGCACGATTACGCCATACCCCCCACAAGTCCATTGTCATTCCACCTTGTGGCAGCAAAAATCTCTCATCTCTGTCTAGTTCGCGTTCTCCACTGCTTTCGACGAGTGGTGGCAGATTAGAGGTTGAAGATGGAGTCAAAGATATTGGATATCGTAGGTGGAGATGAGGTGAAGATGAATCGGATGCAGGGGATCAGTTCTTGGTTTGCGACCAAGGACAATCGGTACGAGGCGACGTGCTTGATCTGCTAAAGGCTGATAGTGGAGGATGACGAGAGGCTATCACTGGAGGGGCAAAGCAAGCTCCCCCTGCAAGTAGAGCTCTGGTCCATGGAGGAGGCGGAATCAGAGTATCCAAAATAGGAGTGGAAGTGGCGCAAGTTCCAATATCACCGACGCGCCCCCACAGGCCCAACGAAGTTCGAGGTGGGGGGGGGGGGGGTGATGACGCTCCCTTTGCCAGGGACAAGGGAGATCCTCATTCTGATTGTGGAAGATGATCCCAGAGTCCATGCAACAAAACTCAAGGAGGTCACCGCATTTCCCGCGGCGTTGCCCCTGTCTACTAAACTTGGCTTGCTCCACGTCAGCGGAGTAGGGTTGTCCCATGCCGGCAACAGCTATGGTTGCTGGGTGGGGAGGACTCCGACAAGGAGGAAGTGCGGTCGTTCGGATATGAAGGTACCTTTTGTTGCTACTCTAGATATCTGCATTCTCCTTTGTGAAATTGTGAAGAGAGAATTGCACATAGAAGAAGTTGATTCGGTAAATTGCAATCTAGAAAATAAAAAATGATGCAAGACATCTTTCCGTCTTAGGATATGGCATTGCTCTAAGTGAATTTAGCCAAATTGAAGATAAGGAGATTTTATAAAGTTTATTAGTTGTGGGATAAAAGTCAAGAACCATTTGGTGCCAAAAACATCTCGGGCATCCATGATTTTGGTCCGAGGAGATGGTTGACTTTGGAGATTAGTTTTGAATGATTGTGAGGTTGTGAGTTGCCTTGGGGGGAATGGGGGAAAATTGAAATCTATAGAGATAATTGAAACCGAGTTGACAACAAGTGTGTTGTTGGGCCAGATATAGTTGTCTCTTTTGATCCAGGAGGCCCAGGTCTTGGTGGGTTAAAAATAGATTTTGGCAGTCCGATTTCCCTTTCTTTTGGTTACTTATAAATAGCTTGCCTTTACCCTAGGTTGTGGATGGGAGTGAGTTATCTGGCGAGTTAGGGTTTCACTGTGAGCTGCCGGCGACTTGCAAGTGAGGATATGGATGGGAACTTTAGCAGACACAGGGGCGCTCGGAGATTCAGTAATGAAGGGAGGGGTAACTATAAATATCGTAGGAATTAAGATGAAGGATACCGAATTAGACACATAAATCCAAGAGCAAAAGGGGTGATCTGGGTGGGAAATCTGGTGATTTAAGTAGAAATTAACTGGCAATTTCATGATCAGCGAGGACCTCACTCGAATGGCGGTGATGCCCAAGCCGGTGGATCTCTTCAACAGGACGGCAAGAAGAGTGCGGAAGGGAATTTCTTGCAGCAAGGAAACATGTTAATATTGGGACACCTTGAGGCTGGGTGTGAGTTTGGTACTACAATGCATCAACAAGACTTCTATAAAGTGATGAATCCTAAGGGATGACCATCTGTTGCAAATATTATGGACTAGGTGTCAACAAGGGTGGAGATGGGCTTGGCATTAAGCATGGATGCAAGCGAGAGTCTATAAAGCGTATTGCTTCTTGTGAAAAGGTGTTACCTGTGGAGAATAATGCCAATGACATATAAGGCAAGGTGGGTGGTGGCATTGTTTTAGTGAAAGGTGAATAACAACGAGCCAAATTAGGACACGACAAAGCCTAGGGAGAGGAGATGAGTGGTGAACCGCATATACCAGGCACAGGGTGCTTTCTTAAGGCCATATGGGTACTTGTGCAGTCAATGAAACCTGAAGTTTGGCGACTGTAGATTGTTTCGAAAAGAAGACTATGGAGAGAAAATAGTTGTAGCTTGTGGTTGATAAATTTTCACCACCTTTTATTGTTTTCCATTTATTTGAGACAAACATGAACTTGGTTAAGCACAAAGGTGTAAAAGCATTGGAAGGTAATGTCAGCGACAGACTTGTTGTGTAATGGACTAGTTCGGAAATAATGTGAGTACTCATCAAGAATAATGATATAAAATTCATAATAAGGGAAAACACAATGGGAAAATTTCACAATTCATAATGTCTTTTTTGGAGGGGCAGTTGTAAAAAAAAGGGAAGAGTCAATAGGCAGGTAGGCTGTCATCCAAACAAGAGTTTGCCGATTTTTTTTATTACATGATGGAAGTAATTTTGTAGCTACTACAGAAATAGAAGCCTGCCCCCAGTGCCTAAGACTTCAATGCCATAGGTCGCCCGAGCTGGTTGCAGAGCAAACTATGGTGCCACCTTTATTCATCGAGCGGAAGTCGTACATGTCTCCCGAGCTATTTGATCTCCGGAGGATTCTCATTGTTGCTAGGTCCTTGAAAGGGAAACCATAGGGGTTAAATTCAAATGAAAACTATATATCACAAGGAAGATTATTAAATAAAATTAAGTTCTTCATAATAGATGAGGAAACTAAAATTTGCTGAGATCAAAGCAATAACAAGAGTAGTGGATCCAGTAGTTGTGATGGGGAGCCTCGAACCATTTCCAACTATAATATTAAGGGGAGTGTGCATGAATGAGGAATAAGACTTGTTTCGTCGATGTCCGAGGAGGCTTGGTCCATGAACCAATCGTTGGTGGAGTTGGGCTAGTGAGACATTTCTTATTCGAGTTTTCATCATGTAGCATGCAACATTTTTTAAAGCCAGTATGATCTAAGTATAACTCGACATAGGCTTGGGATGGAGTGCTTGGATGAGGGTAGAACCAGCAGGAATGGGCAGCATCCAAGCACCACGCCACTAGCTTTAGTGGGAAGGTCGCCAACCATGGAGCGAATTTTACCGACCAAGGAAATTAGGGATGTCCATGTTGTCTATGGCCCATGTGGTTGGGTGAGCCACGTCTATGACTTCTGATGCGCCTATGCTCGGAGGAGCTTCCACTGGGACAATTGTGATTCAAATGGTCATTTATGGAGCACATTCATTGTCTCGTTCCCTGCTGCCATGCTCCTAGAAGTTGGCGATTGCATCACCACTTTTTGGCAAAAGTTGTTGATGGTGAGTGTCGCAATACCCTCGGCGTGCTTGTGCCAATACATTGTGATTGCCTTAATAAACAACGATGAGTGTGCCTAGACGAAGGTGGGAAAGGGCAATTGTAGGTGGAGTATGGAGGCCATCACCTAAAATATGTGGCCGAGGCCGCAAATCATCACCAATGTGAGAGGGTTGTCAGTTACCAGTTTCTCATCATTGGCGAGGGAGTGAACGAGTGCCCTGAGGCACCAGTAGTGGGTGGCGATGATCATGTCACCTTGAAATGTTGCCTCGAAATTGGTGCCAATGTGGATCGTGCATTTGGTAAGCTTGTCATCGAAGAACACGTGCAGGTGCTACCACATGGCATTGGCTATGTTCTCTGTTGACATGTACACATCGTATAGCTCACTAGATATCATTGCATAGCCACATGATGATGGTGAGATCTTCCTTGTGCCACTTGATGTCTCAAGATGCAAGATCATGCTCATGCTTGAGGTTAAGGCAGTTGAATTTGGTGTCCACGAGTTGAAAGAGATGCTTCCACTTGGTGTAGTTTTTGTTGGCCAAGTTGAGTTTGAATGGTGATATTGGTCCAATGCATGGAAGGATGAGAGAAGGAAGAGTTTCTTACACTAACATGGACAATCAGAATGTTGCTGCCACCGGAGGACTTGACAGTGGACTTGGTGCTAGTGGGGGACGCAGTAGAGTTCTCACTCATTGTGAAGGATTAGAAAGGAACTACTGTGATGCCAAGAAATTTTCTGGGAATCAATTTTTATTATATTTACGCTTCTGGGTCATGTATATATACACATCACATATTAATTCAATAGTGAGCTCTACAACCTAATTAAGTACATAATGGTCGATGCGTTAGGCATGGGAGCATCCTAGAGTGTTGGAGCATAAGGTGGTGTTGATATTGTGCATCTATTGAGATGAGTGCACACCACAAAAGATCGATGGCTCTAGGAGGTGATAATCCCTTCTCTCATCCATTGGTGGAAAGAAAAACAAAGTATTTCCCAACATCTAGCATAAGTGTGTTCATTGGAACTAGAGATGTCAAGAGATTTGTCCCCCGAAGACATATGAGGGAGGGGTCGCGAGCGAGGAGAATTTGCTAGACTTCGGCATATTTTTTCAAGGAGAACCCAACGATGAATGTTCCACACCATGATCACAAGCTTTGTAAACTATTTTCTTTCATGGGAAAAAACATCACCAGTGCTAAGGAGCTGATGATCAAGGTAGAACACCACAAAGGAACATAAGAGAAATGGGTTTGCCAGGACAACACACATATGCATCCAAGCAGTTGAAAAAAAAAGCACTACAGGAATCAAGAAATTTGTTGTCTGCTTAAACATTCTTTGCCATCAACTTGCTGATGATAAACAAAGTCAGAAAAGAGCTACTTTGCCATGAGCTTTTCCTCGGGCGGATAGAAAAGTCTTTGTCGTCAGCCAAACTCTGTCTTTGTCGTCAGCCGAATAATAACAACCAAAATCCGTCTTTGCCGTTAGCCTCAAACATCACAGACGACAAAGAAATGGGTAAATATTAGAAAAAAACACAGTGGTGCTGCTCGTCCTCCTCTGTCAAGGCTGAAGTGAGATAGGGTCATTGCATCATGCTCCTCGCGGGGAAGATGCTAGACGGCATAGATATGGCAAGGAGGCGGGGTGTTGGTGCCGTGTTTGAGGTAGTGCCAAGGAGGAGGTGCGGATTCAAGGTGCAAGTGCAAGGGCGAGCCACGAGTCTTGTCGTCAGGGAGTTTTGCAGGCTGCATGGTCGGACGGATCCATGTGCAGGGAACTTCGGTAGGATGAAAACGTGTCAGGGGTGATGGAGGGACCTTCTGGGTGGCAGGCATGTCCTTGAGGAGAGAGAGACAAAGATCCGGGAGGAGAGAGAAAACACTGGAGAGAGGAAGAGCCAGGAGAAGAAAGGAAGGGAGGAGGAAGGTGAAGGAGACACGCAATGGGCGGCAGTACTCCGGTGGCTTCGGCCACCGGTGTCGGCCTCCGGCGAGGAGAAGGCGGCGGTCTCGGGTCAGCAAAGACGGCGAGAAGGAGGTCCTCAGGCGGCACCGGGAGGGAGGTCGTGTGGCGGCACGGTGCGAGGGTTGGGCAAGAGGTGGTGCAGCGACGCCGGGATGGAGGTGGTGCGGCGATGCAACATGGGGCAGCAGGTGGGGTGTAGCGACGCGGGGCGGGATAAGAGTGTTGGAAATATGCCCTAGAGGCAATAATAAAAGCATTATTATTATATTTCCTTGTTCATGATAATTGTCTTTTATTCATGCTATAACTGTATTATCCGGAAATCGTAATACACGTGTGAATACATAGACCACAACACGTCCCTAGTGAGCCTCTAGTAGACTAGCTCGTTGGTCAACAGATAGTCATGGTTTCCTGACTATGGACATCAGATGTCATTGACAACGGGATCACGTCATTAGGAGAATGACGTGATGGACAAGACCCAATCTAAGCATAGCACAAAGATCGTGTAGTTCGTTTTTCTAGAGCTTTTCCAATGTCAAGTATCTCTTCCTTAGACCGTGAGATCGTGTAACTCCCGGATACCGTAGGAATGCCTTGGGTGTACCAAACGTCACAACGTAATCGGGTGACTATAAAGGTGCATTACAGGTATCTCCGAAAGTGTCTGTTGGGTTGACACGGATCGAGACAGATTTGTCACTCCGTATGACGGAGAGGTATCACTGGGCCCACTCGGTAGTGCATCATCATAATGAGCTCAAAGTGACCAAGTGTCCGTCACGGGATCATGCATTACGGCACGAGTAAAGTGACTTGCCGTAACGAGACTAAACGAGGTATTGGGATACCGACGATCGAAGTCTCGGGCAAGTAACATACCGTCGACAAAGGGAATGGCATATGAGGTTGCTTGAACCCTCGACATCGTGGTTCATCCGATGACAACATCGAGGAGCGTGTGGGAGCCAACATGGGTATCCAGATCCGCTGTTGGTTATTGACGGAGAGCGCCTCGGTCATGTTCAAGATATCTCCCGAACCCGTAGGGTCTACACATAAGGTTCGGTGACGCTAGGGTTAATAGGAAGACTTGTATGTGACTACCGAATGTTGTTCGAGTCCGGATGAGATCCCGGACGTCACGAGGAGTTCCGGAATGGTCCGGAGGTAAAGATTTATATATGGGAAGTCATCAAACGGACACCGGAAAAGTTTCGGTCATGTCGGTATTATGGAGGGTCCACCGGAAAGGTTCCGGAGGACCACCGAGGGGCCACCCTTTTGGGGGCCACTTGGCTGCGTGGGGCAGCCAGCCCCTGTTGGGCTGGGCGCACCTCCCCTTGGCCCATGCGCCTAGGGTTGAGGGGGAACCTAAAGGGGCGCCCTCCTTGCTTGGGGGCAAGCCCTCCCCTTGGGCCGCCCCTCTAGATGGATCTAGAGGGGCCGGCCCTCCTCCCTTCCCTATAAATAGAGGTAGAGGGAGGGCTGCACACACGATTAAAGGCGCAGCCCCTCCCCTCCCCAACACCTCTCCTCCTCCGCATACGCTTGGCGAAGCCCTGCCGGAGTACAGTCCCTCCATCTGCATCACGCCGTCGTGCTGCCATTGGAGTGATCTTCCTCAACCTCTCCTTCCTCCTTGCTGGATCAAGACGGCGAAGGAGACGCCATCGTCTCGTCGTGTGTTGAACGCGGAGGTGCTGTCCGTTCAGCACTTGGTCATCGGTGATCGGAATCACGTTGGGAACGTCTTCATCATCACCACTCCCTCGAACGCTTCCGTACTCGATCTACAAGTGGTATGTAGATACAAACTCTCTCTAGTAACTCGTTGCTTAGTAGAACTCATAGATGGATCTTGGTGAAACCGTAGGAAAATTTTTATTTTCTGCAACGTTCCCCAACAGTGGCATCATGAGCTAGGTCTATGCGTAGTTCTCTTTGCACGAGTAGAACACAATATAGTTGTGGGCGTGGATCTTGTCAATTTACTTGCCGCTACTAGTCTTATCTTGCTTCCGGTATTGTGGGATGAAGCGGCCCGGACCAACCTTACGTGCGCTTACGTGAGACCGGTTTCGCCGACTAACATGCACTAGTTGCATAAGGTGGCTGGCGGGTGTCTGTCTCTCCCACTTTAGTTGGAGCGGATTCGATGAAAAGGGTCCTTATGAAGGGTAAATAGAAGTTGACAAGATCACGTTGTGTTTATTCGTAGGTAAGAAAACGTTCTTGCTAGAACCCAATTGCAGCCACGTAAAAGATGCAACAACAATTAGAGGACGTCTAACTTGTTTTTGCAGCAATTGACATGTGATGTGATATGGCCAAGTTGTGATGAATGATGAATGACATATTGTGATGTATGAGATCATGTTCTTGTAATAGGAATCACGACTTGCATGTCGATGAGTATGACAACCGGCAGGAGCCATAGGAGTTGTCTTTATTTTTGTATGACCTGCGTGTCATTGAAGAACGCCATGTAATTTACTTTACTTTATTGCTAAAACGCGTTAGCCATAGAAGTAGAAGTAGTCGTTGGCGTGACAACTTCATGGAGGCACAATGATGGAGATCATGATGATGGAGATCATGGTGTCATGCCGGTGACAAGATGATCATGGAGCCCCTAATACGGAGATCAATGGAGATTTATGATATTGGCCATATCTTGTCACTACTATATATTTGCTTGTGTTGTTTATTATGTTTATAAATCTTGTTTACTTAGAACGACGGTAGTTAATAAGATGATCCCTTACAAAATTTCAAGAAGTGTTTCCCTAAGCGTGCACCGTTGCCAAAGTTAAATGCGTTTCTAAGCACCACGTGATGATCGGGTGTGATGGATTCTTACGTTCACATACAACGGGTGTAAGACAGATTTACACACGCCGAAAACACTTAGGGTTTACTTGACGAGCCTAGCATGTACAGACATGGCCTCGAACACGGAGACCGAAAGGTCGAACACGAGTCGTATGGAAGATACGATCAACATGAGAATGTTCACCGACGAGACTAGTCCGTCTCACGTGATGATCGGACACGGCTTAGTCGACTCGGATCGTGTAACACTTAGATGACTAGAGGGATGTCCAATCTAAGTGGGAGTTCATTGTAATAATTTGATTAGATGAACTTAATTATCATGAACTTAGTCTAAAACTTTTGAATGATATGTCTTGTAGATCAAATGGCCAACGCTCATGTCAACTTGAACTTCAACGCATTCCTAGAGAAAACCAAGCTGAAAGATGACGGCAGCAACTATACGGACTGGGTCCGGAACTTGAGGATCATCCTCATAGCTGCCAGGAAACAATATGTCCTAGAAGGACCGCTAGGTGACGCTTCCGTCCCGGAAGAACCAAGACATTATGAATGCTTGGCAGTCTCGCTCGATGATTACTCCCTCGTTCAGTGCGGCATGCTTTACAGCTTAGAACCAGGGCTCCAAAAACGTTTTGAGCATCACGGAGCATATGAGATGTTCGAGGAGCTGAAACTTGTTTTCCAAGCTCACGCCCGGGTCGAGAGATATGACATCTCCGACAAGTTCTATAGTTGTAAGATGGAGGAAAACAGTTCTGTCAGTGAGCATATTCTGAAGATGTCTGGGTTGCACAACCGTATGACCCAACTGAATATTAACCTCCCTGATGAGGCGGTCATTGACAGAATCCTCCAGTCGCTCCCACCAAGCTACAAGAGCTTTGTGATGAACTACAACATGCAGGGGATGGTAAAGACCATTCCTGAAGTGTTCTCTATGCTGAAGTCAGCCGAGGTTGAGATCAAGAAAGAACATCAAGTGTTGATGGTCAATAAGACCACTAAGTTCAAGAAGGGCAAGGGTAAGAAGAACTTCAAGAAGGACGGCAAGGAGGTTGCCGCGCCCGGTAAGCAAGTTGCCGGAAGAAGTCAAAGAATGGACCCAAACCCGAGACCGAGTGCTTTTATTGCAAGGGAGGGTCATCGAAGCGGAACTGCCCCAAATACTTAGCGGACAAGAAGGCCGGCAATACCAAAGGTATATTTGATATACATGTAATTGATGTGTACTTTGCCAAGACTGTAGTAACTCCTGGGTATTTGATACCGTGCCGTTGCTCATATTTGTAATTCTAGCAGGAGCTGCGAAATAAGCGGAAACCGCAAAGGACGAGGTGACGGCGCGCTGCCGGGAATGGTTCCAGAGTCGATGTGATCGCCACGGCACGCTACCTCTTCATTTACCTACGGGATTAGTTATGAACCTTAATAATTGTTATTTGGTGCCAAGTTTGAGCATGAATATTGTATCTGGATCTCATTTAATGCGAGATGGCTACTCATTTAAATCCGAGAATAATGGTTGTTCTATTTATATGAGAGATATGTATTATGGTCATGCTCCGATGGTCAATGGTTTATTCTTAATGAATCTCGAGCGTAGTATTACACATGTTTATAGCGTGAATGCCAAAAGATGTAAAGTTGATAACGATAGTCCCACATACTTGTGGCACTGCCGCCTTGGTCACATTGGTGTCAAGCGCATGAAGAAGCTCCATGCTGATGGACTTTTGGAGCCTTTAGATTATGAATCATTTGACACATGCGAACCATGCCTCATGGGCAAGATGACCAAGACTCCGTTCTCCGGAACAATGGAGCGAAAGCAACCAACTTGTTGGAAATCATACATACCGATGTGTGCGGTCCAATGAGCATTGAAGCTCATGGAGGGTATCGTTATGTTCTCACTCTCACAGATGACTTGAGTAGATATGGGTATGTCTACTTGATGAAACACAAGTCTGAGACCTTTGAAAAGTTCAAGGAATTTCAGAATGAAGTAGAGAATCAACGTGACCGAAAGATAAAATTCTTACGATCAGATCGTGGAGGAGAATATTTAAGTCACGAATTTGGTACACACTTAAGAAAATGTGGAATCGTTTCACAACTAACGCCGCTGGAACACCTCAGCGTAATGGTGTGTCCGAACGTCGTAATCGCACTCTATTGGATATGGTGCGGTCTATGATGTCTCTTACCGATTTACCGCTATCATTTTGGGGATACGCTCTAGAGACAGCTACATTCACTTTAAATAGGGCACCGTCTAAGTCCGTTGAGACGACACCGTATGAATTATGGTTTGGGAAGAAACCTAAGCTGTCATTTCTAAAAGTTTGGGGATGCGATGCTTATGTCAAGAAACTTCAACCTGAAAAGCTCGAACCCAAGTCGGAAAAATGCGTCTTCATAGGATACCCTAAAGAAACCATTGGGTATACCTTCTACTTAAGATCCGAGGGCAAGATCTTTGTTGCCAAGAACGGAACCTTCGGAAAAGAGTTTCTCTCGAAAGAAGTAAGTGGGAGGAAAGTAGAACTCGATGAAGTACTACCTCTTGAACAGAGAGTAGTGCAGCTCAGAAAATGTTCTGTGATGCCTACACCAACTCAAGAGGAAATTAATGATGATGATCAAGGTACTTCGGATCAAGTTGCTACCGAACCTCGTGGGTCCACAAGGACACGTTCCGCACTGCAGTGGTACGGCAACCCTGTCATGGAAATCATGTTGTTAGACAACAATGAACCTTCGAACTATGAAGAAGCGATGGCGGCCCAGATTCCAACAAATGGCTAGAAGCCATGAAGTCCGAGATAGAATCCATGTATGAAAACAAAGTATGGACTTTGACCGACTTGCCCGATGATCGGCGACGATAGAAAACAAATGGATCTTTAAGAAGAAGACGGACGCGGATGGTAATGTCACCATCTATAAAGCTCGACTTGTCGCTAAGGGTTATCGGCAAGTTCAAGGGATTGACTACGATGAGACTTTCTCTCCGTAGCGAAGCTTAAGTCCGTCCGAATCATGTTAGCAATTGCCGCATACTATGATTATGAGATATGGCGGATGGACGTCAAAACAGCGTTCCTTAACGGATATCTTAAGGAAGAGCTGTATATGATGCAGCCGGAAGGTTTTGTCGATCCTAAGAAAGTCGACAAAGTATGCAAGCTCCAAAGTGATCCATTTATGGGCTGGTGCAAGCATCTCGAGTTGGAACATTCGCTTTGATGAGATGATCAAAGCGTTTGGGTTTATACTGAGACTTATGGAGAAGCCTGCGTTTACAAGAAAGTGAGTGGGAGCTCTGTAGCATTTCTCATATTATATGTAGATGACATACTTTTGATGGGAAATGATATAGAATTCTTGGACAGCATTAAGGCCTACTTGAATAAGTGTTTTTCAATGAAGGACCTTGGAGAAGCTGCTTATATATTAGGCATCAAGATCTATAGAGATAGATCGAGACGCCTCATAGGTCTTTCACAAAGCACATACCTTGATAAGATTTTGAAGAAGTTCAAAATGGATCAGTCCAAGAAGGGGTTCTTGCCTCATTGCAAGGTGTGAGATTGAGCTCAGCTCAATGCCCGACCACGGCAAAAGATAAAGAAGAGATGAGTGTCATCCCCTATGCCTCAGCCATAGGATCTATTATGTATGCCATGCTGTGTACTGCACTGATGTAAACCTTGCCGTGAGTTTGGTAGGAAGGTACCAAAGTAATCCCGCAAGGAACACTGGATAGCGGTCAAGAATATCCTGAAGTACCGAAAAGGACAAAGGACATGTTTCTCGTTTATGGAGGTGACCAAGAGCTCGTCAGAAGGGTTACGTCGGCGCTTAGCTTCGACACAGATCTGGATGACTCTAAGTCACAAACCGGATACGTGTATATGTTGAATGGTGGAGCGATGGTAGTGCACCGCAAGCGAGCGTCGTGGCGGGATCTACATGTGAAGCGGAGTACATGGCAGCCTCGGAGGCAGCACATGAAGCAATTTGGGTGAAGGAGTTCATCACCGACCTAGGAGTCATACCCAATGCGTCGGGGCGATCAAACTCTTTCCGTGACAACACCGAGCTATTGCCCTTGCCAAGGAGCCCAGGTTTCACAAGAAGACCAGGCACATCAAGCGTCGCTTCAACTCCATCCGTGAAAATGTTCAGGATGGAGACATAGAAATTTAGAAGTGCATACGGATCTGAATGTCGCAGATCCGTTGACTAAACTCTCTTCCACGGGCAAAACATGATCAACACCGTAACTCTATGGGTGTTCGATTCATCACAATGTAAACTAGATTATTGACTCTAGTGCAAGTGGGAGACTGTTGGAAATATGCCCTAGAGGCAATAATAAAAGCATTATTATTATATTTCCTTGTTCATGATAATTGTCTTTTATTCATGCTATAACCGTATTATCCGGAAATCGTAATACACGTGTGAATACATAGACCACAACACGTCCCTAGTGAGCCTCTAGTAGACTAGCTCGTTGGTCAATGATAGTCATGGTTTCCTGACTATGGACATCGATGTCATTGACAACGGGATCACGTCATTAAGAGAATGACGTGATGGACAAGACCCAATCTAAGCATAGCACAAAGATCGTGTAGTTCGCTTTTGCTAGAGCTTTTCCAATGTCAAGTATCTCTTCCTTAGACCGTGAGATCGTGTAACTCCCGGATACCGTAGGAATGCCTTGGGTGTACCAAACGTCACAACGTAATCGGGTGACTATAAAGGTGCATTACGGTATCTCCGAAAGTGTCTGTTGGGTTGACACGGATCGAGACAGATTTGTCACTCCGTATGACGGAGAGGTATCACTGGGCCCACTCGGTAGTGCATCATCATAATGAGCTCAAAGTGACCAAGTGTCCGTCACGGGATCATGCATTACGTGCGAGTAAAGTGACTTGCCGGTAACGAGACTAAACGAGGTATTGGGATACCGACGATCGAGTCTCGGGCAAGTAACATACCGTCTGACAAAGGGAATGGCATACAGGGTTGCTTGAACCCTCGACATCGTGGTTCATCCGATGACAACATCGAGGCGTGTGGGAGCCAACATGGGTATCCGGATCCCGCTGTTGGTTATTGACCGGAGAGCGTCTCGGTCATGTTCGCATATCTCCCGAACCCGTAGGGTCTACACACTTAAGGTTCGGTGGCGCTTAGGGTTAATAGGAAGACTTGTATGTGACTACCGAATGTTGTTCGGAGTCCGGATGAGATCCCGGACGTCACGAGGAGTTCCGGAATGGTCCGGAGGTAAAGATTTATATATGGGAAGTCATCAAGCGGACACCGGAAAAGTTTCGGGTCATGTCGGTATTATGGAGGGTCCACGGAAAGGTTCCGGAGGACCACCGGAGGCCACCCCTTTGGGGGCCACTTGGGCTCGTGGGGGCAGCCAGCCCCTGTTGGGCTGGGCGCACCCTCCCTTGGCCCATGCGCCTAGGGGTTGAGGGGAACCCTAAGGGGCGCCCTCCTTGCTTGGGGCAAGCCCCTCCCCTTAACCGCCCCCCTCTAGATGGATCTAGAGGGGCCGGCCCCCTCCTCCCTTCCCCTATAAATAGAGGGGTAGAGGGGAGGGCTGCACACACGATTAAAGGCGCAGCCCCTCCCCTCCCCAACACCTCTCCTCCTCCGCATATGCGTGGCGAAGCCCCTGGAATCTGATCCCTCCATCTGCATCACGCCCGTCGTGCTGCCATTGGAGTGATCTTCCTCAACCTCTCCTTCCTCCTTGCTGGATCAAGACGAAGGAGACGCCATCGTCTCGTACGTGTGTTGAACGCGGAGGTGCTGTCCGTTCAGCACTTGGTCATCGGTGATCGGAATCACGTTGGGAACGTCTTCATCATCACCACTCCCTCGAACGCTTCCGTACTCGATCTACAAGTGGTATGTAGATACAAACTCTCTCTAGTAACTCGTTGCTTAGTAGAACTCATAGATGGATCTTGGTGAAACCGTAGGAAAATTTTTTATTTTCTGCAACGTTCCCCAACAAAGAGGTGGTGTGGCGGCACGCGTTGAGATGGAGGTACGACGGCAGTGCGCATGGGGGAGGAGGTGGTGCATCGGCGCGGGGAGGGAGGTGGTGCGACGGTGTGGGCGGGAGGTGGTGCGGCGTCGGGAGAAGGAGAGAAAGAGAGAAGGGAGCAAGGTGCTTGTGGGGTGGGGTTTGGGCAAGTACGTGCGTGCGTGGGGGTGGTGTGGTGCCACGTCATAAATCTACGTGATCGATCCGTGGGATGTGCTTTCTCTTTGCCGACGACCAAAAATACTGACGGCAAAGTCTGTCTTTCCTATCAGTCAAATAAAAATAGACGGCTAAGCTTGTCTTTGCTGCTAGTCAAATAAAAACATACAAAAAAATATGTCTTTGCCATCTGTCAAATAAAAATAGACAACAAAGTAAGCCCTTTTCCTACATTAGAAATTTGTTGTCACTTCTTCTCTATTTTGCCGTCAGCCCCGCCGAAAAGCTAATGGAAAGAGCTCCACAGACGGCAAATTTCCTGATACCTGTAGCGACACACACACACACACAACCCTGGTACAACTTTTCATCAAGTTATTAAGGAGACTTGTATTTGATACTTCCACTCTAACTCATGGTGCACATGAGTGCAACGAAGAGAAATGACGGTGCGCTCCAAGATAGCGACGACAATGCGATCGTCCACCATGCCATCCCCTACCTTACATAAAAGAATGAAAAGAGGACGACCATGTTCTTGAGGGTCTTCAATCAAAAAGAGATGGTGCCATGAAGCCCCCTGATCTTAGAAGCAGGCACCCTCATCTGAAAGAAGGCCTCGGATGTCTTATTCATAGAGTGACGACTATAACAAGCCATGAACACGACATCAAGATGGTTCTTCTTGCGCACCGACGTCTTCCGTGTGCTAGAGGGATGAAAATCCCCGGTCACCGGCTTAGCATTGTCGATTTTGAGCTCACTCTAGCATTTGTGGCGGCTGCCAACTCTTGCACCACTTTGCAGCTAACATGGGCGGTGTTTGGATTAAGGTCTAAGGACTAGAAAGGGTGAATAGTGCTATAAAAAATTATATCCTGGTTTTAGGGTAGGAAGTTTTTAGCACAAGACAACAAGGACAACACAAGCATAAATACTTAACAAGCATCTAGTTATAGAACATGATAGCATGTCAAGTGACCCCTAACCATCTAGGATGCGCTCACCAGCCAAGAGTAACAAGCAAAGAAAAGTCAGCTGATAAGAACTCCGAGAATGATCTTCAGTCAAAAATTCTCTCAAGAATCAAAGGTGTCACTCTCACAAGAATAGGAATTTCATGAAAGAGATAAACTAGAGATGTAGGTATGCAAGAAAGGGGAGTTCTTGGGCTTGGAAGAATCGAAGAAGTGAACATGGAACCACCCAGAACTTGTTTTCTTAAGTGTGATGGAGTGGAGTGGCTTGAAGAGGTGGACTGAGTGAGTGAAATGACTAAGGGTGGAAAGGAATGGTTGCAACCATGGATGGGTATGATAGGCTATTTATGTATAAGTTCCAAAATATAGATGTTACTGCAAAAAATAATTAACCATGCTTGGAAGGACTGGTAGTAGTTTATGGAACAACCAAGACAATTCAAATAAATTTGAATGGCCACAACAATGTTCAGGGACCAAATAAAGTAAGGGAAAGTAGTAGCAAAATAATTCAAAAAAATCTGAAACTTTACGGGAATGATCATCAACAAATGTTACGGGGGCTAGCAAAATTTGGTGGTCAAATAACATTCGAGAAGCTCTCTACAAAAAAAGACAAAATTACAAAATCTGCTCAAACAGTGCACTTACATTTTGACTAATTTTCAGTGAATTTGTCTTTTTTGTAGAGAGCTCCTCGAACGTTATTTGACCACCAAATTTTGCAAGCCTCTCTAACATTTGTTGATGATCATTTTCATAAAGTTTCAAAAAAATTCGAAATGTTTTGATATGTTTTCTTTCGTGGGTGCACCGAGAGTGGGTGTAGAAGAACCACTCTCATAAAGTAAACCATTCACAAGTACCAATGAATGAATAAGTAGAGGTTTCGACTAAAAAAGATAACACATTTTCGGCAAAGGCAGAACGACTCAGAAAGTACCATGTAAAACCAATTGCTTGGTAGTACCATAGTGAGGGAGTAGTTCTTAGAATAAGAATCTACAGAAAAGAGCAGCTCGGAAGTTTCTGTTGAAAACGAAGCAAAATTACCTGACATATATTTTGCCTGACAGACAAATAAATCATGACAACTCGAAATTGCGGACGAGATTTATTGTGGTCGAAAGCGACAGAGTACAAAAAATGCTTCAAAGTGGATTTCTCAGCAGTTCCGGAAAAAATGAATAGCGGTTCTTAGGTATTGAAACACGATATTTTCTCTGAGTACGAATAGCCCAAAGTGGCGCATAGTATGGGAAGATAAACCCATACAAGGGGAATGGCTAGGAAATGGATTTTAGAGGAGCGAGGTGTTTTGGCTCCCAGACTCAGATGAGCCCGTGAGTGAACAAAACATCATTTAAAATACTAAATTAATTCAAAAAATTCCGATTTTTTTTGTAGAGAATGATGCATGGGTGTGTGATGTACGTGCCAAGTTTCAGAACATTTGGATGTCGGAGTAGCTCTCAGCAACAAGGACAAATTTCGGGTCCGTGAAAAAGTTTACTGCTTCTGCAGTGTGCACTGTTCGAATCTGAATTTTTTTGCTGAGAGCTATTTGGGTGTCCAAATGCATGGAAATTTGGCACGCACCTCACTCGTTCCAATATCTTCCATGCAAAAAATTGGATTTTTTTATTTTCCTAGTATTTTTTAAAAATTTACTGTTCACTAGGTGCAAATGAGCCTAGGCTCATAATTGGATATTCGACTTTGGAGGACTTTGTCTTATAATCTATTTTTTGGTTTTAAAACAAAGTACTTAGCTCTCGCCGCATTTCATAGTGCGATTGTCCTACACTCAATGTGAACCTTGGATTCGGTAAACGCCTAGAAAAATACATGTTAAGAGCTTGAAGAGGACAAAAACTAGAAAAGTTGTTCGTGGGGTAGTGAATGATACTTCACCTTTAGCCAAAGACTTGAATAGGAAAATTAGTCCTACTCCCTGAAATAAACTCATTCAACTACATTAGTCATCTCAGTTTTGTCGTAAAACAACCAATTGGAATGTGTAGCCCGCCTCCAGTCAGCAAGCGGTGGTTTAGTGCATTGCAGCAATGGCCAGCCGCTTGCGGCGCGGAGGCCCTAGGTAGCAGCAACACGACACCGCCCTTGAAGTAGCACGTGTCACGTGGATTAGCGGACGGTGGTGGTATGATAGCCTAGAGATGGAAGAGGTGATCGGGGCAAGTGAGATTTGGTAGGTGATGATGGAGTATAGCGCGAGGTAGGAGGGGTGAGGGAGGGGGATGAGTAGGGGAAGATGAATACATAGGGATAAGGCAAGGCGGCCACTTCACATAAGGCCCACTGCGGCATGTGGCGAGCTGTCGAGTCGGTCAACGCAAGCATGCAATCAGCTGTCTGATTGGAATCACACCTTCATTATACTACATCGATCGGGGCTAGTTTAATGTCCTACATTAATTAGGCCAAGCTCGATTGAAATCATTCCTTTAATGAAATATATTAATCATACCCAATGTAAAGCTTTGAAACAAAGACAAAATTTGGAAACAGTCAACAAATAGCATGAAACTCAAAAAGACCATGGACAATGGATCCATGCAAAGAATATCCCGTGCATAGTAAAATTGCTTTTCTGATGACCATCCAAACTAAGGCCTTCGGGAAATCCTAAACGGCGCCCGTTGCGCCTATTTCAACAAACGGGCGCACACCCTCCTCTCCACGATGGGCCGGCCCCTTTTCATTTTTTTCCGTTTTCTGAACATGCTGCAAAAAAGGGTGTCATGGGGAATCAAACACGCGCCGCGGGGTTCTTTATAGAACGCGCTAACCAACACACCCAAGCCACCTTCTGTGATTACCTAATTCCTCTTTCCTATTTACTTCTCAAGTGTTTTTCTTTTTTCTTTTTTTCTTTTGTTCTTTCTTTTTGCCTTTTCTTTTTCTTTTTCCTTTTTCGAATCGACGAACTTTTTTTCAATTTTATGAGTTTTCTTTCAAATTCAATGAAGTTTTCTTCAAAATCGATGAACTTTTTTCATATTTGGTGAAATTTTTGCAAAATTGATGAAGTTTTTTTCAAATTCAATGAATTTTTTTGAAAATCAGTGAACTTTTTTTTAATTCGATGAACTATTTTCGAATTGGACGAACTATTTTCAATATCCAAAATATGTTCAGATTTTTCGAAATTCGTTTGACTTTTCAGAAAATGGTTTTTGAAATTCCAAATTTTGTTCATGTTTTCGAATTTTGTTCACATTTCAAAAATAATTTTGAATTCCAAAATTTTGTTCACCGTATTGAAGAAAAATGTTCACCATACATTGAAAAAATGTTCAGTGTGTATAAAAATATGTTCATCATGTACAGAAATTTTGTTCAGCATGCATTGAAAAGGAGTTCATCGTATTTAAAAAAAAAGTTCTATGTGTATTTGAATATTGTTCACCATACATTGAAAAACTGTTCAGTGTGTATAAAAAAATGTTCATCGTGTAGAGAAATTTTGTTCAGCATGCATTCAAAAAAAGTTCAGCATATTTTAAAAAAATGTTCAGTGTTTGTTTGATGTGTATTCTAAATTCGCTTTCTAAAAATTGTTCACAGTACAAAAAAGTATTCAAATTTCTAAATTTGTTCAGTTTTTGAAAAACATAGTTCACGTTTAAAAGAAAAGGAATATTCGAAATTTTGGTACGATTTTCGAAACATTTGTTCGCATATTTAAGATTTTCAATTTTTCCAACAAGCACCCAGAAACTAATTAACAGAGTAGAAAAGGATCGCGTACGATGCAGCCACAACAAACAGCCAAACATGGTGGAGATAGTAAAGATGGTTTGACCATCCGTTAGAAACATATGTGACGCACCTTCTACCCCCTCGTCAGGGTCGTCCACTTCTAATCCCCTCTGCATGTCGACATGGATCCATATATTGCGCACCTCCTGGTAGCACATAGGCTTTGGCATGAAGTCGCAGGCGCCTTCATTGATTGTCCTCATCACCATCTCCTTGGAATAGTCGGCGGAGAAAACTACACAAACACATGCAGGATTGCACATCAGTATGTACTGTTACTAACCTCACAGTAACCATGCATGCATATATGTGCGACATATCGAATACTCACTGATGACCGGGTAACGGTCCCGAACGCGCTTGAGGAGGTCGAAGCCATCGAATCCATCTCCTTCTTCGCCACCGTGCACGACGGTCATGATGATGTCGAAGTGGAAGCCCTCTCCATTCTCCTCCACCTCTTTCAGCGCTTCTCTCGGCGACGCTTTCGCTGTCACTACATGACACAAACACGTACGTACAAGATGATCCAGATCTCACAAGAACAGGTAGAGGAGACATGCAAAACTAAGGCGAGCAGATCTAAGATGACCGCCTAGTTACCTTTGTAGCCGCACCTCTCGAGGATTTGCGTCAAGTGCTCGAGGTCGTTCGGGTCATCCTCCACCACGAGGACCCTCATCCCGGCGGGGAAATCCTGGGGCAAAGTGTCCCTGCCGACGCCGGAAGGGAAGGCGTTGCCGTTCTCCATAGCAAGCACGCACCTAGCGCTCTTCAGAAGGTACTGCTGGTGATAGAAAGAGAGTGCAGAAGGTCTGAAGATACAGCTCAGATATATAAAGCCAGCCGGAAGCCTCTTCTTTCCACACGAAATAGAGTGGAGTAATGCACTAAGATTTGCCCTATATAACTAAATTAATGCAGTACACTAAAACTATATATAACATATTAGTACTAGTAGCCTTTTTTAATTAATAGAGTATATTAAAGACAAATGATTTCAATCGCACCATTAACAGTTGCTTAATTAATGTAGTGCACTAAAACTCAATAATATCTTTACCTAACCATAAAGCACCTATTGCTTCTGCCCGCTCACCGCCACGGTAATTTTGTAGAAAAGTCCTGATAGTTTTTTAGTATTCAACCCGCAATCCTTGAAATAAGTCACCTGAACCGGTACGGACGAGATATAAAACAAACCGCACGACCCTGCCTCCTAATCCTCTCTCCACCTCCGGCGCTCCACCCCCGGCCACTGATACGTCTCCGTTTTATCTATAATTTTTTATTGTTCCATGCCAATAGTATACAACTTTTACATAGTTTTGGCAACATTTTATATGATTTATTGGACTAACCTATTGACCCAGTGCCCAGTGCCAGTTCCTGTTTTTTTGCATGTTTTTTGTTTCGCAGATTATCCATATCAAACGAAGTCCAAACGCGATAAAAATTTATGAGAATTATTTTGGAATATTTGTGATTGTTGGGAGTTGGAATCAACGCAAACGGGGGCCCACAGCCCCCAAGATACACCAGGAAGCGCCCCAGGGCCCAGACAAGCGGTGGTGGGTTGTGCTCACCTCGTACATCGGTTGGATCTCTACTTCAGGCGCAAGGAAGCTCATATACGAAAAAAAAAACCGTGTAAAAATCTCAGCGCAATCGGAGTTATGGATCTCCGGATATTTAAGAAACGGTTTTCGGGCAGATCTGGGGAACGCAAAATAGAAGAGAACAGGGAGGGACATCCAATCTCGGAGGGTCTCCCGCCCTTGCGCCCCCATGAAGGCCATGGACCAGAAGGGGAACTCTCCTCCCATCTAGGGGGGAGGCCAAGGAAGAAGAAGAAGAAGGAGGGGGGTTCTCTCCCCCTCACTCCCGGTGGCGCCGGAACACCACCGGGGCAATCATCATGTGACGGCGATCTACTCCAACAACTCCGTCATCTTCACCAACAACTCCATCACCTTCCCCCATCTATCTACAGCGGTCCACTCTCCCGCAACTCGCTGTACCCTCTACTTGAACATGGTGCTTTATGCTTCATACTATTATCCAATGATTTGTTGACATCCTATGATGCTTGAGTAGATTTTTGTTGTCCTATCGGTAATTGGTGAATTGCTATGGTTGGTTTAATTTGCTTGTGGTTATATTGCTGTCCTTTGGTGCCCATCGTATGAGCGCGCGTGTGGATCACACCATAGGGTTAGTTGTATCACTAGTAGAAAAAGGGTCAAACGTGAAGCACATTAGTGCCGGTTTGATTTTGGCCCGGTACTAATGGTACCATTAGTGCCGGTTCGAACGGATTTGCATTAATGCCGGTTCGTGTTGAACCTTTAGTACCGGTTCGTGGCACGATCCGGTACTAAAGGGGTGATGGCGGTGTCAAGCGTCGGCCGGGGTTCATGATCACCTTTAGTACCGGTTCGTGGCACAAACCGGTACTAAAGGTTAACCTTTAGTACCGGTTCGTACTACGAACCGGTACTAAAGGGTTTGACCTATAGTACCGGTTCGTGCCACGAACCGGTACTAAAGGGCAATTTTCAATCCTTACCGCTACCACAGATATCGCCATTTCAGTTTTGAAAATACAAAAGAAAATAATAAAAAATTCAAAAATAAATTCTTGAGATGTAGTTATATTACTACATCTACTAGTTAGGAAAATTTAAAACTTAAATTTGGACATGTTTTGCAAAAAGTGTAGGGAAAATGTAAAACGGCTATAACTTTTGCATACGATGTCGGAAAAAAGCGTATAATATATCAAAAATTCAGCACGAAAATCCGCATCCGATGGAGACCGCCACGGCCTGTTTGGAATTTTTAGAATCCTCAAATTCGAAAAGGAAAAAAGATATGGTCATATTTCAGTTTTTTTAAAAATTTGGTTAAATTTGGTCAAACAACTTATTCAAGAAGTATTAATGTTACTACATAATTATTCAAGAATATTAGTGTTACTAAATAATTATTTCAAATTTTTGTATTTTGGTCAAACTATGGTCAAACTATGGTCAAACTTATTCAAGAAATATTAGCGTTACTAAATAATTACTGTTTTTTTAGAATAATAGTTTCAAACTCAATCGGTGAAATGTGTGACTTCATGCTCAAGCTAAACTCCTGAGGGTTAATAGGATTGACATCTTACTATTGTCAGGAAAACAACAAGTGCAGACTCGGAAACGAAGGAGAATAGAACCCGAAAGTTAAGCGTGCTCGGGCTAGAGTAGTGAGAGGGATGGGTGATTAGATGATTTGGAATGAGTGATCCACACTTGAGCAGTTAAGAGAGGTGATTAGAGACTAAATCATCAAATAATTCAGAAAAATTAAAAATCGAAAAAAAATCAAATTTTTTTTCCAAAATTTTCAAAAAAAAATTCAAAAAAAAAACCTTTAGTACCGGTTGGTAACACCAACCGGTACTAAAGGTCCCCCTTACCAGGGCGTGAGCTCACGCCACGTGGTGGCTCTTTAGCGCTGGTTCGTGCCGAACCGGTACTAAAGGGGGGTGGGCTTTAGTGCCGGTTCCATAACCGGCACTAAAGGCCCTTACGAACCGGCGCTAAAGCTCCGTTTTCTACTAGTGTATGTTTATAGGACTATGCATTGGAGGGCAAGGGTGACAGCAGGTTCAGCCTAAACATAGAAATTGATATGTACGGGTTTGAAGGGGGACCAATATATATCTTAATGCTATGGTCTAAAGGCCCTTACGAACCGGCGCTAAAGCTCCGTTTTCTACTAGTGTATGTTTATAGGACTATGCATTGGAGGGCAAGGGTGACAGCAGCTTCAGCCTAAACATAGAAATTGATACGTACGGGTTTGAAGGGGGACCAATATATATCTTAATGCTATGGTTGGGTTTTACCTTAATGAATGTTAGTAGTTGCGGATGCTTGCTAATAGTTCCAATCGCAAGTGCATAGAATTCCAAATAAGGGAGGACATGCTAGCAGAGGCCTCTCACACATAAAAACTTGCTATCGGCCTAAGCAACGTAGTCAATTGCTAAGGGACAATTTCGCAAATCCTACCACCACCAATCCACACTCGTTTTACTAAGTTAATTGTTTCTTTATTTAAACAGCACCTAACTTTTATTTTCACGTTCTTTATTATCTTGCAAACCTATCCACACCTACAAAATACTTCAAGTTTTATTCATGTTCTAGGTAAAGCAAACGTTAATTGCGCGTAGAGTTGTATCGGTGGTCAATAGGGAATATTTGTTCTACCTTTAGCTCCTCGTTGGGTACGACACTCTTATTTATCGAAAAGGGCTACAAACGATCACCTATACTTGTGGGTTATCAAGACCTTTTTCTGGCGCCGTTGTCAGGGAGCAATAGCATGGGGTGAATATTCTGATGTGTGCTTATTTGCTTTATCACTAAGTAGTTTTTATTTTCTGTTCTAAGGTGTTCTCTATTTTTAGTTATGTATATGGAACATGAAACACCAAAAAAATAGTTATACTTGCTACTCATGGAGATGGGGAACCTCTTAAAACCCTCGATGCTCGTTATGTGAAAAATATTAATCACCACTTTGATAATCTTGAGAAAACCCCCATTCAACTTGATAATGAGGGTAATGTTGGATCAACGTCAATACTTTAGGCATTATCGCTTGACTCAAAAAGGAAAACTTTTATGGGATCAAATTGAAATGTTGAAATGGTATGCTTGGAATATATGCCCTAGACATGATTATACTTGTTGCTCTAGGATGAAGGCTCCACACCTTCCCTTTACACGCAAATTTAGTGACAATGAAAGCTTAGCTTCTTATGCTAATGGTAGATATGATTACTATGATGTGGAACGAATAGAAGAATTTGTTGCTTTTAAGGGTGCTTATGAAATTGAATCTATGTTTGAAAAGTATGAAGATTTTGATGATGCAGCTTATAGACCTGAAAATTTTGCTATACTTAAATATTGCTATGAGAATTATGAATATAATGCTGATATTAATGAGTTTATTGAGAAAGTCTCTGTTGTCCAAGAAGAGACTAATATCTTGCAGGAGTCTATGAAAGAAGAAATTGATGAAACTCTGAGCTCACTGGATGAAAAAGATGATGAGGAGAGCGAAGAACAAAAGGAGAAATAGCGGATTAACTCTTCAACTCATACATTGTTTAATGTCCCTTCGTGCTTACCGAAGGATGAATGCTATGATAATTGCTATGATCCCGTTGATTCATTTGAAATATCCCTTTTTGATTAACTTGATGCTTGCTATACTTGTGGCCAAGATGCCAATATGGATTATGCTTATGGAGATGAACTTGCTATAGTTCCTTTTATCTTTTTGAATTCTCCAAACTACACAATGTCGGAAGTTTGCACTCATTAAGGATTACATTGATGGGTTGCCTTTTACTATTTCACATGATGATTTTGAAGAATATAACATGCATGTACTTGCAATTATTATGACAGAGGAACTATATCTCCACCCCTCTATGTTTCCAACACGATAAAATTGCAAGAAACTGCTTATGCTATGTATTGGCCTTTACTTGATGTGCATGAATTGTTCTTGTATGACATGCCGATGCATAGGAAGAGAGTTAGACTTCGTCATTGCCTGATATACGTTGCTTTGTGCTCACTAATAAATGCCAAACCATTGCTAATTAAAATTGGCTTTGATATACCTTGGGATCCGGGTGGATCCATCACTTGAGCACTTTATGCCTACCTTAATAGCTTTAAAGAAAGTGCTGCCATGGAGACAACCCGGAGGTTTTAGAAAGTCATTTTATTCTGTTGAGTGATTTTATAAAGTTTGAAAACAAAAAAATATAGAGGGGAATCTACAACTTCACAAAAAGAAAAGTGAAAGTGAGAAAGACAAGCACCGTAGAAGTGGGAGCTAGCCTTGAACTTCGTTCATGCCCATGGGAACTTTGTGAATCTCGATTACAGAAACTTTTCAACAAAAATAATTATCCCCTTGTACAAATCCATTGTATTATAAAAATAATGTGTCAAGATTTGCCTTTATGATGATTAGATTGCTTGTTGGTATGTGCAGTGCAAAAACAGAAACTTTGGCCGTAGTGCGTGATTTTACAATTTTTTTCTGAACCCTAAACCCTTTAGTCAAAAAAAAATCAACGTGTATTTAAATAGTGTTTCACTGTTATTCGAAGAAATCTTCAAAAGATGTATTAGAAAACAAAATCATGTATTTAAATAAGTTTAACGTGTATAAAAAGGTTTCATATGTATACTAAAAGTGTACAATGTGTATGAAAAATATAGACATCAAAGCATATATTTGAGAAAATTTAATAATGTATTTGAAAATTGTAAACATGTATAAACACATTTTACATGTATACCAAAAATGTCAAATGTTATGAAAAAAATCAAAACATATATTTGAAAACAATGCCAATCATGTATTTGAAAAATGTTAAATCCATACAGAAAAATATATAATGTTTACAGAAAATGTAGACATGTGTTGGGAAAACCTTAAAACTCGAGAAAGAAACAAAGGAACCCAAGAAAAAAACAAGAAAATGAAACTGCTGCAAAATCTGAAAAACACAAGTGGGAAGGCGGTAATGCTACACTCATGGGGAGGATCTATACGGACTTCACTGGGTAGCAGACGTGGAGGATTAAGATTGGGTTTAAGGGGTGGGAAGGAGCCCACACCTCCTGAAAATCGCGAGGGGGCTAGTTTGATTATATGGAACAACCCCGTATTAGCCGCGTAAAGGCCCGTGAATCTAGCATTTTCGAGGGGGGAGGGGGGACTCACGCCAGAGCTATTGTAATAGGCTGGCCCAGTATTGCGCTACCTACGTCTCGCAACGGAGGAGACATAGCACCCGCAGACCTTTAGCCCCGATCCAACTCCACGCCTTAAGCGCCAGTTTTAGAGACCTCCTCTTCAGCGCCTTTAGCGCCAGGTAGGAAATTTGGGAGATGAAAATGCTGCGCTCAATGCACCAAGTTGCGATCAATTATTCTCTACTCGAACTACTCCTAGATATTCCCTTCATTCACAAATATAAAATGTTTTGGATATTTCAATATAAACTACATACAGACTGAAATAAGTGAACAAACACTAAAATATGTTTATAATACATCTGATTCATAAAAAAGTTAGAAGGTCTTATATTTTTGAACTGAGGGAGTAGAAACGAATTTCTTAAGCTCGGTATATGAGCAACTTATATGTTGTTGAGTGGTTCTACGATATATGCCATTATTTCATTTTGCCAAAGAATAAAGAAACATCACTTGAAGAGCACACTTGGGGTGTTTTTTTCCAGGAAAAGAGCACACATGGTTTCATTTGTTGCAGCATAAATATTCATCTCCCATATTCACGGATGAATGCATGTTGGTTGAACGTTTAGTGGAATTGACCATGTGAATTTTTGCGCACGGTGAACCATATATATCTTTGTCCGGCTTCCAAGTAATAGACGTGTCAAGTGCAGCAAAACAACAACATCTATCTCGACCATAATTTATATATAAGGCAATTATATATTATCGAATGTAAACTCCATTACCAAGCAGTCCGCTTGGTAAGATACCAAAAAAAGTTGCAACCAATAATAAATGAATGACTCCATCGATAAAAAGGGACTGCGTGAATTGAGTATGTACTCCCACAAGAAGGGTAATAACGGACGGATGTCGTTCCCTACGCGTTCCACGGCGAGGCAGAAACGTGCAACACACGTTGGCCAGCTCTCTATGTTGCCAGTTATAGGGCGGTGGGTCTCCTGGTGTACCGCTGGGGGCTGTGCTCTGGCAGGCAGACTTGGAGCACCTCCTACTGCTTGACGAGAATGGCAGGGGGGCGATGGAAGGGTTTGCCTAGCCGGTGAGCAGATCGGCGCAGGTTCAGAGGTAAATTTCCCTTTTTCATGTTGCTCGGATTAGCACGACTCTGGATTGTGCAGGTCTCGGTGGCTTGCACGATGTGCGCTGCGAGGAGTGGGAGATTGGGCGATACCATGAATGTGCAGTGGGGCTGGATGGCAATTACTCCCCTCCAGGCACGGTTACGCCATACCCCCCACAAGTCCATTGTCGTTCCACCTTGCGGCAGTGAAAATCTCTCATCTCTGTCTAGTTCGCGTTCTCCACTGCTTTTGATGAGCGGTGGTAGATTAGAGGTTGAAGATGTAGTCAAAGATATTGGAGATCACAAGCGAAGATAAGGTGAAGATGAATCGGATGCAGGAGATCTGTTCATGGTCTGTGACCAAGGACAATCTGCACGAGGCGGCGTGCTTGATCTGCTAGAGGCTGACAGTGGGGGAGGATGAGAGGCTGTCACTGGAGGGGCTAAGCAAGCTCCCTCTGCAAGTAGAGATCTGGGCCATGGAGGAGGCGGAGAGGATCCGAAATAGGAGTGGAAGTGGCGCCAGTTCCAATATCATCGGCGCGCCCCCACAGGCCTAACGATGTTCAAGGTTGGGGCGGTGATGGTATGCCATTTGCCAAGGACAAGGGAGATGCTCATTCTGATTGTGGAAGACGATCCCAGAGTCCATGCAACAAAACTCAAGGAGGTCATCGCACTTCCCGTGGCATGAACTTGGCTTGCTCCACAACAGCGGAGTAGGGTTGTCCAACGCCGGCAATGGCTTTTGGTTGCTGGGTGGGGAGGACTCCGACAACGAGGAAGTGCGGTCGTTCGGATATGAAGGTACTTTTTGTTGCTACTCTAGATATCTGCATTCTCCTTTGCGAAATTGTGAAGAGAGAACACTAGTAGAAAAGAGGGCTTTGGTTCAGGCCGGGTCAGCCCATTAGTCCCGGTTCAGTCCAGAACCGAGACCCATGGGGGCATTGGTCCCGGTTCATGAGCCCAGGGGGGCGGCCGGGCCACGTGGGCCATTGGTCCCGGTTCGTCTTGACCTTTTGGTCCCGGTTGGTGGGATGAACCGGGACCTATGGGCCTGGCTCCTGGCCCACCACCATTGGTCCCGGTTGGTGGCTTGAACCGGGACAATAGGCTGCCCTTTAGTCCCGGTTTGTGCCACGAACCGGGACCATTGAGGTGCCTATATATACCCCTCGCCCGCGAGCAGAGCACTCCACTGCTCTGTTTTTCTCTGGCCGGCGAGGGGAGGGCTTTGTGGTGCTCTAGCTCACCTCCTATGCACATGAGGTGTTCGATGAAATGCCCAAGCCACACTAGTTAAGCTTTCTCCTCTCGAAGCACGACCTCCGAACTCTATTTTTCCCGAGATTTGTCTATGTTTATATTAGCGGCCCATCACGCCCCGTCTCCGTCTTCAATATCGTCGATCACCCGCGCCGATCTCGTCGCCGGCACCACCGTGGTGAGCCTCTTGTTCTTATCTTCTTTCTAAAAGAAAAAAATTCTTGCTTTAGATAGATACTTGTTAATTTTCTTACTATTTTATTGCTTGTTATTATATAGTGCGATGGTTTTGTTATCCGCCCCCGTTGGCCCTCGTCCTGTCTATGATTCGGATGTGGTATATATTATCTTTATAACTATTGGTTCATTTATAGTTTATGAAAATTATGCCGACCAACGTGACATAGATTTTATTTATCTAGGAGGTATGTGAACCGGAAATTCCAACCGACCCTATTGTCGAGAGGTTAAATTTAGTTGAAGAAGATAACAATTTCTTGAAGGAAAAAATAAAAAAATTGAGGAGGAGAAGATGATATTGGTGTTGCATGTTGCGGATGTAAATCGATGATCACAAGATCAAGATGGATGCAATGCGCTTGAAGATTAGAAAGATTATAAAATATGCCATTCATACCGAGGCTTGGTATCATTATGCCGTTGGATCAATTATTACCTTGGTTGCGATTATGATCGCATTTGTTTTCGCATTGAAATGTTTTACATAGTTTCAATGTATGGTTTAATTAATTTAGATGCTCTGGAGAGCTATATGTTGTTAGATGAGAACTATGTATGTACTTTGGTTTTAATGTGATGATGAACTTCTATTAATTTGGTCACTTAGTTATCTATTCATGATGTTACGTAATGGTTTTTGACACACTTAATTATATATAATGCCTTGAGATGAACTGGGAATGGATGTACGGTGACAGACACACCTCCGAGTACATTAAGGGCGTGCATGATTTTCTTGAAGTGGCTGAGGCAAACAAGCAGAATGGTTTTATGTGTTGTCCATGCCCTAAATGTGGGAATACGAAGTCTTACTCTGACCAGAAAATCCTTCACACCCACCTGCTTTACAATGGTTTCATGCCACACTATAATGTTTGGACGAGGCACGGAGAAATAGGGGTTATGATGGAAGACGGCGAAGAAGAAGAGGACGATGACAACTATGTTCCCCCTGAATACGGTGATGCTACAATGGGGGAAGTTGCTGAAGATCAAGAGGAACCAGATGATGTGCCCAATGATGCTGCAACGGGGGAAGCTGCTTAAGATCAAGAGGAACCAGACGATGTGCCCGATGATGATGATCTCTGCCGGGTCATTGTCGATGCAAGGACGCAATGCGAAAGTCAAAAGGAGAAGCTGAAGTTCGGTCACATGTTAGAGGATCACAAAAAATGGTTGTACCCCAATTGCGAAGATGGCAACACAAAGCTCGATCTTTGGAATTGCTGCGGTGGAAGGCGGAGAATGCCGTGCTCGACAAAGGATTTGAGAAGTTCTTGAAAATATTGAAGAAGAAGCTTCCAAAGGATAACAAATTTCCGACAATTACATACGCAACAAAGAAGGTCGTATGCCCTCTAGGATTGGAGGTGCAGAATATACATGCATGCCCTAATGATCTGCATCCTCTACATGGTGCGTACAAGGATCTGAACGCATGCCCGGTATGCGGTGCATTAAGGTATAAGATCAGACGATATGACCCTGGTGATGTTGACGGCGAGCCCCCCAGGAAGAGGGTTCATGCGAAGGTGATGTGGTATGCTCCTATAATACCATGGTTGAAACGTCTATTCAGAAACGGAGAGCATGCCAAGTTGATGCGATGTCACAGTGAGGATCGTAAGAAAGACGGGAAGTTGAGAGCACCCGCTGACGGGTCATGATGGAGAAAAATCGAGAGAAAGTACTGGGATGATTTTGCAAGTGACCCAAGGAATGTATGGTTTGCTTTAAGCGCGGATGGCATTAATCCTTTCGGGGAGCAGAGTAGCAATCAAAGCACCTGGCCCGTGACTCTATGTATGTATAACCTTCCTCCATGGATGTGCATGAAGCGGAAGTTCATTATGATGCCAGTTCTCATCCAAGGCCCTAAGCAACCCGGCAACAACATTGATGTGTACCTAAGGCCATTAGTTGAAGAACTTTTACAGCTGTGGAATGGAAAGCGGTGTATGTACGTGGGATGAGTACAAACAGGAGGAATTTGACCTAAAAGGCGTTGCTGTTCGTGACCATCAACGATTGGCCCGCTCTCGATAAGCTTTCGGGACGGACAAACAAGGGATACCATGCATGCACGCCTTTGTTTAGATGACACCGAAAGTATATACTGGACAAATGCAGGAATAATGTGTACCAGGCCATCGTCGATTTCTTCCGACCAACCATCAATGTCGAAGAAAGGCAAGCATTTCAAAGCGAAGGCAGATCACCGGAAGAAGCCCGCCATGCGTACCGGTGATCACGTACTTGCTATGGTCAATGATTTACGGAATCTTTGGAAAGGGTCTGGCGGACTAGCTGTTCGAATGACGCCGAGGACACACACCCATGTGGAAGAAGAAATCTATATTTTGGGACCTACCCTCTTTGGAAAGACCTAGAGGTCCGCTCTTCAATCGACGTGATGCACGTGGCGAAGAACCTTTGCGTGAACTTGCTAGGCTTCTTGGGCGTGTATGGGAAGACAAAAGATACACACACGAGGCACGGGAGGACCTGCAACATTTGCACGAAAAAAGGCGGCATGCTTCCAAAGCGGTATGAAGGTCCTACCAGCTACGCTCTTACGAAAGAAGAGAAAGAAATCTTCTTTGAATGCCTTTCGATATGAAGGTCCCGGCGGCTTCTCGTCGAATATAAAGGGAATAATAAATATGCCGGAGAAAAGTTCCAGAACCTAAAGTCTCATGATCGCCACGTGATTATGACGCAACTGCTTCCGGTTGCATTGAGGGGCTTCTACCGGAAAGCGTCCGATTAGCCATTGTGAAGCTATGTGCATTCCTTAATGCAATATCTCGGAAGGTGATCGATCCAGAAATCGTACCAAGGCTAAGGAGTGATGTGGCGCAATGTCTTGTCGGTTTGAGCTGGTGTTCCCACCATCCTTCTTCAATATCATGATGCACGTCCTAGTTCATCTAGTCGACGAGATTGTCATTTTGGGGCCCGTATTTCTACACAATATGTTCCCCTTTGAGAGGTTCATGGGAGTCCTAAAGAAATATGTCCACAACCGCACTAGGCCAGAAGGAAGCATCTCCATGGGCCATCAAACAGAGGATGTCATTTGGTCTTGTGTTGACTTCATTCCTGGCCTTAAGAAGATAGGTCTCCCTAAATCGCGGTATGAGGGGAGACTGACTAGAAAAGACACGCTTGGAGGGGACTCAATAATATGCAGTGACGGATATTCTTGATCTCAAGCACACTACACAATTCTACAGAACTCTACCTTGGTGACCCCGTATGTCGATGAACACAAGAACAGTCTGCGCTCCAAACACCCGGAGGCGGTCTGACGGCCCGGATTACATGTGAACACATCAGGAGTTTCAGCAGTTGGTTGGAAACACGTCTCAGAGGTGACAACACTGTTTGTGATGAGCTGTACTTGTTGTCCAGGGGACCATCTTTGACTATATTGACTTACAAAGGATACGAGATAAATGGGAATACATTTTACACGATTGAATAAGATCAAAAGAGCACCAACCAAAACAGCGGTGTCCGCTTTGATGCAGCAACCGAGAGGGGAAAGGACACATATTATGGTTACATAGTGGACATATGGGAACTTGACTACGGACAAGATTTTAAGGTCCCTTTGTTTAAGTGCAAATGGGTCAATCATCGAGGCGGGGTACAAGTAGACCCACAAGACGGAATGACAACAATGGATCTGAAAAATCTTGGGTACACCGTGAACCGTTAAGTCCTAGCCAATGATGTGGCACAAGTTATCTATGTGAAGGACATGTCTACCAAACCGAGAAAAAGAAAAGATAAGGAAGCGAATACATCATACGATGAGCCAAAGCGCCACATAGTTCTTTTCGGGAAAAAGGGACATCGTGGGAGTGGAGGGCAAGATGACATATTTGAAGATTATGAAAAGTTTCATGAAATTCCTCCTTCAAATTCAAAGGCTGACCCAAGCATCCTGATAAACGATGAAGATTATCCATGGTTACGGCGCAATAAGCAAATGACACAAGCGAAGAAAAAGTGAAGACTTTCTCCTGCAACTATTATGATGATACCATGCCAACTTTGTAACAGACGAGTATGATACCATTGTCCGTTTCGTACATGCGCATGCTATGTGGGTGAAATTATGATACCATGCCAACTTTCAACTTTTTCTGAGTTCATTTGAAATGCTTTAATGTCTTATGGTTCGGCCCTCGTAATACCATTAATCCCGGTTCGCCCCTTGTCAACTATGTTCTCACCAAGAACACTCAAGAGGGCAGCCACGTGGGCCATTGGTCCCGGTTAAATGCAGACCTTTTGGTCCTGGTTCCACGCCTAAACCGGGACCAATGCGCCTCGCCTCGCCCATGACCATTAGTCCGGTTTGTGCCACAAGCCGGGACTAAAATTGGTCCTCGTTCTTGATCGAGTTTAGTCCCACCTCGCCAACCGAAGGGCGCTCACACCGGTTTATAAGCCCTCCTCTCTGCCTTGTTGAGCTCCTCTCAAAGTGAAAATAGATGCCCTTATACAGAATTTGACCTAAATTCATACTGAATTTCTCTGAAATTCATAGAAATTTATTATGAATTTAGGTTGAATTCTCTCTATAGGCGCATCTATGCTCATTTTTTTAGTAAAGTTAATCACAAACTTGTGATTCACACAAATTTCAAATAATTCAAATTTTATCTATTCAAATTTGAAAACTAATGGCACTAACAGAAAGTTCATAATTTTTTCTAAAACTAATGGCACTAACAGAAAGTTTATAATTTTGCTAACCTAAAAGCAAAAAGAATTAAAAAATAAAGCAAAAAACAAGACAAAAAAACAGGAAAAAAATAATTTTATAGTAAAATTAATCACAAACTTGTGATTCACACAAATTTCAAAGAATTCGAATTTCAAAAACTAATGGCAATAACAGAAAGTTTATAATTTTTCTAAAACTAATGGCACTAACAGAAAGTTTATAATTTTTCTGACCTAAAAGCAAAAAAGAATTAAAAAATAAAGCAAAAAACAAAAGAAAATAAATAACGCAAAAAATAAAAAAAATGAAAAAAAACTATTTTTATAGTAAAGTTAATCACAAACTTGTGATTCACACAAATTTCAAAGAATTCAAATTTTAACTATTCAAATTTGAAAACTAATGGCACTAACAGAAAGTTTATAATTTTTCTGACCTAAAAGCAAAAAGAATTAAAAAATAAAGCAAAAAACAAAAGAAAATAAATAATGCAAAAAAACAAAAAATGGAAAAAAAAACTATTTTTATAGTAAAGTTAATCACAAACTTGTGATTCACACAAATTTCAAAGAATTCAAATTTTAACTATTCAAATTTGAAAACTAATGGCACTAACCGAAAGTTTATAATTTTTCTGACCTAAAAGCAAAAAGAATTAAAAAAATAAACCAAAAAACAAAAGAAAATAAATAATGCAAAAAACAAAACAAAAAAACTGGAAAAAATAAAAAACCCGCCACCTTTAGTGGGCTGCCGAAAACTGACCTTTGGTCCCGGTTGGTGGCACTAACCGGGACCAATGGCCGCCTTTAGTCCCGGTTGGTGCCACCAACCGGGACCAAAGGCCGCCGCTTCTCGCCCTTTGGGCTGCCGAAAACTGGCCTTTGGTCCCGCTTGGTGGCACCAACCGACTAAAGAGAATTGGTCCGGTTGGTGCCACGAACCCGGACCAATACTCTGTGTATATAAGAAAACACTTGTGAAATTTTCATTCAGTTCCTCATTCTCCCGCTGCCCCGCCGCCCTCTGACCCGTCGCCCGTGCCCGTCGCCGCCGTCGTCGTCGCCCCCGCCCATCGTCGCCGCCCCCGTTGCCGCACGTCACCCCGCGCTGTTGCCGTCCGCCTCACCGCGCTGCCCCGACACCGTCGCCGCCCCGCTCCACCGCTGCCCCGACCTCGTCGCCTCGACGCCACCGCTGCCCCGCGTCGCCCCGACGTTGTCCCTGCCCCACGCGCCACCGCCTCTGCCTCAGGCCAGCCCCGACCCCTCCCCGCGCCCGTCGTCACCGTCGCTGCGGGGAAGCACCACGCCGACTCCCGCAACCCGTTCATCCCCGAGGCCGTGTTCGTCCGCCGCCGCATTGATTCCGGCCGGTGACCTCGAACCCTCCCCGCGCTGTGAGCCCCTGCCTCCTCCCCTTTCCTTCTCATTGCCATCCCCGCACGCCATCCGTAAGCGCCACCGCCAACCATCGTTGCCGTCACCGACCACCGCGGCCTATTTTTCATTTTTTTGTTAAGATGTATGTATGTATGTATGTTCACTGTATAATGCTCTGTATATGCAATATAATGCTCTGTATAATGCTCTGTATATGCTATATAATGCTCTGTATATGCTCTGTATTTGCTCTGTATATGCTGTATAATGCTCTGTATATGTTCATATGTAACATTTAAGAAAAAAAGTAAATGTATGTATGTTCATATGCAAAGAATTATTTTTGGATGAAATGAGATGAGATGAGATGTGTTTTGTGTTGGAGAAGAAAAGAGGAAGAAGGAAGAAGGAAGAAGAAGAAGAAGGAAAAGAGATTCGAGGGGGGGGGTATACCCTCCCCGATAACATTTTTTTCATGTATATATGCAAAAGTTACATTTTTAGAAAAGTTTTATATATCTAGCTAGGAAAGGAAGAAGAAGAAAAAGAATGAGAGGAAAAAGGGAAATAAGAAGAGGAAGAAAGGAGAAGAAGAGGAGAGGAAGAAGAGGAGAAATAAATAAGAAGAAGAAAAAATAAGAAAAAGAAGAGGAGAAGAAGAAAGGAATAGAGGAGAATAAGAGAAAATATATCGACAACGACATATCCGATAAAAAATAAGAAGACGAAGAAGAAATAAAAAGAGGAGAAGAAGAAAGGAATAGAGGAGAAGATTGTAGAAAAAAAGAAGAAAAAAAGAGGAGAAGAAGAAAGGAATAGAGGAGAATAAGAGAAAATAGAATATACCCGTGTCCCGATAACTTCAACACGAGTGGGGGGGGGGTTCGACCTACCCCCTCCCTGATAACATTATTTTCCCATGTATGTATGTCGTCGTTGTCGATATAACCCCCTCCCGGATAACTTCGACCGTAATAACTTATACCATGGGAGCACCCCCCCGGCCCTCTCGCTCGACCAAAACTCTCGAGGACACCCAAACCCTAGAAAAAATGATGTCGATCTCCTACCCCTCCCGTCGCGCCCCTACCCTTGAAGCGTTGCCGAGGCCACCCCAAACCCGGAATAAGCTTGGTCTACGTTTGCCACTAATATATCCAGCTGCTGTCATATTTGTGTAATAATTGCCATGTTGTAATATTTGCAGAAACAATGGGGCGCATACGAGACGAGGAAGCAGAAGAGGTGTTGGGGGACATAATCTTAGCCGGAGGAGATATCTTGTCGTATCTTAACGACAATGATGGTCTGGAAGAACAGAGTGAAGAAGCAGGCTATGGTGATCGAATAATGGAGGAGGAAAGACATGATTATGATGGCTCCGGTGACCCAATGACGGTGCAAGAAGGAGACCGTGATGACGGCTCCGGTGACCGAATCGAGTCCGGCCAGGTATATATATTAGTTAAGCCTGTGCTGACTAGCTAATTTATGCATTCACGGTTTTGGTATATGTACACATATTAATTAACTCTCGTCTTTCTTCTTTTTTGTAGCCCTCGGGATCGAGCACAACTTCGGTAAAGAGACGAGGCCCGAAGAAAAAGTGGCGCTCGGATGAAAGGTTTGAGATCACAGCAATCGCGCGGGATGGCCAACCGATTGAACCCATCCGGACAGAGGAAGCATTTGCTGCTTAGTGCGGGGTTCTTGTTAGGGACAAGATCCCGATGAGCATCCACCAATGGTATAAGCCTAAGAACGAAGACCCTGAGGTGTCTTATGTCAATGATATGCAGAAAGATGATCTTTGGACTGAGCTGAAGGCAAATTTCACCCTACCGCCAGAGGAGGATCTGGAGAAGCCAGTTCAAGAGCAATTAATCAATTCTCATGCTCTTAAGAAGATGGCAGACCTATTCAGGAGGTGGAAGAATGAGCTAAAAAGGTTTGTCGACGAAGAAGATTCACCAGAATTCATCGGCAAATATGAGAAGATCAGAGATCACTGGCCCGCATTTGTGGCCCACAAGACATCGGAAAATAGTAAGAAGATGTCGGCGACAAACAAGCAAAATGCTACGAAGAAGAAGCTTCACCATCGCACGGGTCGTGGCTACCTCAAAGCCCGCCTAAGTGGGCCAAGGTTGAGAATGGTCTGCTTGATAAAGGGATCGAACCAGAGACAATGAACTAGCCAGACCGTTGCCGGACTTGGTTCTTCGGGGCTGGCGGAACCTTGGACCCTATATCAGGGAAGTGCCTTTGGACGGACGAACAAATGAAAATACCAGTCAAGAGGCTTCAGCACTATATCGATGCAGCGCAGGAAGGGACGTTCTTCCAGACAGAGAGAACGACGAGCTCACAATGGCCCTCGGGAATCCTGAGCACCCTGGAGGGACATGAGGCACGCCAGGCTCCATTCCGTGGAAGGCTGGGTTTCCGGACGCAGGCGGTTACAAATGCTAGGAGAGGAGGAAGAAAGTGGAGCAGGCCCAACTGCAGGCGCTGCACGCAAGGGTACAAGCGATAGAGGAACGAGAAGCAAATCGCAGCAAACGAACTGCCGAAGCTTCCCCCGAAGCTACCCCACCATCTCAGCGAAGAAGCAGCGTGGCTTCCACCGAGCTGCTTCAGCCGGAGCATGTCTTGACGGCTCCTGCTAGCTACCCCGTGGATGCTATCACGGAGTCTCAAAATTGCCACCTTATGACGCAATGGCAGAACTTAAAAGTCAAAGCGGCTGTCGGCTCTGTTCGACCTCCTGAACCCGGGGCAACTTTTCACTGCCAGCCGATTCCAGAAGGATATGCTAGGGTGATGGTGGATGAAATAACGGAGGGATTTGAGGACCTCCGGCTTGACCACCCTACAGGTGAAGGGGAGACTCGACTAGGTTCTGCTCTGAAGACTCCATGCCTATGGCGGAAGGAGCTCATCAACCTTCCGAACTGGATGCCTCCGCCTCCTCCTCCTCCTCCGGCGAGTGAGGTCACTCCGCCTCCTCCACCGCCTCCTTCTCCAGCGAGTGATGATAAAGGCACTCGGCCTCCTTCTCCGGCGCGTGGCAGCACTCCGCCTCCTTCTCCGCTGCGCCGGCGCGCCCGAGCAGCCAGCCTCCTCCTTCTCCGCCTCGTCAGCAAGGGCGGAAGAGGCCCGCCGCTGCTCCGGCTGCTCTGGTGCGTCGTAGTCCTTCTCCTCTGCTCTGCCGGCGTCTAGCAGTACAGCCAGAGGCGGGAGGCAATACAGATTTGGTCCTTCTCTGAAGACTCCAGAGAAGTTACCATACGAGAGGACCCTAGAGGAGAACGCGAAGATCGCGCGAGCTGAAGTGACGAACTTCTTTCAAGGGGTGAAAGCAAAGAAACATCCACCTCCGGAGGAGAAGGTAGATCCGGTGAAAGCGAAGCGCACTCGCTGCCCCGAGAAAACCACCAAAGTCTCCTCCGAAAGGCAACTATGAGCGCATTATTGGAAAGACATTTGTCGAGCGGAGCCGTCGAGAAATCTTGTCGGTGATCAAAGGATAAAGAACGACGAGCTGGGAAAAATATTGACCAGCTCGGCGAACAAGCGAACCAATCGTGCCACGCTCAAGGTGTCTAGCGACATAAATCGCTAATGATCCGAGGATGGTGCCGGTTATAGCAATCTTGGAGATTACCTGCCCGACGATGTACATTATGATTTCTTGGAGGTGGTACACGAGATCTGATCTGGAAGCCTCTCGTCAAAGATGAAATATCTCTAACAACGATGATGCGAAGATTGCATGATTGGTACATGAAAACCTGCAGAGAGTCTGGGGGGAGGAATACTTTGACGCTGAGAGTTAGAGAGGAGCATGACCTCGTTGGAACTGAACTGTTGCATGTTCCATTTGAGGAGTTCTTCCAGTTTTTCAATCAAAGGGCCCTCGATAAAGCAACGGTCACTTGCTACTGTCTGTAAGTAGTACTACTTCTGTCATTAAGTCTATCTATATAGGTCAGCTCTTTCATTGCATGTATTTATAATTATCCTCTATATTATGCAGATTGAAGATCGCTAAATTGAAGAAAAGACAAGTCGGTGATATTGGGTTCATTAACACAAATCTCATAGATGCAACTGAGGTTAAATATCACTAGTCGTCAACCCGTGCAACGTGCACTTGCACGGGCTAGAAATTCAGATATCAAATACAACAAAATTGTTACTAATCAGAAATGTGGGACAATAATATGAATATGTTGATATGGGTTATTATTGTTATACATGTATGTTTATCCTTGTTGGACACAGGGTGAAACAATGTTACTTTTCTTTGGATTAATTTGTGATTAGATTGTTTGCATCAAATTGTGTGACAACCTTATCAATATTCTCATTGTGTGATGGCAAGAAACCACAAATTTATAAATGATATGTGGAAATATGTATGTGCTACCTTATGAAAGTTATATAAGTTTAAGGATATATCTGTTATGTTGGTAGAAAATATGGTTACAAATAGAAATGTTGTTTTATGTATCATGTATTGGTGACCTTTCTAAAAAGGTAAAAAAGATCAAGTGTAATATTGTAGCATATATCATCATGTCTTGTCCTACCTAATAAGGGCATATATATGCTTTTTTTGCCACGCAAGCACAGTACAATTATAAAAGTATGTTTCTATACACAATAGTTGACATATGTGTGCACGGTTTTCTATCACCATAAAGGAGGCGTGGTGGCCTAAAAATATGTACAGGAGCCCAAGGAGATGTTTTTATCTTTTCTTAGGGAGAGAAGTATTTTCCTTTTTTAATATACATATGAGCTTCACGTTTCCCATCTACTCTATCCGTAGACTTGTAAGGGAGTAGGCTATCTATATTTTTTTTGAGACAGAGCCTATCTCTGTTTTAATGAATCGGATGGACGCTTTCAACACATCGAACGTGTGAGGTGCTGTTTCTTTTGGACAGGACCCTAGGAACGATGTTCTCTAAAAAAATATACAGAGCGGAGGGAGATAATTTTTCTTTTGACGGAGAGTTGTTGGAGGCTATCATTATTTTAAAGGAACAGACGGATGTGTTTTTTTTTTCACGTTTGAAAACATTGCATGTGTCATGTGCCATATTTTTTGGATCGGACCATCTATGTTACGCATGTTTTCTTTTTATCTTGGATGTAAATTTTACAATCCAACGGTGTAATTAATTTCGATGATGTGGATTAATTAGAAGTCTTTTAGAGGAATAGACGGATGTTTTTTTTCTCGTTTGACAACATTGCACGTGTCATGTGCCATATTTTTTGGATCGGACCATCTGTGTTACGCACGTTTTCTTTTTATCTTGGACGTAAATTTTACAATCCAACGGTGTAATTAATTTCGATGATGTGGATTAATTAGAACGCGTGAAAGGTGCCTCCAATTAGTAAATATAAGATGCCGAAGATACCGAGGCCAACTTGCTACGATCGTTCATAATAAATGAAAACAAAGATATAATACTCTTTTCTTACAAATTCAAGTGAGTGTTACTGTCTTGTGCATATTCGGTTTCTCTTATATATTAGTCCAGGTTATAGTAATGTAATTGATGAGTTATGCATGCGTGCGCTATATTCTCCTAGAGATTAAGCTTGAGCAGGGACTAGTAACCGTCTTAGACTCAAGACGAAAAGATCCCCAGGAGTATGCGGACATGACTCAAATGCTCGAGAAGTAAGTTAAATCGATCATTATCCACCACATCAGCAACTTTGTTCATTTCTTGATATCAAGTAATTGTTTTGTTTGTCTGGCAGGGTTTGGGGAAAATTCACCAAAAAAGCTCTGGGACTGCCGAAGAAGCTGCAATTTAGACACCCGAAAGTAAGTACTATAGTAGCATGTTCCGGGCGTCTCCTAGTGATTCAAACGCTAGTTTCATCAATACCATTTGGTATGCTTGCTTATCAGTTTGATTGACCTCTATTTCTTGTAAAGTGGTTGTGGCAGGATCAAGGGAATGATTTCTGTGGATACTACGTTTGCGAGTCCATCTGCCACCACGACACGTGAGCGGGGTACTCTGACGAACAATATGAAGTGCGTAAGCAATAATATTCACAATTTTATTTTATTACCATCATTTGTGTTGAGTTTCATTTCTTCATATATGTATGTATTGACCCCCTTCTTCAAATTAGATCTTTCGGATGCGGGATGAACTCCTTGCACCAGATCGTATGCGAGCAATTCAAGAGGAATTGGCGGCATTCTTCCTTGACCACGTGATCGCTGAAGACGGAGAATACTATGTGGATCCTGTGTTCATATATAATTAGGAGATTATATTGTAAGAGATAATTATTGTATATATGTAGCCGGTAGTGTCGGATAGATATACGAGAACTTGTTGTTCGACCAATCTCTCGGAGACGGAGAGCTAGCTAACACAATATATGAAACACCTAAATTAACCCCCCCCCCCAAAACCCCACCCCCCCCCCCCCTTTAAAAAAAACCAAAAACCCGAGCCCCTGAAATGCTGACGCGTGGACGCCTATTGGTCCCGGTTGGTGCCTACTAGGTATGCAAGAAGTTCAATATGCAAGAAAGCAAAGGTATGAATACACCCATGCCTACTAGTGGACATCTTGATTTGACCAAAGATGGTGAACCGGTTGATCAAAAGGTTTATCGCTCTATGATTGGTTCATTGTTATATCTATGTGCTTCACGTCCCGATATTATGCTAAGTGTGTGCATGTGTGCACGATATCAAGCCGCTCCTTGATGACCCACAAGTATAGGGGATCTACCGTAGTCCTTTCGATAAGTAAGAGTGTCGAACCCAACGAGGAGCAGAATGAAATGATAAGCGGTTTTTAGCAAGGTATTCTCTGCAAGAAATCTTTGAAATAAGTGGTAACAGATAGTTTTGTGATAGGATAATTTGTAACGAGCAACAAGTAACAAAAGTAAATAAAGTGCAGCAAAGTGGCCCAATCCTTTAGGTAGCAAAGGACAAGCCTGGACAAACTCTTATAACACGAAAAGCGCTCCCGAGGACACATGGGAATATCATCAAGCCAATTTTCATCACGTTCATATGATTCACGTTCGGTACTTTGATAATTTGATATGTGGGTGGACCGGTGCTTGGGTGCTGTTCTTACTTGAACAAGCATCCCACTTATGATTAACCTCTGCAAGCATCCGCAACTACAACAAAAGTATTAAGGTAAACCTAACCATAGCATGAAACATATGGATCCAAATCAGCCCCTTACGAAGCAACGCATAAACTAGGGTTTAAGCTTCTGTCACTCTAGCAACCCATCATCTACTTATTACTTCCCAATGCCTTCCTCTAGGCCAAAATAATGGTGAAGTGTTATGTAGTCGACGTTCACATAACACCACTAGAGGCTAGACAATATACATCTCATCAAAATATCGAACGAATACCAAATTCACATGACTACTAATAGCAAGACTTCTCCCATGTCCTCGGGAACAAACGTAACTACTCACAAAGCATATTCATGTTCATAATCAGAGGGTATTAATATGCATAAAGGATCTGAACATATGATCTTCCACCAAATAAACCAACTAGCATCAACTACAAGGAGTAATCAACACTACTAGCAACCTACTAGTACCAATCCCGGACTTGGAGACAAGAATTGGATACAAGAGAAGAACTAGGGTTTTGAGAGGACATGGTGCTGGTGAAGATGTTGATGGAGATTGCCCTCTCCCGATGAGAGGAGTGTTGGTGATGATGATGGGAATGATCTCCCCCTCCCGGAGGGAAGTGTCCCCGGCAGAACAGCCCTGCCAGAGCCCTAGATTGGTTCCGCCAAGGTTCTGCCTCGTGGTGGCGGAGTTTCGTCCCGAAAGGCTGCTTCCTCTTTTTTCTCGATGAAATACTTCATATAGCAGAAGATGTGCATCGGAGGGCCACCAGGGGCCCACGAGGTAGGGGGTGCGCCCTTGGAGGGGGGGCGCGCCCCCCACCCTCGTGGACAGGGTGTGGGCCCCTGGCCTTCATCTTTGGCAGGTATTTTTCATTATTTATTATAAGATATTCCGTGGAGTTTCAGGACTTTTGGAGTTGTGTAGAATAGTTCTCTAATATTTGCTCCTTTTCCGGCCCAGAATTCCAGATGCCGACATTCTCCCTCCTTATGTAAACCTTGTAAAATAAGAGAGAATAGCCATAAGTATTGTGACATAATGTGAAATAGCAGCCCATAATGCAATAAATATCAACATAAAAGCATGATGCAAAATGGACGTCTCAACTCCCCCAAGCTTAGACCTTGCTTGTCCTTAAGCGAAAGCCGATAACGATAAATATGTCCCCATGTTTAGAGGTAGAGGTGTCGATAAAAATAAAATACGGACATGAAGGCATCATGATTATTCTCATAACAGCAACATATATAGATATTTGTCATATGATTTCTTATGTTCAAGTAATAATCCATTCACAATAAAGAGTACGAATCATAAACTTTGTTGAGAACCAACAAACTATAATCTCAGCCATTGAAGCAATTGCAATTTATCATAACATTAGAAAGAGTCTATGTCAGAGCTTAATAGCAAGCCCACATACTCAACTATCATTTAGTCCTTCATAATTGCTAGCACTCACGCGATATTTGTGGTTACGGAGTTTTAATCAGACACAGAGAAAGATAGGAGCTTATAGTTTCGCCTCCCAACCTTTTACCACAAGGGTAATGTCAACAATAATAACTCATGCTCCCCTACATCCAATTAGATATATAAATAAGGTTCTTTCCAACATGCTGGGCTTGCCAAAGGGTAAAATGCAAAGGAAAGGTGAAGATCACCATGAATCTTGCATAAGATAGGAGATAATCATAAAAAATAGGCCCTTCGCAGAGGGAAGCAGAGGTTGCCATGCGCTTTATGGTTGGATGCATAAAATCTCAATGCGAAAGAACGTCACTTTATATTGCCCCTTGTGATATGAACCTTTATTATGTAGTCTGTCGCCTTTATTTCTTCCACATCACAAGATCGTATAAAGCTTATTTCTCCCACAGCAATCAATCATACATATTTAGAGCAATTTTTATTGCTTTGCACCGATGAAAACTTACTTGAAGGATCTTATTCAATCCATAGGTAGATATGGTGGACTCTCATGGCAAAACTGGTTTAAGGGTTTTTGGAAGCACAAGTAGTATCTCTACTTGGTGCTGAGAATTTGGCTAGCATGAGGGGAAAGGCAAGCTCAACATGTTAGAGGATCCATGACAACATACTTTATCTCGTATACAAGAGAACATAACTCATTACGTTGTCTTCCTTGTCCAACATCAACTCTTTAGCATGTCATATTTTAATGAGTGCTCCCAATCATAAAAGATGTCAATGATAATATATCTATATGTGAAACCTCTCTTTCCTTATTATTTCCTATTAATTGCAACGATGACCAAAACTATGGTTGCCAACTCCCAACAACTTTTACTCATCATACTCTTTCTATGTGAAGTCATTACTCTCAGTAAGATCAATATGAACTTTTTGTTTCTTTTTATATTCTTTTTCTTCTTTTCTTTTATTCACTCAAGATCATGGCAAAGCAATCAAGCCCTTGACTCTACACTAATCTTTATTATATAGCTCATGGACTCGATTACATAGAGAGATCATAAAGCAAAAACTCAAAGCTAAATCATGCCATAAACTTTATTCTACTAGATCAAGATACTACTAATAGGGTCGAACTAAGAAAAACGGTAACGATAGGAGATGTGGTTGTGATATGATACCAGGGCACCTCCCCCAAGCTTGGAAGTTGCCAAGGGGAGTGCCCATACCCATGTTGTTATGTCTCCTTCTTTGTTGTTGGTGAAACATTCTTGGCGATGATGCCCTTTAGGATGCGATTCTCCTCCTCAAGCTTATTGACTTGCTGCTTGAGATCCATTATTTCCTTGCAAAGCTTTCCTGTAACTGCTAAGGCTCCTTGCACCCAAGGGTGTTACATAGCTGCGGGAGAACAAGTGACACTCCTCCTCATGTTTTCATAGGAAAGAAATCTAACATTGGAAGGGATAACCGAGTTTGGAATAGCTGAGCTCTGTAGTTCCCCCATCGCGAACCCAACTCGGAAGCGAGAAGTGACTTCTTGATCCTCCATGGCATCTACTCTCATCAAGTAAGCCTCCATCTCCTCCTCCGTTGATGGCCCAAAGGGGTCAGCTTCGCTGTTTGCCCTTGGTTCCGGTGCCGGATTAGGTACCCGGCTCTCCCAGACTGACACTTGAGAAGACATCTTGCACTAATCTGCAGCACCAACAGCTTTAAACAAAAACAGAGGATATTTGCGTGATACGGTGGTCAAAACCTTCGGGAGAATATATAATGAATTTTTACCTACCAAAATATGTAACATACAAGAAAACGGAGTCTGGAAGGCACACGAGGTGCCCACAAGGTAGGGGGCGCGCCCAGGGGGTAGGGCGCGCCCTCCACCCTCGTGGGGCCCTCGTGTCCTTCCCGGACTGCCACGTATTTTTCTATTTTTCTAAATATTCCAAAATGGAGAAATATTGCCTTAAAAATGTTTTGGAGTCGGTTTACTTACCGTACCACATACCTATTCCTTTTATGAGTCTGAAATGTTCTGGAAAGTGTCCCTTATGTATTCCTCTGGGGTTACGGTTTCAGTAACATTGGTTTCAACATTTATGGGATTACCTGAGATATAGTGTTTGATTCTTTGACCGTTTACCACCTTCGGATTTGTGCCTTCGAAGTTATTGATTTTTATGGCACCGGAACGATAGACCTCCTCGATAACATAGGGTCCTTCCCATTTAGAGAGAAGTTTTCCTGCAAAAAATCTTAAACGAGAGTTGTATAGCAATACATAATCACCTACATTGAACTCACGCTTTTGTATCCTTTTGTCATGCCATATTTTAACTTTTTCTTTAAACAACTTGGCATTTTCATAAGCTTGGGTTCTCCATTCATCAAGTGAGCTAATATCAAATAACCTCTTCTCACCAGCAAGTTTGAAATCATAGTTGAGCTCTTTAATGGCCCAATAAGCCTTATGCTCTAGTTCGAGAGGTAAGTGACATGCCTTTCCATATACCATTTTATACGGAGACATACCATAGGATTTTTATATGCAGTTCTATATATGCCCATAATGCATCATCAAGTTTCTTAGACCAATCACTACAAGAAATATGTCAACTAGTGACCTTCTGTCAGTGACCCTGGAAGAATTGGTCATAGATCTATGACCATTTCAGACCAATTGGTCAAAAGTTGTTCGGGGGGCTCCAAACCCTAAACTACAACGACCATTTTGGTCAGAAAGGTCGTAATTTCCTTACACGAAATGGTCATAATGCAGATAGCACTGGTCTGCTGCCTTATTTCTAGCTGATCATGACCAATATAGATGGTCATAACCTTGTAAATTGTGGTGGGTTGCTATTACTAGGCGCCACCTCATCAGTTTGCCTATGTGTCATGTCCATGTGGCAGTTTTTGCCCTAGGTTGTGAAGCAACCTATATTTCTGTCATTCCCAAAATTCCCAAAAAAATCTCATAAATTCTTTGGGTCATATATTCATCAAATATGTAAAAAATCTTCCTTGCCTTGTTAAAAAATAATTCAAGATTATTTATTTTCCTATTCTGTTCAGAACAACAGTTTGTGAAGGAAGTACCACTTTGGCATGTCCAAATAGTATCCATTTTCTACAGTGCTTTCCTATGCCCAAATAACCATCCTCCACCAAATGCCAGCTCAATCCATTCATTATTTTGAGCCTAGCTTCAACATTCGTATTTATGTCCAGTGTGGTACTTTGCAAAGCAAGTACCACCTAGGCTCCTCCTTTTGAGCTGAAAATTTGTGAAGATGGTCTTCATAGTAACTGATCATCTCAGCCAAAACTCACGCCCATTAGCCATGTACATTTCCCGTACCGTTAATCAAACACTTGGCTGCTAATTCATGTTTGAGCATCGATCGGTCTCCTCATGAGAATCTTATGTTGTAATTTTCTTCCTAGCACCTACCGGGAGTGCCCAACCCAAGAGACATGCCTAGGCCGCCTGTAACACATGGCAACACCACGGCCACGCTGGTGACCTCATGGCCAGGCATGCGAAGTTCTGGCGCTCTAGAGTTGGGGCCCTCGGCCACCGCCCAAACCTCGATGTATCGCCACCAAACCATGTATTTATGGTTAAATAGGTACTTATGTAACTAGAAATGATTTTTGGAAAAAATAAATAGCAAACTATGAGGCAGCCACAGTTCAAATTTGACCCGCTTCCAACTGAATCGGTGGAATTTGTCTTTTTCACCGTGAGGTGGATCAAAACTTTTTACACCCAACCATTTTGTCAATTGTGCATTATATATGTCCTAGTATTTTAGAAAATTGATTTGGTCCAATTTTGCAACAATTATTTGGGAGGTCCTTCACAAAAAAACCTCCTTTTGGGCACTCGAATAATGGAAAATGGTTTTTTCGTCCAAAGAAAATGAAAACTTCCTTAGGCAACATTGTTTGCCATTCCAATATGCACCCTTGTGCACAACATGAGATCATTTGAACAAACTATGCTATGAATGTGGCCATAAGATTGATAATTTGGCTTGAAAGCCATTGATCTCCACAGGTGATAGCTCGTTTCTGAGAACACTTTTTTTAAAATAATTGCCGTATTACAAGTTTATTATTTTTCCTGGGAACTTGGCCACATATAATGACACAATGCGAAGGTTTCCCAATTTTTTGATTTTTTTTGATTTTTTATGCCCGTTTCAAAATGCGGTCAAAGCAACGGGAATGACCGTTCCTAGCTAGTGGTTGAATCTTGGAATTTTTATGGTGTTTCTATGATTGAATAGATACTTATGTAGATAGAAATGATTTTTGGAAAAAATAGAGAGCAAACTACAAGGTAGTTACAGTTCAAAATTGACCCGCTTCCAGCTGAATCGGCAGAACTTCGACTTTTTCACGAGAGGTGGATCAAAACTTTTTACACCCAACCATTTTGTCAACTGTGCATTAAATATGTCCCAGTATTTTATAAAATTGATTTGGTCCAATTTTGCAATAATTATTTAGGAGGTCCTTCACAAAAAGAACTCATTTCGGGCACTCGAAAAATGGAAAATGGATTTTCTGTGCAAAGAAAATGAAAACTCCCTTCGGCAACATCGTTTGGAATTCCAAGATGCACCCTTGTGCACAATATGAGATCATTTGAACAAACTATGCCATGAATGTGAACATAAGATTGATCATTTGGCTTGAAAGCCATGAATCTTCACGCATGACAACTCATTTCCGAGAACACTTTTTTAAAATAATTGTCGTATTACAAGTTTTTTATTTTTCCTACCAACTTGGTCACATATAATGAGACAATGCGATGGTATTCCAATTTTTTGATTTTTTTTAAATTTTTTATGCCCGTTTCAAAATGCGGTCAAAACGCCGGGAATGACCGTTCCTAGCTAGTGGTTGAATCTTGGAATTTTTTTGGTATTTCTCTGATTAAATAGATACTTATGTACCTAGAAATGATTTTTGGAAAAAATAAAGAGCAAATTACGAGGTAGCTATAGTTCAAATTTGACCCGCTTCCACCTGAATCAGCGGGAATTTGTCTTTTTCACCAGAGGTGGATCAAAACTTTTTGCACCCAACCTTTGGTCAATTGTGCATTATATATGGCCTAGTATTTTATAAAATTGATTAGGTACAATTTTGCAATAAATATATGGTAGGTCCTTCACAAAAAAAGCTCATTTCGGGCACTCAAAAAATGAAAAATGATTTTTCCGTGCAAAGAAAATGAAAACTCCCTTAGGCAACATTGTTTGGAATTCCAGGATACACCCTTATGCACAGTATGAGGTCATTTGAGTAGACTATGCCATGAATGTGGCCATAAGATTGATCATTTGGATTGAAAGCCATGAATTTTCACGCACAGTAGCTCATTTCTAAGAACACTTTTTAAAAATAATTACCATATTACAAGTTTATTTTTTTTCCTGGAAACTTGGTCACATATAGTGACACAATGCGAAGGTTTCCCAATATTTTGATTTTTTTTGAATTTTTTATGCCCGTTTCAAAATGCGGTCAAAACGCCGGGAATGACCGTTCCTAGCTAGTGGTTGAATCTTGGGGTTTTTTTGGTATTTCTCTAAATAAATAGATACTTATGTACCTATAAATGATTTTTGGAAAAAATAAAGAGCAAACTACGAGGTAGCTACAGTTCAAAGTTGAACCGCTTCCAACTGAATCAGCGGGAATTTGTCTTTTTCACCAGAGGTGGATCAAAACTTTTTGCACCCAACCATTTGGTCAATTGTGCATTATATATGGCCTAGTATTTTATAAAATTGATTAGGTACAATTTTGCAATAAATATATGGTAGGTCCTTCACAAAAAAACCTCATTTCGGGCACTCGAAAAATGAAAAATGATTTTTCCGTGCAAAGAAAATGAAAACCCCCTTAGGCAACATTGTTTGGAATTCCAGGATGCACCCTTATGCACAGTATGAGGTTATTTGAGTAGACTATGCCATGAATGTGGCCATAAGATTGATCATTTGGCTTGAAAGCCATGAATTTTCACGCACGGTAGCTCATTTCTAAGAACACTTTTTTTAAAATAATTACCATATTACAAGTTTATTATTTTTCCTGAAAACTTGGTCACATATAATGACACAATGTGAAGGTTTCCCAATATTTTGATTTTTTTTTGAATTTTTTATGCCCGTTTCAAAATGCGGTCAAAACGCTGGGAATGACGGTTCCTAGCTAGTGGTTGAATCTTGGGATTTTTTTGGTATTTCTCTAAATAAATAGATACTTATGCACCTAGAAATGATTTTTTGAAAAAATAAATACCAAACTACGAGGTAGCTATAGTTCAAATTTGACCCCCTTTCAACTGAATCAGCGGGAATTTGTCTTTTTCACCAGAGGTGGATCAAAACTTTTTGCACCCAACCATTTGGTCAATTGTGCATTATATATGGCCTAGTATTTTATAAAATTGATTAGGTACAATTTTGCAATTAATATATGGTAGGTCCTTCACAAAAAAACCTCATTTCAGGCACTCGAAAAATGAAAAATGATTTTTCCGTGCAAAGAAAATGAAAACTCCCTTAGGCAACATTGTTTGGAATTCCAGGATGCACCCTTATGCACAGTATGAGGTCATTGGAGTAGATTATGCCATGAATGTGGCCATAAGATTGATCATTTGGCTTGAAAGCCATGAATTTTCACGCACGGTAGCTCATTTCTAAGAACACTTTTTTAAAATAATTACCATATTACAAGTTCATTATTTTTCCTGGAAACTTGGTCACATATAATGACACAATGCGAAGGTTTCCCAATATTTTGATTTTTTTTAATTTTTTATGCCCGTTTCAAAATGCGGTCAAAACGCCGGGAATGGCCGTTCCTAGCTAGTGGTTGAATCTTGGGATTGTTTTGGTATTTCTCTGAATAAATAGATACTTATGTACCTAGAAATGATTTTTGGAAAAAATAAAGAGCAAACTACGAGGTAGCTACAGTTCAAATTTGACCCGCTTCCACCTGAATCAGCGGGAATTTGTCTTTTTCACCAGAGGTGGATCAAAACTTTTTTCACCCAACCATTTGGTCAATTGTGCATTATATATGGCCTAGTATTTTATAAAATTTATTAGGTACAATTTTGCAATAAATATATGGTAGGTCCTTCACAAAAAAACCTCATTTCGGGCACTCGGAAAATGGAAAATGAATTTTTCGTCCAAAGAAAATGAGAAGTACCTTAGGCAACATTGTTTGTCATTCCAAGATGCACCCTTGTGCACTATATGAGGTCATTTGAACAAACTATGCCATGAATGTGGCCATAAGATTGATCATTTGGCTTGAAAGCCATGAATCTTCACACATGATAGCTCATTTCTGAGAACACTTTTTTTAAAATAATTGCTGTATTACAAGTTTATTATTTTTCCTGGAAACTTCACCACCTATAATGACACAATGCGAAGGTTTTCCAATTTTTTAATTTTTTTTAACTTTTTTATGCCCGTTTCAAAATGCGGTCAAAACGGCGGGCTTGACCGTTCCTAGGTAGTGGTTGAATCTTGGAATTTTTTTGCTGTTTCTCTGATTAAATAGATACTTATGTACCTATAAATGTTTTTTGGAAAAAAAAATAAAGAGATAACTACGAGGCAGCTATAGTTCAAATTTGACCCGCTTCAAATTTAATCGGTGGAATTTGTCTTTTTCATGAGAGGTGGATCAAAACTTTTTACACCCAACCATTTGGTCAATTGTGGTTTAAATATGCCATAGTATTTTAGAAAATTGATTTGGTACAATTTTGCAACAATTTTTTGGAAGGCCCTTCACAAAAACTCATTTTGGGCACTCGAATAATGATTAAAAATAGCTACAAAGATAAAAAAAAATTGCATGCAAACTGGCTACCATCCATAAAATATGGTCTAAATTGATAGAAAATTTTAGTTGTGCCAATTTGCAAAATACATTTGGTAGCTACTTCACAAAACCCTCCTAGTTTTAGTACTTAGAAACTATTCTAAATCATAATTTTTCTGAACCAATCAGAGCTCTTCACACGGATCACCCCCTTTAGCCGATCTGGACCGTCCACATCCGACGGATCCAACGTCTCTCAGGTCCCCTCTCAACGCAACCCAACCCAAACCCTAGCAGCCCCCCTCTCCCACATCGTCGCCGCCACCCACCCCGATCCCATCCCTCCCCTCGTCTCCCTCCCAAGCCCAACCCACTTCCTCTGCCCTCTTCCTCGATCCCGTGGCCGCCGCCGCCCCTCATCTCCACCGGCGCTGGGCTTCCCCGCCGGCGACCTCGCTGCCCTTCTCCCGCACTGCTGCCGCCCTCACCCTCGCGCGCCGACGAACGGACCAATCCCAAATCCTCGAACCCTACCCGCCGCCCTGTCCCTCCGACCCAGATCCCCCTCCATGCGGCCGCCTGACGTGGCGAGGGCGATGGCACCCGGCGCGGCGACGCATGACGAAGCGCCTCTTGTGGCGCGCAGCTCGTCGGCTTCGACCCCGCCTCTGAGTCCCAGGTGCGCCCGCTCGCCCGCATCGACGCGGTTCCCGCTGCCATGCCCCCTTTTCATTTCGGTTCTGTGCTGGTTTGGCCCGATTCGGCCCGTCTCACCGTGCGAGGTCCCCGCGTCTGGCAGTACCAGTCCGAGATGGTGCGGCCTTGTGGCCGGCGCCGGCCGCACGCAGTGCGGCGGTGCACCCACGTCGTCGTCTTTGGCCTCGTCTACGTGAGTTCCCACTTCCTCTGCTCTTCCGGGGGGTTTCGTTGGGGGCATTTCTCGCTGACTTGGTTCAGTGGTGTTTGTTCTTCAACTGAAATGCGTGCAGGATGATAGCGGCGCGGGAGGGCGGGAAGAAGGTCGTAAGTGAGCTGTGGGTGGATGATAGCCTGGATGCCGGAGTGATTGCCGATGCCGATCGGGTCAGTTCTGCTACTGTACTAACTTTACCTGAACTAAGATGTGTGTTCTGAATAAGTTCACCAAGCCATTGTCTTAACTGAATAAGTTGCGCTACTGATCTCTTGGTGTGCATCCATCTTTGCTGCTCTCTTCGATTTCAGGAATAGATGCTAGTTTGTTTTACTCTGTACACTCCGGATGTCTAATATGCGTTGTGGAGAAGGACTATTGCTATGTTTTAGAGGAAATAACGTGCATGCTACTAATTGCAGTGCCGTTTAGCAACTTTGTATCTCTTCTCGTCGGAGCAATTTGCACGTTCTGCTTGCATCGCTTGCTCCTTGTTGGTTCAGGTCTCATCAAATAAAAAGGGAAGTCAGCGGTGTTGTCTCTATGTACCATGCCAGCCAAGCTTACAATCTGTTTTTAAGACTAATATAACAGGGAGGCTAAGCTTAAAATATGTATCATCGTCTTTCTCTTTGAGTAGAACTGAACTAGGACTTGGTATTTGCATCTCAACTATATTGTAGTGTACCCAATGTGGCTTGCTCTGCTTTGAGTTGGTTCGAATTTGAATGGTTCACCGTGTGTAGGTGTGATCTGAATTCTGAATGGGTCTTTTGGCAGGTACGTGGAGGCCGGGAGCGCCAAGGCGCACCTCACGGGCGCGGACGTTGATCATAGTGTACCAGCTTTGCAAGGGCGTTGCTTTTTGCCACGGACGCAGTGTCTGGCACCATGACCTCGAGCTACACAACCTGCTAATTGGTGAATGGGTTGGTATCCTCTGGTTTGATCCCAGAAAGAGGAAGTGTTCTCTTCTCTTTATCAACCAAAGGCACTTTCTTCTCTCAAGGATGGATGGGACTCCATCAATTTAGTATCAGTTTAGGTGTTAGTATGTTGTTGATGCTTGTGTTGATGCCATCCTTTTTGTCTTGTCATGTGTCGATATTAATGGCAGCATCGGCTCCCATGATTGCTTGCTTGCTTACTCTATAACTCAGATTGCTAAAACATGTTATCCATGTTTGCTTGATTGCTTGATTGCTCCCATGATTGCTTGATTGCTTGCTTGCTTACTCTATACTCCATGATGTTGTATCATTTGCAAATACTCATGGACATCAGCTCCCATGATGTTGCATTAGCTATAATCTGTACTGCTAAAAGCGTAGTATAAACTGGAGTAATTTTTTCAGCCATTATCTTTGTTTTCTTTTGGGCGGATGCTCTCCACTGGAGTACGGCTGGGTACTGCATCTCTTTTTGCATTCCTTTTTCAGTTAGTGCTTGAAAATTTTTATAAAAGTTGGATTGGAATACTCCTGGACAGTAGTACATGGAGTATAGCTGTAACTTCTTCTTGATATAGATAGTAGCAGTCAATTAGGAGTAGTTTTGCATTAGTAGCATTAGGAGTAACTTCTTGCAGAAACTCTTAGACACAAATATTGTCATGCATCAGTAGCATGTTTGCTTGTTCCGGAGCAGCGATTAATTAGTTGTAATGTTTTTCTTGTCTGAGAAACATGTCGAGCTGCTTTCCAACCCTGTGGAATGTTGCAATCAAATATTCTCTGATGTCCTTGCTTTTTCAGCTTGTTAATCTTATTCTAGAAAATTATTTCAATCTGAAATTCTTAGTTTTAGAATATCTATTCAAATTTATTAATTCCCTGGTTACTACTATACAGCGGATGTTACTGTTAAGTGCACTTATTGGGAATGCCATGTTACACTGACACGACTTATTAGTTTGGTCCTTGTCTGATTTAGTTGTCGCATCTTATCTACATCTCCCCTGCCTCTCTCTGATTCCTCGTGTGTTTTCTTTGGGTGCAGGTTGCTTTGATCTGTACAAGCTGCTGCTGCTGCAGGTGGACAAGGAAGCCCTCATGGTTGCTGCTGCACTATAGTCTGCTTTTCATTTTTTGAACAAGATGTATTAATGTTAAGTTGACATTACTGTTGCCTTGAGCTGCATACACTTACTAACATAGATCCTGGTATCATGTTGTTTACTGTCAGACTTGTTGTTTAGCAAGGCTTGAGTAATTTAGTGTACTGCATCTTTAGTTTCAATTGAAATTTTTATCATGCTACTGTGACATCTACTGAAAATTTCGAACAAATGAAAGGAGTATCTTAGTTACAAATGGAGCCTACAAATTCTGTACATCTACTGTACTCATTTTTAGTTATCTGTAGTTACAAGGCATCAATTGTAAGACTGTAACTAAACATATCTTCGTATCCTCTTTGATTTTACTCATACACATGCTTATGATCCTGTTAACAACATAACATTAGTAATATGATCCTGTTTGTAATATGATTACAATAGCAGAGTTGACAACAGAGCGTTTGTAATGCGGCCTCGTTGCTGTTCTCTTTTTCATGTGCAATGCTACTGTTATGTCTGTGATGCTCCAGCTCCATGCAAGCATTGGGGCAAAGGGCTCTGTCAAGCAGGTCTCCTGGTAAGCGTGTCGTTTCCGCTCCGTCCCCCATCCGCCTCTTTCTGTTCGGTCAAACTGGTGGTGCTGCGAGATGGGTTTGCTTGTGGATTCTTGTAATAAATGTGTGGCCTATGTAGTGTGCTGCTGATAGAAATATAGATGTGTGGCCTATCTAGTGTGCTGCTGATAATCTGCTTTTACCTCACTTGGCAGGCACCTTAATCTGTTTTTACCTCATTGTACTATAGGAATAAATGTGTGGCCTATCTAGTGTGCTGCTGATAGAAATATAGATGGAAGATTAGTTGACCAGTTATGCAATCTATAATCCTTCATATATATTGTTGTTGTCTATGTGCGTTGCTGCTTCATACATGTTTAATAAAATCTATCAAGCAGTTGTTGTCATGTCATGCTTGCTGTATTAATAGCCAATTTAGTTGTGTATTGCCATTTCTATTTTGCTATTGAACACCTTCCAACTTAAATGTTGAATTGCCTTGTACACATAATTGTTTGTAATCTATGGGAAAGCCGTTAATAGTCAGCTGACCTTGTGAATTGTATAAATATATCAAAATCTTGTGTTGTTAAATTGAGCTTATTGTCAATTCTTGCTTATAAGCTATGTTCGATGCTGCCTACAGGTTCTTATTCTTTTTTTTTCATAGGTGAAGTATGAAGTGCGAAGTCGTGAAGCCTATCTGCAAGAGTAGCATATTATGTATTTTAATATCAGGCAGAGTGTAATATTAGTCAGAGTAGCATATAATGTATTGTAATATTTAGTGTTGTTTTGGATGAATTTCATTCGCTCTAGTCTGTTTGAAATATTGATTGTGTATATAACTTCAATACTATGAAATGGAAACCTGACCAGGGGGACATATTTATGAAAATTGTTTGACAATTTTTGAAATTTCTGACGTGTGGGTCCAATTATGATATCAGCATGACAAGTGGGACCAATCTGACCTGTGGGGCCAGCACAAAAATAATATGGCTGAAAATAGAAAATTAATAGTAATGGCCCAGAAAATAAAAATGTTGAATTGTTGGGCCAGGCCCATGTATCTGACCAGAATTAAAAATAAAAATAACATTAAATGGGCTGAATTCTTGGGCTAGGCCCATGTAGAAAACCGAATTGGACCGGGCTGAATCTTGTGCCACATCAGCTTGCACTACAACAAAATTGACATACCGTGACGAAAATCCTCATGACAATGGTGGACATCGTCACCTAAATGCCTAATGTGTGACGCTCCCATAGGTGGCATCACCAATTACCGCAAGTCGGTGACGATAAACGTCACTGACATGCCTCAGCCCGTGAGCACACCTGGCTGCCAATTTCTGTGACGGCTTGGTATTTTGCATGACAAACTTGCTAGTCACCGAATACTACATATGTGTGACAATTAATTTTTTGTCATGTAGCGTCTAGTAGTGGGACCCACCATAGCTAGTTCATGGTTATTGAGTGGAAGGACACGTGCGTCGGTTTTGGCAGTGGGACCCAACATAATTTTTCAACGGCTATTAGGCGTTGTAATTATTTTGTTCTATGTAATATAAGTAGGTAGTGGCCATGGAAATACTTATAATTATTTTTTTATAAAGGGAAACCTTGTCTTTTTTAGATGGTTATTTTGTTCTTTCTAATATAAATAGGTAGTGGCTCGACAAAAAAATGTAATCAGGCTTCATCAGCTGATGTTGTTTATCTAAAAAATAAAAATGGATATAAGGGAGTGAACTGGTAATAGGAGAAAACATTTTTAACACGGTTATTTTGTTCTTATATCTAGAATAAGAAGGTAGTGGGCTATGCCAAAAACTTCAATTGGGCGCTTGTGAGCAAATGTTGTTTAGTTCTATCTCAAAAGTTAAAATGAAAATAGGAGAGTCGATGGGTAATCTTATCTTTTTTGTTTTCTATAAACATGTAATTGCTGGGCAAAAAAAACTTGAATGGGGCGCTCGTGAAGTGATGTTGTTTCGTTCTATCTAAAAAACTAAAATTAAAACAGGAGATTCGATGCAAAAAAGCTTAGTCGAGGAGTTTGAACCGGCAACGACCATGGTCTGCACCAACAGCGTTGCCACTAGGAAAGAGTCTGGCTGCTATAGAAATTGTGCTAAAGGATGTTTATTAGTAATCTTCTTGGAACATACGCCTAGGCCTAGATCGCTTACGCTGGAGGTTGGGGGCTATGCACATGAGTATATTCGGACTATGAAACAATCATCGTTGACAACCATCATCCCAAGTTACCTTATACAAGCAGTTAATATAATCACTCATTTGCATTTTCTTTTTTTTCCGGATCACATACTTAAGACCCCTCTGTACAACTTTCGACATATTTATTTACAATTCTCTAAAAAAACACTGAAAATACAATATCATAATGTTCATGTAAGGTTTACTTTTTAATGATCATTTTCTACTTATGTTGAATTAAATGGATTACATAATATTAAGTGGAAATTAAATTCTGAAAATAAACCATCTCCTCATAAAAAATACATTTTCCTTCCACTTCTCTATTTTTTTTCCCGCATTCATCCAGTGTCCCCACCCTTCAAAGACCCAGCCAAAATTTATCCTTCTATTTCGCCGGCGAAAAGGCAAAGACATAGCCCACCCCGGCATTTTTTCGTCAGATTCAATCGACTCTCCTATCCAACGACTGCGGCGATCAGGCCGGCAGATTGGGGGTGGCCGCCCGCCCTCCGAGCTCGGATCCACTACACAACCATCCCCGCGAGCACTCCGCTCTATCCGCCCCCTCCCCTGATTGCAGCAACCGGCGACCGCAGATTGGACGAGGCCGCCCGACCGGCCGAGCTCGGATCCACTGCATCTACGAGATATAGCGGATTGGAGGAGGCCGCCCCACCCGACTCTCTTTCCCCACCGATTACACCGAGCGGCGACGGCTGACGGTAACTTTCTCATCCCGCCCTCCTCATCCCGCAAGCTCTAGACATAAGGGATCACCATGGAAGGGATTTGGGGGAGAAAAGCACACACGGTCGTGAGATTTATTTACATCTCTGAATACAACGCAAATCCAGTTTCTCTGTAAGATTTACTCGGTCTTTATTCAGTTGTAGTGAGATTTCCTAAAATTCAACGACCATGTGGCTTCCCTGTTTGTGGTTCTGCTACCCCATAAGTAGTCCTTACCTAGGATCGTCAAAACTGAATGTCTGCACTTGTTCTTGATACAATATATTACCATATGGAGTTCACAGTGTATATTCTTTATATTGAATTCTCGATAAAGACCAAGTCTGCACTTGTTCTTGTTCAATATTGAATAAAGACTGAGTCTAAACTTGTTCCAAACTGAATAAATGCTGATACAGCTCTAGCAGGGGGAATCCGTGGAAGTTCTTGGAAATCGCAAACGACAGGAATGTTTTCAATACCCTCGAGTGGTGCGGTGTTCAATGCATTCAATGCATAGAGCCTTGCCTCGGCATTTTGCACCAGATGAGCTTGGTAAGTGACTATTTCATCTGAAGGGTGTAGCAGATGGACGGTCTTCGTGGCGCAAACTATGGAAGCAGTATGCGCCTTTAACCAATTCATTCCCAGAATGAGGTCAATGCTACAAGACTTCAGCACGATGGGAGAGACAAGGAATTCCAGTCCTTCGATTTCAACGGGGACGTCGTTGCAAATCATGGAGGTTCGACATTGGCCCGCAGGGGTGTGTACTAATAGTGAAGCATTCATGTCTTCACATTTAATGTCGTGCAAGCATGCAAAATCTTCTGACATGAATGAATGCGATGCACCTGTATCAAATAGAACGCATGCTGGTACTGAATTTACGAGAAGTGTACCCATCACAGTAGCAGGTTGGTCTTGAGCTTCGTTCAGATCAACGTGGTTGGCCTGAACTCGACCATAAGGCTTGGCAGTGTTGTTGCGGGGCTGGGTGTTTCCACGGCCAGTCGCTGGAAGGGCCAGCTGATTCTGGTTCTGGTTGCATTCTCTAGCACGGTGCCCTGGTTGTCCGCACCTGAAGCACAAGCCATTATTGGGGGTGGGAACAGGAGCTTGGGGTGGTGGAGCTGGAAGCTTTGGCTGCTTAGTTGTAGGCAGACGAGGTGCAGCATAGTTCTGCCTTGGAGCAGGTGCATTTGGCTGGTACATGCTGTTGGGAATCCATATCTTGCGCTTCTGCGAGGACGGGCCCGAAGATGAGCCCGTGTCACGGTTGCACCTGTTAGAGCTCTGGTATTCCTGCAGACCAGTTTCGACATTGATAGCTTTGTTCACCAAGGTGGCGAAATCAGCAAAGTCGTGCACTAGAAGTGCGAGCTTGATGTCGCCTTGAAGGCCGTCACGGAACTTCTCTGTCTGCGTGCATCGGTTGCAATATCCTCTTCAAAGATAGCGAGACAAGTCCGAGAACTCTCGTGATAAGCTTCAACAGTCTTGTTGCCTTGGGTGAGGTTATGAACTCACGCTTCTTCCGGTCCATGACCCCTTGTGGGATGAAGCGGGCACGGAAGGCAGCTTGGAAGTCTGGCCAGGTGATGAGTGTTCCAACTGGCAGAGTACGCCTGTGGCTGTCCCACCATTGAGCTGCGGGTCCCTTCAGAAGAAGGAAGCAAAAGTGACATAGTGGCGGGGCTACATCAGCAGACTCCATCTCATAGGTGATGTCACGGAGCGATCAAAGATCCGGTAATGCTGAGTTGAGCTGCGTTACAGCTGGGGTTCAGCGTATGAAATCCTGCAGAGTTGTTCCGTTTGGGTGCTGGTTCATATTGGGGCGAGGAAACTGAGCCATCATGTTCTCCATGAACTGGCGATTCATCTCAAGCTGTTGGACCATACCAACCATGTACTCAGGCGGTCGTGGAAAGTTGGCACCACGACCACGACCAGCTGGCCTAACCATCCTGCTATTATATAACAGGGGTAGTTCAAACATTTGAGAAATTAAGCAAGAGGCAGAATCATTCATGATGAAACATGCATAATGAAAGCGACATGATGGGAACTACATAGTAGTTGGCATATCTTACAAAGGGATCATGCATAGTGTTCGATACATAGAGTTCAAGACATAGACTAAGACATCATAGGCGGCACGCAGCTCGCATGGCGAATGCATCTAACACTAACAAGCAAGTCTACATCAGTCCCACGCTGCATCGCGGAGGTAGTCAGAGTTGAAAAGTCGGTAGTGCGGCAATGATAGTCCTCCACGTCGGTGACACAGGGGCCGGATACTCTGGTGCTGAATCCGACGTCCCGGTGGCAGAAAAGGGCCAAGTGCGGGAGAGTAGCCTCCCACATCTGGCCAACCGACACCCTGGGGCATCACGGTCCTGGCTGGGTAGATCGCAGAACGCGGCAGCTCTCCGGATCGGACAAAGGGTTGCATCAGCGTCAGAGCACGATAAAGGTGCTGACGGGTGATGTACAACTCGTGGCGAAGAGCTCGGTTAGCTCGATCCAGCCCATCAACATGCAGAACAAAGTTCTGATGGTAGATGGGCTCTCTGGTGACAGTGGAGTAGGCAGCAGTGTAGTAACCCTCCTCACCAACATCGACGCGATAGCAATGTGCCCGAAGGGAGGTGTCCAACTCTCGATACTCAAAGACGAAGACGTGTCGAGCAGCATAAGCAGCATCGTGGACTGCCATATCGATAGTCACTCCAACACCATGTGCGGTGTGCGGCCGCGATGAGTGGACTCGTACTCCGAGAGTAGAGGTGGACGATGGCGCGGTACTTCTCCCGGTTATAGTCCTAGTACTCCTCATAGACGGTGTACTCAGGTGCCGGCGATAACCCGAATAGGTCATCATCTCGGCTAGCACCGCAGGTGATCCCGAGCACCAATGGCCGTCGTGTGGCGCACGACCTGCCTCGTGGGTTCCATCTGAAAACAAAGACGTTTCAAAGGAGTCAAATGACAGTGTGGAAATTGCTCAAATACAATTCCAAGAACAACTAAGGCTATATCCAACTTTGGGGTGAATGTGGTCACGGGATCCTAGTGTTAGTTAGTAAAATCGTTTAACCTGAGTAGAGGAGAGTTCAGAGTCCCAGAGTAAAGGTCGAGGAGTAAAAGATCCTAGTACCACCCGATGGCGACGTGGGCCCGTAAGGCACACAGCCAAGTTAGTAAAAGTTTTTGCAATGTCTAGACTCGACTTCGCCAAGGAGTGTGGAAGGGGATTCCCTACAGCGATGGGCTCGATACCAACTTGTGGCGCCCCGATTCAATCAGACACTAATCATGCACGCAAATGTGTACGATCAAGATCGAGACTCACGGGAAGATATCACAACACAACTCTACAAATAAAATAAGTCATACAAGCATCATAATACAAGCCGTGGGCCTCGAGGGCTCGAATACAAGTGCTCGATCATAGGCGAGTCACGGAAGCAACAATATCTGAGTACGTACATAAGTTCAACAAGGTGCCATAAGATGGCTAGCACAAACCGGGATACAGATCGAAGAGGAACAGGCCTCCTGCACAGGATCCTCCTAAGCTACTCACAGTCGTCGTCGCTGGGCTGCACGTAGTAGTAGGCACCTCCGAGTGGTAGTCGTCATAGGCGGTGGCGTCTGGCTCCTGGGCTCCATCGTCTGCAGTTGCAAGAATCGAGTAGAGGTAGGGGAAAAGGGGAACAAGGCAACCGTGAGTACTCATCCAAAGTACTACTTAAGCAAGGAGCTACACTACATATGCATGGATATATGTGTAAAGGGCCATATCAAGGACTGAACTGCAGAATGCCGTAATAAGAGGGGATAGCTAGTCTTAACGAAGACTACGCTCGGACACACAATCTTACCTTGGTAGGAGGGGCAATCTGAAGTCCTCCAAGTAACATCACATAGCAATAATCCTACCCGGCGATCCCTGCTCATATCCACGAGCAAGAGCGACCACCGGTTATATCGGCACTTGGAAGGGTGTGTTTTATCAAGTATCCGGTTCTAGTTGTCATAAGCTCAAGGTACAACTCCAAGTCGTCCTGCTACCAAGATCACGGCTATTCAATAGATTAACTTCCCTGCAGGGTGCACCATCTTACCCAAAGACGCTTGATCCCATTTGGCCGGACACACTTTCTGGGTCATGCCCGCCGGAAGATCAACACGCCGCAGCCCCACCTAGGCACAACAGAGAGGCCAAGACGCCGGTCTAAACCTAAGCGCCAGCAGGGTGCAGGCCCATCGCCTGAGCACACACAAGACGTTGCGTGGGCGGCCGGAAGCGAACCTAGCCTAGCGGTGTTCCAGTCCAATCCGGCTCGCCGCTGTCGTGACGTCTGAAGTGCTTGGCCGATACCACGACGCCGGGATACCCATAACTACTCCCGCATAGATGGTTAGTGCGTATAAGCTCGTAGCCAACTCAGATCAAATACCAAGACCTCGTTAAGCGTGTTAAGTAACCGCGAACGCCGAACAGGGCCAGGCCCACCTCTCTCCTAGGCGGTCTCAACCTGCCCTGCCACTCCGCCTCAAAGATCCACTCATGGTGCTCCATCACCAATTCGACTTTAATCTCCACATGTATCATGTATAAGTATATAGTATATACCCGTGATCACCTCCCAGTGATCACGGCCCGATAGTATAGCACGTGACGGATAAGAATGTAGGGCCACAGATGAATGAACTAGCATCCTATACTAAGCATATAGGATTGCGGTAAAGGTAACAACAAGATGGTAACAAGGACAAAGCTATGCAAAGAAGATAGGAGTATCTCAAAACAAGAACATGCTACACTACTCTAATGCAAGCGATAGAGAAAAGTAGGCGATATCTGGTGATCGGGGGGCTTGCCTGGTTGCTCGGGCAAGAGAGAGGGGTCACAACACCGTAGTCGAATCACCAATGCAGCTGGCCGGTCTCGTAGTCTAACCGGAGAGAAGAGGGGAAGAAACAATGAATACCAAGTAAACAGATGCATATCGATGCATGACATGCCAAGAAGCGATGCTAGGCGTGCCCTAACGTGGTATGAGGGGTCTTGGTTGAGGGGAAACATCCGGAAAGTATTCCGGTGTTTCGTGTTTTCAAGCGGAAGGGCGAGTGGGAAAGTTGCAGGTTCGATAGGTTAGAGGTGTGTGGCGGACGAACAGACTGCGTATCCGGATTCGTCTCGTCGTTCTGAGCAACTTTCATGTTGAAAATATTTTAATCCGAGCTATGGATTAAAAGATATGATTTTTAAAAGATTTTAAAAATTTCTGGAATTTAATTAATTAATTAATTAATTCGAAAAATGTATTTATGACGTCAACATGATGTCATGCTGACGTCAGCAGTCAACAGGGTTGACTAAGTCAACCCTGACATGTGGGACCCGTTCGTCATACACTGTTAACTAATTAACCTAGCTTAGTTTAATTAACAATAGTTAATTAGGTTAATTAGTCATTAGGTTAATTAATCAAGATTAATTAGATTAATTATTTAATTAATTAATTAATTAATTAATTAATTAATTAGTTTTATTCATTTTCTTCATATTTATTTAATTTTCATTTTCCTTTCCCTTTTTTTTATTTTTAAAACGTTCTGTGGGGGGTGGGGCCCCATGTCGATGTTGAGGCTGCCGATCAGCGATTGACTGGGCAACCCGATGCTTGAGGCCGTGGGGCTGGCGGCGACCACTGGGGTGGCCCAGTGTGCCGGCCTCAGCGGCGGCTTGGCAGCGGTGCATCCAGACGCGGCGGAGGCCTCGGGCCTCATCGGAATCGCCGTCCGCGGCCGTTTCGCGTGCGGTTGGCACCGTCCGGTCGAGCACTCGCCCGCGAGTCGAACGGCGGGGTTGGCCTCGCCGGAGTTGGCCGGGGATGGCGCCGGCGAGCGGCGGAGGCGGCGAGGAGGTTCGGATCTCCGTTGGGGCGTCACGGGGCCGGGAGGGTTACAGCTGCCGAGCCACACGGGAGCCGGGCCTGACCGTTTAGTCACCGGGGCGCCAGCGTTGAGTTCATGGCCTGGGGCGTCCGGGTGCGGCGGAGGGGGGAGAGCGCCGCTCGGGCGAGGAGAAAGGAGAGGGAGGTGGGGGACGGCGTGGCTGGGCGGGCGCACATCATGACCGCGAGGCGGCCGGAGCCGGGCGACGGGAGGCCCGGGCGACGGGCGTTCGGGAGGGGAGAGGGGAGCGAGGGGCCCGAGGGGGAGAGGGAGAGCTCACTGGGGGAACGCGGGGTCTAGGAGGCGGGCTCGGGGGCGCTCGTGGTCGTCCGGTGAGGAGGAGGGCGGGGAGGCGGCCGACCGGCGTCGGGGCGGATCCGGTGAGGCGGCGTGGGGGTCGGGGACGACCTCGTGGCGGCGAGGGCCTCGCGCGTGGGGCGACGGTGGGGAGGGGGGATCCAGGCGGCGAGGCGCAGGGGAGAGAGGCGACGCGGTCGGGCGGCGGGGTCGCCGTCGGCGTGGGCGCGACAGGGATCGGCCCGATCTAGATCGGGCGGGGAGGAGGAAGGGATCGGGGGAATGAGGGCTAGGGTTCCACCGAGCAGGAGGGGTGGATAAGGTGGGGCGGCCGGTTGGGCCGGCCCATGGGGTGGCCGACTGGGCCAGGTGGGGGGGGGGGGGGCTTGGCCCAGTTGGGCTGTTGGGGTTCCCCCCCCCCACTCCCTTTGTTTAAATTTTTCCTTTTCTTATTTTCTTCTTTTCTGTTTTAGTTTATTTAAAATACCAAAACACTTTACAAAAATGTGTGCACTCCACCATAATTAGCTTTGTAATTTTTGACAACCCCCGAACATTTTAGTTTTAGTTTTTGAAAACTTTTATCGTTTGCTTTTGTTTTGAATTTGATTTAGACCGGGTTCGAATCAACGTGAGTTTAGTCACAGTAACCGAGGTGATTACTGTTGCTTAATCATCCGTGTGTCACAATGATGGCCCCCGGCAGCGCTCCGGCGCCACCGGAAGCAAGGGAGAGAGAGCCCCCCTTCTTCTTCTTCTTCTTCCTTGACCTCCTCCCTAGATGGGAGAAGGGTTTCCCCTCTGGTCCTTTGCTCCCATGGCGTGGGAGGGGCGAGAGCCCCTCCGAGATTGGATCTATCTCTCTGTCTCTCTCTCTGTTTCTGCGTTCTCAGATTCTACCCCTTCACCGTTTCTTAAATATCCGGAGATCCGTAACTCCGATTGGACTGAAACCTTCGCCCAGATCGTTTTCCAAAAATTAGCTTTCTTGCGGCCAAAGAAGGGCATCAACCGCCTTACGGGTGGCCCACGAGATAGGGGGGCGCACCCCCTGGAGGGGCAGCGTGGCCCTATCTCGTGGCCACCTCGGGCATCGTCTTACGTTGATTCTTCCTCCCAAAAATCACAAATATTCCAAAAAAAAAATCTCCGTCCGTTTTTATCCCGTTTGGACTCCGTTTGATTTTGGGTTTCTGCAAAACATAAAACATGCAACAAGCAGAATCGGCACTGCAGCCTTTGGATCAATATGTTAGTCCCAAAAAATAGTATAAAAAGTTGCCAAAAGTATATGAAAGTTGAAGAATATTGGCATGGAACAATCAAAAATTATAGATACGACGGAGACGTATCATAGATGAACTAAAATTCCAAGTGGTGCTCCCAACTCTTGATGAGCTACATCAACCTTGAGCAACCCACATAAGTTCAACTACATGATCACGATCAACACCACCACCCAAGGTATGTTATTCCATCTAAGAGAAGCTTTACTCCAAGTCATGAGTCAAAGCAATTCGACAAGATGTGAATACATCAAGATGCTTAAACGAAAAATGGTAACCCCATTTTGAGCTTAAAACAATGAGTATGACCTATGATCAAGTGATATCACTTGACTCCTAAGTCAATATACTCTAACATAGGTGACTTCATCTAGATTTCTTTAATTTTTCTTCTCTTTTATTTTTTGTTCTGCATTCCCTCATCCAATTCATTGCAAATCCTTCAGTTAATTCCTTGCAAATCCTTGTGAGATCTTACTTGTCTAGTGAGCTGAGGTGACCAGTTTTTTCTCTGTGATGAACTCGGTCACACCAGTCTGTTGTTTTCGGTTTAACCTAATCCTTTCGGTGCAACCGAAGCATAAAACTCGGTGCCACCTATTTCACTACAGGAAAGACATTTTGCCACTTGTTCCTGCATTCTTTTGATGCAGATCCACTCAATGATTCTTGTCCTCTACTTGCATCACATTCAACTTGCCGCTTTGTCCTGTGACTCAAGGACCAAACCCATTTGTGACAAAAATCCAGAAGACCCTTCTTGGAAATATATGTCAAAGGGGGAGAGAGAGATCACATCAAAGCTTAATCATATCTATAGGGGGAGAGAATACTCAAGGGGAGAAAGAGTAATCATCAAGGATCCCAGATGCTTGGTGTTCAAGAGGAGAGAAGTCACATGTCTTCAAGAGGGGAAAGACATGTTCATATTTGTTTGTTTGCATTAGCTCTGTTTATTTTCTTTGAGCTCTGATTTTCTGTTCCCTATCTTCTCCCAGTGTCCCATGCTAGATTTAGGGGGAGCAAGACATCTAAGGGAAGGAAGTCCTTGAATTCATGGCACGTCTTTACCTTTGGGGACATGTCTATATTCATTGTGGTACTTAGTACTCACTCTACATGTCATCCCAGTCTTGGTACTCTTGTGGTTTCTTTTTGTTTGCTCTGGCTAGTAGGTGTGTATGTGTTATCTAACCTTGTTTACGCAGGTTCATTCCATCCTAAGCCAACTCAAGACCACAAGGTAAGTATATGCATCACAGTCATGTGTATGAGGAATTCTTGCTGATGTACATATTGTTTGCAAGAAGGACTCATGAGCATGAAGGTACACTTCCCATATTCACATCATTTGCTCTGATGCCTATAGCCAAGATACACGTAACACATTGCTTACTTTGTCATGCTTATGCATTCACATGCTCCTATATTCCATATTCACATGATCGCATACATGTAGGGGGAGCCTATGCATGTTACTTGTCTTTCCAAAGATTTACTTGTTATTCTCTAAAGCTTTGATGTATATTGTCATCAATTACCAAAAAGGGGGAGATTGAAAGCACAAGTGCTCCCTGGGTGATTTTGGTAATTAATGTCAACATATCTCTTGTTGGACTAACACTTTTACCTAGTATGTTTCAGACAAGTTCAACAATGAAGTGGCATGGACTAGAGGATGTGGAACCCCTTCAAGATGCTAAGGATAAATGATTGGCTCAAGCTCCAAGCTCAAGACTCTACTTTTTCTATTTCAGTGATCCAAGATCACATTGAGTCATAGGAAAAGCCAATACTATCAAGAGGGGATGAGGTGTTGCTTAATGGCTTTCTTACTCAAAGTACTTAGTGGTATGCTCCAAAGCCCTCAACTTGTTGGAAATATGCCCTAGAGGCAATAATAAATTAGTTATTATTATATTTCCTTGTTCATGATAATCGTTTATTATCCATGCAATAATTGTATTGATAGGAAACTCAGATACATGTGTGGGTACATAGACAACACCATGTCCCTAGTAAGCCTCTAGTTGACTAGCTCGTTGATTGATAGATGGTTACAGGTTTCGACCATGGACATTGGATGTCGTTGATATCGGGATCACATCATTAGCGAGAATGATGTGATGGACAAGACCCAATCCTAAGCCTAGCACAAAGATCATGTAGTTCGTATGCTAAAGCTTTTCTAATGTCAAGTATCTTTTCCTTAGACCATGAGATTGTGCAACTCCCGAATACCGTAGGAATGATTTGGGTGTACCAAACGTCATAACGTAACTGGGTGTCTATAAAGGTGCACTACAAGTATCTCCAAAAGTGTCTGTTGGGTTGGCACGAATCGAGACTGGGATTTGTCACTCCGTGTAAACGGAGAGGTGTCTCTGGGCTCACTCGGTAGGACATCATCATAATGTGCACAATGTGTCCAAGGGGTTGATCACGGGATGATGTGTTACGGAACGAGTAAAGAGACTTGCCGGTAACGAGATTGAACAAGGTATCGGTATACCGACGATCGAATCTCAGGCAAGTACAATACCGTTAGACAAAGGGAATTGTATACGGGATTGATCGAATCCTCGACATCGTGGTTCATCCGATGAGATCATCGTGGAACATGTGGGAGCCAACATGGGTATCCAGATCCCGCTCTTGGTTATTGACCGGAGAACGTCTCGGTCATGTCTGCATGGTTCCCGAACCCGTAGGGTCTACACATAAGGTTCGATGGCGCTTAGGGTTATAAAGGAAGTTTGTATGTGGTTACCGAATGTTGTTGAGTCCCGGATGAGATCCCGGACGTCACGAGGAGTTCCGGAATGGTCCGGAGATAAAGATTTATATATGGGAAGTCCTGTTTTGGTCACCAAAAGTTTCGGTTTTATCGATAACGTCTGGGACCACCGGGAGGGTCCCGAGGTCCACCAAGAGGGGCCACCAGACCCGGAGGGCTGCATCGGCCAAGTGTGGGAAGGGGACCAGCCCCAGGAGGGCTGGTGCGCCCCCCCCACACAAGGGCCCAAGGCGCCTAGGGTTTGGGGAGGCGCCCACCCAGCTTGGGGGCAAGTTTCCCCTCTCCCCCCTTGGCCGCCACCCTAGATGGGTTTGGGGTGCCGCACCCTTGGGGTGGAAACCCTAGAGGGGGCGCACCCCTCCCTCTCCCCTATATATACTTGAGGACTTTGGGGCTGCCAACACATGAGTTTTGTCCTCTCCATGGCGCAGCCCTGCCTCTCTCCCTCCTCCTCTCCCGCGGTGCTTGGCGAAGCCCTGCAGGATTGCCACGCTCCTCCACCACCACCACGCCGTTGTGCTGCTGCTGGATGGAGTCTTCCCCAACCTCTCCCTCTCTCCTTGCTGGATCAAGGCATGGGAGACGTCACCGGGCTACACGTGTGTTGAACGCGGAGGTGCCGTCCGTTCGGCACTAGGATCTCCGGTGATTTGGATCACGACGAGTACAACTCCTTCAACCCTGTTCACTTTAACGCTTCCGCTTAGCGATCTACAAGGGTATGTAGATGTACTCTCCTTCCCCTCGTTGCTGGTTTCTCCATAGATAGATCTTGGTGACACGTAGGGAAATTTTAAATTTCTGCTACGTTCCCCAACAGTGGCATCGTGAGCTAGGACTATTGTGTAGATTCTATGCACGAGTAGAACACAAGTTGTTGTGGGTGTTGATTTTGTTCAATATGCTTACCGTTACTAGTCCAATCTTGTTTCGACGGTATTGTGGGATGAAGCGGCCCGGACCGACCTTACACGTACACTTACGTGAGACAGGTTCCACCGGTGACATGCACTTGTTGCATAAGGTGGCTAGCGGGTGCCAGTCTCTCCCACCTTACTCGGATCGGATTCGATGAAAAGGGTCCTTATGAAGGGTAAATAGCAATTGACATATCACGTTGTGGTTTTGCGTAGGTAAGAAACGTTCTTGCTAGAAACCCATATCAGCCACGTAAAACATGCAAACAACAATTAGAGGACGTCTAACTTGTTTTTGCAGGGTATGTTATGTGATGTGATATGGCCAAAAGAATGTGATGAATGATATGTGATGTATGAGATTGATCATGTTCTTGTAATAGGAATCACGACTTGCATGTCGATGAGTATGACAACCGGCAGGAGCCATAGGAGTTGTCTTTATTTATTGTATGACCTGCGTGTCATTGAACAATGCCATGTAATTACTTTACTTTATTGCTAAGCTGTTAGCCATAGTAGTAGAAGTAATAGTTGGCGAGACAACCTCATGGAGACACGATGATGGAGATCATGATGATGGAGATCATGGTGTCATGCCGGTGACGATGATGATCATGGAGCCCCGAAGATGGAGATCAAAAGGAGCAAAATGATATTGGCCATATCATGTCACTTTTTGATTGCATGTGATGTTTATCATGTTTATGCATCTTATTTGCTTAGAACGACGGTAGTAAATAAGATGATCCTCATTAAAATTTCAAGAAAGTGTTTCCCCTAAGCGTGCACCGTTGCGAAAGTTCGTTGTTTGAAGCACCACGTGATGATCGGGTGTGATAGATTCCAACGTTCACATACAACGGGTGTAAGCCAGATTTACACACGCGAAACACTTAGGTTGACTTGACGATCCTAGCATGTACAGACATGGCCTCGGAACACAAGATACCGAAAGGTCGAGCATGAGTCATATAGTAGATACGATCAACATGAAGATGTTCACCGATGATGACTAGTCCGTCTCACGTGATGATCGGACACGGCCTAGTTGACTCGGATCATGTAATCACTTAGATGACTAGAGGGATGTCTATCTGAGTGGGAGTTCATTAGATGAACTTATTTATCCTGAACATAGTCAAAAGCCCTTTGCAAATTATGTCATAGCTCGCGCTTTAGTTCTACTATTTTAGATATGTTCCTAGAGAAAATATAGTTGAAAGTTGACAGTAGCAATTATGCGGACAGTAGAAGGCTTATGTCCTTAATGCACCGCTCGATGTGCTGGACCTCGAACGTGGTCTGTGGATGTTGCGAACATCTGACATACAAGTTTTGATGACTACATGATAGTTCAGTAATGTTAAATGGTTTAGAGTTAAGGCACCGAAGACGATTTCGAAACATCGCGAAACATCTGAGATGTTTCGAGGGCTAAAATTGGGATTTCAGGCTCGTGCCCACGTCAAGAGGTATAAGACCTCCGACGAGCTTCTTGGCCTACAAACTAAGGGAGAAAAGCTCAATCGTTGAGCTTGTACTCAGATTGTCCGTACAACAATCACTTGAATCGAGTGGGAGTTAATCTTCCAGATGAGATAGTGATGTTTCTCCAAAGTCATTGCCACCAAGCTACTAGAGCTTTGTGATGAACTATAACATATCAGGGATAGATACGATGATCCTTGAAGTATTCGCGATGTTTGACGACGCGAAAGTAGAAGTCAAGTAGGAGCATCAATTGTTGATGGTTAGTAAAACCACTAGTTTCAAGAAGGGCAAGGGCAAGAAGGTATACTTCATGAAACAGCAAAACAGTTGTTGCTCCAGTGAAAACCCAAGGTTGAACCCAAACCCGAGACTAAGTGCTTCTGTAATGAGAGGAACGGACACTAAAGCAGAAACACCCTAGATACTTGGTAGATAAGAAGGCAGGCAAGGTCGACGGAAGTATATTGGATATACATTATGTTAATGTGTACTTTACTAGTACTCCTAGTAGCACCAGGGTATTAGATACTGGTTCGGTTGCTAAGTGTTAGTAACTCGAAATAAAAGCTACGAAATAAAAGGAGACTAGCTAAAGGTGAGCTGACGATATGTGTTGGAAGTGTTTCCAAGCTTGATGTGATCAAGCATCGCACGGTCCCTCTACCATCGAGATTGGTGTGAAACCTAAATAATTGTTATTTGGTGTTTGCGTTGAGCATAGACATGATTGGATTATGTCTATCGCAATACGGTTATTCATTTAAGGAGAATAATGGTTACTCTGTTTATTTGAATAATACCTTCAATACTCTTGCACATAAAATGAATGGTTTATTAAATCTCGATCGTAGTGATACACATGTTCATGCCAAAAGATATAAGATAGTAATGATAGTACCGCCTACTTGTGGCACTGCCATGTAAGTCATATTGGTATAAAACGTATGAAGAGGCTCCATGTTGATGGATCTTTGGACTCACTCGTTTTTGAAAAGTTTGAGACATGCGAACCATGTCTATTGGTGTATATGCATGAAGAAACTCCATGCAGATGGACCGTTTGGACTCACTTGATTTTGAATCACTTGAGACATGCAAATCATACCATATGGGCAAGATGACCGAAAGCCTCGTTTTCAAAGTGAAATGGAACAAGAAAGCAACTTGTTGGAAGTAATACATTTTGATGTGTGCAGTCCAATGAGTCCGAGGCACGCATGGATATCGTTATGTTCTTACTTCACGAGATGATTTGAGTAGATATCGAGTATATTTACTTGATGAAGCACAAGTCTGAATTATTGAATGGTTCAAGTAATTTCAGAGTGAAGTTGAAGATCTTCGTGACAAGAGGATAAAATGTCTACGATATGATCATAGAGATGAATATCTGAGTTACGAATTTTGGCACGCAATTAAGACATTGTGGAAATTGTTTCACAATTAATACCGCCTGGAACACCATAGTGTGATGGTGTGTCCGAACATCATAGTTGCACCCTATTGGATATGGTGCGTACCATGATGTCTCTTATCAAATTACCACTATCGTTCATGGGTTAGGCATTAGAGACAACTGCACTCACTTTAAATAGGGCACCACGTAATTCCGTTGAGATGACACCGTATGAACTATGGTTTGGAGAAACCTAAGATGTCGTGTCTTGAATGCTTGGGGCTGCGACGCTTATGTGAAAAAGTTTCAGGTTGATAAGCTCGAACCCAAAGAGGATAAATGCATCTTCATGGGACACCCAAAAACAGTTGGGTATACCTCCTATTTCAGACCCGGAAGCAAAAGTGATTGTTTCTAGAAACGGGTCCTTTGTCGAGAAAAAGTTTCTCTCAAAAGAATTGAGTGGGAGGATGGTGGAGACTTGATGAGGTTATTGAACCATCACTTCAACCAGTATGTAGCAGGGCACAGGAAGTTGTTCCTGTGGTACCTACACCAATTGAAGTGGAAGTTGATGATAGTGATCATAAAACTTTGGATCAAGTCACCACCGAACCTCGTAGGGTGACAAGGATGCGTACTACTTGAGTGGTACAGTAATCATGTCTTGAAGGTCATGTTGCTAGACAACAATGAACCTACGAGCTATGGAGAAGCGATGGTGGGCCCGGATTCCGACAAATGGCTCGAGGCCATAAAATCCGAGAGAGGGTCCATGTATGAAAACAAAGTGTAGACTTTGGAAGAATTGCTTGAAGGTCGTAAGGCTATTGGGTACAGATGGATTTTAAAAGGAAGACAAACAATGATGGTAAGTATCACCATTAAGAAAGCTCGACTTGTCGTTAAGATGTTTCCCGACAAGATTCAAGGAGTTGACTACGGTGAGGCTTTCTCACTCATAGCGATGCTAAGAGTCTGTTGGAATTGGATTAGCGATTCTTGCATTATTTATGAAACCTTGCAGATAGGATGTCAAAACATTGTTTCCTCGACAATTTTCTTGAGGAAAGGTTGTATGTGATACAACCAGAAAGGTTTTGACAATCCTAAAAGACTCTAACAAGTATGCAAAGCTCCAACAATCCTTCTAAGGACTGGAGTAAGCATCTCAGAGTTGGAATGTACGCTTTGGTAAGATGATCAAAGATTTTGGGTTTATACAAAGTTTATGAGAAACTTGTATTTTCAAAGAAGTGAGTGGGAGCACTATAGAATTTCTGATGAGTATATGTTGTTGACATATTGTTGATCAGAAATGATGTAGAATTTCTGGAAAGCATACAGGGTTATTTGAAAAGTGTTTTCAATAGAAAACCTGTATTAAGCTGCTTGAACATTGAGCATCAAGATCTACGAGGATAGATAAAAACCGCTAAATGGTACTTTCAAATGAGCACATACCTTGACATGATCTTGAAGGTGTTCAAGATGGATCAGTCAAAGAAGGAGTTCTTGCCTGAGTTGTAAGGTATGAAGTTAAGAGTTAAAGCTCGACCACGGCAGAAGAAAGAGAAAGGACGAATGTCATCCCCTATGCCTTAGCCATAGGCTCTATACAGTATGTCATGCTTTGTACCGCACCTGATATGTGCCTTGCCACGTGTCTGGCAAGGGGGTACAAGAGTGATCCAGGAATGGATCATTGGACAGCGGTCAAAATTGTCCTTGGAGTAATAAGGACATGTTTCTCGATTATGGAGGTGATAAAGAGTTCGGCGTAAAGGGTTACGACGATGAAAGCTTTAACGCCTATCCGAATGACTCTGAGTAGCAAACCGGATACGTATAGTCGAGCAACCATTTGGAATAGCTCCAAGTGGAGCGTGGAAGCAGCATTTACAATATGACCTAGAGATTTGTGAAGTACATACGGATCTGAATGTTGCAGACTCGTTGACTAAAACCTCTCTTACAAGAAAAACATGATCAAACCCCAGAACTCATTGAGTCTTAATCACATGATGATGTGAACTAGTTTAGTGACACTAGTAAACTCTTTGGATGTTGGTCACATGGTGATGTGACCTGTGAGTGTTAATCACATGGCGATGTGAACTAGATTATTGACTCTAGTGCAAGTGGGAGACTGTTGGAAATATGCCCTAGAGGCAATAATAAATTAGTTATTATTATATTTCCTTGTTCATGATAATCGTTTATTATCCATGCTATAATTGTATTGATAGCAAACTCAGATACATTTGTGGGTACATAGACAACACCATGTCCCTAGTAAGCCTCTAGTTGACTAGCTCGTTGATCAATAGATGATTACAGTTTCCTGACCATGGACATTGGATGTCGTTGATAACGGGATCACATCAAGCGAGAATGATGTGATGGACAAGACCCAATCCTAAGCCTAGCACAAAGATCGTGTAGTTCGTATGCTAAAGCTTTTCTATTGTCAAGTATCTTTTCCCTAGACCATGAGATTGTGCAACTCCCGGATACCGTAGGAATGCTTTGGGTGTACCAAACGTCATAACGTAACTGGGTGGCTATAAAGGTGCACTACGGTATCTCCGAAAGTGTCATTGGGTTGGCACGAATCGAGGCTGGGATTTGTCACCGTGTAAACGGAGAGGTATCTCTGGGCCCACTCGGTAGGACATCATCATAATGTGCACAATGTGACCAAGGAGTTGATCACGGGATGATGTATTACGGAACGAGTAAAGAGACTTGCCGGTAACGAGATTGAACAAGGTATCGGTATACCGATGACCGAATCTCGGGCAAGTACAATACCGTTAGACAAAGGGAATTGTATATGGGATTGATCGAATCCTCGACATCGTGGTTCATCCGATGGATCATCATGGAACATGTGGGAGCCAACATGGGTATCCAGATCCCGCTGTTGGTTATTGACCGGAGAACGTCTCGGTCATGTCTGCTTGGTTCCCGAACCCGTAGGGTCTACACACTTAAGGTTCGATGACGCTAGGGTTATAAAGGAAGTTTGTATGTGGTTACCGAATGTTGTTCGGAGTCCAGGATGAGATTCCGGACGTCACGAGGAGTTCCGGAATGGTCCGGAGGTAAAGATTTATATATGGGAAGTCCTGTTTTGGTCACCGGAAAAGTTTCGGGTTTTATCGGTAACGTACCGGGACCACCGGGAGGGTCCCAGAGGTCCACCAAGTGGGGCCACCAGCCCCGGAGGGCTGCATGGGCCAAGTGTGGGAAGAGGACCAGCCCCAGGTGGGCTGGTGCCCCCCCCCCCCCGACAAGGGCCCAAGGCGCCTGGAGTTTGGGGTGGGGGGGCCCCACCGAGCTTGGGGGCAAGTTCCCCTCTCCCCCTTGGCCGCCACCCTAGATGGGTTTGGGGTGCCACACCCCTTGGGGTGGAAACCACAGGCGCACCCCTCCCTCTCCCTATATATACTTGAGGACTTTGGGGCTGCCAACACATGAGTTTTTTCCTCTCCATGGCGCAGCCCTGCCTTTCTCCCTCCTCCTATCCGCGGGGCTTGGCGAAGCCCTGCAGGACTGCCACGCTCCTCCACCACCACCACGCCCGTTGTCTTTGCTGCTGGATGGAGTCTTCCCCAACCTCTCCCTCTCTCCTTGCTGGATCAAGGCATAGGAGACGTCACCGGGCTGCACGTGTGTTGAACGTGGAGGTGCTGTCCGTTCGACACTAGGATCTCCGGTGATTTGGATCACGACGAGTACGACTCCTTCAACCCCGTTCACTTGAACGCTTCCGCTTAGCGATCTACAAGGGTATGTAGATGCACTCTCCTTCCCCTCGTTGTTGGTTTCTCCATAGATAGATCTTGGTGACACGTAGGAAAATTTTGAATTTCTGCTACGTTCCCCAACACAACTACCTTCTCACATCCACATATGACCTAAACCAAAAGTCAAACTCGGCACCACCGATTCTTTCTATCCGGCGCCACCGAGTTCAGATGTCATAGCCACTGCCACAAACCCTAGGCAAATCGGTCTCACCGATAGGGATCTCGGTCTCACCGAGATGGGATTGTATTCTCTCTGTGTATGTCCATTACCCAAATGGGTCCTACCGAGTTTGTGTGATCGGCACTACCGAGATTACAATGCAACCTCTCTGTTCCTCTTCGTAACATTTCGGTCCAACCGAGATGAGCGAATCAGTCCCACCGAGTTTTCCTGGCCAACCCTCTATGTGTCCATTACCAAAATTGGTCTCACCGAGTTTGTGTAATCGGTCTCACCGAGATTACATTATGCCCTAACCCTACTATATCGGTCTTACCGAGTTGCATGTCGGTCCCACTGAAAATCCTAACGGTCACATGGTTTGCTAAATCGGTCCGACTGAGTTTCTCAATTCGGTCCCTCCGAGATTGGTAAGTTGTGTGTAATGGTTATATTTTGTGTGGAGGCTATATATACCCCTCCACCCACTCTTCATTTTTGGAGAGAGCCATCAGAACATGCCTACACTTCCAACCTACATTTTCTGAGAGAGAACCACCTACACTTGTGTTGAGACCAAGATATTCCATTCCTACCATATGAATCTTGATCTCTAGCCTTCCCCAAGTTGCTTTCCACTCAAATCTTCTTTCCACCAAATCCAAATCCTGTGAGAGAGAGTTGAGTGTTGGGGAGACTATCATTTGAAGCACAAGAGCAAGGAGTTCATCATCAACACACCATTTGTTACTTCTTGGAGAGTGGTGTCTCCTAGATTGGCTAGGTGTCACTTGGGAGCCTCCGACAATATTGTGGAGTTGAACCAAGGAGTTTGTAAGGGCAAGGAGATCGCCTACTTCGTGAAGATCTACCCTAGTGAGGCAAGTCCTTCGTGGGCGACGGCCATGGTGGGATAGACAAGGTTTCTTCTTTGTGGACCCTTCGTGGGTGGAGCCCTCCGTGGACTCGCACAGCCGTTACCCTTCGTGGGTTGAAGTCTCCATCAACGTGGATGTACGATAGCACCACCTATCGGAACCATGTCTCAAAAATCTCCGTGTCTCCAAATTGCGTTTGCACACTCCAATCCCATCGCTTTACATTCTTGCAAGTTGCATGCTTTACTTTCCACTGCTCATATACTCTTTGCATGCTTGCTTGTTATGTATTGTGATTGTTAAACTTGTGATAAAACTCCACTTCAACTTAAAGAAATTAAAAACTGCAACTTTTCTCACTTAGTGTCTAATCACCCCCCCCCCTCTAGACACCTCTTCTCGATCCTTTCAGATTCACATTCGACCATTCGATCTCCAGTGTTCCGAGGCCATATCTGTATATGCTAGGCTTGTCAAGTTTAACCTGAGTATTCCGCGTGTGCAAATCTGGCTTGCACCCGTTGTATTTGAATGTAGAGATTATCACACCCGATCATCACGTGGTGTCTCAAAGACGGAGAACTTTCTAGCAGTGCATACTCGGGGAGAACACTTATACCTTGAAATTTAGTAAGGGATCATCTTATAATGCTATCGCCACACTAAGCAAAATTAGATGCATAAAAGATAAACATCACATGCAATCAAAATATGTGACATGATATGGCCATCATCATCTTGGGCTCATGATCTCCATCACCGAAGCAACATCATGATCTCCATCGTCACCGGCTTGACACCTTGATCTGGATTGTAGCGTCGTGGTCGTCTCGCCAACCATTGCTTCTACGACTATCGCTACAGTTAGTGATAAAGTAAAGCAATTACATAGCGCTTATATTTCATACAATAAAGCGACAACCATATGGCTCCTGTCAGTTGCCGATAACTTTTACAAAACATGATCATCTCATAGAACAAGCTTTATATCACATCATGTCTTGACCATATCACATCACAACATGCCTTGCAAAAGCAAGTTTAGATGTCCTCTACTTCGTTTGTTGCAAGTTTTAAGTGGCAGCTATGGCTGCTAGCATGAACCATACATACCTACGTCACAAAAACCACAACAGTGATTTATCAGGTTTGCTGTTTTAACCTTCACGAGAACCGGCCGCAGTCAAATTCGATTCAACTAAAGTTGGAGAAACAGACGCCCGCCAACCACCTTTATGCAAAACTAGTTGCATGTCTATCGGTGGAACCGGTCTCATGAATGCGGTCATGTAAGGTTGGTCTGGGCCGCTTCATCCAACAATATCGCCAAATCAAAAATAAGACATTGGTGGTAAGCAGTATGACGATCACCGCCACAACTCCTTGTGTTCTACTCGTGCATATCATCTACGCATAGACCTAGATCGGATGCCACTGTTGGGAAACGTAGCATGCAATTTCAAAAAAATTCCTACGCTCATGGAAAATCTATCTAGGAGATGCATAGCAATGAGAGGGGAGAGTGTGTCGACGTACCCTCATAGACCGCCGCATGGGCCCCCTGTTGCTCCACCGACGTACTCCTTCCTCCTATATATACCTATGTACCCCCAAACGATCAGAACAGGAGCCAAAAACCTAATTCCACCGCCGCAACTTCCTGTATCCACGAGATCCCATCTTGGGGCCTGTTAGGAGCTCACGGGAAGGGCATCCACCACGGAGGGCTTCTACATCATCACCATAGCCCCTTCGATGAAGTGTGAGTAGTTTACTTCAGACCTACGGGTCCATAGCTAGTAGCTAGATGGCTTCTTCTCTCTTTTGGATCTCAATACAATGTTCTCCCCTCTCTCATGGAGATCTATTCGATGTAATCTTCTTTTTGCGGTGTGTTTGTTGAGATCGATGAATTGTGGGTTTATGATCCAGCTTATCTATGAATAATATTTGAATCTTCTCTGAATTCTTTTATGTATGATTGGTTATCTTTGCAAGTCTCTTGAATTATCCGTTTGGTTTGGCCAACTAGATTGGTAGTTCTTGCAATGGGAGAAGTGCTTAGCTTTGGGTTCAATCTTGCGGTGTCCTTACCCAAAGGATGTAAAGGGTTGCAAGGCACGTATTGTATTGTTGCCATCGAGGATAACAAGATGGGGTTTTTATCATATTGCATGAATTTATCCCTCTACATCATGTCATCTTGCTTAAGGCTTTACTCTGTTTAACTTAATACTCTAGATGCATGCTGGATAGCGGTCGATGAGTGGAGTAATAGTAGTAGATGCTTGAGAATCGTTTTGGTCTACTTGTCTCGGACGTGATGCCTATATACATGATCATACCTAGATATACTCATAACTATGCTTAATTCTGTCAATTGCTCAACAGTAATTTGTTCACCCACCGTAGAATACTTATTATGCTCTTGAGAGAAGCCACTAGTGAAACCTATGGCCCCCGGGTCTATTCTCATCATATCAATCTCCATCACTTTAATACTTGCTTTGTTTTTACTTTGCATCTCTATATCAAAAATACCAAAAATATTATTTATCATCTCTATCGGATCTCACTCTGTAAGTGACCGTCAAAGGGATTGACAACCCCTAATCGCGTTGGTTGCGAGGAGCTATCGTTTGTGCAGGTACGAGGGACTTGTGTGTGGCCTCCTCTTTGGATTGATACCTTGGTTCTCAAAAACCGAGGGAAATACTTACACTACTTTACTGCATCATCCTCTCCTCTTCGGGGAAATCCAACGCAGTGCTCAAGAGGTAGCAAGCACTACGACAATATAACCGGAGGAGTAAACGATGGAGGGGGCACCGCACACGGCTAAACAATTGGTGTGTCTTGGGGTGCCCCCTGCCCCCATATATAAAGGAGGAGGGGAGGAGGCCGGCCACCAGGGACGCGCCATGGAGGGGGGTCCTACTAGGACTCCAGTCCTAGTAGGATTCGGTCCCCCCTCTTTTTTCCTTCTTACGGAGAGGGGTAAAGGGGAAAGAGGTGGAGAGGGAGAAGGAATGGGGGGCCGCGCCCCCACCCCTTGTCCAATTTGGATTGGCTTGGGGGGGACGTGCCCCACCTCCTGTGGCCTGCCTCCTTCTCTCCACTATTGCCCATGACGCCCATTAACTTTTCCGGGGGGTTCCGGTAACCTCCTGGTACTCCGAAAAATTCTCGAACCACTTCAAACCATTCCGGTGTTTGTATATAACCTTCCAATATATCAATCTTTACCTCACGACCATTTCGAGACTCCTCGTAATCTCCGTGATCTCATCCGGGACTCCGAACAACCTTTGGTCACCAAAACACATAACTCATATAATACCTATCGTCATTGAACATTAAGCGTGCGGACCCTACGGGTTCGAGAACTATGTAGACATGACCGAGACACCTCTCCGGTCAATAACTAATAGCGGAACCTGGATGCTCATATTGGTTCCCACATATTCTACGAAGATCTTTATCGGTCGAACCGTAATGTCAACATAGTTATTCCCTTTGTCATCGGTATGTTACTTGCCCGAGATTCAATCGTCGGTATCTTCGCACCTAGTTCAATCTCGTTACCGGCAAGTCTCTTTACTCGTTCCGTAGTGCATCATCCCTCAACTAACTCATTAGTCACATTGCTTGCAAGGCTTCATATGATGTGCATTACCGAGAGGGCCCAGAGATACCTCTCCGATACTCGGAGTGACAAATCATAATCTCGATCTATGCCAACCCAACAAAAACCTTCGGAGATACCTGTAGAGCATCTTTATAATCACTCAGTTACGTTGTGACGTTTGATAGCACACAAGGCATTCCTCCGGTGTCCGGGAGTTGCATAATCTCATAGTTGGAGGAATATATATTTGACATGAAGAAAGTAGTAGCAATAAAATTGAACGATCATTATGCTAAGCTAACGGATGGGTCTTATCCATCACATCATTCCACTAATGATGTGATCCCGTTATCAAATGACAACTCATGCATGTCCATGGCTAGGAAACTTAACCATCTTTGATCAACGAGTTAGTCTAGTAGAGGCATACTAGGGACACGTTGTTTTGTTTATATATTCACACATGTATCAAGTTTCCGGTTAATACAATTCTAGCATGAATAATAAACATTTATCATGAGTAAGAAAATATAAAACAACAACTTTATTATTGCCTCTAGGGCATATTTTCTTCAGTAGGATCTTTTTGTTGCGAATATATATATGTGCATAATTTGTCCATGAAAGAAAAAGCAATTCGATCAAGAACACATGTGCTTTTCTAAAAATATAACAAACATGTAATCAAATTTCATAAAAACACATGCCTAATATTGTGGTACATGGTGGGAACGAAACATTCGGGGAAGCTCATTCCGAGTAGGTTTTTATTTTTTGGCACGTTTTTTGGAGGAGCGGCTATGTCTAGCCCATAGCGAGATGAAAGGTCGCCTACGTCACCCACTAGATGGGCAAGGCCTAGCGGGTGATGGGAGACTTTCCCTGTTAGTGAGCCCAGCATTTGTACAAACTGGCTTTTTAGGTTTCTTGTTCTTTTTTCTTTTATTAATTTTAATTATATTTCTCAAAGAGTTAATTTCAAATACATATAAAAACATTCATTGTGTGATAAGAAAAGGTTCATATAGTGTTAAAAGAACATAGCTTACGGAAGAGCTACTGTAATGGGCTGGCCCAGTATTGCGCTAGCTAGAGGCTAGACGGTGCTACGTCTCGCAACGGACAAGACATAGCACTCGCGGACCTTTAGCCCCGATCCAATTCCACGCCTTAAGCGCCAGTTTTAGAGACCTCCTCTTCAGTGCCTTTCGCGCCAGGTAGGAAACCTAGCGCTCACATGATGCTCGCCTATGCCTAGCCCAACAAAGGCGAATGGTCCCTCGCGTCGGTCAAATCGCTTGTCTCTTCAATCACTAGGTCGCTTGTTCTTTGATCACTTAGGTCGATGGTTGATCGGCAGCCGTTAACCGGTCAGTTGTTGACCAGACAACCATTTGGACCTTTGTAAAAAAATAAATCTGAATATTTCAGAAAACAAAATGAAAAAACATGGATTTGAAAAAAATTCATAGATTTGAATAAAAAGTTCACGAGTACAGAAAAAATTTCACGGAATTCAAAAAAAGTTCATATATTTTAGGGAAAAGGTTCATCGACTTGCAAAAAAGTTCATCAATTGCAAAAAGTTCACGAATTTGCAAAAGTTCATCGATTTTGGAAAAATATTCACGAATTTTAAAATCATTTTGAAAAAAATCTTCAATTTTGCAAACTTGGAAAACCGGTTTGGAAAGATTTCCAAAACCGGGAGCTTCCGCGAACAGAAGAAAGAAGAAAGAAGAAAAAATAAGTAAGTACTCACAACAGGTGAGATGTCCTTGTGTTCTGTTTTGAGAAGGTGAGGTGTCCTTGTTGGTTACCGTAGTTCATACTAAACAAGGTGGTCAGGAGTTAGAATCTCGTCGCACACACCTCTTTTTGAAGGTTAATAGAAAAAATGAAAAATGGTCCGGCTCGGCGCGGAAAGCGCCGGTTTGCGGATAACACATTAACAGGCGCAGAAGGCGCCAAGCAGGAGTTGGCCCGGTTTTATTGTACTTCGCTAACAGGCGCACACACCCTCCAACTGAGAGGGCCAACCCATTTAGGAACTCTAGTGTGTTTTCTTCTGCCATTTTTTCCTTTTTCGGTCTTTTCCTTTTTTTAATGTTTTCTATAAGTACAGTCTTTTTTCAAAATTGAGAAGTTTCTTTAAATTTGTGAGCCTTTTTTAAAACCACATGAACTTTTCTAGATTCTTGAACTTTGTTTCAAAATTGGTGAACTTTTTTCAATCAGCTAACTTTTTAAAGAAATCCTCAAACTTTCAAATCGGTGAAGTGTTTTTTCAAATCAATGAACTTTTTCAAATTCATGATTAATATATTTTAAAATTCATGAAGTTTTTCCAAATTCATGAAATTTTTTCAAAAGCATTGAACTATTTAAAAATTTTGAACCTTTTTCCCGATCCGCAATTTTTTTTCAAATTCGTGAACATTCTTTTCATAATCGCATTTTTTTTTCAAATTCGTATTTTTTTTCTGAATTTGCAAACTTTTTCTGTTTTTTGCGGTTTCTTGGATTTATTCATTTTTTTCTTGAAGAATCAATAGTTGACGGGTGAGATGGTCAACTCTAGACCGGTCAACCATTGACCAAGCGGAGCACGTGCGCCCTCGCGAGCCATCGTCCGCCCGTCTGATGGGCCGGCCCATTTTTTCTTGCGCATGGGTGCCAGATTCCCTAACTGGCGTAGAAGGAGCTGATTAGGATGACGTTGGATGGTTAGAGGGACTGTGGTATCCCAGCCCATCAGGGTTCAAATCCTGGTGCTACATTTATTCCTAAATTTATTTCAGGATTTTCGACGATGCATATTCAGTGGGAGGAGACGTTCCCGTCGATGACGAGGTGCCTACGGTGACTTCATAAATTTCAAGATGATATGCCGGCTCGGTCTTTCAGAGGTTCTCATAGGGGTAGGATGTGCATGTGTGCGTTCATAGGGATGAGTGTATGCGCGTGTATATGAGTGCTTGTGTCTGTACTGATGTTAAAAAAACTCTTTTTTGCTTTTGTTTTTATCGGTGGATCATTGTCTACTAAAGCATCTCTAGCTGATCCTAAAAGATAGAATATCCGGCCGACTATAGTTTAGTGGACTATTTTTACTCTACTAAATTTTGACTAGACCTAGTGATCTTCTAAATTTAGTGGAGTGATTTTTTTTTTTGCCAAATTCTTTTTTTTTTGTCATTGAAATGCACTCCACAATGTTTCTATTTCATTGAACGACATCTTCATACATCAAAGTATATAATTCACCAATTCTTTGCTAAAAAATAAAACAAAAAAAATTAGAACCACAATTAGACATTTTAATACAATCTGACTTTCATAACTGCACCCACTACTTGAACTAATAAAACAATTCTATGTCTTCATTATGAACATTGTTGATTTTCTCAATTGCCTTCTTAAACTTGCACACTTCTTTCTTATTCAGCACACAATTCAACATTGCGTCATCTTGACTCATCTATAATATCTACTCTAGCCGGTCGACATTGCGCTGGTCGACTCCTACCTCAACCGCCCGTGAAATACACCGACCGCAAGTGCTACATGCAGTATCAATCGGATTTACAAGCCGCCTGCAAGGAGATGGACGAGACAGTGAATGAGGTGTTTGGCAAGAGCGAAGAGTGGAGGATATCGCCAGCTCCGCCACGACCGCGCCCCGCCACCACGACCACAAAGCCAGCACGTCTACGGGTGCCTCCGCCAGGGAGGAAGAGTAGTGGATGTAAGCCGCCGCTGCTCTAGTCCCAAGAAAGCCACCGCTCCTTCCCTCCCGTTGAAGCTAAGCTTGGCGGCCTGTTCATCGTCGGCCGATTAGCCTCTCAGGCTGCAGAGGCAGAGCTGAAGGGAGAGCTGGAGACTGTGAAGGCGGAGCTGGAGCTTCATTTCATGGTACTCACACCTGGACGGACGTCAGCGATCATTTGAATTAGGTTTAGAGTCGGGTTAGTTAAAATATGTCCGAATGTAATGAATTCCGTCTGGTTTATAGGAAATCAGCCGGTTTCCATGATTTTTGTTTGATTTGTTTGAATTTTATTTAAAATGTATGCGGATAGCGTTGGATGACCGGCTTTCATATCTGTGTCTGCGGAGTGGTCCTCTCTCCACTGACGAATGCAGAAGAAAATTTACAAGTCAGTGTTGGAGATGTCGTAAGTTGGACGGCCGGCCCGTGCGTGCGCGTAGATATATTCATTTTCTTGGTTAGTTTCCTATTAACCTTGCCGCGTGTCCACGGATACCCCCGAAGAGCACCTAGGGCCTGGGCTGCGCTTGTCCAGCGACGTCAGTCCTCCTCCGCCCAGACATCGGCCACCAGCCAGGCTAGCTGGCTTGGACGGTGAACGGATGAGGGGCAGAGGACAGCACGCGATCCGCGCCCGTAAGCGGTAGCTTGCGACGGCTCGAAGGCGACGTACGACGGTGAAATCATATCTTCCCGGTAAAAGCCGCGTCGAGTGCAACAAACAGCAACCTCTGGAGCATATAATAATAATGAAAACCGAATTCGATAAACCCAAGAGAATCTTACGACTGTTTTGGACGTGCCCCCGGAGGTGTGTCGATCGAGCTCAGCCCAACAGGTTCTGTTCTGTCCCCTTGCAAGGATGTTCCCTTCCACGTCCATCGCCGTCTGGATTTTTTTTTAAGAAAACAGCAGGAGCTCTGCCTTTGCAATAAAAAAAAAATGAATTGGCCAGTTTATAAGAAAAACTGGCCGAAAACCGATACATCAAAACACACCAGCGCCGAGGCTGCGTACCTAACAAGACGACTACCCTGTCGCACAAACGACCAGAGTTGTCACTCCATCACACGACCTGGAGCCGCCACTCCAGCTTACAAACGGCATAAACTCACACACGTCGGTCCCGAGGCCGCACTCCACATGAGTCGACGACTCTATCGTCCACACGACCAAAACCGACACTCCACAGCACAAAGGTGCTCGCCGAAACCGCCGCTCGGACTTCCCCGCCGGCCCCGAGGCCGCGCTCATGCATGACGATACCCGGCTGATGGGTTGGGACTTGGGAGACACGTACAGCGCTTGCTTCGATTTCGAATGACCTCAAGCATCGGACGCACAGGTGTCTGGCCGGTACGTCTTCCCTACGTGCTTTGGGTCGAATGCAAGCGAGGAGAGGAACTAACCGGCACGTATGACTCAACTTGTTTTTTTAGTTTTTTTTAACTATTAGTTGAAGAACTAGTTTAGTTGAAAGGATACATTGTGCAAATGTCAACGAGTTTGTGAAATGGGTACAGTTGTTGTAATTTTCTTCAATGGATTCTTACCACTAAGAAAAGTCTGAATGACGCCGGCGCATTAGTTCGGACGTTTGCGAGCAACCTACCCGGTAATAATCGGACTCGTCCGGTCGTATGATGAGCGGCCAGACGCCCAAACCTCGCCGCCTTCGTGTTCCCCGCAACAACACGACGACTAACCACTCATTCTTCGTTCCCTTCGCCATGACCCCGCGACCGAGATGGCGACGGCGACGTCCGTCTCCGGCCAGCCAACTAGCTGGCATGCACCGACGGCGGAGCACCGCACGGCCAGCCCGCAGCACGGGTCCCATCCTTTTTTTTTCCATCCTGGCAGTGGGCGTACGTCCTTATATGGATGTGCACGTCGAGACAGCGACGGTGGACCATATAGGGGCTGTTTGGTTACAACTAGTTTTGCCAAAGGTTGCCACACCTAAGCTTTCGCAACTTTGAACAACTTAGGTGTGTGTTTGGTTGAAGCGCACCTGTGCAAACGCCATCTGTCATTACATACACACAAAAAATGTGGCAAGATTCCCTTAGGCTTGTCAACTTGTGACTTTCAGTTTGTTAAACTATGCTTAGGCAACCTTGGCAAAAATATGTGGCAATCCAAGGCATAGAACCAAACAGCCCCATACTCTTTCCGTCTGGAACTACTTATCTTAAAAATAAATAAAGATAGATGTATTTAGAACTGAAAAATGTGACAAGTAATTTCGGACGAAGGGAGTATATCCCAGTCTGGCTTCCCAGGTCAAAAAAAAAACGTGTCGAGTGCAGCAAACAGCAACATCTATCTCTGACCATAAATTAGATATAAGCCAATTATGTACTGTATTACCGAATGTGAACTCCATGGATAAACATTAACAAAATATGTTACTACTGGAGAAGTATTTTTAATGTTCATGGGAGCTCAGCTTAACATGACGAGAGTAGATCGAGGAGAGGACTCGGTCTACATAAACTACATGTACGCTAAGCGTCCAGGCTGGCGAGAAGTCTCCATGGCCAGCAGTAGCGTCCAAGTGGTCTAGTTGACGTGGTCCGTACAAGTGGACGGCTCAGATGTCCTCGCCTGTCTTGACGGGCGGATCGGATGTTGCGGGGTCGAAGGATTTGGCATTTCGCGCGTGCATGCATGCATGCACGACCGGGCGTACAGTTGAAAGTTGAGCGCGTTTGAACAAGACCTCTTCCCTCGTTCACCAAGTTGCGATCAATTGTTCTATGCTCCTAGATATACATGAACTTATTAAGCTTATGAGCACACTTGAATGGCACACATGGTTTCATTTGTTGTAGCCCAAATACTCGTCTCAAATATCAGAACGGTTTTGCTATAGTAATTATTTCTAAGTCACCACCGGGAACTAGCGGTCGGAATTTTGGAAAAAGCTTGATATGTGGCAGCTATGAGCATAAGCATCGGAGTCAGAAAATAACTACTTCCATGTTAACTGGAACAAAGGCCAATCAGGTTCAATGCCAGAGGGAGTGAATGATATGGCGATTTTTGTTTTAATCCCTAAAGTTCCTCACCCTAAGGAGCTGAAGCATTTCAGGACAATCAGCTTATGCAATATAATTTATAAGATCGTGTCCAAGTGCTTGGTTAATCGACTCCGGCCTTTGCCAGCGGAGCTGATTTCGGAGAACCAAAGTGCATTTATTCCGGGTCGCCTCATCTCGGACAACTCTATTATTGCTTTTGAATGTATCCACCACATACAAAGTCTGAAGAACAATAGTCAGGCGGCTTGTGCTTATAAACTTGATCTTTCGAAGGCGTATGATCGTGTTGATTGGCTTTTCTTGGAACATGCCTAGGTAAATGGGGTTTCTCGGATCAGTGGATAGCATGGATTATGACATGTGTGAAGTCAGTGAGATACTCGTAAAATTCAGTGGGAAATTATTGAAGGTGTTTATGTTGGGGAACGTAGCAGAAATTCAAAATTTTCCTACGTGTCACCAAGATCTATCTATGGAGAAACTAGCAACGACGGAAGGAGAGTGCATCTACATACCCTTGTAGATCGCTAAGCGGAAGCGTTCATGAGAACGGGGTTGAAGGAGTCGTACTCGTCGTGATCCAAATCACCGGAGATCCTAGTGCCGAACGGACGGCACCTCCGCGTTCAACACACGTACAGCCCGGTGACGTCTCCCACACCTTGATCCAGCAAGGAGAGAGGGAGAGGTTGAGGAAGACTCCATCCAGCAGCAACACAACGGCATGATGGTGATGAAGGAGCGTGGCAATCCCGCAGGGCTTCGCCAAGCACCAAGGGAGAGGAGGAGGAGGAGAGGCAGGGCTGCACCAAGAGGAGAAGTTCTCATGTGTGTTGGGCAGCCCAAAACCTCAAGTATATATAGGGAAGGGGCTGCGCCCCTTTAGTGTTTCCCACCACAAGGGTGCGGCCAGCCCTAGATGGGACTTGGGGGCGGCCAGAGGGAGGAGTGCCTCCCAAGTCAAGTGGAGGCCCTCCCCAGGGTTTCCCCCTTCCCATGCGCATGGGCCTTGGGGGCTGGTGCCCCTGGCCCATTAAGGCTAGCGCCCCCTACAGCCCATGCTACTGTATTGGACGTGGTGGAACTATTTCGGACCTCCGGACCCTCCGAATCCTCCGGAACCTTCCGAAGCTTCCGGTACAATACCGAAAAACCCGAACTTTTCCTAACCCGAACAACAACTTTCCATATATAAATCTTTACCTCCGGACCATTCCGGAACTCCTCGTGACGTCCGGGATCTCATCCGGACTCCGAACAACATTCGGTAACCACATACAAACTTCCTTTATAACCCTAGCGTCATCGAACCTTAAATGTGTAGACCCTACGGGTTCGGGAGACATGTAGACATGACCGAGACGTTCTCCGGTCAATAACCAACAGCGGGATCTGGATACCCATGTTGGCTCCCACATGTTCCACGATGATCTCATCGGATGAACCACGATGTCAAGGACTCAATCGATCCCGTATTCAATTCCCTTTGTCTAGCGGTATTGTACTTGCCCGAGATTCGATCGTCGGTATCCCGATACCTTGTTCAATCTCGTTACGGCAAGTCTCTTTACTCGCTCGCAACACATCATCCCGTGATCAACCCCTTGGTCACATTGTGCACATTATGATGATGTCCTACCGAGTGGGCCCAGAGATACCTCTCCGTCACACGGAGTGACAAATCCAGTCTCGATTCATGCCAACCCAACAGACACTTTCGGAGATACACCTTAGTGCACCTTTATAGTCACCCGATTCGTTGTGACGTTTGGTACACCCAAAGCATTCCTACGGCATCCGGGAGTTGCATAATCTCATGCTCTAAGGAAATGATACTTGACATTAGAAAAGCTTTAGCATACGAACTACGATCTTTGTGCTAGGCTTAGTATTGGGTCTTGTCCATCACATCATTCTACTAATGATGTGATCCCGTTATCAATGACATCCAATGTCCATGGTCAGGAAACCGTAACCATCTATTGATCAACGAGCTAGTCAACTAGAGGCTTATTAGGGACATGGTGTTGTCTATGTATCCACACATGTATCTGAGTTTCCTATCAATACAATTATAGCATGGATAATAAACGATTATCATGAACAAGGAAATATAATAATAATTAATTTATTATTGCCTCTAGGGCATATTTCGAACAGTCTCCCACTTGCACTAGAGTCAAAAATCTAGTTCACATCGTCATGTGATTAACATTGATAGGTCACATCGTCATGTGACCAACATCCAAAGAGTTTACTAGTGTCTGTAAACTAGTTCACATCATCATGTGATTAAGACTCAATGAGTTCTGAGGTTTGATCATGTTTTGCTTGTGAGAGAGGTTTTAGTCAACGGGTCTGAACCTTTCAGATCCGTGTGTGCTTTGCAAATTTCTAGGTCATATTGTAGACGCTGCTTCCACGCTCCACTTGGAGCTATTCCAAATGGTTGTTCCACTATACGTATCCGGTTTGCTACTCAGAGTCACTCGGATAGGTGTTAAAGCTTGCATCGACGTAACCCTTTATGTCGAACTCTTTATCACCTCCATAATCGAGAAACATATAACTTTGACCGCTATCTAGTGATCCACTCCTTGATCACCTTTGTACCCTCTTGCCAGAGAAGCGGCAAGGCACACATCAGGTGCGGTACTTAGAATGGCATACTGTAGAGCCTACGCCCAAGCATAGGGGACGACCTTCGTCCTTTCTCTCTTTTCTGCCGTGGTCGAGCTTTAAGTCTTAACTTCGTACCTTACAACTCAGGCAAGAACTCCTTCTTTGACTGATCCATCTTGAACACCTTCAAGATCATGTCAAGGTATGTGCTCATTTGAAAGTACCATTAAGCGTTTTTTATCTATCCTCATAGATCTTGATGCTCAATGTTCAAGTAGCTTAATCCAGGTTTTCTATTGAAAAACACCTTTCAAATAACCCTATATGCTTTCTACATCATTTCTGATCATCAATATGTCAACAACATATACTCATCAGAAATTCTATAGTGCTCCCACTCACTTATTTGGAAATACAAGTTTCTCATAAACTTTGTATAAACCCAAAATCTTTGATCATCTTATCAAAGTGCATATTCCAACTCCGAGATGCTTACTCCAGTCCATGGAAGGATCGCTGGACTTAGCATACCTTCTAGCATCCTTAGGATCGACAAAACCTTTCTGATTGTATCACATACAACCTTTCCTTACGAAAACTGGTAAGGAAACTCATTTTGACATCCATCTGCCAGATTTCATAAATGCAGCTAATGCTAACATGATTCCGACGGACTTAAGCATCGCTACGGATGAGAAAATCTCATCGTAGTCAACTCCTTGAACTTGTGAAAACCTCTTCGCCACAAGTCGAGCTTCATAGATGGTGACATTACCATCCACGTCCGTCTTCTTCTTAAAGATCCATTTATCTCAATGGCTTGCCGATCATCAGGCAAGTCCACCAAAGTCCATGCTTTGTTCTGATACATGGGTCCTATCTCGGATTTCATGGTTTCTAACCATTTGTTGGAATTTGGGCCCACCATTGCTTCTCCATAGCTCGTAGGTTCATTGTTGTCTAGCAACATGACCTTCAAGACAGGATCACCGTACCACTCGAAGCGATGCTGGCGTCCTTGTCGTCCTACGAGGTACGGTAGTGACTTGATCCAAAACTTCATGATCACTATCATAAGCTTCTACTTCAATTGGTGTAGGTGCCACGGGAACAACTTCCTGTGCCCTGCTACACACTTGTTGAAGTGACGGTTCAATAACCTCATCAAGTCTCCACCATCCTCCCACTCAATTCTTCCGAGAGAAACTTTTCTCGGGAAAGGACCTAATTCTAGAAACAATCATTTTTGCTTCCGGAACTGAGACTGGAGGTATACCCAACTGTTTTGGGTGTCCTATGAAGATGCATTTTATCCGCTTTGGGTTCGAGCTTATCAAACCTGAAACTTTTTCACATAAGCGTCGCAGCCCCCAAACTTTTAAGAAACGACAACTTAGGTTTCTCCAAACCATAGTTCAAACAGGGTCGTCTCAACGGAATTACGTGGTGCCCTATTAAAGTGAGTGCGGTTGTCAATAATGCCTAACCCATGAACGATAGTGGTAATTTGATAAGAGACATCATGGTACGCACCATATTCAATAGGGTGCAACTATGATGTTCGGACACACCATCACACTATGGTGTTCCAGGCGGTATTTATTGTGAAACAATTTCCACAATGTCTTAATTGCGTGCCAAAGCTCGTAACTCAGATACTCATCTCTATGATCATATCATAGACATTTTATCCTCTTGTCACGATGATCTTTAACTTCACTCTGAAATTACTTGAACCATTCAATAATTCAGATTTGTGTTTCATCAAGTAAATATACTCAACATCTACTCGAATCATCTGTGAAGTAAGAACATAACGATATTCATCAAGCATGCCTCGGCACTCATTGGACTGCACACATCAAAATGTGTTACTTCCAACAAGTTGCTATCTTGTTCCATCTTCTTTGAAACCGAGGCTTTTCAGTCATCTTGCCCATGTGGTATGATTTGCATATCTCAAGTGATTCAAAATCAAGTGAGTCCAAGCGATCCATCTGCATGGAGTTTCTTCATGCGTATACACCAATAGACATGGTTCGCATGTCTCAAACTTTTCAAAAAATGAGTGAGTCCAAAGATCCATCAACATGGAGCTTCTTCATGCGTTTTATACCAATATGACTTATATGGTAGTGCCACAAGTAAGTGGTACTATCATTACTATCTTACACCTTTGGCATGAAAATGTGTATCACTACGATCGAGATTCAATAAACCATCCATTTAGGTGCAAGACCATCGAAGGTATTATTCAAATAAATAGAGTAACCATTATTCTCCTTAAATGAATAACCGTATTGCGATAGACATAATCCAATCATGTCTATGCTCAAAAGCAAACACCAAATGACAATTATTCAGGTTTAATACTAATCTTGATGGTAGAGGGAGCGTGCGATGTTTGATCACATCAACCTTGGAAACACTTCCAACACATATCGTCGGCTCACCTTTAGCTAGTCTCCGTTTATTCCGTAGCTTTTATTTCGAGTTACTAACACTTAGCAACCGAACCGTATCTAATACCCTGGTGCTTCTAGGAGTACTAGTAAAGTACACATTAACATAATGTATATCCAATATACTTCTATCGACCTTGCCAGCCTTCTCATCTACCAAGTATCTAGGGTGGTTCCGCTACAGTGTCTGTTCCTCTCATTACAGAAGCACTTAGTCTCGGGTTTGGGTTCAACCTTGGGTTTCTTCACTGGAGCAGCAACTGATTTGCCGTTTCATGAAGTGTCCCTTCTTGCCCTTGCCCTTCTTTAAACTAGTGGTTTCACCAACCATCAACAATTGATGCTCCTTCTTGATTTCTACTTTCGCGGTGTCAAACATCTTGAATACCTCAAGGATCATCATATCTATCCCTGACATGTTATAGTTCATCACGAAGCTCTAGCAGCTTGGTGGCAATGACTTTGGAGAAACATCACTATCTCATCTGGAAGATCAACTCCCACTGGATTCAAGTGATTGTTGCACTCAGACAATCTGAGCACAAGCTCAACGATTGAGCTTTTCTTCCTGAGTTTGCAGGCTAAGAAAATCGTCAGAGGTCTTATACCTCTTGACGTGGGCACGAGCCTGAAATCCCAATTTCAGCCCTTGAAACATCTCATATGTTCCACGACGTTTCGAAAACGTCTTTGGTGCCTCTACTCTAAACCATTTAACTGAACTATCACGTAGTTATCAAAACATGTATGTCCGATGTTCGCAACATCCACAAACGACGTTTGGGGTTTAGCACACTGAGCGGTGCATTAAGGACATAAGCTTTCTATTGTCCGCATAATCGCTACTTACAACTTTCAACTACATTTTCTTTAGGAACATATCTAAACAGTGGAACTAAAGCGCGAGCTTACAACATAATTTGCAAAAGGTCTTTTGACTATGTTTAGGATAATTAAGTTCATCTTATGAACTCCCACTCAGATAGACATCCCTCCCTCTGGTCATCTAAGTGATTACATGATCCGAGTCAACTAGGCCGTGTCCGATCATCACGTGAGATGGACTAGTCATCATCGGTGAACATCTTCATGTTGATCGTATCTACTATACGACTCATGCTCGACCTTTCGGTCTCTGTGTTCCGAGGCCATGTCTGTACATGCTAGGCTCGTCAAGTTAACCCTAAGTGTTTCGCGTGTGTAAATATGTCTTACACCCGTTGTATGTGAACGTAAGAATCCATCACACCCGATCATCACATGGTGCTTAGAAGCGACGAACTTTAGCAACGGTGCACAGTTAGGGGAGAACACTTCTTGAAACTGTTGTAAGGGATCATCTTATTTACTACCGTCGATCTAAGTAAACAAGATGCATAAACATAATAAACATCACATGCAATTATATAGTAGTGACATGATATGGCCAATATCATATAGCTCCATTGATCTCCATCTTCGGGGCTCCATGATCATCATCGTCACCGGCATGACACCATGATCTCCATCATCGTGTCTTCATGAAGTTTTCTCGCCAACTATTACTTCTACTACTATGGCTACCGGTTAGCAATAAAGTAAAGTAATTACATGGCGTTGTTCGATGACACGCAGGTCATACAATAAATAAAGACAACTCCTATGGCTCCTGCCGGTTGTCATACTCATCGACATGCAAGTCGTGAATCCTATTACAAGAACATGATCAATCTCATACATCACATATCATTCATCACATTCTTCTTGGCCATATCACATCACATAGCATACCCTACAAAAACAAGTTAGACGTCCTCTAATTGTTGTTTGCATGTTTTATGTGGCTGCTATGGGTTTCTAGCAAGAACGTTTCTTACCTACGCAAAACCACAACGTGATATGCCAATTGCTATTTACCCTTCATAAGGACCCTTTTCATCGAATCCGTTCCGACTAAAGTGGGAGGCTGGCACCCGCTAGCCACCTTATGCACCAAGTGCATGTCACCGGTGGAACCTGTCTCACGTAAAATGCGTGTAAGGTCGGTCCGGGCCGCTTCATCCCACAATACCGTCGAAACAAGATTGGACTAGTAACGGTAAGCATATTGAACAAAATCAACACCCACAACTACTTTGTGTTCTACTCGTGCAAAGAATCTACGCAATAGACCTAGCTCATGATGCCATGTTGGGGAACGTGGCAGAAATTCAAAATTTTCCCTACGTGTCACCAAGATCTATCTATGGAGAAACTAGCAACGAGGGAAGGAGAGTGCATCTACATACCCTTGTAGATCGCTAAGCGGAAGCGTTCATGAGAACGGGGTTGAAGGAGTCGTACTGCCGTGACCCAAATCACCGGAGATCCTAGTGCCGAGCAGACGGCACCTCCGCGTTCAACACACGCGTACAGCCGGTGGCGTCTCACGCCTTGATCCAGCAAGGAGAGAGGGAGAGGTTGAGGAAGACTCCATCCAGCAGCAACACAACGGCATGGTGGTGATGGAGGAGCGTGGCAATCCCGCAGGGCTTCGCTAAGCACCAAGGGAGAGGAGGAGGAGGAGAGGCAGGGCTGCACCAAGAGGAGAAGTTCTCATGTGTGTTGGGCAGCCCAAAACCTCAAGTATATATAGGGGGAAAGGGGGCTGCGCCCCTTTAGGGTTTCCACCCCAGGGGTGCGGCCAGCCCTAGATGGGACTTGGGGCGGCCAAGAGGGGAGGAGTGCCTCCCAAGTCAAGTGGAGGCTCTCCCCTTAGGGTTTCCCCCTTCCCATGCGCATGGGCCTTGGGGGCTGGTGCCCCTGGCCCATTAAGGCTAGGCGCCCCTACAGCCCATGCTACTGTATTGGACGTGGTGGAACTATTTACGGACCTCCGGACCCCTCCGGAATCCTCCGGAACCTTCTGGAAGCTTCCCGGTACAATACCGAAAAAACCCAAACTTTTTCCGGAACCCGAACAACAACTTTCCATATATAAATCTTTACCTCCGGACCATTCCGAACTCCTCGTGACGTCCGGGATCTCATCCGGACTCCGAACAACATTCGGTAACCACATACAAACTTCCTTTATAACCCTAAGCGTCGCCAGACCTTAAGTGTGTAGACCCTACGGGTTCGGGAGACATGTAGACATGACCGAGACGTTCTCCGGTCAATAACCAACAGCGGGATCTGGATACCCATGTTGGCTCCCACATGTTCCACGATGATCTCATCGGATGAACCATGATGTCAAGGACTCAATCGATCCCGTATTCAATTCCCTTTGTCTAGCGGTATTGTACTTGCCCGAGATTCGATCGTCGGTATCCCGATACCTTGTTCAATCTCGTTACCGGCAAGTCTCTTTACTCGTTCTGCAACACATCATCCCGTGATCAACCCCTTGGTCACATTGTGCACATTATGATGATGTCCTACCGAGTGGGCCCGTAGATACCTCTCCATCACACGGAGTGACAAATCCCAGTCTCGATTCATGCCAACCCAACAGACACTTTCGGAGATACCTGTAGTGCACCTTTATAGTCACCCAGTTACGTTGTGACGTTTGGTACACCCAAAGCATTCCTACGGCATCCGGGAGTTGCATAATCTCATGGTCTAAGGAAATGATACTTGACATTAGAAAAGCTTTAGCATACGAACTACGATCTTTGTGCTAGGCTTAGTATTGGGTCTTGTCCATCACATCATTCTACTAATGATGTGATCCCGTTATCAATGATATCCAATGTCCATGGTCAGGAAACCGTAACCATCTATTGATCAATGAGCTAGTCAACTAGAGGCTTACTAGGGACATGGTGTTGTCTATGTATCCACACATGTATCTGAGTTTCCTATCAATACAATTATAGCATGGATAATAAACGATTATCATGAACAAGGAAATATAATAATAACTAATTTATTATTGCCTCTAGGGCATATTTCCAACAGTTTACCCCCTCTAGAGGACTTCAACAAGGTGATCCACTGTCCCCGTTCTTATTCCTCTTTGTTGCTGATGCTTTGTCTGCCCTGATCTCTAAATCAATGAATGAGGGGAGTATGAAGGGGGTGAGTATATGCCATGGTGCACCGATCATATCTCACCTCCTGTTTGCGGGCGACATATGTTGTTTTTCGAAGCTTCATGCGAACAAGCAAATATTGTCAAAGGTTTGTTGAACACTTATTCCGCAGCGACGGGTCAACTTATTAACCCCGAGAAGTGTTCCATCCTTTTTTCGGATAATTGCTATGAGCCAGTCGCAGAAGAGGTAAAGAGCATTCTGGAGATAACACAACACGTGTTTGAACCAAAATATTTAGGCCTTCTAGTGCCAGAGGGAAGAGTTCACACAGGGCAGTTTGAAATGTTACAGGAGAGGCTAAGGAAGAGGCTGACTGATTGGAGTGAACAATATATGTCTGTTGGAAACAAGGAGATCCTAATAAAGGTCGTGGCTCAAGCAATCCCCACCTATGTTATGAGCGTGTTCCCGTTGCCTGCATCAGTATGTGATGACCTAACCAAAATGATGAGACAGTACTGGTGGGGAGTGGAAAATTGTAGGAGGAAGATCGGTTGGCTCAGTTGGGAGAAAATGATGCTACCAAAAGCTATGGGGTGCATGGGGTTTCGAGATATGCGGGTGTTCAACCAAGTGCTGCTGGCCAAGCAAGCTTGGCGCCTTTTAGACTGCCCGGACAGCCTTTGTGCCCGCTTACTGCGAGCTAAATACTACCCACGGCGTAATTTACACGACACTGTTTTTTCCTCAAATTCATCAGCAGTCTGGAAAGGTACTGTTCATGGTTTGGAACTTCTGAAGAATAGTATTATTTGGTGTGTTGGAGATGGCACATTAATCAAGACACGGAGAGATGCTTGGATCCCGAGAGGGCATAACTGCAGACCAGTCACACCAAAGAGGAATTGTCGGTTTAATTGGGTGGCTGACTTTTTGAATGAACACGTGGCATGGAATGTGCAAAGACAAAGGGAGAATTTTTGGGACCTAGATGTTCGTGAGATATTGAAGATTCGAACTTCACCACGGAATGGCCAGGACTTCATTGCCTAATTCTCGGAACGGAGTGGCCAATTCTCAGTCCGGAGTGCATATCACCTTGCAACAGAGGTCCAGTTTTCAATGGGGATGGGCTCATCGAGTGGAAATCCCTCAGGCCGTAGACCGATTTGGCAACGGATTTGGAGTGAAAATGTCCCTCTCAAGATGAAAATCATGGCTTGGAAAGCTGCGTCGGGGGCTCTGGCTACGAATGAATGCAAAACGTACAGGCATATCTCTACACGGGATGGATGTCCGGTCTGTGGGAGGGAGAAAGACACTAGCTTCCTTGCCCTGGTGTCCTGCGAGCACGCAAGAGGAGTCTGGACACGAATGCGTGCTATATGGCGGTTGCCTCATCATGATTTATTAAGGGATACAGGGAAGTATTGGCTGCTTAATGTTCTAGCGAATTGTGATGACATTATGCGGGACTGCACAATCATGTTGATATGGAGGATCTGGAACCTACGGTCGGACTTAATGCATGGGAAAGAGACGCCACCTCTGGCGACTACGGCTGATTTTCTGTAGAGTTATATGAATTCGTTGAATATATGCAGGAGATTCTCCACAGAAGAAATAATCAAAGGCAAGATGCCCATGCTGCAGGAAGCGACCAAGGTGGCTCTTGGCCCGGGCATTCCTTTGCCGTGGTCGAGGCCGCCGACTGACCGAGCGGCTCTATCTGTGGATGGAGCGTTCATGCAAGCTGATGGCACGGCGGCGGCAGGTATGATATTGCGAAGGCATGATGGGAGCGTGATTTTTGTGGCCTACGGATGTATTTTCAACCGCAACGACGCATTGGAGGCTGAACTACATGCAATAATGCAGGGCATGGCTCTAGCCCTGAAGCACTGTACCCTTTCGATCGTCGTGTAGTCCGATTCATCAATAGCACTGGCGGCAATGACCAGAGTAAGCTTATCCAGGTCGGCCTATCGACATTTAGTAGCAGAGATTAGGCATCTCATGGGTGTTCGAGAGTTTATTCCGTCAAAAATTAAGCGTGAGCAGAATAGGGTAGCACATCGGTTGGCATTGTATAGCCGTACAGAAAGTACAACAGTTGTATGGCTTCGTAGTGTTCCACCTTGTATTGAGGAGTTGGTGCCTCTCGATTGTAACCCTATCCATTTAGAATAAAACTCTCTTACCATCGCAAAAAGAAAAACTGGAACAAAGGCATAATAATAATAATAATAATAATAATAATAATAATAATAATAATAATAATAATAATAATAGTAATAAACACGCAAGAATTTTGGAGTAAAGCATGTGTGGTATCGTTGGATAGTTGTGGCCGTTATTTTTAGCATTTGCTAGTTGTGAGATGGTCGATATTGGTATTTGTTTAGGGAATCAAGACCAAAACGGGACCAAAAGAGACAAGAGAAAGATCACGTGTGTACTGCCCCTCACTGTTGTGTGTCTCATGCAGTTGGCCTCACCACATGACTGTTTCCAAGCTATAAACAGTACACATGCCCGCACACTGAAAATTGAATTACTAAGAGCATCTCCGACGCCGATCCGAAACCTAGCATCCGTCTGAACCATATTATCCGGACCACGAAGCCATCCAACATGAACTTGTAACAGTCCGTGACGCGGTCCGACACGTTTTCTCTCGCAAACCGAAGACAAATATTGGTAGGTTTGCGGGAGTTTGAACCGTTGTTACGTCCATTTCTGACGCTCCGGCCATTAAAACCCCGTAAGCCTCTCGCGCGCGTCACCAACTGTCTGCATTCATACCGCTATAGAGCGTGCTGCTCCACATTAAAGGCGGCTCAGGACGAACGCGACCTTTCACTGCCTCCACCATTGAAGCGGCGCGCGGGCCGAGAGCACCGCCCGCTGCACGCCCTGCTGAACACGCCTCCTTGTCACATTCAAACACCTCCATTAACCCGTGTGGAAGCCGAGAAACCTACTCCGGCCACACGTCCGTTCAAGAGCGGGCCGGCATTAAACGCAACGCCAAGCAAGCTCCTCCCGTCCGCCTTCTACTTAAACAAGGATAGACGCGGGCAAAAATCGCACCACTCCACCGCACTTGATCTCTTCCTTCCACCGTTTACTCCACTCTTTCGATGACATCCGATGAGCAGAAAAGCAGTTCTCCAGCATAAAAGCCGGCTAGGTGGTCCGCCAAACCCGGCAGATACGCGCGATGGACCAAGTTGCCGACCCAATCTGGCACATGCTTCACCAACTCGCTGCTCTAGGCCAGCACGCGGAGGAGTGGCGAGTTGCTCCAGGCCGGAATCGCTGGGAGCACGGGCATCATCGCTGCCGTCGACGACGTCGCGTCGTATCGTGCCTCCTGTGCCTGCGACCGTGCCATCCACCGTCGACGCGGTCGCGTCATGCAGGCAGAGAAAGAAGTCGGTTGCGCGGATGTCGACGAGGTGGCGGCCCGCACATACGCGCCCACCGCCATTATCGAGGAGAAGTAGAATACGGGAGGCCGCCGCCGCTTATATCCCATGAAGGCCACCGCCGATGCGTCGCCGGTTTGTACAGCCGGTAACCTGTCTGGTCTTTATCTCATACCATCCTTGGCACACCTGTCTGGGCTCCACGGAAGCACCCTTCCCTTCCAGCTGAAGCACCCTCTTTGACACTTCGATGAGCGGCGCAGCCGGACATAGGGAAGATACGAGGGAAGAATGTGCCTCCATGACTCCCAGCAGTCCGGTTAGCGGGCTGCTGGACATGGGGATGACAAAGGGATCCGACGCGGTCGACCGTAAACTACATGCACATAGTTTTACCTTTTTAATTAATTATGTCCAAAATGTAACAGTTTTTGTTCAGTTTGTATGAAATCAGTCATGTTTGTATGAAATCCGACCGTGTTTGCATGAATTTCATCCGGTTTACTTAAAAAAGTTTGAAATGTATGCGGGCAACGTTGGATGGCGGCCTATCATATTCATGTTCGTGGACTGGTCACTCCCAATTCGCGGACGGATGCAGGAAAAAATTTGCGGTCGTCGTTGGGATGCCCTATGGTATTTTTCTTTTGACCTTGAATGCCCTATCATACTATTACGCACCATTCGAGTCTCAACATAAAATATTACATACTCCTCGATAACAAGTTTGTAAAAAGGAAAATATTTTAAGGTCATCGGGATGGAGCTCGAACTCAACTGAACGGAAGTAGATTCGAAACTACTTCATAGACGACATATGCTGGGACGATACTTGCACGATGCCTAATCCAACAACTATCTGCACTTTGGTCTGACGCATGGATAGTGAGATATGCAGCGTCGTCTACATTTCGTCCGCGAAATGTCGTCCGTGTAGCAACGTTTTTAGAGCAGACAGGACTTTCTTCGAGGATCGAGGTCGGCTCAGCTGAACAGGGGAGAAGACTTTCTTCCAGAGGAAGACTTGGTCCATGTAGACGATCCATGCATCCAGCCTGGCAAAGAATTCGCCACGTACGTAGGCCGTCGGGCAGGCTGCACGTTGACGTGGTCGAGGCCGAGGAGACGACGACGAATAAATCAACTGCGTCAGCGCTCCAGTCCAAGTGCACGTATGCAGGCCACGCAGCTAACTGGTCTAACTGCGACGGCTGGGATGCCCTCACGTGGTGGTACGGACGGCGCGGGCTCAGCCTCCTCTGCTTCCGCTGCTGCCTGCGGCGGTGAGCCGGCAGAGCACACAGTTGCCTCTTCCGCGCGTTTGACGCTTGTTTGGTGCGACACTGATCTGCGTCTTAGATATTTATTTTTCAAATGAAAGGGGTTTTCCTCTGCCCCAACTTTATTAAGCCAATGCTTAAGCATAGCAACTGGACTGTTAAACAGCCTTGGCGACAACCAAAGTACCAACCGGACCGCTTCGTCTTAAATATATAGACCTGCTAATAAATCACACACCAAAGGCACACCATTTGGATGGATGGTTAAATACAAATTCCCAAAAGTCAGAGAGTCTATGGTGATGATATTAGTTCATTTAGCGCCTAGCCTTCGTCTTTCATTATAATTATTCTAAAACGGGGATTCTTATAAAATTATGAAAATTCACTTTATAAGAACGGAAGAATGAGACTGTCGACGGATACTGGATCACTCTCCCCCAAGGTGAGCTCTCTAGGCTAGCCACGCTCTCGCTCCCGCCGCTGGCCACTCCGGCCGCGGGGGCCACCTTCAACGCCCGTATGGCCCCCTCCTTCGCCAGCTGCTCCCGTCCGGGGGCCCCCGGCCGGCGCCGTTCCCCGCCCGCCCGCTACGCCGCTACGTCTTGCAGTCCGTCTGGGCCTCCCTCCGCGATCTCGGCTACGTCAACGGCCTCCGTGTTAGATCCGGCCATGACGCCGCGTATCCTGCAGCGTGGGAGGTCGACGTGGGTGGGACCTGGCTCCGGACCGCCGGATCTAGGCGTCTCCCCCCCCCCTTGCGGGACGGCCGCCTAAAATCCGTTGTGGCTCTCCCCTCTCCCTCGGCCGCCCCCTCCGCTCCTGGCCAGGCCGCGGGGGATGGCGGGGCGTGTCGCGGAAGAACCTGAAAGCCGCCTCTTCCTCGGCGGGTGCTGGGGGCGCCGCCAGTGGCCGCGCTCGGACCGGGGCTGTGGCTTCAATGCGGCAGCAAGTCGTGCGGCCTTCTTAAACCAGTTTGAGGTAAGTGTTTCCACGCTGAGTGAGCTCCACCGCGCGCATTTGCCGAGACCGCTTTGCTGCATCATCTGCAAGCGTCTCGGGCATTTCGGCAAGGAGTGCCCCCCCCCCCCAGAATCGTAGGAAACGGGGTCCAGGAGGGACTGCCCGCGACAGGTTGGGGCCGCTGCAGTCCTCTGCTCCCGTGCGCGACCACCTGAGCTTTCCGCCTTCGCCAGCGTCGGCTCCGATGGACCTCCGCCTGCACTGCGACCCCGCGCGACGCCCGCGCTCCAGCAACAAGGTCGTTGTGGCGTCCCCCGACCTCGAGCATGCTGAGTTCATCCTGCGGCAGCACGCCGTCACCCTCACCGCCGCCGAGCGCCGCCACTCCACCAACCCGATGACGGTGGGGAAAGCCATCCACGAGCAGCTCTGCAGTCCGCCGCACCAGCTTCGCGTCACGGCGCACCACCCGGAGGCCTTCCTCGTCCACTTCGACCTCCCGGCGCACCGCGACAATGCGGTGAGGCGAGGCGTGCTCAAAGCTGACGGCGGCAAGTTCTTCATCAAGGCCTGGAACGAGCCCGAGCACGCGGCGATCATCAAGTACAACCTCCACGTGCGTGTCGTCATCGAGGACCTGCCCATGCAATTCTGGTTGCTTGCCGGGGCAGAGGAGGCCCTGGGCTATTTCGGGCGCGTCGATCGCCTCGACTCACGCACGCTGGAGAGGGGGCATACCAAGACCTTCGCCTGTTGGCTCTGGGTGTGGGATGTGACCCACATCCCGACGAAGCGTGTGCTGTGGGTGCTCAAGTGCGGCGCTGGGCGTGCCGACGAGGTGCTCGGTTTCGCGGCGCTCGACCGCCGCGTCCCCCCTCCCCTTGGCACGCTCCGTTTTGACCTCCTTGTGCACGTCGATCTGGTGGAGGATTGGACGCCGCTCTCGCCATGCTTGTCGCGCTCTGGGCAGAGCAGCCTCCCATCCTCCTCTGACGACGACGGCCGCCCATTGCCGCGCATCGAGCCGGGCACATGGTAGGCGCACGTCGAGGATGGCCAAGATCCGCGTCGCCGCTCTGCCTCGCGCGGCCCGGCTGCGGGATGTGATGGCCCCATCCTCGGGCAGCATGGCCGAGACCAGGATGATGGCGACAGCACTGGTGGCTCCGGCCGCTCCTGGAGGGACCGCCTGCTCGGTCGTGGCTGCCACACAAAGGGCAGCGATGTGGAAGTTGTCCCCGGGGCGCATCGCCGCCGTAGCCGCACCCCGGTCGGGTGGCGCAAAGGGCTCCCTTCCGGTGATGCCTCCGGCGCGATGGCCCCTGCGGCGCTCCGGGCCACCCCTCCGCTCCCACCCCGTCGGGCTCCGCCCCCCCCCTACGCCGGAGCAAGAAGACCCAGTCGCGCGCTTCTTCAGCTTCTCAGACTCTGTCCGTGCGCTCTCCCCGCCGCCACGCACGGACTACATGCAGCTGGAGATGGAAAACGCCATGGTCGAGGCCCTACAGTCCCCGCTGGCATTCGAAGATGGCGGCCGCTCCCCACCCCTCCCGCTTCCCACCCTGCAAGAGCTCAGCAACCCGGAGATGATCCCCTGCCTGCTGCCATGCGTCTCCTTCCCGGCTGTGGCCACCGCCGGCTTCCAGATGTCAGCGATCACGGAGCGGGTGGGCACCATCCAAATTGGTGACGTGGGTGGTGGCGAGCACTCCGAGCTGTCGCTCCTGTCCCCCCGCCCGTCATATGCAACGCGCCAGCCCGCCCGCGCCACGCTGCCCCTCCAAGGTCCAGGGATGTCTCCACTCCTCTCGCCGCAGTGCTCGTCAGGCTGCTGCGGCAAACCCGACTCCAGTGGCTCAGCGGGCAGTGCTGCGTCTGGTGCAGGAGCTGGGCGCGCTCGGGCCGAAAGACAGAATGACCCCGAAGGCGGCTGCCCTCCTAATGAAGCGGTTCCAGGAGCCGTTGTCCGACGGTGACATTACTGCGATCGCCAAGCTCACTGTTCTGGACCAGGCTGCCCTGAAGATCTCCGCTGACATGGCCGGGATCGCCGGCGCCGAAGAGTCCCTCCATGTCTAATCATGATAGTTAGATCTTCGTTTAGTCTCCGTCGGCAGCTGGTCTTAAACCAGCTTGAGTTAGGGCTAGTCTTCATGTGTAGTGTTGTGTGGTGTGTTCGACGACGACGGGGTTTTGGGCCTGTTGGTGGCTGTCGTCGCCTCCGGGCAAGTTGTAAGGTGTTCAACTCTGTAATGTTTAGTAGATGTGATCGACGGAGAACTGCATGGTGTTCTGATGAGTGACAACGATTTAATCTTCATGTCCTGGAATGTCCGCGGTTTGAACTACCCGGCGAAGCGTACGACAATTAGAGAGGTAGTGCAGGCTAACCACGTTGCCGTACTAGCGTTGCAGGAGACGAAGGTGGAAATCTGGTCTGCGGCCGTGGCTATGGAGATCGGTGGCGCAGGTTTGCAAGGATGTGTAGTGCTGCCGGTGCACGGGACGAGAGGCGGCGCGGCGATTTTTTGGGACATGCTGGTAGTCGACGTAGAGTACCATCATTTAGGCAGCTTCTCCATCACGGCTAGAGTAGTGCCCAAGTTAGCTGGCGATCCCTTCTGGATCACCACGGTCTATGGGCCGACAGACGACGCGCAAAAGGACGGCTTCCTGGCCGAGCTCGCCACTGCTGCTCCTCCGGCCGGCGAACCATGGATGATTAATGGAGATTTCAACATGATCTATCAAGCGAGCGATAAGAGTAACAACAACGTCAACTGGAGGATGATGGGCAACTTCAGAAGAGCGCTGGACTGGGCTGGCCTGAAAGAAATCAAGTGCAGAAACGGAAGATTCACCTGGAGCAATGAGCGGGAAAACCCCGCCCTCTGCAGTCTCGACAAGTTTTTCTGCAATGACTCGTGGGACATGTCGCACCAAGATCACATGCTTTTGGCAGCCTCAACCTCCTTCTCTGATCATTGCCCACTAATTCTTGCAAAAGCTTCCACGCCCGCCAGAAAAACCAGGTTCAAGTTTGAGAGCTTCTGGCCAAATTTTCCTCACTTCCACGAAACAGTTTTGCGTGCCTGGCAGCGTCCCGTCCTGCATGACTGCCCATTCGTGAGGATGAAGAGAAGGCTTGCTAGAGTCGCTGCTGACATCAAGATATGGAGTAGGGCCACTTTTGGCAAGGTCAGACAGCAGCTGCACATTGCAAACGAGGTGATTCTGCAGTTTGATCTGGCACAAGAGCACCGAACCCTCACGGCGGCAGAGCGACATATGAGGAAATCCTTGAAGCTGAAAGTGCTTGGACTTGCTGCAATGGAGCGAGCGAGAAATAAGCAGGCCTCCAGGGTGAACTGGGTGCGTGCACTACAAAAAAAATACACTTCCGTGATGATACGTGCTTGTCACAGTAGGTCGCGTCTTTTGTCATGCATGTACATCCATGACAAATTTATGAAAGAATCAAGATGGTCATACCTGTGCTGTCGTAGAAGTGTTCCATGACATTACCAAAATTATCATCACGGAAGTGTCCACTTCCATAATGATAAATCGCGCGTCACAGAAGTGCTTTCGTCAAGGGTGACCGACACGTGGAATCCACCGTAGCGAACGCCGTTAAGCTATCGGGTTGGGTTTTGGATCCGATAACCCGTTAACAGCCCCGACCAATGGGGATTTTCCACGTGTAAAATCATCATTGGCTGGAGGAAACACGTGTCGGCTCACCGTTGGGACAGATGTCATCCACTCATTGGACGGAAGACGCCTATGGTACGTCGACACGTGGCACGGCCCAACAGAGGCCCATTCCTGTGAAAAAGCCGGCCCAGTGAAAATTAGCAGGCCAGCCCATATAAGGCCTACTTGTGTCAGGTCCATTTAAGCCCACGGCCCATACGAGATGAGCCAATTCGGCCCATCAACGGCCCGTTAAAGATTTGACACCATTGCAGCCCATCGTCAGTTCGAGCCCGTTAACAGCCCGCTATATATCTGGGCTCAATATCGGCCTGATGAGATTTCGGCCTGTTAACGGCCCGTTTAATGGATGGGCCAATTTTCAGGATGTACATCTTTCGGCCTTTTAGCGACCCATTTAAATGTTGGGCTAGTTTCCGGCCCGGTGTGTCTTTCAGCCTGTTGACGGCCCATAAATCTGATGGGCCATTTTTTGTCGGACCTGAGTTTCAGCCTTTTAGCGGCTCATTTAAGTGTTGGGCCAATTTTCTGGCCCGATGTCACTTTCAGCATGTTGACGGCCCATAAATCAGTTGGGCCATTTTTAGTCGGACCTGAGTTTTGGCCTTTTAGCGACCCATTTAAGTGTTGGGCCAATTCCCGGCCCTGTGTGACTTTCGGCCTGTTAACGGACCATAAATGAGTTGGGTCATTTGTAGTCGGACCTTAGTTTTGGCCCTTTAACGGCCCATGCCCTTCATGGTCCAATAGTAGCCCGGTTTCTCTTTCGGCCTGCTAAAGGCCCACAACACAGTTGGGCCATTTACAATACGACCTGACTTTCGACCTCTTAGCGGCCCATGGTCTTCATGGTCCAGTACAAGCCCGCTGTCTCTTTCGGCCTGCTAAAGGCCTACAGTATAGTTGGGCCATATGTAGCCCAAACTTAGTAACGGCATGTTAACGGCCCGTGAAATAAACTGGGGCCACCTATTGCCCGCTTCGATGTCGGCCTGTTAACGACCCGGGAGGTAAGAGGGCCGACCATTAACTTTCGGCCTAGTAACGGCCCATTAACTTAATGGGCCCACTAAAGTTCGTACATGTCTTTAGGACAAATTAGATAATTTGAGCCCATTACGATGAGCAATTATGCACAGGACCAAAACCGATCACGCAAAGGTACTGCATACAGGGAATAACGTTGCACATCCAGCATATATTACAGGAAATTACATCCACTGGGCAATCAAAGATTGATGCCAGTGCAAATAAATGAGCAGAACCTAACCATCTACAACGTCACAATCTGCAACCTCAGCACAGATGACGCCCATAAGCATGTGGGAAAGTTCTTTCTGCTTTGCTACACTCTCTCTGAAAACATTGATCAGTTGTTGTGTCGCACGACTCTGCACCACTGATTCATCCACCATTTCCATCATTGCTTTAGCCATTAATTGGTTCACAAACATACATTTATTCCGTTGCATTCGAGACAGAGGATACTGAACAGATTTAGATGGCGATTTTGGCAGGCTTGTATTATTGATAGTGGAGAGTGTCTCGACCACTGCATCATAACATAAATTAGGACGGGAACCAAACAGATTAATCATGAGTTATTGCCATATTACCTGGCCTAGATTTACTAGAAAAAAACAATGGGGCTGCCTTGCTGTTTTCAGAGTTTGTCTTCTTATCTTCAGCAGCCTGCACAAAATTAACACACTAGCATTGCTATCATTGGCCAAGTCAGATAATAGAAAAGTAACATTGACACAACGAACTTTTAGGCAAGTAGCCTACACCAAATTAACACAATATGGCATAGCTATCATCAGCCAGGTAAGGTAGTACGAAAGCAACATTGACACAATGAATGAATGGGCAACCAGAGAAGCACTACAATTCAGCAATGTGAGTGATATGAGATAGTACATTCATGCAGCTCAGTATGCAAAACTACCAGGCAGTTTTCCTTACAAAAATCAACATTGGCGCCTTTAACATTTTGCTACAACTAATTTTAGATCAGATAAAGGTTAGATTCACGCCAATTAACAAAATACATGTTGATGTAAAAATATAGTGATATACAACAGGTACTTACATCAGCATTGGAGCACAGAGAATTCCGGCAAGATATTTTCCTCGAATACGATCCCAATGGAGGAAGTCTTCTATCGTTTAACCTTATTTTCTAAAAGAGAGATGGGTAAGAAACATGTAGAAAATATGATCAAAATGCTATAAAATTTCATGATGCGAGGATACGCACACGCTTCTTAGAATGGAGTTGACATTCTTTTGCTGGACTGGAGCGGACTAGTTCTTTGGCCACTGGAATCTGCTTATTATCAGTGGGAGTTGGGTTTCTCTGTGCTGGAGCAGTATCTATGAAAAATGGAGTTGGTTTATTATCTCCTGGCGTTTGGATCTTTTGCAAAGACCTGGTTTGTAACCCTTCAGATTCTAACAGAGTTGTCTTCCCCTTGCATGCCTTATATAGAAGAATGGTGATTTAGTTATAAAACATGCTACAGCAGAGATGGAATAGGTACTGAAGAATAGAAAGGCATGACATATTGACATGTATTCCCTCCATCCGGAAAATAAATGGATGGGTCTAGGCGTATTTCAGTTCTAGATACATCCAGTTTTATCCATTTCTGCGACATTTAATCCGGACGGAGGGAGTATGATGTAAGAGCTAGGGATACGACAGGACAACACAGTAAAAAAACACTGAAAAACCCACTACAGAACCAAAGTATTCAAACCCACTGATATGAGATAGTACACTCATGCAGCTCAGGATGCAAAACTACCAGGCAGTTTTCCTTACAAAAATCAACATTGTGTCCTTTAATCATACATTTTGCTACAACTAAATTTAGATCAGATAAAGGTTGGATTCACGCCGATTAACAAAATACATGCTGATGTAAAAATATAGTGATATACAACAGGTACTTACATCTACTTGGAGCACGGAGAATTCCTGCAAGAATCTTTCCTCATAAACGATACCATTGCAGAAATTCTTCTATCTGTTAAGCTTATTTTCTAAAAGAGAGATGGGTAAGAAACATGTAGAAAATATGATCAGCATGCTATAAAATTTCATGATGCAAGGATACGCACACGCTTCTTAGAATTGAGTTGACATATTTTTGCTCGACTGGAGCGGACTAGTTCTTTGGCCACTGGAATCTGCTTATTATCAGTAGGAGTTGGGTTTCTCTGTGCTGGAGCAGTATCTATAAAAACTGGAGTTGGTTTATTATCTCCTGGCGTTTGGATCTTTTGCAAAGGCCTTGTTTGTAACCCTTCAGATTCTAACATAGTCGTCTTCCCCTTGCATGCCTTGTATAGAAGAATGGTGCTTTAATTATAAAACATGCGACAGCATAGAGATGTAATAGGTACTGAAGAATAGAAAGGCATGACATATTGACATGTATTCCCACCATCCGAAAAAAATGGATGGGTCTAGGCGTATTTCAGTTCTAGATACATCCTTTTTTATCCATTTCGGCAACATGTAATCCGGACGGAGGGAGTATGGTGTAAGAGCTAGGGATACGATAGGACAACACAGCAAAAAAACTAGTTGAATGTAAAACTATATGCTAGCAGAATACGTACAGAAATAACCAAGGCAGCATACACGTGTATGATTGGGAAAATAAGATGGCATTGCAACAGAGCACTGGAACAGCACTTCAATGTAAAAAAACATGGTATGGCAGACAGATGAAGTACATACTGATGAATAACAATGCATAAGATATTCAGAAGCATGATGTCCAAATTAAGCAGATGGCATTGCGATAGAGTAGAATGACAGTACTTGAATTTGAAAACATGTTATCATGAATGGAATAGGTACTGAAAAACAGGAAGGCATGACATATTTACATGCATGATCAGCATGCTAAGCACATGGCATTGCAACAGAGTAGATACACTCCAGGACATTATATGCATGTTGTACCCATATCATAGGCCAAGTTAGAGCAAGGACCTTGTGGGGTGAAGAGGATTCATCATCTTTCTGCAAGTCTTCTGAAGAACTGCCTTTACATGTTCCATCATATTGGGTATCATTGACATCAAGTTTATTGGCCTTCACATTGCTCCGTGAGGTTCTTGTGTATATATCAGTGTGTGCAATTATATCTGACATGCATGGAAGACAACTAGTAGTTAGATTTATGTAAATGAGTGCCTGTAGGAGACGACATAAATAGTAGGACTGGGGTTAACTAGCAGCAACAGGTCTCATAAACTAAAGGGAGAACACAGATGAAAGCTACAGAATATGTATCGTTTGTATTCGAGATTAACTAGATGGCACACAAAAGTATTAAAGAACAACATAGGTAATACTAGAAGTGGTATAATACTATAATCACCAGCCTGTGAGATAGCATTGGCTGATGGATGATAACTATGGAACAGCGTTACCTAAAGAACAAGTATCTTAGCTGAACTATGGAACAGCGTTAACTCCTGAACAAGACCCGTAAGAGATCAGCATGAATATACAGTGAAATGTGATGATCTATTTTCCGTGCTTAGATGAATAACAAAGCCATAAATATTGCACACAAGTAAGATGAGGGTACAACCTATCTGGCTGCCATCCATAGGAGTGAGCATCATGTGCTGACTTGTCGATGGCCCTGCAGTTGTTGTGGCTGTCCATGTCGCGCACGCATTCGATCGATGAGGAACTGTTGAGCGGGACTGTAGCTCCCTTCCGTGTATGCTTCCCTTGTTGGAGCAGCTGCGGTGAGTCGGAAGACGGTGTGTCTGAAGATGCAGATAACGCATAAAGTTAAGAACGACATATCTCTTTGATCCGAAGAAATACACTAAGAGATCAACAGCAAGGTACGAGAGTGGTCACACGTCTGTTGACTGAAGACTAAATTGGGGTCACACGATTTTATTTTATTTTGGTACTGTCCGATCTACGCCGGATGGCTTGATGGCTGTCTTGTGCCTCCCGGCTGACACTGTTCGGAATCTTCCCCGAAGAGCCAGCGACCAACGGCAGAGCAGCCTGCCTCCGCCGTCCGTGGCCCCATCCAAAACCCCGCTCCCCGCCCCGCCGCCTCGAGGGGTGCTGCTTCCCATTGGGAATCGATTGGCCCAGAATAAAAATTCAGACAACTGACGTTTAAATAAAGCGATTTCAGATGAGGGTGCGACCTATCTGGCGGCATGGTGAAGTAGGCAGGTCCAGCTGCCGAGTAGGTGAGGCCGGCGTGGTTGCAGTGGTGACCGGCGGAAGGGAAAGAGCAATGTCGCGGACGGTTGACAGCTACGCAGAAGAAGCGCCAGGACTCTGGACGGATCCGAAGTTGGAGCCACTCTGGCCCCATGAACAACGGCGGGGGTGAATCGGCTCCGGTACGGTTCACGCGGCCATCGTCGAGGAAGCACTAGCAGCACGGAGTAAGAGGCACACGGCCCAGTGCACGACGGCAATTGGACAGCGTCTCCGCCATTAGGGAGGAGGGCGGCTGTGAAATTGGTGCGGTGGGGGCGCCATGGAGGTGGGTTTGGGGTTTCACGGCTCGGGAGAAGGGAGCTTCCCGGGGAGAAGGTGATTTGGCGCCCACGAGGTATGAATGGGGGCGGGCGGGCGGGGGAATTGGGAGGGGAGTGGAACCATGTCTTACGGACGCATTTGTCTGAAATGTGAGGGGGAGTTACAGTTCTACCCTTGCCTATAGGCTTCTCAGCTTGGGTCTGTGTCTTGAGGGTCGGGATAGTAGAGTAACTTTTCTTCTCCCCAAATAGTGGGCGGAGCGATTTCGGCAAGGAGGGCGTGTTTTGAACTATAGTGGGCGCGAGCGAATTGAGGCGAGGAGAGCGTGTTTTGAAATAGTGTGCGCGAGCTATTTCGGGCGAGGAGAGCGTGTTTTGCCGACCATGGTTTATGAATTATTCGGCACATGTCATTTCGGCCGAGGAGAAGGCGCGCTTGGATGAAGTTACGAACCTACCCTCGATGTACAACGGGCCAATTGATGCATGTCCCACATAGGACGGTAATTTCGCGTCTCCCATTTATTTGCTCGGGCGAATTCCACCGAGCAGAGAGGATGTTTAATGGTTCGTTCAAATTTTGGGAGAACGAGCATCCACGTCTACCTTACCAAGTCGATTCGAATCAAATTTTGAAATATTAGCTTGCCACTTCTTTTTTAGATGGAGAGATGATGCTCGGGAGTAATGTGTTTTTACATGCTCGTTGCTAGCGATTTACTATATTATAAATAGTTGACTCACTCAAAAACGCGAATCAAACCCAAAATGAAATATCTCGATTCAATGAACTAGCTCGTTCAGTAGGTCAAAATAGTGAACTAAATCCAAAATTGAACACCTCAATCGAGTAGCATGTTGTACAGTATTATAGTACTCCATGAACATGTTGAAAGTAAAATTAATGAACTTGGTTGATATACGCATATATCGGTTCATGTGTGGATTGCAGACAACATGGTCTCCAATTTAAATATTTGAATGCAAGTTTATATCAGTCTTTGATGCATAAAACGCGACCTCCCCCTCTCCCGGACTCCTGTTCTCTCTCTCTCTCTCTCTCTCTCTCTCTCTCTCTCTCTCGCTCTCGCCGACAATCTTCAATTCTGTCGCACGCATCCGACACAAAAACCTTGTTGGTCCCTCTCCCTTTCTCTCTCTCTCTCTCTCTCTCTCTCTCTCTCTCGCTCTCTCTCTCTCTGTGTGTGGGGGGGGGGTTCTTTCTAGTCCGCATTCATATATACACCATCTATAGGTCTCTCTCGCACACTATGTATGATACTCTAGCTAGTCGAAGCTAGATATCTTGGGTGCACTCATCGTACGGACACAAATTCCTTGGCTCTTTGCCCATAATCCTCTCACGCACCACTATGTCGTCTCGGAGCTCTTCCCCCCTCTCTCAAACTCTCCATCCACCTGGGTCACACATACACATGCATATCTCACTTGCACTCGATAGGCCCATCTAAAACTCTATCTCTCTCCATCGTTCTCTCTCCATCTCACACGCACACACACACACAATCTCATGCCCAGCTAGCCAAGTATGATGGTCTCTCACTCAATTGTAGGCACACGCAGTCCCCCCTATATGTATATGACTAGCTAATTTTAGTCTCCATCACAAACATGTGCATGGTCTATCTCGATTTCTCTCGTGGCATCTTTCTATCGCGCACGCACTCCCTCGATCTCCCACCCATATAGTCCCCTCACGATCTCGAGGGGATCTCTCTATCACAAACACACCCTCTCTCCCTCCCCATGCGTCCATGCCATCCATGTGTCCCTCTCGACCTTTTTCCTTGTTGGCCAGACCTCTATTGGACATGTGCTACAGGGGTGTCTCTCTCCGTTGCAAACAATCACACACTAGCTATCTTCGTGTATCTCCTCGCCTCGCTTTTCCATCTCGGAGATGCATGCGTGATATGTTTGCATAAGAACCAAAAAAACACACACTCTCTCTAATTTATCGTTTGTTGTCACTTTCTCTTTCACACACATACTCTTTTTGCACACTTACTCATTCTCCTTCACACACACTTGATCTGTCTCGACTGAGGCACTCACCTCTGTCCATAGCACATAAATTTATTGAAAAGTCAAACATCACAAAGTTTGACCATGTACGTGGAGAAAAAGAATTACATCTAGTACGGCAAACATATACCATTAGATTCACCATGAGATGTAGTTTTGTATGATGTATCTTTGGTATTGTAGACATAAATAACATTTGCGTAAACCTGATCAAAGTTTCCAAAATTTGACTTCTAAAAAATTTACATGCACTGCATTATCGAGCAGATGGAATATCTCTTTCCCCTCTCAGCTATCTCGGCGCACCACTCAGCCTTATCGGGGCTCCTCAATCTCTCTCAAACTTTGTTGGTCAGTTTGGTTCGTGACCTGACCCTCATGCCTTGATGGTCGGTACTGCCTGGTGTGGACGTGAGATGTAAAATATTTCTGCCTGGCCAGGCTTGTGTGGTGCTGAAGCGTTTGGTTCATGCCTGGGCCATGCAAAGCATCAACGTCCCATCAATCAATCCATGCATCAATTATTTAATGCTAATATCCATCCATGTTGCTGTTAGCCTCGTGGCCGCACGACCGAACACGGCCGCGTTCAAATCGGTCGCTTGGGCCAGGCTACTTGCAGTGTCTGGAGTTCATCCAGGCTAATTAAAGTGCAAGGGAACCCAACCCAGGCGGGCTTTCTTTTTCACAGGGTAGCAACCAAACAAGCGTGCATGAAATCCAGCCGCAACCCCAGGCCACGCAAAAGATGCTCACGACGCAAGCCAAACGGGCCTTATATCTCACTGGTTCACACATACACATGTCTCGCTCGCGCTATACATATAGACCCATCCAACACTCTCCGCCCTTGTTCTCTCTCCATGTGACACACACCCCCCTAAGTACCATAATCCCTCACTCCATCATAGACTCTGTTTGGATCCATGGGTTAGAGTTAGTTTGGGTTAGTTTGGAGTCAACGAACCCAAAAAGATCCAAAGAGGACGGTTAGTTTAGGTTAGATGCATCTAACCCATCCAAGAGGTGCTTATTTGGGTTAGTTATTCTCGGGACCACTAATAAACACTTTTTTCTCTCGCTCTCCCCGCAGCAGATCCCTCCCCACTTCCTCGAAGCTTCTCGTCCTCTCCCTCCCTCCCTCTCGCACCGCCCGTGAAGGTGCCTCGCCGTATCCGTGCTCCATCTAACCCTGCCATCCAAACACCTCTTTACTTAGAGTTAGTTCAGGGTTAGAATCTAACTCTAACCTCTAACTGAGTTAGAGTATCCAAACAGGCCATAGGCGCAAGCACTCCCCCTCCTAAGTGTGATTATCTCTTACTAGCTATCGTGAACACACGTATTGTCTCTTTCCATCCATACGTCTATCTCGATATCTCTCGGGCATCTTCTATCGCTACACACACCTTGTCACTCGATCTCCCACCCATGTAGTCCCATCACGATCTCCAGGATCTCTCTATGACAAACATACACTCTCTCCTCCCCATGTCTGCATTTTCTCTGTACGTCTCTCTCGACCTCTCTCCCTTGTTTGTCAGACCCCTCTTGGCCACGTGCTAGGGGTCTTCCTCTCTCGGTTCCAAACAACCACACACTATATCCTCACCTTGCCTCCGTTGTCGAAGATGCATGTGTGATATGTTTGCATAAGACACGCACGCTTTTTCTCCACTTTTATCGTGTGTTGTCCATGTCTCTTTCACACACGCACACACACTTTTTCACTCTCTCTCTCTCTCTCTCTCTCTCTCTCGTCAGGGACTCTGTCATGTCCATAAGCATATGGATGTTTTGAAAAGTCAAACCTCAGAAAAGTTTGACTAGGTATATGTGGAGAAAAACATATACATCTGGAACAATCATTAGATTCATCACAACATGTACTTACTTCATACTATCATTTATCTTTGGTATTGCCGATATAAGTAATTTCTTTATAAACTTGCTCAAAGTTTCAAAAGTTTGACTTTAAAAAAATGTTGTAACTACATTATCGAACGGAGGTAGTATTGCTTGAGGCCGGCAGAGCGAGGGGCCGCTTGGACGACAGCTTCGTCTCCTTGTTCGACGAGGTCCTCGTCGGTTTCCTCGACAAGTTCACCGTCGTCAAGAAGCTCGCGGACGACTTTGACATAAGCCTTCAGCCGATGCAACCAGGCTCTGCGATGCCCGCCACCCTCAACGGCCACTATGGTGACAACCTCTTCGACGCACTGGTGGCCCTGCGACTACCTGTCATCGTGCCGGAGAATGTCCACCTTGAGGTCGCGCTACTTGGCCAGCTACCGGGCGTAGCAAGACACCATGGACATAATCACCCACGTCTACGCCGCATGCAAGAGGAGGACGATAGGGCGCTGGCCTTCTTGGACCGCAGGGCAACCTTGGACGACTGCTCGTAAGCACGCTGAGCTCGCCGCCAATGCCGCTGCTCCTCACACGTCGGTTGGTGACCCGGCGCACTAGGGCGTGAGGATGTCGTTGATGGATCCGTATGTATTTTTATCTTTCCGTCGAATCCATGTAGTAGTATATTATACTACAGTAATTATCTTACCTTTCGCATCAACTTCATAATTTTCGTACGTACTCCATGCATGAACGGTGCCAGAACCAAACTTCTCATTACTCTAGGGAAAATCGTTATTCTCTATCTATCGATCGCGCCATGGAGCAGAACCAAATTTTACAAGTTACGAGTTCAAAAGGAAAGCCTGCCGTGTTTGCGTCGCACCCCACACGGTTGGTCCGCACGCCGCTCAAGCGGGAATGCATGCGGTGTTGCATTTTCACTTACAAGTGGGACCGTAGTTGAGCAAACCGACTATCGGCAAACCCCCACCCCGCCCACCGCGTGATGGCTGAGAAAACAGGAGGGAGAAGAGATGGCTGTAGCACGGACTCCAAGAAAATTGGTGTCGGATGGGACTCGTGTGGGTGGCATGTGTCGTAGTGCTAGACATGAATGCTAGTTATGGCCCATGCCACCCCACTATATCGAGCCTATATCGAGGTACAATACATAGAACAAATTTCCTGCAGTCCGTGCTCAGCACTCCTCTATCTCTCTTCTCAGCCAGCCAGCGGACGCGCGGAGCCCATCGTCTGTTTGCTCACATGCGGTCCCACATGTCAGTGAAAACGCAAGCAGACCCACTGAACCTGCACATCTTTCACCTCGACGTGCTGGTGATGAAAAACAAATCCAAGAAAGATCTTCGGTGGCCGCTTTTGGAGTTACTCAAGAGTAGTAAGATTCTATATACAGTTTAACCCAAGATGCACATCATGTGGCTTCAACTTATCAACTACCACTCTATTTTCTTTCATGACATGACCTGGATGCTGGATGTCCCACGTGTCGGCAAAAGGAGGAAGAACCCGACCAAATCTTCCGTTATGCTCTCGGATTAGACTAGTTGTGCTAACTTAAAATTTTTATTGTGTACTCCCTCCGTTCCAAAATACTTGACTTCCATTTGTCCAAAAATGGATGTGCCTATATACTAAAACATGTCTAGATACATATATAGTTTGACAAATAGAAGGCATGTATTGCATAGCGGAAGGAGTAGAATGGATGCAAGTTTTGTATTGGGAAGAAGAGTACATCCATATATTGATAGAGCGCAATTTAGTAGATGTTCTATCACTTTTGGCTATACAGAGGCAATAGATGAGATTTGTGCACTTGTTGATACTCCTACTTGGTATACGTGTTGCTGCTTAGACGCAGAGAAAAACGGACCGGAGGGAGTACTAGAATAGAGGCTAGACATGAGACTAGATGCGAGGAAGCAACGTCTACTTCTTTACACTCGAAGAAGAAAGAAGCACGCAAGATCGAGCCTCCGCAGATCAACAATGAATGCATCGAGAAGGCACTAATCCAACTTACAGGAGTAGTAAAATGTATTCTTGTGGTTCTTGTTTTCTTTGGTCTTGCTTTTCTAGTCAAAATTATCATTGGAGTTCGTGCAAAACGGAGGTCCGTTTGGGGTCATGCGTTGCAGTTGGCCTTACAAGTGGGACCGCAGTTAAGGAAACCGACTATTGGCAAACCACCACGTCGCCCGCCGCGCGATGGCTGAGTTAGAGAAACGATGAGGTTGAAGAGATTGCTCTAGCACAGACTCCAAGAAATATGATGTCAGATGGAAGTCGTCTTTGGTGGCATGTGCCGTACTCCTGGACGTGAATGCTTGTTCGCCCATGCCACCTACTACTCCTACTAGTTAGTACTATATAGTACTACTAGTATCGAGGATTCGAGGTGCTGGTTACGTAGTACAGTATGCCTACAGTAAAACCACCCGCACGACGCAAAGCATGTGAAGCTAGTACAAATATTATACTACTATTGTTGATTGGCCCCATCCGATAACCTGTTGCAATGCACGCACAATTATGTATTCGGAAAATATATTTTTTGCCTCGTTGCACCACTCACTCACAGAAGCAACTCGAAAGCCATTCATAAATTTAGTAAGTTTATCACAGGCATATCATTTTATTACATACAACAGGTCATCAACCCACATCGACAACGAGGATACATTATAAATACTAAAGTTTTCACCACACAACAAATAACAAGCAATGAAATGAACTTCAACTCAACCATTCCTCGGCGTTGGAAACGCTTGCTTTGAACCACAAGTGATTCTCTCGGGACGGGCCATCCATTGTCGATCCGAGACCAACGCAGGACTGATCATCCAGTGAAGCGGCCTACTATATCGATGCAGGGTAAGGAACCACCCAAATGTCCGAGGTATAGACACAGTTGCTTCTCATAAATGGTAGTAACGTTGTGTCAACAGCAGTTGGATCGCCTTTCACCATCATTGGATAGTTTTGTCCAAGGAAGAGCGAGTTTTCTCCAAGACTATCAATTCTGTACCAGGAACAAGGAGTTGGCGCTAGCACACTAGTATCCATCCCGAATACCATGCAACGGGTGTTGGAATAGGTCCGGAGAGTGCGACCAATGGAGATTACACCTGCTTCCTTAGCAGTAACATCATCAGTGGGTTGTATACACACGAGAAGAGGTGATCCATCGGAATTAGTTGCCAGGCGCCAAATAGTATATGGGCGCTGCTCGTCCTCATGCTCGTGATCATCACCATCATCAGCTCCCCCTTGGTTATAAAAATCTTCAACTATAGGTGGTGGAATGTTCACAGGACCTTGGAAACACAAGAAGAAGGTTAATTAGTAATGTTAGCCATAGTGGGGGTAACATAAGTAGTATCATCCACTTGGGACTTGCAAACATGCTTATGTGGCAGGCAATTAAGGAAGACAAAGATGGTTATAGTAACATAGGTAGATACCGTAACATAATAAATGTGATGCTACTATGTATCATGCATGGCAATAAATGAGACCACCTATGATACTATTCTAAGATACTATGAACTATAGAGGTAGTAACATAAACTAGTAACATATGCATGTTACTAGTCTAAGTTACTCCCCACTATGACCAGCCTTGCTAACCCGCATGCATGTGGATGAAACAATTATAATTACGGTGGAAGACAAACGTACCGAAACAACGAGGATGCCATGAAAAAACAGTGCCACGAGTGGTGGTAGCAAACACAAGGCCCTCATATTGAATTGCATTACAGTACTCATCCGTGTACAGAAACTGATTTTTGAGCAATATCCATCCAGTCAAACCACTGACGACGGCAACAAGCTTGTCGAAGATAGCAACAACTTCATAGTTGTTGTAATTCCAAGAGCGGTTGGGGACTCGAGAAATTTCTATCTTCCGTAGAAGACAGTCATCATGATTGTATTTGAACGTGCGTACAATACCGGTGTGCTCAACCTCTGGGCAGTCTGCTGAGATTTTTGGAAGTGGAACCCGGTCACGAGTGTACACATTCACTAGTTCCCACTCGCAGTTGGACCCAATGTAAACAACCCAATCTCCATTTGCGCCTGCCCAAGCCTTGCCCTCAAGCGATGGCATCTTAACATCATACGTATCATTATCAAGCGGCATCAACTTGCATAGGGCGAGGCCTCCGTCGTGGACGGGCGCTAGTCATCGTGGTCACGGCGAAGAAGATAGGGAGATCAAACCGCTCCTTGACTCTTGGGTTCCTTGTAATGATGTTATTAGTTGAGTCGAGAATGGGCTTGAACGAACCTGCCATGCTAGCCGAGGTGATGACATTGCACCGATCAATGAGTTCCTCCACCACGTCATCTTTCAGATCGGGGCAAGAATAACGGGGTCGTTTCCGTCCTGTTCCCTCCATGGAGAAGACGATCAAACAATGGCAGAAGAAAGGGTGAAGGGCTGAAGGAAAATGGAGGAGGGAGAGGAAGAGCGTATGGCAAGCAGTTCCAAATCGAGAGGGAAAGGCGAAGAGTAGGTGGACGGTTGCCAGTTTGCCACGGTTCACGAAGGGGCGCCCCGGCCTACACCTAGGTTCGGAAATACGCCTACTACTCACCGTCGTCTCACTGATATGTGGATCGGGACCACATGTCAACGAGACATGGTGTGTAATTTCTCGTGCAAAATGCGATCTGGCCGCGTTGGCCCGAGGTGCCGCATTAGTTATCGGCCTTTACTTTTTAATGGCGCTCCGTTCAGTTTTGAAGCACGACTAACTGCATCTTGTACGCAGAGAAAATATAAACTACTCTACCACTACTCCACCTCCAGTACTAGTAGTATAAAGAAGATATATAGGCTAGAGCTTCAGCGCTTTCTTGCCAAGGGCTGCCCACTTGCTTCTCACACTACCACCCTCTCATCAGATCTAAAAAAGACGGCCCCTCTCTCCCTCCTCACCGGTGGTCACAGATCCGCCGGGGAAGAAAAGGACGTGCAGCGTTGACGCACTCGTCGTCGGCGAGCAAGGTCACGCACTAACGACAAGGCCGTCCTCTCAGACCTAGCGCCCGCGCGGGATCGCTGCCGTAGTGTGTCCGGAGGACGACGACCACGAGCGAAGCCACTTCCCGCCGACCCTCAGGTATGCTACCTCTTTTCGAACCATACCATTGTTCTATTGCCCCATCTGGCACGTCGTTGCATGTGGATCTTTTTCCACTCCACCATCTTCCCAATTCGCTATCCTCTGCTCTACTGGCCACGCAGACGAAAACCATAATTTGCACTATTAAAGGAAACCCTACTTCATGCAGACTAATGCATGTCTGGGTTGAATAAGGAAATAAAGGGAGACTGTATTGTCCAAGAGAGTAGGCATCGAACCCGCATCTAGGTTGAAAAGGGGAAAATCAGTAGCTAAGGAACGAGTCTCGTGTCTCTTGGTTGAAGAAGGGTAGAAAGGCATGACAACGCAATAGAGAATGACCAGGTCGATCGGTTTGTTGTCCTCACATAGGAAAAAGGTGGATAAAGAGAACAAAAATGGGACGTAATCCACATATGCTGCCTGGATATTTGTTGCTCTGGGCAACCATACCTCCCTCACCACTCTGCGTCCGTGGAGGTACATCGTACTGGTGCGCCCACTGTCCGAATGGGCCTCCCATGCCCTTATTGCCACTTTTTTTTGCTGTTAGTATAACGCCAGCAGTCAAGTCAAGCAATGCTACTACTAAAGTGATGCCACATTTAACTAATGCCGCTCTCAGTCTAATGCCACAGATAAATTTAAGCAGTGCCATTTAATGTCACTGGATCATTTCAGGGTTAGCTGTTGATTGTGGATGTATTAAAGATTTTTCAGCTAAGGCATTCTAATGTTGTTGCACAGCCAGTATACCAACGATGAAACTTGTTACTACCTTCAGATTTTTGCACTGTTAATGCTTATAGATTACATACCTCACTTTCATGAGATAAGTTAATTTTTTGTACAGTGTCACCAAAATGCCAAGGCGTTGATGTCATTTTATTTTGGTTAAACTGCACAGAAAATTATGAAGACAAGAGGAAAGGTCAAGAGTGGGCACCTCCTCCTCCGGCTGTTCTCTTGATTATCAAGAGGAAAGATCAAGTTTTTATGTTTGATCGATTATCAAGATTGGGATAGCAATTTTTAAGGCCCCTGAGTTCGAAATGATATTTACCTTGGAGGTACATGGTTTGCAATTTTTTATACTGTCATTAGTTAATAATGCTAGTTACCTTCAGACTTTTGTATTTGGTTTAATGCTCATGCACAGCTAGTATACCAATGCTGAAACTTGTTACCTTTACATTTTGTATTGTTAATTCTCATAGAAACCTTCCAGTGCTATAGTTTATTGAAATCTGTTCAGTAAAACCATTGTACTGTACCCTGTAATAAACTAACTACTCTACTGTTGCACTAGCCACTTGATTAGTGTATATATGTAGTATTCGAATGGTGTTGCATTAGCTTATGGACATAAATAAAGTGTGGCAAGCTTTCCCAGATATGTGCTCAAGAAAACTACTACCAGTTTTTCTAAATACTAGACGTTTGGGTACTTTAAATTGAACCGTGAAAACGTCTTATATTAAGGACCAGAGGGTCTAGAGTTCACTCAAATTATCCCGGTAAAGCTAGTCACACCTTTGTTAAAATTAATGTTCATTATGTTATCGGAGGAGGTCTATATGTTTGTCTCTAATGCCTGTCTACTACATACCCGACATCATGATGTAATGTTAAGTCATTTCCTTTTGTACAGTGTAACTAAATTGTCAAGGCGGTGATGGCATTTTATTTTAGTAGAACTGCACAAAATTTGCTTAAAAGAAGAGGAAAGGTCAGGAATGGCTCAGTTTTTCAGAAAAAACTATGTATGCCTTCCTGACATCAGCCGTTGTTGCTTTATTTATTCCTTCAAACAGGTGGTTAGAAACAGTCTTGCTACCTTTTCCCATTAAGAAATTGGAATGCTTATATTTGTGAGTCTATGCTTCAACTAGTGCCACTTTTATAGTAATCAAACTTTCAATATCTATGCAAACAGGGATGCTCGATTTTAGTGGAGCTGCACAAAAGTCCAACTGGTTCAACATTAGGAGCATGTTTTTTCCAAACCTTTATATCCAATTGGTGGCACTATGAGCTGTTCATTACGAAGGTACATGGTTTGCTACTATCTTGCTACTCTTTTTGTACTGTCATTAGATAGTAATACTAGTGGTTTGCATGTGAATTTATTGGCAGGGTGGACCTACATTGGAGGTGCAGGACAGGATTCAATGATTGGATGCTCAATTTCGGTTGTAACGATTTCACGTCTTCCATCACTGCGAACATGGTGTGGTATATGTTTACTAGCGGCTTGATATTTGTGCAGACAGAGATGTCTGCCTGTTGCTATTTGGCAAACAAACAAAGTGTCCGCAATTTTGGTTGAACTGCACAAGAGAATAGTATAGTCACTGTATGCAGTGCCATTTGAAAATAGACACAAAGATTGGATAGTCACTTCATGGACTGCAGAAAAGTAGTATTGTACTATTTACTGGCCAACACTTGGTGCTTCATTACTTTGGTCTGATTATACAATGGGCATCATTTTCCCTAAGTTAAAGTTTGTATTCCGAAAATAGTCTCACGGTGTGATCGAGAGAAGACCAAATCATATTGCAGTGGATGTTCCTCCATCATGTGTGGTTCATTCTCATGGTTCCAGCTGTTGGTGAAACCACTTACATTTGCAAGAGGAATTGTAGACTTCACAAACAAATTTGTCTTTCAGTCTGTACTGAATGTTGGCCAAGAGAAGCATCCATGTTAGTAGGAAGAACAGATGTTTTTTCTAGATCTTTGCTTTTGGAGCTACATATTTGTATATGATCTATGAATCATTGAGATGCATTAACATGTTAATCTTATGTATGGGAATCGTACTAGTTAGTTTTAGTTGCGACGCAAGATCCGAAGTGGCTGATCTTTGCTTTTGGAGCTACATATTTGTATATGATCTGTGAATCATTGAGATGCATTAACAGTTACTTATTTCTGTTTGCTCAGTGTTTACAAGTTACTGATCGATCACTAGCTAGCCTACAAATGCGCACCTGGCAGTTTTATTTGCGACGCAAGATGCGAAGTGGCAGTTTTTTGAATAAAAATGCCTACCTCTGAAGAAACTGACAAGCTACACTATCGATCCTACACGGATAAAAATGCCTACCTCTGAAGAAACTGACAAGCTACACTATCGATCCTACACGGATAAATAGCGTATCACGCACGTACTACCTCCTTTCCGGTTTGCAGGGCTCAATTCAAGAAACGACCTACTCGATCCTACACGAATAAATAGCGGATCACGCACGTACTAGTACCTCCTTTCCGGTTTGCAGGGCTTAATTCAAACCTCTCACCAACCAAGGTACTCCCTCTGTCCGGGTTTATTAGTCCCGTGAGCAAAGCAGCAAGACCAAGGCATGGCAATAATTAACGGCATGCAGAAGTTTAAGCCTAATTAATTCCAACGATTTAAGTGGCTGCATGCGTGCCCTCGGCTGCGACTCATTGCATGCTGCTTCGCGTACTGCCTGCGAGCGATTCTGAGTGCCTGCATGCAGCCGGCCGTAATTAAGGCAGCTAACTGATGCGAAAAAAGATACGCTTTAATTGTTGCGGGCTTTTTAAATCCGTGAAATCATTATTGACAAGGAGGGAGATGATTCGAGTGCACTCGTTTGACCGCCATGCCGGCGTGCGACCCAGACGGGACGGGACGGCACGGTCATAATTTCAGTTTCCCAAGTTTTCCACGGCAAGCTGGCGCGCTAAGCCATTATGCATTGAATTCCGATGACTGTCGCGCTACCTTCCCCCTATAAGTATTGTTTCCCGGCATTCTCCAGTGCCACCGTGACCCAACTCGCCATATCCTCATAAGCCCCCACCAGCCCGACGTCGCTCGCCAAGTCCGCCATGCCCGCCGTCTGCTGTAGGCGGCGCCGAGGCGGTCACCGCGGAACTAGTGTTCGTTTATTCACCCGAAGGCAGACGGAGGGAGGAGGCATTCTATCTGTCTTTAGATGGCAATGCGCATATCGAGGAGTTGTTGGAGCGCGACCGCATGGCGGAGGAGCAGGAGTTGTTGGAGCGCGACCGCCTGGCGGAGGAGCAGCGTACCGCCGATTTGCGCCGCCAGCGAGACATGGAGCAGCAGCGCACCGACGCTCTAAGTCGCGAGCAGAGCGCCCGCAACTGGGCCGACTACGTGGAGGCCGGCGCCCGGAAAATAGCCCTGGAGGCTGTCGGGCACGCACGCATTCGCGACGCCGATTTTTACTACCAGCTCGTCAAGTGGGTTTCCCGCTTGGAAGCCGAAGCTTCGGTGGACCACACCGGCATGGAGAGGGCCAACGCGCACGAGCAACGCGCCCTATCGCACCTCTGGCAAGTCCGAGGCGAGAAGTTAGTACTTGTCTAGTGGGAGTAGATAGTTAACTTGGCTATGATGGTTGTCAACGTGGAAGTTCAGTACTCTATATGTGGATCAGATCTGTTACTTTGCTCTGAATGTTGAACTTTCCGTTTGAACGTATGGAATGGGTTGTTATTTTTTAAAATGGGTTGTATTTGTCCTCCACGGGTTTAGAGGCTGACTTGTGGGCCTAGCAAGTTGACGTGTACACAATCAGGAGATGATTGTACGTGGAAAGGATGACAGCAGGGACCCGCCAAGGTCATGGCAGTACACAAGCAAGTGCCTCCTTATTTCAAGCCAATAAAAAAATGGCTCGTCCTAGTGGATTTCTCACATCTGGATCCCATGCCATTGTCAATGTAGTCAATAAACGAGAGAATTGCACAACGAGCGGCTGACACCAGGAACCCAGCAGCTCGCCCAGTTATTTTTGTTTTGGGTTAATTTGATAAAAGCCTCCGACAAATGCCACTGCAATTTCCCAACTTTGAAAAATGCCATTTCATGTCATTTCTAGTGGCATTTTTTGAAGTCTGGAGTGGCCTTTTTCAAAGTTTGCAAAAATTGCAGTGGCATTTTTCAAAGTTTGGAAATTGCAGTGGCATTTCTATGAATCGCCATAATTGGTGTGGCATTTATCTAATATGTTTTTGAGACGGAAGCAGGGTGTCAACTGGGCTGTGCGGGACACTCTAGCCTGTCTAGACAGCCTTTTCTTTTATGTTTTCCACAGACCAGCCCAGTAATTTTATTTTCTTTTTAAAAATGGCTAGCCCAGTTTTTTTGTGATTTGTCAAGTAAGTCACTTTATCAGGCCTGTTGGGCTAGACGAAGAGAGCTTCATTCGGCTGGCCGAGAAAATGGCCTATCAGTAATGAGAAATGGGTTGTACATTTTCAAAACACATCAAACCGGCAATTAGTTTCAAATATCTTTTTTTTCATTTCAAGATTTTAAATTGCATTGATTTTTATGCGTGGATTTTATATTGATATACATTTATTTTTAAAATCAGTCTGAATGTGACTCGAAATTTCGGGATTCAAAACAGTACAGACCGCACCAACATATGCAAAATTTCGTATAATTTTTTAACCGTGGCCATAATATGGGCTGTAATGTTAACAAAAAGAATTTGGGCTCAAAAAAACCCTTAAGAATTAGCAAATGGGTTGTAAACTATTTGAAATAATGGCAGATGGGTTGTATGTTGTTTTCCACAGATTTGAGGCTTTCCACAGATGGCCTGTTGGATGTCCATCGAACGGCCGTCGTGCTTCTTCAATCTCTGCTCTTCCTGCTCCAGCCGCTCAAACAAGCGCCAAGCGGACTGCTCGCTCCTCCTCCCTCAAGGCCGGGTTGTGCCGCCAGCAGCCTCACCGCCCCACCGTACTCCCATCGCTGGCCTAGCTATCCCTCTACTCACCCTCAGTCCCACACATGTTGTTATTCTCCGGCAACGACAGACGAACCAGCAAACCCTCGTACTCCTCAGCGTGGGAAATAACTGCCGAGTATTCCCTGGCTCCGTGTCGTTCCCTTCCTAGGCCTCGCCGTCGTCCACTGCCCTGGTGCTCTCGGCGCAGCCTGGTCAACATGGTCAATGAACGACATCCATCGGCGGATCAGACGTGGAGAGGCTGACAGCTGGGTCCACGGCCGCACGCAAGGAAATGCCTCCTTATTACGCGCAAAATAATGATTCCTCCACCTGACATCTGGGACCCACCGAAAGGGCCTCTGTATTTCGTGAAAAAAACGTTACCGCCGCTGACAGCTCGGACCCACCAGCTATATCTTCGCACGCAAGGAAGTGCCTCCTTATTACGCCCAAAAAAAGAATACCCCCTGCTAGCTGGGGCCCAGTACAGTGGGCCTACTAAGTTGAAGGGGACGAAGGGCTTTGTCAACTTATTCAATATGCACGATTCTAGCTCGACTGACTGTACGATGTCCATCCAACGGCCGTAGTGCTTCTTCAACCTCTGGTCTTCTTGCTCCGGCCACCCAAAGCAGCGCCGGTCGTGCCACCTGCTCCTGCCTCCCGTGGGCTGCCTCAGGCTGCCGCGAGGCCTCACCGCCCCCATACTACTCCCACCGCTGGCCAGGCCATCCTCCACTCCACTCACCCACACCCCGTGTTATTCTCAAGGGCGACGGCAACAGCCGAACCAGTGAACCTCGTACTCCTCTCCGTGTGGGCATCCATCGCCGCTGCCTTCCCGGCTCCGCCGTCCCCTTCCTAGGCCTCGCCATCGCCCACCGCCGTGGTGCTCTTGGCGCGGCGTGGTCAATGTGGTCAACGACCAATTCCATCGGAAGAATATCAGACGTGGAGAGGCCGACCGGTCCACGGCAGCCGCAAGGAAGTGCCTCCTTATTACGCTGAAAATAATTATTCCTCCCCCTGACCTCAGGGACCCACCGGTCGGGCCACCAGTATTTCATGAAAAAAACGCTTGCCCCTGACTACTGGGACCCACCCGACGGGCCACCGTATTTCACGAAAAAAACGTTCCCCTCATTACCGACCCACCGGAAGTGCCTCCTTATTACGCACAAAAAATGAATACCCCCAGCCTAGCTGGGGCCCACCTTGGTGGGAGGCTGACTTAGGGCCTACTAAGTTGACGGGGACGGAGGGCTTTGTCAACTTAGTCAATATAAACGATTCTAGCTCCAGTGACCGTACGATGTCCATCCAACAGCCGTAGTGCTTCTTCAACCTCTGGTCTTCTTGCTCCAACCGCCCAAAGCAGCCCCGGTCGTGCCGCATGCTCCTGCCTCCTGTGGGCTGACAAAGCCGCTGAGGCCTCACCGCCCTACTATTCCCAATCACCGCTGCCATGCGACGACGGGCAACCTCACACCGCAGCCGAACCGTGAACCTCGTTCTCCACTCGGCGCTGGCTTCCACCGCCGTCTTCCCGGCTCCCGTCCCCTTCCTAGGCCTCGCCGTCGTCCACCGCCCTGGTGCTCTCGGCGCGGCGTGGTCAACGTGGTCAAGGAACGATTTCCATCGGACGTGGACTGTATGTGGAGAGGCTGACAGCTGGGTCCATGGCCACAGCAAGGAAGTGCCTCCTTATTAATAATTATTCCTCCACCTGACAGCGGGGACCCACCGGACGGGCCACCGTATTTCGTGAAAAAAACGTTTCCCCCTGACTGCTGGGACCCACCAGCTATACCTTCGCACGCAAGGAAGTGCTCCGGGCAAAAAAAAAAGATTCGCCCCTCTGACTGCTGGGACCCACCAGCTACATTTTCGCACGCAATGAAGTGCCTGATAGTCGGGACCCATCTGGTCGAAGCATACGTAGCGTTGTCATTCTGGTCGCGAACGCAGTATGCATACATACGGTCGTTGTAGAGGCGCCGCGGTCGTAGTAGAGGCGCCGCACGTAGCATGTACACGCACGCATACAACGGCCAGGGTGCAAGAAAGAAAATACGCCACGTATGTGTACATACGGGCGGGTCTCGAACTCCTCGTCACGCATACGCACGGGCGAGGGCTCGTGTTCATGGGGAGGCAACGGAATGCGTCGTGTTCATGGGGAGGCAACGGAATGCGTCGTGTTCATGGGGAGGCAACGGAATGCGTCGTGTTCATGGAGAGGCAACGGAATGTGTCGTGTTCATCGGGAGGCAACGGAACGCGTGGGAGCCAACCGGCTTGGACGGAACAGGCGATGGAAACGAGGCCTGGCGTACCGCAGAACGGAGGAAACGGACCTCCTACGGTCGAAACGGGGGTCCTGTTGATCGGGAGGGGTGTGGCGTACCGCAAAACGGACGAAACGGACTTGTGTTGGAGCGCTACGGTCGAAACGGGGGTCCTGTTCATCGGGAGGGGTGTGGCGTACCGCCGAACGGACTTGTGTTGGAGCGCTACGGTCGAAACGGGGAGGGGTGTGGCGTGCGCAAAACGGGACTCCACGGGATACTGTTCATCTCCACCGTCGACCTCCTCTAGCCTCCACGGGCTACCGTCGACCTCCTCCAGCCTCCACGGGCTCCTGTTCATCTAGCCTCCACCGCGTGCTACTCCACCGGCTACTGTTCAACCATCCCTCCACGGGCACACCTCCACCATCTACTGTTCATCCAGCCCTCCACACCACGGGGTCCTGTTCAACCACCCCTCCACGGCCACCCCTCCACCGTCTGCTGTTCATCCAGCCCTCCACACCACGGGTTCCTGTTCATCCAGAGGCAACGCCACCGCTCACTGTTCATCCAAACCCCCCTGCAACGCTCACTGCTCATCCTAGAGGCAGCATCGATTGGCTTCAGTTAGCAGCAGAGCGGCGAATCGCTCCATCGGGTTCGCCAACAGCCATCGATCGATCGCTTCGGGTTCAAGAACGCGTAGCCTCGCACCGCAATCGCCGGGTTCGATTAGAGCCCAACGCCTCGCTCGGGTTCAGTTAGAGCCAACGCCTCGCACACACGCGTGTACCTGTACGAGAGAAACGCGCATCGCTCTCCCACCGTAACCGGCAACTCCCCGAAATTTTCCTCCCCCTCGCTTCTACCATGGTTTTTTTCGTCATGGACGGCCCAAAGAATGTCATGCAGCTGCATCTCCGGCCCGTCCAGGACGAAAAGCCCATTTTCTGTCATGATTTTTTGTCGTAGAAGTAGGAGCCCACCACATCTATGATGATACCGGGTTTTTTCACACTTATCGTCATAGAAGTGTCATATGTATGATAGAAAAAAATTTTGTTCGACCCAAAATGTCACGGATGTGTCATTTTTTGTAGTGGTGCGGGGCATGCGAGCACGCGTTTTTTCCATGCTAAGATGCAATCTCGCCGCAGAAAGAATTTCATTCACGCGCTCTGCAGCAATGACAAGGTTGTCGTGGATAACGGCGAGAAGGAGCAGATCATCCTCGACCATTTCTCCGAAGCCTTGGGCCACAGCAAGCAGCGAGGATGCACCCTGAACTGGGACAGTCTGAGCATTCCGGTTGTTGCTTCGTCTGAGCTGGATGGGCCGTTCACCATGGCAGAGGTCTGGGCGGCAATCCTGGCGTCCCCCACAGAAAAGGCACCAGGCCCGGACGGTTTCTCTGGTCAGTTTTATCGATCGTGTTGGCCGATCATCAAAGAAGAGGTCATGGCAGTTTTCAACAAATTCTATCAGATAGCCGGGAGTAATTTTGCTGATCTCAACTCTGCGCTCATTCCCCTGCTACCAAAGAAGGACGGTGCATCTGAGATCAGTCACTACAAGCCCATCAACTTAATTCACTCCATGGCAAAGTTAATCCCCAAAGTTCTCGCTCTCCACTTATCCCCTGCTCTGAACGGAATCATCTCGCTGGCGCAAACTGCTTTTCAGAAAGGAAAATGCATTCATGACAGTTTTCAGTATGTTCAGGGTTGTGTCAGAATGCTCTGCAGGGAGAAAAAACAGGCTTTGCTCTTCAAGCTTGATTTTGCCCGTGCTTTTGACTCCGTTTCATGGGCCTACATGATCGAGCTGCTGCAGCGCATGGGTTTTTCACAGCACTGGCGAAATTGGATGGCTCTACTGCTTTCAACTGCATCGTCCTCCTGCCTGCTCAGTGGGTCGCCGGGGCTAAGCTTCTTTCACGCCTGCGGGCTAAGGCAGGGCGATCCGTTATCTCCTCTGCTGTTCATTTTGGCCATCGACCCGCTGTTTGGCCTGCTGGATGCGGCCAGGACAGGGGGTTTGATTGCTCCACTGCCAGGTCGTGGGGCAAGCATGCGGGTTAGTCTGTACGCGGATGATGCAATCATTTTCGCCAATCCAATCAAGGAAGAAGTCACCACCCTTCTGAGTCTGCTACATTCCTTCGGAGAGGCCACGGGTTTGAAGCTCAACCAGGCCAAATTTGCAGTGATCCCAATGAACTGCGACGCTCTGCCGTTGTCCGAGGTGCTGCAAGGTTCGGGGGATCGATTGCTAGTTTCCCCACAACGTACCTGGGCCTACCGCTGTCCCCCAAGAGGCTACGTTTAGTGCATTTTCAGTTCCTCATCGAAAGAATCAAGTCGCGTCTAGCGGGCTGGAAGGGCAAGTTGATGTCGCTGGCGGGTCGACGCGTCCTGGTGCAGGCTGTACTCTCTGCGCTGCCAACCTTCGCCATGACCGTGCTCCAGGTGCCGAAGAAAATCCTCAAGGAGATTGACAAGGCGAGGCGTCGTTTTCTATGGGCCCAAGATGAGGCGCTGACGGGAGGGAAGTGCAAAGTGGCGTGGAAGCAGGTGTGCACTCCTACAGAGAAGGGCGGCCTGGGGATCCCTGACCTGTCGCAATTCGGATCGGCCCTTTGCCTGCGCTGGTTATCGGAGTCCTGGCAGCAACCGATGAGGCCCTGGACGGCCTTCCCCTTGCCATGCGATGACGGGGACCGGAAGCTGTTCGCGAGAGCAACAACGGTCACCATCGGTGACGGCCAAAGGCAGGTTTCTGGACATGCCCCTGGCTCAACAACGCACCTCTGAGCATCAACTTCCCGAGCCTGTTCAAGCACTCGAGGCGCAAAATTCGATCGATTGTCGCTGCCCTCGCCAACGATCAATGGATAAATGATCTCAGCCACGGCAACACAACCTCCATTGCTGTCGATTTCCTCAGACTATGGCGACGGCTCCAATAGGCTCAGATCACGCTCGACAACCAGGTCGCTCGTACTCGACTAGGAGGAGGGTGCTCGTACTCGACTAGGGCGGCGTACAAGATGTTTTTCAAGGACGCGCCGAGAACGGGCCACGGCATCGTCATCTGGAAAGGCTGGGCGCCGGGCACCGTCAAGATGTTTGCATGGCTGCTATACAACAACAGAATCTGGTGCAATGACAGGTTGCAGAGGAGGGGGGTGGCCAAACGGTTATTTCTGCGGCCTCTGTCTGAGAAGCCTCGAGTCTTCGCTGCATCTCATATGGGACTGCCCCTTCTCTAGGCTGGTATGGAGCACGGTTGCCACATGGAGCGGCTGCGAAGCGCTGGTGAGGGATTCCTGGACTAGGGGGTGTCCGGATAGCCGAACTATCATCTTTGGCCGGACTCCTAGACTATGAAGATACAAGATTGAAGACTTCGTCCCGTGTCCGGATGGGAATTTCCTTGGCGTGGAAGGCAAGCTTGGCGATACGGATATGTAGACTTCCTACCATTGTAAATCAATCATGTAACCCTAACCCTATTCAAAGGTCTATATAAGCGGAAGGGTTTTAGTCCGTAGGATCTAACAACAATCACACCATAGGCTAGCTTCTAGGGTTTAGCCTCCTTGATCTCGTGGTAGATCTACTCTTGTACTACCCATATCATCAATATTAATCAAGCAGGAGTAGGGTATTACCTCCATCGAGAGGGCCCGAACCTGGGTAAAAACATCATGTCCCTTGTCTCCTGTTACCATCCGCCTAGAAGCACAGTTCGGGACCCCCTACCCGAGATCCGCCGGTTTTGACACCGACATTGGTGCTTTCATTGAGAGTTCCTCTGTCGTCACCTATAGGCCCGATGGCTCCTTCAATCATCAACAACAACGCGTCCAGTGGTGAGACTTTTCTCCCGGATGACAGATCTTCGTGTTCGGCGGCTTTGCAATCAGGCCAATTCACTTGGCCATCTGGAGCAGATCGAAAGCTACGCCCCTGGCCATCAGGTCAGATTTGGGAGTTTGAACTACACAGCCGACATCCGCGGAGACTTGATCTTCGATGGATTCGAGCCATAGCCAAGCGTGCCGCACTGTCTCGATGGGCACGATCTAGCTCTGCCACGGACAAAGTGCCACGAGGTCGCACCGGCGTCCGCTCCGACCCTTAGCTCGGAGCCGACTCCCCCGATCGAGGACGAGTGGTTGGACACCGCATCGGGGGCTATGATCTCAACGGCGATTGAGCCAAACTCCATCCCTGTCCTTTGCGAAGACCGTGACTCCAAGGTGCTGGACTCCTCTCCGGACTCCGAACCCTCCGCGCCCCTGCCGATCGAATCCGATCGGGCATCGGTCATGGAGTTCACTACCGCGGACATCTTTCAGCACTCGCCCTTTTGCGACATCTTGAAATCACTAAAGTCTCTCTCTTTATCAGGAGAGCCCTGGCCGGACTATGGTCTGGAAGGTTGGGATGCGGACGACGAAGAAATTCAACGCCCACCCACCACCCACTTTGTAGCCACTGTCGAAAGCTTAAACGACGTGCTCGATTTTGACTCCGAAGACATCGACGGTATGGACGACGATGTAGGAGACAACCATGAACCAGCACCTATAGGATACTAGACAACCACCTCATCCCATGATGTATACATGGTGGATACATCTAAAGGAATTGACGACGAGGAACAACGGGACACTACGAAGGACAAATCCCTCGAAAAACAGTCAAAACGGCAACGTAAACGCCGCACCAAGTCCCGCCTCGACAAAGACCCAGACGTAGAGCAGGGCGAGCCGGTGGACGACGAACATGCTACCGAGCAACCGTCCGAACAGGACAACTTGGATAAACAACCCGTCCCCGGCGAAGATAACAGTCCGGACGATCTCACGCCGGACAAATTGTTGGAGCAGAAGAACCTCCACAAAAGGCTCGTCACCACTGCGCGTAGCCTGAAAAAGCAGAAGCGGAAGCTCAAAACAGCGGAAGATGCACTCAGAATCAGATGGAGCAAAGCACTCAACACCACAAACAAATACGGCGACAGTCGCCGAACAAAGAGCTACCCAAAGAGAAAACTACTGCCCGAATTTGATGAGGAGGCCGTAGAGCCCCCACAATCAAACGACAAGAAGGCCACCCGGTCGGATGGACGACCCCACGGCAAACAGAGAGCGGCAAATGGCGCCGCACACAAGCCGGTACGGGATCCGCATAAGGATTCGCATCAAAAGTATGGCCCAGTTATGTCCATCTATGGGCCGAGAAAGCAAGCTCTTCAAAGCAATACAAAACGCCAAATATCAGAACTGTTGGAAATATGCCCTAGAGGCAATAATAAAAGTATTATTATTATATTTCCTTGTTCATGATAATTGTCTTTTATTCATGCTATAATTGTATTATCCGGAAATCGTAATACACGTGTGAATACATAAACCACAATATGTCCCTAGTGAGCATCTAGTTGACTAGCTCGTTGATCAACAGATAGTCATGGTTTCCTGACTATGGACATTGGATGTCATTGATTACGGGATCACATCATTAGGAGAATGATGTGATGGACAAGACCCAATCCTAAGCATAGCACAAGATCGTGTAGTTCGTTTTGCTAGAGCTTTTCCAATGTCAAGTATCTCTTCCTTAGACCATGAGATCGTGTAACTCCCGGATACCGTAGGAGTGCTTTGGGTGTACCAAACGTCATAACGTAACTGGGTGACTATAAAGGTGCATTACAGGTATCTCCAAAAGTGTCTGTTGGGTTGACACGGATCGAGACTGGGATTTGTCACTCCGTATGACGAAGAGGTATCGCTGGGCCCACTCGGTAGTGCATCATCATAATGAGCTCAAAGTGACCAAGTGTTTGGTCACGGGATCATTCATTACGGTACGAGTAAAGTGACTTGCCGGCAACGAGATTGAACGAGGTATTGGGATACCGACGATCGAATCTCGGGCAAGTAAAATACCGATTGACAAAGGGAATAGTATACGGGGTTGATTGAATCCTCGACATCGTGCTTCATCCGCTGATATCATCGAGGAGCATGTGGGAGCCAACATGGGTATCCAGATCCCGCTGTTCGTTATTGCCCGAGAGCCATCTCGGTCATGTTCCAGATGTCTCCCGAACCCGTAGGGTCTACACATAAGGTTCGATGGCGGGGTTGTATGAATATGAGTATGCAGCAAACCGAATGTTGTTCGAGTCCCGAATGAGATCCCGGACGTCACGAGGAGTTCCGGAATGGTCCGAGGTAAAGATTTATATATGGGAAGTCTTATTTTGGTCGCCGGAAAAGTTTCGCACTTTATCGGTGTATTGCAGGAGTGCGAGAAGGGGTCCGGGGTCCACCTGCCCCGGGGGGCACATGGGCTGTAGGGGGTGCGCCTTGGCCTATATGGGCCAAGGGCACCAGCCCTAAGAGGCCCATGCGCCAAGGAGACTTGGGGAGGGGAGAGTCCTAAAGGGGGAAAGCACCTCCGAGGTGCCTTGGGGAGGATGGACTCCTCCCCCCCTCTTGGCCTCACCCCTTCCTTGGAGGAAGGGGCAAGGCTGCGCCCTCCCCCCCTCTCTTGCACGGAGATAAAGGGAGGGAGGGGTGGCCGCACCCATAAGCCTTGGTGCCTCCCTCCTCCCTGCAACACCTCCTCCTCCTCCCGTAGTTGCTTGGCGAAGCCCTGCCGGAGTTCTGCTGCATCCACCACCACGCCGTCGTGCTGCTGGATCATCATCAACCTCTCCTTCCCCCTTGCTGGATCAAGAAGGAGGAGATGTCATCCGCTCCATACGTGTGTTGAACGCGGAGGTGCTGTCCGTTCAGCACTAGGTCATCGGTGATCTGAATCACGGCGAGTACGACTCCATCATCCCCGGTCCATTGAACGCTTCCGCACGCGATCTACAAGTGGTATGTAGATGCAATCACTCTCCCATGACTCGTTGCTAGATGAACTCATAGATGGATCTTGGTGAAACCGTAGGAAAAAATTTAATTTTCTGCAACGTTCCCCAAAAGTGGCATCATGAGCAAGGTCTATGCGTAGTTCTCTATTGCACGAGTAGAACACAATTTCGTTTTGGGCGTAGATCTTGTCAACTTACTTGCCGCTACTAGTCTTTTCTTGCTTCAGCGGTATTGTGGGATGAAGCGGCCCGGACCGACCTTACACGTACGCTTACGTGAGACAGGTTCCACCGACTGACATGCACTAGTTGCATAAGGTGGCTAGCGGGTGTCTGTCTCTCCTACTTTAGTTGGAGCGGATTAGATGAAAAGGGTCCTTATGAAGGGTAAATAGAAGTTGACAAAATCATGTTGTGGTTATTCCTAGGTAAGAAAACGTTCTTGCTAGAACCCAATTGCAGCCACGTAAAAGATGCAACAACAATTAGAGGGCGTCTAACTTGTTTTTGCAGCAATTGTCATGTGATGTGATATGGCCAGAAGTTGTGATGAATGATGAATGATATATTGTGATGTATGAGATCATGTTCTTGTAATAGGAATCACGACTTGCATGTCGATGAGTATGACAACCGGCAGGAGCCATAGGAGTTGCCTTATTTTGTATGACCTGCGAGTCATTGATTCAACGCCATGTAAATTACTTTACTTTATTGCTAAACGTGTTAGCCATAGTAGTAGAAGTAATAGTTGGCGAGCAACTTCATGGAGACACGATGATGGAGATCATGATGATGGAGATCATGGTGTCATGCCGGTGACAAGATGATCATGGAGCTCCGAAGATGAAGATCAAAGGAGCTATATGATATTGGCCATATCATGTCACTACTTTATATAATTGCATGTGATGTTTATTATGTTTTATGCATCTTGTTTACCTAGAACGACGGTAGTAAATAAGATGATCCCTTATAATGATTTCAAGAAAGTGTTCCACCTAACTGTGCACCGTTGCTAAAGTTCGTCGTTTTGAAGCACCACGTGATGATCGGGTGTGATAGATCCTTACGTTCACATACAACGGGTGTAAGACAGTTTTACACATGCATAAACACTTAGGGTTAACTTGACGAGCCTAGCATGTACAGACATGGCCTCGGGACACAAGAGACCGAAAAGGTCGAACATGAGTCGTATGGAAGATACGATCAACATGGAGATGTTCACCGACGATGACTAGTCCGTCTCACGTGATGATCGGACACGGCCTAGTCGACTCGGATCATGTAACACTTAGATGACTAGAGGGATGTCAAATCTGAGTGGGAGTTCATTAGATGAACTTTATTATCATGAACAATAGTCTAAAATCTTTGCAAAATGTCTAGTAGATCAAATGGCCAACGTTCATGTCACCATGAACTTCAACGCGTTCTAGAAAACCAAGCTGAAAGATGATGGCAGCAACTATTCGGACTGGGTCCGAGCCCGAGATTATCCTCATAGCTGCCAGGAAACAATATGTCCTAGAAGCACCGCTAGGTGAAGCACCCATCCTGCAGAGAACCAAGGCGTTATGAACGGCTTGGCGGTCTCGTCTTGATGATTACTCCCTCGTTCGATGCGGCATGCTTTACAGCTTAGAACCGGGGCTCCAAAAGCGTTTTGAGCGACACGGAGCATATGAGATGTTCGAGGAGCTGAAACTAGTTTTCCAAGCTCATTCCCGGGTCGAGAGATATGAAGTCTCCGACAAGTTCTACAGTTGTAAGATGGAGGAAAATAGTTCTGTCAGTGAGCACATACTCAAAATGTCTGGGTTGCACAACCGCCTGTCCCAGCTGGACATTAACCTCTCGGACGAGGCGGTCATTGACAGAATCCTTCAGTCGCTCCCACCAAGCTACAAGAGCTTTGTGATGAACTACAATATGCACGGGATGGTGAAAACTATTCCTGAAGTATTTTCAATGCTGAAGTCAGCAGAGGTAGAAATCAAGAAGGAGCATCAAGTGTTGATGGTCAATAAAACCACTAAGTTCAAGAAGGCAAGGGAAAGAAGAACTTCAAGAAGGACGGCAAGGATGTTGCCGCGCCCGGTTAGCCAGTTGCCGGGAAGAAGTCAAAGAATGGACCCAAGCCTGAGACCGAGTGCTTTTATTACAAAGGGAAGGGTCACTTGAAGCGGAACTGCCCCCAAATACTTAGCAGACAAGAAGGCCGGCAACACTAAAGGTATATTTGATATACATGTAATTGATGTGTACCTTACTAGTACTCGTAGTAACTCCTGGGTATTTGATACCGGTGTCGTTGCTCATATATGTAACTCACAAAGGAGCTGCGGAATAAACGGAGACTGGCGAAGGACAAGGTGACGATCTTGCGCGTCGGGAATGGTTCCAAGGTTGATGTGATCGACGTCACGCTACCTCTACATTTACCTACGGGATTAGTTTTAAACCTCAATAATTGTTATTTAGTACCAAGTTTGAGCATGAACATTGTATCGAGGATCTCGTTTGTCTGAGATGGCTACTCATTTAAATCCGAGAATAATGGTTGTTCTATTTATATGAGAGAAATGTTTTATGGTCATGCTCCGATGGTCAATGGTTTATTTCTTAATAAATCTCGAACGTAATGTTACACATGTTCATAGTGTGAATACCAAAAGATGTAAAGTTGATAATGATAGTCCCACATACTTGTGGCACTGCCATATGGTCACATTGGTGTCAAGCGCATGAAGAAGCTCCATGTTGATGGACTTTTAGTGTCTCTCGATTATGAATCATTTGACACATGCGAACCATGCCTCATGGGCAAGATGACCAAGACTCCGCTCTCCGGAACAATGGAGCGAGCAACCAACTTATTGGAAATCATACATACCGATGTGTGCGGTCCAATGAGTGTTGAGGCTCGTGGAGGATATCGTTATGTTCTCACTCTCACTGATGACTTGAGTAGATATGGGTATGTCTACTTGGTGAAACACAAGTCTGAGACCTTTGAAAAGTTCAAGGAATTTCAGAATGAAGTAGAGAATCAACGTGACCGAAAGATAAAATTCTTGCGATCAGATCGTGGAGGAGAATATTTAAGTCACAAATTTGGTACACACTTAAGGAAATGTGGAATCGTTTCACAACTCACGCCGCTGGAACACCTCGGTAATAACGGTGTGTCCGAACATCGTAATCGCACTCTATTGGATATGGTGCGATCTATGATGTCTCTTACCGATTTACCGCTATCATTTTGGGGATACGCTCTAGAGACAGCTACATTCACTTTAAATAGGGCACCGTCTAAATCCGTTGAGACGACACCGTATGAATTATGGTTTGGGAAGAAACCTAAGTTGTCGTTTCTAAAAGTTTGGGGATGCGATGCTTATGTCAAGAAACTTCAACCTGAAAAGCTCGAACCCAAGTCGGAAAAATGCGTCTTCATAGGATACCCTAAGGAAACCATTGGGTATACCTTCTCCCTTAGATCCAAAGGCAAGATCTTTGTTGCCAAGAACGGGTCCTTTCTGGAAAAAGAGTTTCTCTCGAAAGGAGTAAGTGGGAGGAAAGTAGAACTCGATGAAGTACTACCTCTTGAACCGGAAAGTAGTGCAGCTCAGAAAATGTTCCTGTGGTGCCTACACCGGCGGAGAGGAAATTAATGATGATGATCAAGGTACTTGGATCAAGTTGCTACTGAACTTCGTAGGTCCACTAGGACACGTTCCGCACTGCAGTGGTACGGCAACCCCTGTCACGGAAATCATGTTGTTAGACAACGGTGAACCTTGAACTATGAAGAAGCGATGGCGGCCCAGATTCCAACAAATGGCTTGAAGCCATGCAATCCGAGATAGGATCCATGTATGAAAACAAAGTATGGACTTTGACAGAATTGCCCGATGATCGACGAGCGATAGAAAACAAATGGATCTTTAAGAAGAAGACGAACGCGGATGGTAATGTTACCATCTATAAAGATGACTTGTCGCTAAGGGTTATCGACAAGTTGAAGGGATTGACTACGATGAGACTTTTTCTCCCGTAGCGAAGCTTAAGTCCGTCCGAATCATGTTAGCAATTGCCGCATACTATGATTATGAGATATGGCAGATGGACGTCAAAACAGCGTTCCTTAACGGTTATCTTAAGGAAGAGCTGTATATGATGCAGTCGGAAGGTTTTGTCGATCCTTAGAATGCTAACAAAGTATGCAAGCTCCAGCGATCCATTTATGGGCTGGTGCAAGCATCTCGGAGTTGGAACATTCGCTTAGGGTTTATGCAGACTTATGGAGAAGCCTGCGTTTACAAGAAAGTGAGTGGGAGCTCTGTAGCATTTCTCATATTATATGTAGATGACATACTTTTGATGGGACATGATATAGAACTCTTGGACAGCATTAAGGCCTACTTGAATAAAAGTTTTTCAATGAAGGACCTTGGAGAAGCTGCTTATATATTAGGCATCAAGATCTATAGAGATAGATCAAGACGCCTCATAGGTCTTTCACAAAGCACATACCTTGATAAGATTTCAAGAAGTTCAAAATGGATCAGTCCAAGAAAGGGTTCTTGCCTGTACTACAAGGTGTGAGATTGAGCTCGGCTCAATGCCCGACCACGGCAAAAGATAAAGAAGAGATGAGCGTCATCCCCTATGCCTCGGCCATAGGTTCTATTATGTATGCCATGCTGTGTACCAAACCTGATGTAAACCTTGCCGTAAGTTTGGTAGGCAGGTACCAAAGTAATCCCGGCAAGGAACACTGGACATCGGTCAAGAATATCCTGAAGTACCTGAAAAGGACAAAGGACATGTTTCTCGTTTATGGAGGTGACAAAGAGCTCATCGTAAAGGGTTACGTCGATGCTAGCTTCGACACAGATCTGGATGACTCAAAGTCACAAACCGGATACGTGTATATGTTAAATAGTGGAGCAGTAAGCTGGTGCAGCTGCAAGCAGAGCGTCGTGGCGGGATCTACATGTGAAGCGGAGTATATGGCAGCCTCGGAGGCATCACATGAAGCAATTTGGGTGAAGGAGTTCATCACCGACCTAGGAGTCATACCCAATACGTCGGAGCCGATCAAACTCTTCTGTGACAACACTGGAGCTATTGCACTTGCCAAGGAGCCCAGGTTTCACAAGAAGACCAGGCACATCAAGCGTCGCTTCAACTCCATTCGTGAAAATGTTCAAGATGGGGACATAGAAATTTGCAAAGTGCATACGGATCTGAATGTCGCAGATCCGTTGACTAAACCTCTTCATGAGCAAAACATGATCAACACCGTAACTCTATGGGTGTTCGATTCATCACAATGTAACTAGATTATTGACTCTAGTGCAAGTGGGAGACTGATGGAAATATGCCCTAGAGGCAATAATAAAAGTATTATTATTATATTTCCTTGTTCATGATAATTGTCTTTTATTCATGCTATAATTGTATTATCCGGAAATCGTAATACACGTGTGAATACATAGACCACAATATGTCCCTAGTGAGCCTCTAGTTGACTAGCTCGTTGATCAACAGATAGTCATGGTTTCTGACTATGGACATTGGATGTCATTGATAACAGGATCACATCATTAGGAGAATGATGTGATGGACAAGACCCAATCCTAAGCATAGCACAAGATCGTGTAGTTCGTTTTGCTAGAGCTTTTCCAATGTCAAGTATCTCTTCCTTAGACCATGAGATCGTGTAACTCCCGGATACAGTAGGAGTGCTTTGGGTGTACCAAACGTCACAACGTAACTGGGTGACTATAAAGGTGCATTACAGGTATCTCCAAAAGTGTGTTGGGTTGACACGGATCGAGACTGGGATTTGTCACTCCGTATGATGGAGAGGTATCACTGGGCCCACTCGGTAGTGCATCATCATAATGAGCTCAAAGTGACCAAGTGTTTGGTCACGGGATCATGCATTACGGTACGAGTAAAGTGACTTGCCGGCAACGAGATTGAACAAGGTATTGGGATACCGACGATCGAATCTCGGGCAAGTAAAATACCGATTGACAAAGGGAATAGTATACGGGGTTGATTGAATCCTCGACATCGTGGTTCATCCGATGATATCATCGAGGAGCATGTGGGAGCCAACATGGGTATCCAGATCCCGCTGTTGGTTATTTCCCGAGAGCCGTCTCGGTCATGTGTGCATGTCTCCCGAACCCGTAGGGTCTATACACTTAAGGTTCGGTGTCGCTAGGGTTGTATGAATATGAGTATGCAGCAAACCGAATGTTGTTCGGAGTCCCGAATGAGATCCCGGACGTCACGAGGAGTTCCGGAATGGTCCGGAGGTAAAGATTTATATATGGGAAGTCTTATTTTGGTCGCCGGAAAAGTTTCGCACTTTATCGGTATTGTACCGGGAGTGCCGAAAGGGGTCCGGGAGTCCACCGGGGTCCACCTGCCCGGGGGCACATGGGCTGTAGGGGTGCGCCTTGGCCTATATGGGCCAAGGGCACCAGCCCCAAGAGGCCCATGCGCCAAGGAGACTTGGGGAGGAGAGTCCTAAAGGGGAAGGCACCTCCGAGGTGCCTTGGGGAGGATGGACTCCTCCCCCCCTCTTGGCCGCACCCCTTCCTTGGAGGAAGGGGCAAGGCTGCGTCCTCCCCCCCCTCTCTTGCACCTATATAAAGGTAGGGGAGGGAGGGGTGGCCGCACCCATAAGCCCTGGTGCCTCCCTCCTCCCTGCAACACCTCCTCCTCCTCCCGTAGTTGCTTGGCGAAGCCTTGCCGGAGTTCTGCTGCATCCACCACCACGCCGTCGTGCTGCTGGATCATCATCAACCACTCCTTCCCCCTTGCTGGATCAAGAAGGAGGAGACGTCATCCGCTCCGTACGTGTGTTGAACGCGGAGGTGCTGTCCGTTCAGCACTAGGTCATCTGTGATCTGAATCACGGCGAGTACGACTCCATCATCCCCGTTCCATTGAACGCTTCCGCACGCGATCTACAAGTGGTATGTAGATGCAATCACTCTCCCATGACTCGTTGCTAGATGAACTCATAGATGGATCTTCGTGAAACCGTAGGAAAATTTTTAATTTTCTGCAACGTTCCCCAAAAGTGGCATCATGAGCTAGGTCTATCCGTAGTTCTCTATTGCACGAGTAGAACACAATTTCGTTGTGGGCGTAGATCTTGTCAACTTACTTGCCGCTACTAGTCTTTTCTTGATTCAGAGGTATTGTGGGATGAAGCGGCCCGGACCGACCTTACACGTACGCTTACGTGAGACAGGTTCCACCGACTGACATGCACTAGTTGCATAAGGTGGCTAGCGGGTGCCTGTCTCTCCTACTTTAGTTGGAGCGGATTAGATGAAAAGGGTCCTTATGAAGGGTAAATAGAAGTTGACAAAATCACGTTGTGGTTATTCGTAGGTAAGAAAACGTTCTTGCTAGAACCCAATTGCAGCTACGTAAAAGATGCAACAACAATTAGAGGACGTCTAACTTGTTTTTGCAGCAATTGTCATGTGATGTGATATGGCCAGAAGTTGTGATGAATGATGAATGATATATTGTGATGTATGAGATCATATTCTTGTAATAGGAATCACGACTTGCATGTCGATGAGTATGACAACCGGCAGGAGCCATAGGAGTTGTCTTATTTTGTATGACCTGCGAGTCATTGATTCAATGCCATGTAAATTACTTTACTTTATTGCTAAACGTGTTAGCCATAGTAGTAGAAGTAATAGTTGGCGAGCAACTTCATGGAGACACGATGATGGAGATCATGGTGTCATGCCGGTGACAAGATGATCATGGAGCCCCGAAGATGAAGATCAAAGGAGCTATATGATATTGGCCATATCATGTCACTACTTTATATAATTGCATGTGATGTTTATTATGTTTTATGCATCTTGTTTACTTAGAACGACGGTAGTAAATAAGATGATCCCTTATAATGATTTCAAGAAAGTGTTCCCCCTAACTGTGCATCGTTGCTAAAGTTCGTCGTTTCGAAGCACCACGTGATGATCGGGTGTGATAGATCCTTACGTTCACATACAACGGGTGTAAGACAGTTTTACACATGCATAAACACTTAGGGTTAACTTGACGAGCCTAGCATGTACAGACATGGCCTCGGGACACAAGAGACCGAAAGGTCGAACATGAGTCGTATGGAAGATACGATCAACATGGAGATGTTCACCGACGATGACTAGTCCGTCTCACGTGATGATCGGACACGGCCTAGTCGACTCGGATCATGTAACACTTAGATGACTAGAGGGATGTCAAATCTGAGTGGGAGTTCATTAGATGAACTTTATTATCATGAACAATGGAATGCGGACAACGAAGAAATTCAACGCCCACCCACCACCCACTTTGTAGCCACTGTCGAAAGCTTAAACGACGTGCTCGATTTTTACTCCGAAGACATCGACGGTATGGACGACGATGTAGGAGACAGCCATGATCCAGCACCTATAGGATACTGGACAACCACCTCATCCCATGATGTATACATGGTGGATACACCTAAAGGAATTGACGACGAGGAACAACGGGACACTACGAAGGACAAATCCCTCGAAAAACTGTCAAATTGGGAACGTAAACGCCGCACCAAGTCCCGCCTCGACAAAGACCCAGACGTAGAGCAGGGCGAGCTGGTGGACGACGAACATGCTATCGAGCAACCGTCCGAACAGGACAACTTGGATAAACAACCCGTCCCTGGCGAAGATAACAGTCCGGACGATCTCACGCCGGACAAATTGTTGGAGCAGAAGAACCTCCACAAAAGGCTCGTCACCACTGCGCGTAGCCTGAAAAAGCGTAAGCGGAAGCTCAAAACAGCAGAAGATGCACTCGTAATCGATGGAGCAAAGCACTCAACACCACAGACAAATACGGCGACAGTCGCCGAACAAAGAGCTACCCAAAGAGAAAACTATTGCCCGAATTTGATGAGGAGGCCGTAGAGCCCCCACAATGAAACGGCAAGAAGGCTACCCGGTCGGATGGACGACCCCATGGCAAACAGAGAGCGGCAAATGGCGCCGCACACAAGCCGGTACGCGATCCGCATAAGGATTCGCATCAAAAGTATGGCCCAGTTAGGTCCATCTATGGGCCGAGAAAGCACGCTCTTCAAAGCAATACAAAACGCCAAATATCAGAACATCACGGCGCACCCAAATACAGGGGTGCCGCACACCCCTTGTGTTTCACCGATGAGGTGCTGGATCACGAATTCCCAGCGGGATTCAAACCCGTAAACATATAGGCATACGACGGAACAACAGACCCTGGAGTCTGGATTGAGGATTACATCCTCCACATACACATGGCTAGAGGAGACGATCTCCACGCCATAAAATACTTACCCATCAAGCTCAAAGGGCCAGCCCGGCATTGGCTCAAAAGCCTCCCTGAAAATACCATTGGAAGTTGGGAAGAGCTCGAGGATGCTTTTCGGCAAATTTTCAAGGGACTTATGTCCGTCCTCCGGATGCGTATGATTTAAGTCATATAACTCAACAACCCGGAGAGTCAGCCCCCAAATTCTGGAACAGGTTCCTCACCAAAAGAACCAAATAGTCGACTGTCGGACGCCAAGCCTTAGCAGCTTTCAAACACAACGTCCGAGACGAATGGCTCGCCAGACACCTCGGCCAGGAGAAGCCAAGAACCATGGCTGCACTAACAAGCCTCATGACCCGCTTTTGCGCGGGAGAGGATAGCTGGCTAGCAAGATGTAGTACCAGCGACCCAAGTACATCCGAAGTCAGGGATGGGAATGGGAAACCACGACGCAGCAAGGACCAGCGCCGGATTAAGGGGAACGGTCCAAAGAGCACGGCAGTCAACGCCGGATTCAAAAGCTCATGGCAGAACAATAAAAAACTGCCCCTTAAGGACAATAGCGATGAGCTATCCAACTTAAACAAAATCTTGGACAAGATATGCCAAATCCACAATACACCCGGGAAGCCTGCAAACCATACCCACAGAGATTGTTGTGTCTTCAAGCAGTCCGGCAGACTCAACGCCAAACACAAGGGGCTCGACACACCAAGCGAGGATGATGACGAGCACCACAAGCAGAGCCCCGGAAAACAAAAGAATTTCCCACAAAAAGTCAAAACAGTAAACTCACTTCAAGTGACAAAAGGGAAAAACAGAGCGGCGCCCATAGAAACACGTGCCGCACGGTCTATCCCAGCAGAATCCCAACGATGGTTGTCAAAACCAATCATCTTCGATCATCAGGACTATTCCGGAAGTATCCGGAGCGCAGGATGGACTGCCTTGATATTAGATCCTATAATCGACGGACTCCAATTTACACAAGTCCTAATGGACGGAGGTAGCGATCTAAACATGCTATATCAGGACACAATTCGCAAAATGGGGATAGACCCAACCAAAATTCGCCATAGCAACACCGCCTTCAAAGGGGTAATGCCAGGCCTGTATGCCCATTGTACGGGCTCCCTACTGCTAGAAGTTGTGTTCGGCTCATCCGACAACTTCCGCCGCGAAAAGTTAACCTTCCACATCGCCCCATTCGAAAGTAGCTATCAAGCACTACTGGGGCGTGAAGCTTTCGCCCGCTTTAACGCAATACCGCATTACGCATCTCTTACACTTAAAATGCCTGGTCTACGCGGCATAATCTCATTAAAAGGGAGTATTAAGTGTTACTCGAGCACGGAAGAACGTGAGACTGCCTTGCCAGCCCCACACCAATCCGGCTCCACTAATCAAAGCACCTGAATAGGTCATTCAAACCCCGGACACGGCTAGACGAGTCCGGCGCCTACTAGCGTATACCCCCATACAAGGGCTGCACGCACGCATAACAAGAGACAATAAAGCTCAATTTTATTCACCTCTCGAACCGTACTCTGTTTATTTAATATAAAGTACATTTCTCGCACGATATTTTTTCTTTTCAACTAAGTTCTTCTCTTTACAGATGAACACCGTGCTACACCCGCCCGTGATACGGCACAATGGAGACACAAAGCGCAGACATGCAGCAGGACCCGTCGCAAGGATTCTTTTCAGATTAAGACCTGCGTAAACCTTTTTACTGTCTCTTGTTGATACACATCCCCGGTTTCTTGCTGTAACCGAGGAGGAGGCTGGCGTTTTGGCATCGGCCGCACCAGAATTTTTATGCGTGCACGGACACCAGGGCTTAGGGCATTATTCTGCCTGCTTTCATAAAGACCGAATACATTAGGGAGTGTTCGGCGTCTCGAAAGTTAGGCCTTATATGCATCAGCTCGAATCATGTCTTTGGTCAAATGTTGGGTTTGCCGGCTCCCAGGTTTTGGTACCTTACGTTCTATTATATCGGCTAAGGTAGCACTGGGAGAACCACTGCGATTGTGCCCCGGTTGAGCTGGGTTGAGCACCTCAGTGGAGAAAGCTAAAACTGACTGTCATGATATAGCGTGAGACTGGTCAACCACTTGATGACCCAGCGGAATGTTTAGAATTCCCACGCATTGACGAAGGGCTGTTTCCCAGTCAGGCACATACGCGCCCCGAATTCGGGAGAGCGTGGTGCCCCTAGGGGCTATATAGTAGCCCCACCATCGAGCTCCTATGGCTAAGTGAAAGTTATAAAGCATTATAGTCCGGTTGCCTAGTTTTCTACGCTATCACCTCCTTCACAGGACAAAGACGTTGGATTAAGTGTGAAAATGCGCCTTTTTTGCAAACACCTCCACACTATGTGCGTGGGGGCTGAAGCCGAAGACTGCCATCTTTCAGGTTATATACACATATACATCAACGTCGCGACAGAGGCGTTTTAATACTTGAACGCACAAGTATAAAAAGCCCTTATATTATATTGAAACATTGTTTTCACAAATCACACATGTCATTTAAACATAATATCCTTCGAGCACTGCGTCTCTATTAAACGAGCGCCCTGCAGGACTTCCTCAAAATAGTGCTCGGCAGGTACTCAGCTTCTGTCCGAATCTTGGGATGCAACGTCGGTGGCCTTCATGTCCGCCCAGTATGTCTTGACACGGGCAAGAGCCATCCGCGCTCCCTCATTACACGCCGACCGCTTCATTGCGTCGATACGCGGTACCGCACCAAGGAACTGCTGCACTAAGCCAAAATAACTCTTTGGCTGTGCGCCGCCTAGCCACAAATGAGTCATGACATGCTTCAGGGCAAATCCGGATAATCGATTCAGCTCGGCCCATTCGGCCAAACGATCGGTTAACGGAAGAGGACGCTCCGGACTATGGAATTGCGACCAAAATAGCTCTTCCCTTTTGTGCCCCTTCTGGCCTCGGAAGCGCTCAATCGCGTCTGCAGCGCTCGCCGCTAAGTCCAGATAAGCATCCTCCGAACTCCACAGCTTGTCCAACTGAGCATACTTCGGATCCGTATATTTCCTCCGCAGCAGAAACGGTTTTCCAGCCGTAATATCCCCGGCCTGACTCAGCTCCTCCTTGGCAGCTCTCATAGCGCAACGGGCGTCCTTGGATTCGGCGGTGGCCTTTTTCAGGTCCTCTTGTTCTGCTTGACGTTCTTTTTCAAGAACCTCGCAGCGGTCGGTAGTATTCTTCAGTTTCAGGGCCAAATTGGCCATTTCCTCTTTGCTTCGGCGGTGAGCAGCCCGTTCGGCTTTCAGCTATTCGGCCGCCGTTAAAGCGGCCGACATTTCTTCGGGCTTGCTCTTTAGCTCGGGCAAGTTCCGCCAAGCAGCCTCTCCACAGCAGCGGCACCGTGCGCATCAAAGCATACAAGTAGTAAGGCATGGGCATCAAGCTCCCTTACCAGTTGTCCGCGGAGAAGTCGCATACCTTGTGACTCGTCAAACCGTTTATTGACCAGCGCGATGTCCACATCCGCCTCGTCAAGTTACCGCTTTAGTTCGGCAAATTCATCGATCCGCTAGCCGGACGCCCGCCACCTACATAGGAACGGCGACATGTTAGTATCGAGATTATGATCCTCGCACACCGCCGGGCCAGACAGCATTTCGAGTCTCGTGGGCTACTATCTATACAGGCGCATTCTATATGCATAACTGCCGAAGGTACATCATTTTTTTCAGACCTCAAACCCCGCCAAGAACTTCGCGGCTCCATGCAATCCGCTCTCAGCGGATGCAATTCTTTCAATTACCGTAGCCATTAGCGCACGGTGATCTTCTCGGATATACGCTCGCCCGAGCAGGTCCTTCAGCTCCTCCGACCGCACGCCAGTTGGCGCCGGACCGTCTGCCCGCCTCACGGACTCGGGAAACTCTCCGTGATTTATTACTTCAGGGTCGCCCGCCTCACACGAGGGTGCGATAGGTGGAGGCGTTGGCTCTCTATCATCTCCGGACGAAGATCCCCCGAAGACGAGCTCTGCTGAGAAGGGCTGAGATCCGAACTACAAGGTACAATTTCGGTTATCTTCAGAAATAAATACAGGGATGTTCTTTATTCATAGGACCCCTTCTTTTTTACTTACGGCTCGCTGGAGGGCTGATCCCCTTGGGGAAATAGTGCGGCTGGGGTACTTCCCGGCGCCGGACTTTCTGACGAAGACTTCTTTCCCCGTTTAGAGGCCTTGGCTTCCGGGTCTTCGGAGGCGGTCCTCTTCTCCCCTTGGGGGGGAGGATCCCTGATCTCCTCTTCCTTGAAAGCCTTCTTCGCAGAGGCAGTTGCTTCCCTGCTCCCCCCTTCGCCTTCTTTAAAAGGCGCGGCCTTCAACATCTTGGTCAGCATGCGATCCGGCGTGGTCTCTGGGAGGGGAGCCGGACACCTTATCAACTTTGCCTTGGCTATCCACTCCTGTTCAAGAAACGGCTCCCTTAAAGGGCATATATATGATAAATGAATGAATAGCCTGTCCGGTTACAGGGTTACTTACTTGATTATCTGGGTGATTGCAGCTTAGACCTGCGTCCTCGGTCAAGTCCGGACACTTCTCTTGTGATCCGAAGAACAGTTTGTACATCTCCTTGGGCGTCGCGCCCATAAAATGTTGGAGAGCTCGTGGTCCCTCCGGATTAAACTCACACGCACGGAGGGGACGACGTTTGCGGCGTATAGGCGCCGAATCAGCATAACCTGCGCCGCCACGACCAGATTGATCTCTCTTTCTTGGAGGTCTCGAATACGGCCCTGCAGCAGAGGAACGTCCTTGGACGGCCCCCAGTCGAGCCCCCGGTTGACCCATGATGCCAGCCGCTGTGGTGGACTTGAGCGGAAGGCGGGTGGCGCCACCCATTTGGTGCCCCTGGGAGCGGTGATATAAAACCACCTGCTACACAAACCAAGCTCCTCTTGAAAAAAGCCCTCGGCCACGGAGCATCAAGACACTTGCTTATGACCGCCCCTCCGCACTCTGCTTGTTGCCCCTCGATCATCTTCGGCTCCACCTTGAAGGTCTTGAAACCACAATCCAAAGTGAGGGGTAATATGGAGGAAGGCTTCACATACGACAATGAATGACGAGATATGGAGGATGGACTCCGGATTCAAGTCATGGAAATCCAGCCCATAATAAAACATGAGCCCCCGACAAAGGGATCCGTCGGAAGCCTAAACCCGAAGGAAGTGAGACACGAACACCACGCTCTCGCCGGGCTCGGAGTGGGAATGACCTGCCTCGAGCAGGCAGCCTATGCGAGATCTCGCCGGTTAGATACCACGCCTCGCAGCTTTAGCACATCTTTTTCTCGTGACGGAAGAATACATCCATCGGCCGAGCTGGTCGGAGCGGACATCGTCGAAGGTCCGGCGCCTAAATCTGAAGCTTTGGGTGTTAGAACTCGAAGCGCGAGGCGAACTCGATGGAGGGTGGAAAAAAGAAGAGGGCCTTGGTCTCATTATAAAGAGGTTGAATTCCAAGAGCCCTCCCCATGGTCGATTGGGACTCGCCTTCGATAGAGGAGGCGTGCCAACGGGCACGGTTGGGTTACCCACGTCCGTATTGATGAGAATCCCGGAATAAGGGGGCACGATCTCCGCTTTGATAAGACGTGCCAAGGAAACCGCCTCGCTAAACGCGCTGAGGCAGGACAGTAAAAAAACAACTCGAATAAAGGCTTGGCCGTGGTGTGATGTCACGCCGCGGAATACTCAAATGATCGTGCAAAAATTATTCTCTACAAAGGGTATGTGGAACTTGTTTTGCAGAGCCGGACACTATCCTTGTGTTCGAAACCTTCTATGAAGTATTCGGAGGAGGAACCCGCCTTGCAATGCCGAAGACAATATGCGCGCCGGACTCGTCGTCATTGAAGCCTGGTTCAGGGGCTACTGAGGGAGTCCTGGACTAGGGGGTGTCCGGATAGCCGAACTATCATCTTTGGCCGGACTCCTAGACTATGAAGATAAAAGATTGAAGACTTCGTCCCGTGTCCGGATGGGACTTTCCTTGGCGTGGAAGGCAAGCTTGGCGATACGGATATGTAGACTTCCTACCATTATAACCGACTCTGTGTAACCCTAACCCTATTCGGTGTCTATATAAACCAAAGGGTTTTAGTCCGTAGGACGAACAACAATCATACCATAGGCTAGCTTCTAGGGTTTAGCCTCCTTGATCTCGTGGTAGATCTACTCTTGTACTACCCATATCATTAATATTAATCAAGCAGGAGTAGGGTATTACCTCCATCGAGAGGCCCCGAACCTGGGTAAAAACATTGTGTCCCTTGTCTCCTGTTACTATCCGCCTAGACGCACAGTTCGGGACCCCCTACCCGAGATCCGCCAGTTTTGACACCGACAGCTGAGCTTAAGCCGGCGGCCTGCCCACAGTTCTCTTCAGCATTGCCCATTGATGATCATGCGCACGCCGACCGACCAGAGGAGGGGAGCCAAAACGATGGCGATGCTGGTGGCTTGGCACATTTGGAAGGAGCAGAATGCATGCGTTTTCAGAGGGAAAACGCCGCAGACTGACGATGTGCTTCAAGCCGTCAAACTTGATCTTCAGTCTTGGAGGGCTGCTGGAGCAGCATGTCTAGAGCCCCCGTTCGGGGACGCATCTGCGAGGTAGTTAGCTAATGTTGGGCGTCTCTGGACGCCGCCTCTGTTTTTCTCTTTTTCTCTGCTCTTGTGAGCCTTTTCTCTTTACCATGATCACTTGATCCCCGCATGTTTTCCGTATGCTTCCTTCTAAATCAATGAAGCCGGCCAAAAACCGGATCTTAAAAAGAACTTTATAAGAATCTAATGAAACCAATTTGATATTATAAATGTTGATTTTTTTTCATAAACATAGTCAAACTTTAAAAATGTTGTCTTAGGACAAATCTAGAATTTCAATTGATTTGGAACATAAGGAGTGTTATTTTAGTTTCATATTTTCCCTTTTAAATGTCCTCGGTTTTTAATATGTTTTCTCAACTTTTTGTTTTTCTAATTATCCGAGCTCTTCTCAAGAGAGCCACTATTTTACTATGATTTATGAGTTCCGTGTTATTTTGCAATTTTATATGCGGACTGCGCTGCCATATGCGGACGTGTTATATAATCTGAACTCATAGCCACCCTTCCCGAAAAGAAAAGAATATTGCATTGAAAAAAAAAACTAGGAGGCCCACTTTTGAACAAATGATATCTATTGATTGGAATTCTAAGGCAAAAACTCCTGTACTTTATTTAATATACCCCCTCCCCCCCCCCCCCCACCCCCAAGTATCAATATAAATTATTCCTTGGGAATGTATGAATATCTGTTATGTATATACTCCCTCCGTCCGAAAATACTTATTCTTGAAATGGATAAAATGAATGTATCTATAACTAAAACAAGTCTAGATACATCCATTTCTAGGACAAGTATTTCCGGATGGAGGGAGTACTTCTTTGTGTAGTAGTGATCACATGATCGACCGACTCAATCTCAACAGCAAGTACAACAATGGAGCAGCCGATGCTAAAGGCCCTAACTCTATCTTGTCCTGCTCACACATTCATAAATTTTCCCAAAATAAATCCTCATATATACTCCCTCCGTCACAGAAATTTTGTCTTAGATATGTCTAGATACGGATGTATCAAATCACGTTTTAGTATTAGATACACCGTATCTAGAAAAATCTAAGACAAGAATTTTAGGACAGAGGAAGTACATGTGTATGTCCATGTATAGTGACTTTTTGTTGTATAATGTATAACAGACAAATCAAAATAAATAGCCGTCCTGTGTGGGACCCCCTATATGTTGCTCTTTGCGATCCGCACCCCCCCCCCTACCTCGACTGGGCTAGCTCGTACATCGAGTGTTGTTGCTGGTTATTTCGTGTTCTTGGTTTTTCTATTTTCCTTTGCTTATTTGTCTCTTATTTACATTTTTTTCAAAAATCACGAAACTAATCTATTATTAAAAAGTGATAAATTCTAAATAATGTAAATGTTTTTTAGCATTGAACAATTGAAAAATAAGAAATAAATAGAAATAAAATAAAAAACAGTAGAAGTAACAATACAAATAAAAAACAAAACATCAATTCGGCCACCGGTTTGGCGAGATAGAACCGAAGACATGTTGAGGCGGCACTGTATTGTTTAAGCGACCCATTGCGGCATCGCCTCGCCCACTCGGCCCTCGCCGCCTCCTCTCGAGTATCAATGTATCAGGAAGACAAAATATGCTGGAGACCAGGGCACGGCTTCCAAGGTCGTGGCGGCCGCAAGGCAGCACCGCAACAACAAACTGTTCTCCTAGATCTGGGATATTTTTGGGGCCGAGCAACCCCGTGTCTGTCATGCTCCGAGCTCACTTTCATGTCTTTCTATGTACATGACTTAGTGAGTTGATCTAATCCCATGTTGTACCACTCTCCTTCTATCAATGAAAAGATACACAACCTTAACGTATTCATGAAAAAAAGATTTGGGATATTTCTCTCCCAATTTTGTTCTCCATGCAAGTAAATGATGTAATCCTGGAATTTATTGTAGTTTTCTCATGGTTTTGTTTGTAGCATGCTGCTTTTTATCTACTACTCGCACAGTTAGCATCATGAGCTTAGTAATCACCGTAGGTAGCAGTAGTAAATTAGTCGAGGCGGACGGCGAGTGTGCAGACTGTATATACACTGCATCCGTGCGTACGTGCCCCTGGCCCTCACAGCACGAAGACCACTCATTCGCCCGTCCCCGTTGGTCGCGAGCCCGCGACCGCGACGTCCGGCCGTCTCCGGCCAGCCAGGCTAGCTGGCACGAGCCGATCGACGGCGGAGGGCAGCACGGGATTCGATCCTGGCCGTCCGCCCGCGCGTCCCCACGTGGTAGCTAGGGACTGGAAGACGGCGACGTGCGGCGGTGAAATCATGCCGCTGCCTTCCAGGTAAAAGACGTGTCGAGTGCAACAAGCAGCAACGTCTCCGTCGAAGAAAGAAAAATATACTTCCTCTGTTCTTAAATATAAGAACAGTAGAGATTTTAACATGAACTATATATGGATGTATATAAACTTAGTTTAGAGTGTAGATTCCCTTATTTTGCTGCGTATGTAGTCCATACTGAAACTTTTATAAGGACTTATATTTGAATGAGTGAATTTACACTTTAAAATATGGCTATATACATCTGTATGCAGTTTGAGTGGAAGACTTATATTTACGAACGGAGGGAGTAGAATGCATGCATAAATGTACTCGTTAAACCCTAAAATTATCGTTGTTTAAAAAAGGTTAATAGCGGAAGGAGAGTCAGGTAGATAGAGGAGAGAGGACCTTCTTTATTTTAACGAGCTGATGATGACCTGGTCTTGGTAGACCGTATGTATATAGAGTACATGCGTCCAGCTCGGCGGGAAGTCTCCACGGCAGCAGGTTGACGTGGTCCGTTGAGGTGGTCAGGCGAGCGATCCGCACGTACGTCATCACCCAAGGGGCGTCCTGCACGCCACGCTGGTGCGAGGGCCGACGCACGGCCCAGATGTGCCCACGTGTCGCCACGGACGGATGGATGTCGCGGGGTTCAAGGCTATTGCTTCGCGCCGCCGCGGATGACGACAGCACGACCCGGCACACACTATCCAGATGGGCGCGTTTGACATTCGCGGGAAAATATGCTCCGCCCAGCCCGGGTAGACCTGCTCTCCTGTAGTACGTACACAAAGCCTTGACAATCTCTGAAAAACTTAAACACCTGTCTCCTACTCCCTCCGTTCGGAATTACTTGTCACAGAAATGGATGTATCTAGACGTATTTTAGTTGTAGATACATCCATTTTTATCATTTTTTAGACAAGTAATTTGGAACGGAGGGAGTATTTGTGAATGCACAGTGGCGCAACATGAGCATAATTCATGAGCGCCGGGGGTGCCGGCGCAGTTTCAGAAAAAAAACTCAGCACCAACCGGAATCAGAATCATCGAAATCCAGTGGTTTCGGTTTGTATTTCAGCCAAAGGACCAGAATTGTCACTTGAATTCAGTTAAATATTTGAGGTTTTTTTAAAAAAATATTTGAATTTATGCGTACTACGAAGACCGCTGAAATATTTTGACCGAAAGGTAAATATTTCAAGATCCACCGAATTCAATGAATTTCATCAAAATCTCACTGGAAGTGAAAACCATAGCCATGACTCGAATGAAAACAAATTCACAAGGAAGGAGGGGCCATATTCTGATTCAAACAGTAGTTGGACCTCTAATACAACATGTTCTGCGATGGAGTGCAACAATTTAGGAGTGTCATGGTCATGTTGGCCTGCACTAACGCTCCGCCACAGATAGGTTTGTTAGTGATTCCCGCTAGTCCCAGACTACTACTCCCTCTGTTCTCAAATAATTGTCTTTCTAGCCATCTCAAATGGACTACAACATACGGATGTATGTAGACATGTTTTAGAGTGTAGATTCACTCATTTTGCTCCGTATGTAGTCACTTGTTGAAATCTCTAGAAAGACAATTATTTAGGAACGGAGGGAGTACATTTTAGTCTAAACAAATACTCTATCTGTCCCAAAATAAGTGACTCAAAGTTAGTACAAAGTTGAGTCGCTTATTTTAGGACGGAGGGAGTATAAGACAAGAATTTTGGGACGGAGGGAGTATAAATGGAAGGTGTGTATGTGTGAATCATCGTGAATGGAATATGTTGAAAATGCTAACACGAGCTTCCGAAGATGATGTTTGAAGAAAGCATCCATGTTGGTGTGACATCAATTTTTTAGGAGAGGGACATATGCATTTCCTTTTCGATCAAGGAACCACTCCACGCTATTTATTGCTAAAGTTGGTCGAACCAGAAATCACATATGAAAACGGTTTTGCTATCACCGGACAACTGAGAAGTATCTATTCTCAAGTCATTCCGGTCAAGGTTTCATGGAAGCACAAAAAGAATGACAAAATCATGATTAGCATCTGTTAGTTTAAACCAAGGACAAAAAAAAAAATCAAAATCGACCGAAACACCATGCACCGGACCTCCATATACGGAACACAAATAAGACACCCCAAATTTTGACTTTCATTATATATGAAGGGAGAATAAATATTAGACATAGTTTAACATGGCGGAAAAAACTTAGGCTAATCCTGGAAGCACTTGTAGCAATGAGTAGAATCTCACGGTAGCTTCCACCTCGGTCAGTGTTTCATGGGACACAAAAGGGAAGAGAAAAATCTTAATCTGACAACTGTAAGCAGTGAGCCCACTAAGACAAAAGGCAATGCCACATAAAAAGTATTGCGCAAAATGTATACTCCCTCCGTCCCAAAATGTAAGACGTTTTTTGACACTAGCATAGTATCAAAAAACGTCTTACATCTCGGGACAGAGGGAGTACAAAAGAACATGCTAACGTTTAGACGTTGAGTTTGGAGACAAGCACTCCTGGTCCTGGAGCATCATTGTTTACGGCTCCTTGGAAGGTTGTGGCCGTTAGCTCGAGCATTTGGCAGTTGTGCAACGGTTTATGTTGGTACTATATTTGTCTAGCTATAGGGGAATCGAAACCACTTGCGTATAACCAAAACAGGAGGAAACGAAACAAGGGAAAGATCCCAAGGCAATGCACAGTTGCGCACCCTGTGTCCCTGTCCCGCGGTGCTGTGTGTGTCCCTTGCATTTGGTCCCTTCCCATATGTTGCACCAGCTTGTCCTTTCCGTGTCATGCATTACATTTGCACCTCAGGGTCTCATATCCTCATGTTTTTTCCAAAGAGGCCCTCATATGCTACAATGCATCGTGTAGGGCAAGAACCTACAAACACAAGGATTAATTTTCTCTGAGATCAAATTAAATTAAATTGGATGAAATCAGGGCACTTTATGAAGCCAAATCACTGGGATCATACAGATGCAGATAATATTCATCAAGGGAATAAATCTGGCAAAAAGATAGACCAAAAGTGGAGGAAAAATGTCAAGAGGAAGATCCCAGGCATGTATGCATGTGTGATACTGATAATATAACCCTGTCCCCTAAGTGATGTGTGTGTCCCATGTATTTGGCCTGATCGTCACATCCAATGTATTTGGCCACCAAGCCTGTCCTTTCTGTGTCACTCTGCCCTGCACCTCTCATGTATATGTTCATCTCCTATGCACAGTTCTGGCTTTCAATAATCACGATACACATACATACATACATGTAGTGCACTCATCCCATCTGCAATGGTGTTTATGGAATTTCTAGTTAGGCAAGAGGTACAGAAAGAGAGCCTGGTTTTCTCAAATCAATTATTTGTTTACGAGTTCTCAAATCAAACTAGACTGGATGAAATCCAAAAATACCCAAATGAACATGGGTCTAGACCGGACCTGGTTAAAAATAAATTTAAAAAAGGATCTAACAGTTCTGAATTTTTTTTTGACAATTACGGTATAGTGTTACACTCACGTGTATAGTTTCGCAAAGAAAGACTTATGTGATCTTCTGTGTGAAAAAAGAGACAACACCGGTTCTTTGAAAAGTTCTTATTCAAGTTTTTGTAAGTTATACTTTGGTTTTTTCCACCCGTAAGAACATTCAAGTCATTTTTTCGCGGATTCGTATGTGAGTATAGCATTTGACCATTTTTGCCCAAAAAGGTTTCAGAATTGTTTGGTTATTTTTAAATTAAAATGTTATATAGGATGCGCCCAGAACCATATCCCAAAAATCCGCACCGGGGATGAAATCAAGATAATTCACGAAAACAAATCAGTGAGATCCCACAGATAATATTCATTAAGAGAACAAATCTGGCAAACATAAATATGGGTTAAGAAAAGGGAGGAGGAAAAATGGGACCGGGAGGGGGGATTGCCTGAACCCTGAAGGAGTGCTTCACTCTCTACTGATACCTGCGCATCAACCAATCACATTAGCCAAGATGATAAAGATACAAAATATACAAAGGGAGGGGGGGGGGGGGTCTTCTGCGCAGCCAAGCGACTATAAAGATACAAAATATACAGAACAAATGTCAAGTTAAGATGATAGAATAGCAATTGGCATCTCGACTTATAGGGGCTGGGGGTCACACACCTCAACTATTGCCATGTTGGGAAATTGCAAATCAATTAAGTAGGAACATATGATAAATCTTCCTGTTTAAAAATGGTCAGGTGCAATGGACATATGTCATATATCCAACATAGAGTATCCGCAATACAAAACACAAATACGAAACTACAAACAGATGAACTTAGATATAAATTTCGCCGACTTAACATTAAATATTAAACTCACAACTTGACAGTTCAGTTTTGCACATAATTTGACCATATTGTTAGTGAAATTCATCCACCTATCATTGGTTCACACTGCAACAACCAGGATTCAACTTCATCTATTCATGTGGGACAGCACAAGATTTCAGATTCTATCTACTAAGAGCGACAGCCACTGCCTTTTTTCCGGAAAGAGAGGACGCAAGAAGAATACCTAACTCAACTCAGATAACGCATGCAAGGTTGATGTGGGATCAGTCACAAAATAGTATAGGGGAATAGTAATAACGAAGGGACTGTTGACAGTGACAAGGCTCTCTTTCACGGCAATCCCAGACTGCCTCCTTGATATGAGCCAACCAGGCGGCATCGATCAAGTTACAAGAAGAAATGCGCAGATCATAAGAGCTTAGAGGTTTTGAGAGATGTATGAGTGGCAACATAGGGCCAGAGCACACTTGCTTCTATCGCTGTCTCGGTGGCTGAAGGAGCACCTCATGCTGATCTAACAGTACCTGTGAAGCAACCAACCTGATTAGTCACCACTTCTGCTTCGGTACACCCCTCTTAAACACATCAAGGGCTGAGATTCACCCATACCCCTTCGCTGCCAGGGGCACGATCGTCTTATGTAAAAAATATTGCCCCCGCGCGTCCACGGTGATACCCCCGCGCGCCTGTGTATACGCGGCTGAGGGACGAGCTGAGCGGCTTGGCAGTCGTGAGGGAGCGAGCCGAGCCGAGCAGTTGGGAGCCCTGAGGGCGTGTTTTTTTTAAAGTCGGCGTTGACCGGTGGGGAGTACGTGTGGACGTGGCGCGGACGGCCGTATCGTCATGCAATAACTGCATTGCAGTAATGGCGGCGTGCATGCGCCGCCGCCGCTGGCAGATCTCGTGCCGCCCGCTGTAGCCTCGTAGTCCGCGCCCTCCATCGCTGCGGCGGCGACCGGGCGCCGCCGCCAGCTTCCGCTGGGCGGCAGACGCGACCGGTCGGTTGCCGCCGCTGCGGCGACCGCCCGCCGCCAGACGACACCGACATCGCCGATCGCCGCTGCTGCCGCCGCGCTTTTCCCACGCCTCGCCGCGCCCGCTGCTTCTCACGCCGCCATCGCCTACAAGCGCACGGCATCATTGTTGCCAGCGTGCCGCCACCGCCGCTTCTCCTCGGGCGCGCACCACCGACGGCTCACCCGCCCACCTCCCTCCCCGCTTCTATAAAGAGCGCCACGCCAGGCCATCTCCTCGCCCGCCCATCTCTCTTACTCTCTCGCCCGCCCATCTCCCTCTCTCGCCGGCAATGTCTTCCAATGACTCGACGAGGGCGCGTGGTCGACCGGCGTCGGCGTCAGAGCCTCACCATCGCCGACACGGAGCTTATGGCCCGATGCGGCGTGTTGGTGCCGCCGGCAGCCAAGGTGCCGGGCCATGGCGGATCGGGCGAACGGCATCCCCACCATGGGACCGCCACGACGAGGGAGCAGCTCCGCTGAAGTTCGGCGGCCGGTACACCGGAGGGCCCGACGCAGTTCTGGCGCTGGAAGAACTTCGACATCGCCCTCGGCGCTGCGTTCAGGACGCGCGGCCGGACGATTCGTCGGGGACATTACCGGCGAGCCCGCACTTCCGTCGTCGCCGCCACGGCCCACCTCCAGCCCCATCGCTTCGGCACAAGGCGCCGCCTTGGGCGCTGGTCGACATCCTCGCTGGCGCAGCCGCCAAGAAGACGGAGACCTCGACGACACGCCGGGCTACTTGCGGTGCTGGCCGGTCGGCCGGCAGAGGAGGCGGCGGCGGCGGCCACTCGTGAGGAACGAGAGCGGCTGGCGGCCATAGCGGCGGTGCAGGAGCAGCAGGCACGGGAAGACAACTGGTGGGATTTTAGCGACGACGACGACGACGATGACAATGGCGGCGACGGCGGCGAAGGAGAGGCAGGCAGTATGGCGCCGGTCGTCGACCTCACCGGCAGCGGCGCATTTACGAGTAGCCTAGTTTTATTTAAATTTCGGTCTAAGTTATGTAAAAGAAGTGCTCGGTTATGTTTAGGGTTATGTAAAATATTTTGAATTATGAATGAACTCGGAATGGTTTATCTAAAAAAAATCTGGATGTTTAATTTGATGTTAGTCATGCAACTTGAAAAAATAAACAGAAACATGAATTTGAACGGTACGAGACGATACTCGACACATAAATTGTAGAAAAATCAGTCGCAAAACGCATGCATGGGTCATGCATGCACAGCAAAAACATAAAAATTATAAAAAATTCTTGAAGCGATAAAAAAGACAGAAAACTTTTCATTCATCCTACTGATGATGGTGGAACACTATAAAAAAATGTGGGTACATTTGAAGGCTGTCGGAAAAAAAACTCCTATCAGACGGGGCCTTCGGTCCTGCCCGAACGTTCTCGGGAGTAGGAGGCCAATTTTTCGACATATTCGGAATGACCTCAACTTTTGCAAGAAAATTATAGAAAATTCATAAAGTAAAAAATTATAGAAAATTCATAAAGTAAAAAAACCCAGAAAACTTGTCATGCATCGTACTGATGATGGTGGAACAGTATGGAAAAAATTTGAGTTAATTTCAAGGATGACGAAAAAAAATTTAATTGGTATGGTCACCCAGACATTCAATCTAAGAATTGAACGTATTTGAACACCAAAAAATATTCATAAAGCGATAAAAAATATTTAAAACGTGGCATGCATCCTAGTGATGATGGTGGAACACTATAAAAAAATTATAGAAGGCAAAAAAAATAGTGATGCAAAAAAAAGTCCACTTGTGGTTGCACGCCGCAACTGCGCTTAATCGGTCCGGCCCGATCAAGCCGGGTGGCGAAAGGGCCGGCCTTCGGCCAGTGCACCCTGCAGCACAGGCCAACGGGACGATGGCGGGCGGGCGGGAATCGGGAGTTCGAAAAGGTGGTCGGACCTTGGTATATAAGCCGGTGGCGGCGTTCAAGGGCGAGGTGGGACTAAACGTTAGTCCTCACCCCGACCCTGCCCTCAAGACCACAAGACACTTAATGAGCCGCCCAGAGCGCCGTCACAAGACAAATAAGTAATGTCACAAGTCAAGACTTTTGTTTTGTTTAAAAGTATTATTAAGTTTTTAATTATTTATGCGTGGCTTATAGTATAAAGAAATTCTATAATTAATAAAAATCCATATGTAATATAGAATTGTTAACTATATTAATTATAATAATAATGAGTTGTTTACTTAAATTTATATGAAAAAGTAATGAGTATTTTATAAGTAATAGCTAAAACAATAATGAGTTTTTGATAATTAATTGATAATGATTTTTTGTAATGAATATTTTAATCAGTTATTTCTGTCAATTAGTAATTACATTTTTAATATTTATGTAATGTTAATTAATGTCTAAAAATATTTAAAATACATGCAAAGTTTAGTACTGTAATGTGTTGCATTAATGTCTAAATGTGTTTACATAATAATAATGCGTTGTTTATTTAATTTATAAGTAAGAATAATGAGTTTTTGTAATGTGTTTTGGTGCGTTTCACGGAGACCAAACATACGCTTTCACGGAGAAAACCATAGGAAATTCATACGGTGTCGGAAAATTATGAAAACTTGCGGGCATGATGGCCTGACGATGAGTGCGTGTGGAAAAAGTTAGGGTCCACCGGCTGAGTCCGATAAGAGAACGCAGATGCAGGCTGACATCGTTCATATCCGATCGATGCCGATTGCATGGGATGTACGAGGTGGCACGCACGCAAACGTCACCCAAATTCGGGATGCAGTGGGCATGCCCATCTTAGGGCCCCACGCAAAAGTTGAACGAATTCGGACACCAAGCGCACGTTGCGTCACGCCCGGTCAGTGTTTTTGGTGCGTTTCACGGAGAAAACAATAGAAAATTCATATGGTGCCGGAAAATTATGAAAACTTGCATGCATGATGGACCTGGCGATGGGTGCGTGTCCAAAAAGTTTCGGGTCCACCGGCTGAGTCAGAAAAGAGAACGCAGATGCTGGTGACATCGGCCATATCACATCGATGCGGTTGTGTTGGTGATGCGGTGGCATGCACGCAACGTAACCCAATTTTGGGAGGCAGTGGGCATGCCCATCTTAGGGCCCCACGCAAGAGTTGAACGAATTCGTACACCATACGCACGTTGCGTCACGTCCGGTCAATGTTTTCGGTGCGATTCACGAAGAAACCGTAGGAAATTCATATGGTGCCGGAAAATTATGAAAACTTGCATGCATGATGGACCTGGCGATGGGTGCGTGTCCAAAAAGTTTGGGGTCCACCGGCTGAGTCGTAAAAGAGAACGCGATGCTGGTGACATCGGCCATATCGGATCGATGCGGTTGTGTTGGTGATGCGGTGGCATGCACGCAACGTAACCCAATTTTGGGAGGCAGTGGTCATGCCCATCTTAGGGCCCCACGCAAGAGTTGAACGAATTCGGACACCATACGCACGTTAAATCACGTCCGGTCAAGTGTTTTCGGTCGTTTCACGAAGAAAACAGTAGGAAATTCATATGGTGCGGAAAATTATGAAAACTTGCATGCATGATGGACCTGGCGATGGTAGCGTGTCCAAAAGTTTGGGGACCACCGGCTGAGTCGGAAAAGAGAACGCAATCTGGTGACATCGGCCAAATCAGATCGATGCCGGTTGTGTTGGTGGTACGAGGTGGCATGCACGTAAACGTAACTCCATTTTTGGGAGGCGGTGGAATGCCCATCTTAGGGCCCCACGCAAGAGTTGAACGATTCGGACACCATACGCGTTGCGTCACGCCCGGTCGGTGTTTTCGGTGCGTTTCACGAAGAAAACCGTAGGAAATTCATATGGTGCCGAAAATTATGAAAACTTGCATGCATGATGGACTGGCGATGGGTGCGTGTCCAAAAGTTTGGGGTCCACCGGCTGAGTCGAAAAGAGAACGCGATCTGGGGCTAACATCGGCCATATCGGATCGGTGCGGTTGTGTTGGTGGTACGAGGTGGCATGCACGCAACGTAACCCAATTTTGGGAGGCAGTGGTCATGCCCATCTTAGGGGCCACGCAAGAGTTGAACGAATTCGGACACCATACGCACGCTATGCGTCACGCCCGGTCAGTGTTTTCGGTGCGTTTCACGAAGAAAACCGTAGGAAATTCATATGGTGCCGGAAAATTATGAAAACTTGCATGCATGATGGACCTGGCGATGGGTGCGTGTCCAAAAAGTCTGGGGTCCACCGGCTGAGTCAGAAAAGAGAACGCAGATGCAGAGGTGACATCGGCCATATCGGAAAGCGAAAGGCCGGTTGTGTTGGTGGTAGGAGGTGGCATGCACGGAACGTAACCCAATTTTGGGAGGCAGTGGGCATGCCCATCTTAGGGCCCCACGCAATAGTTGAACGATTTCGGACACCATACGCACGTTGCGTCACGTCCGGTTAGTGTTTTCGGTGCGATTCACGAAGAAAAACATAGGAAATTCATACGGTGCCGGAAAATTATGAAAACTTGCACGCATGATGGACCTGGCGATGGGTGCGTGTCCAAAAAGTTTGGGGTCCACCGGATGACGTTAAAATGGTTGCATTAAAAAAATGCATGAATAATATCTGAGGTTAAAAAAAGATCGAAGATAATGGCTCTCTTTTTGAAGAATATGCATGATCCATGTGAACCTTCACAAGCTCTGACCAGGTGAAGACTCACATCGATCCTGCATATCCTCCAAATAGAGTCCCACGAACTGAGATGTTTGTGCATTGACCGAAAGAAAACTATATAAAGGAGTCAACGGCGCGCCGGCTTAGCGATGTGGTATTAAACTACAATGCATGTTTTTAATAAATGCATCGTTGGCCAGCCGGCGGTAGTTTGACGGGACGGGCCAAGTGGCCCACTATGGCGTGACCATGTCGATGACACCGTACGTGCGTGCATGGCATGGAAACCAAGCCGCCATTACCTCGCCCCAAGACCGCCTAGCCCCGCCGCCTCCACGCGCATCCTCACCCGTCCCCGATCCGACGGTCGCACCGCCGTGGCCGTCCAAACTCCCTTCCCTGCCGGCCTGACGGTGGCCATCTACGCGCGCGACTTGGATCTCAGGCCCGGCCGTGCCGTCTCGGCAAATTCGCCGGCACCCTAAACCCTAGGACGGGCCGTCGGCCAGCGCGCTCGTGTGGGCAGAGGGCGTGCGGCTGCCACGGCTAACCCACACCGGGTGGGGTTTGGCAACGGGGGCTGCCGGTGCTCGTCTAGACGCCGGAAGGTATGGTATTAAACCATATGTAATTTTATTTGAATCTCCTAACTAGTTAGATAACTGTCATCTTATTTTGAATGCAAGAATTGGGAGATGTGTACTGCTCGGTTGAGAAGTGGTGTGATTTGGTGGAAAAATTCACACCCAGACAGCGCATGATGCTACGTGGCACAAGTTTGGACTGTATGTTGAGAATTCCTTCCGTGAAAATGAGGAAAAATTTATTGGAATTTATGATTACAACATATGATAGTACTAGAAAGCGATTTATTATTCGACCAAATACAGACGGCATCAGTGTGCTTAATGAAGATGTTTACGACATATTCGGGCTACGTAACGAGGGTGATAATGTCAGTAGCATGATAGCAACAGTACAACTAGATGCCAAAAAAAATGTTCCGAATCGGTTTCTAGACAAAAGAACAGGCCTAATCCTCATCGATGAGTTGATAAAAAATATTGTTGACACTCAGTCATATGATGATGATTTTGTGAGAAGGGCCGTACTGGTTCTTATGGGTACAGTCTTAGCACCACAATCCACCAAGTTTGTTCCTTATCGTTATTACAAAATGGTGGAGGACGTGAACGCTATCAAGTCATACAATTGGAGCGATTTTACGTTGAGGGTGTGCATGGATGCTATTAAAAATCGGTCAAGATCTTGAAAAATTCAAGTGGCCTATCGAACTTGGCTCTTCTTCAGGTACAAGAAATTTGTAATAGTTGTATGTACATATATTTTTTATGTGATCTATGTGTCCGACTAGTTGTGTTTACTATCATGTAGTATATATACTGGGAAAAAGTTGAGCCAATTGGTGCGGATACATTTGATCCTTTGTCTCGTGAATACCCACTAATGGTTAACTGGCCAGAAACGGAAGGGAAAAGAGAGACGACTATGACAACATGCACGGGCGTGGCACCGGCAATGTAAGTCAATAAGTATAGTCCTTATTGGTTGCAAATAGTAATTAACTATAGTTGTTATTTTATTTATTTATTTTTTTGTTGTACAGCTTTAAAATTGCGTTAGCCAAGAGTACAGACGTGCTAAGGTAGCACGTGAAGGGACTGTCCCAGATGAAGAAACGAAGAAACCTAAACAGAAAGGTGGTGGCAGGAGTAGAAAGCCAAGCACGTCAGGGGTTTCATCAAACACGACTAACAGTATGGACCGTGTGATGACATACATAAAGCTGCTTCACAAGGAGGTTCTCAATATACCCGAAAGATGTGCACAAGTAATGTAGAAGTTATATTAAACATGTTAGTTGTTCAAATGCTGATCGTGTTTCATTTGTGTTTGTAGATGGTAATGGAAAAGTTGAACATAGAAGGTGTGCTGTACAAACCCAATAAGAGGGACAACAATGATGAATTTGTTAATGTACGTCAAGGAGTTGGGATGGAGAATGGCCAGTACAAGTCATCAAAATATTGGCCAGATATTGATTCAGCTACCGACGTGGAGCTAGTAACATCTTTCACGTGTTTCAATGATACAGACGTGCCCGTTGATGACACGGGTGCTCCGACGACGACACCGGGTAAAGGTGACGCTACTGATCCTTTCATTATACACGATAATGAAAAATCCCCATGTTCGTCATCAACTGTATGCATACAAAAGAGTTTCCGTCTATGTCCCGAACCCGCAGAATGCTGATATTTCTGATGAGTCTATGGGTGGTTTGTCACCAACAAAGTCTGAAGACATGTCTGAGAGTTTCCCGGCAAAGAGCAACATAGGTAATGGTGAAGGCAGTCAGGACAATGAAGGTAAACGCAAACGAAATCCGTCGAAATATTGTTACATCCCCGTACGACCTTCTCATTACCCGCAAGAAACGTGTTAAAAAAAGTAAGTCAAGTACTACTTTATAATTCATTCATGCGTTACGTAAATTTTTTATTATTTTTAATAACTGTAGCTGCATTGTTTTAGATCTGTTTGCATGGTCACCATCTTCAATTCTGGCAAGTACTCTTAATATGACTCCGGATCACATAGAGGCAGCCAGAGTTTTTGTTGAGACTCTCGCATCGACTAAGAAGCATGCACACCGAACCGTGGTCGATATGCCGCCACCAGATGGGGACATATGCACGCCAGCTATGCTTCACGATGTCCTGAAGTTTAAATGGTTGAATGGCGCTGTAAGTATGACTTTGGTTTTAACAAGACTCTCATTTCAACTTCACAAGTTGATAGAAATTTTTTGTTTATGTATGCAGATAATCAATGCATATTGTAAACACCTACAACACCGTGATTTCTCTGACCGTTTCATATCAACAATGTGGTTCCCAAAATTTATGTTGGGTAGGGCTAGGGAAAAGACCAAGTCAATTAATGATTTAGAATCGGAACAAGTTACAAAGAAAGCAAAAGTCGTCGCAAGAGTAATGGATGAGTATTTCAGACGGGACAAGGTATTTCTTTCATATTTATTTGTTTTTGTTATTCATTGCTATTTAATTACGCTAACATCATTTGATTACTATATAGGCGTATTTTCCTATGCACGTTAATGATAATCATTGGATAACCATAGTGATGCACACCGTCAAGGAGGAGTTTCAAGTTCTTGACTCAAATTCTAAAGGCGCAATTAGCCAAAGAATTCACAATATGATTGGCACCCTGGTACGCTAAAATTTTCACACTCGCATTCATAAAATTATTGAGTCATACATTAAATTCTGGTTTGTTAATTTCTTTCAGAGAGCTGAAATATCTAAGGATGTTATGGAGGCCAACTCTATTATTGAATCAAAAAAATTTCCAGATGTCTCATCGTGGACAATTAATGAGTATAAAATGCCGGCACAACATGATGGGTAAGTTAAATGAGTACATGATGCCGGCACAACATGCTATATCCTAAGCTGATCACACATGTTTATTGCAGAGTGTCTTGTGGACTTTTTGTGATGTGGTGCATAAAATACTGGGACGGAGATCGCTGGACACATGAATTTGACCAGCAAGAGATTAATGAGTCAAGGCCACGTATTGTCGCGAAATCATTTTTCCGAGGTCAACAGATTAGATAAAGTGAAGATGAAAATTGTTAAAATCATGGAGAAGGAGTAGTTATTAGCATTGGTAGGGTTTTTGTCCCGTAGAAAGTTTCCCTACCGTTGTTGGATACTTTGATCGATTGAAATGCGACATGGCACTGGGATAGATTTCGACAATTTTCCACGTTTTATTTATTGCTTTCGTGAGACACTACACATTTAAATATGTGTGGGCAAATAATATTTTTTCTGTCCTAAAATGTATATCAGTTTGCCTCTGCCATATTACGGGCATGTTTGGTTCATGACTTAGCTAGCCACGCCAAATGTGTGCTGTGGCTAAGGTGTGGCGCTTGTTTTAGCCGCCACAGTTTGCTGTAGAAATTTGCCCCTAAATGTAGTGTTGTTGTTGTTCCTACTCGCGGCGGTCATTTTTTATTAAAAAATATGCCCGCCGTCCTGAGTTGGTGCGGCGTGGATAAAACCCGCACAATATCCCACGTCGATTCTGGTGGCAGCAGCGGCGCTGGATCTGACGAATATTCCAGGCCGTGCGGTGGACGCCCGCCGAGGCAGTTGCGGGCCCGCGCACTCCAGCTAGTGCGGGCTGGCGCCATTGGCAGTGCGCCACGCGCGGGTCTGCTGGCGCAGCACCCGGCCGACCGACAGGCGTGCACGTCTCGTCCCGCCCCAGCCAGCGGGCACATGCAACGATCCCAAGGGGGAATATGGCGATCTGTCGGCCCATAAACGGCGCGTTGGGCGCGTCGGGCCGATCCTATTCGTGCGCATTCTGCCGAGTAGGTTTAGTCCCACCTCGCCCATGAGAGAGGCGCGCCGACCGGTTAACATACCCGCGTCTTCGCCTTCTCACAAGCTCGCAACAGAATATTAATGAATGCCCTGCTGTGCGCCGTGGCCTCCACGCTCGCGGCCAGAAGGCGTTGTAGTTTACTGTCCGTGCGCGCAGCCGGCCACGGCTGGGTTTTTTTTAAAAAAAATGGTCACATACATTAAATTTTAAAAATGTTCATAACTTGACTAAGCCATGACAGCAGTAACACATTCATACAAATATAAGATGTTTCACACATAAAAATGTAAATCGCATGTCCTCATATAAATCGCATGTCTCATAACATTGAACAAGGTGGCATAAATATTAACTCAAAGTGCCATGTCTATTATTCTTAAACAAATAAACTGAAAGTGGTAATGACTTTCATCAAACAAGGTGGTTTAGAGAATATCTGTTCATCTTATATGTGCTGTCGAACACCGTGACATCTCCATACAGTTGATAGTCCCGCCGCGACTGTGCATCGCACCAGAACATGCTCTTCAAACGACCCTCCTTATCGAGCACGTACTCAAAGAAAAACTCTGGATCCTTCTCTTTTCTGCTCCTCATAATCCCAATTGCCGTGTTAGCATCACCCTTCGCAATCAACTTCATTTTTCTCGGCAACATAGGTTGTACACGTCTCGTCTCAGAAACCCACACTTATCATACGAGCCATACCTGCTAATGAAGTTGTCAACGATGATATGCTTTCTGATCCCAGCTCCTTCCATCGCCAAGATCTCAGCTATCTGGTGATCTCCCATCACTCGATGTGACCGCAGAAATACCACCTCATCTGGTCTAGCCAACAAATGGTTGTGATCACCCATAAAAGCTGCCACGAACCAAACTCCACGTCCTTTGTCCAACTTCACGACTAAATGTGCGCCACACTGCAACGAAGTCTCTGGTCTTAGCCTGCGGGTACCCTCCGGGTTTAAAAATTTACTGCGATGCTTTCCTGCCCTCGAGCAAACGTATCTCCTATACCGAACAGTGGTTGAAAGTCCTTTTCCTCGTTTCACCTTATCTTTTCTGATACTGAATCCACGGTCTTTGGCGTAGTTATTATAGAACATGTGAGCCTCCCATTGTGATGCAAATGTCATACCCATAACCTTCAATTGTGTCTCCAGCGCACGTTGCTGGGTTGCTGGATTTCAGCTTCCTCAATGTCCATATTAGCTCCATCCTCATGCTCATCTCCATCTTCACCACTCCAACCATCAAAGTTAGCCTACAATATTCCACATAAGCAAGTGTAAGTTGTCATTACCAACTATTTATTATTCAATGACATCTTAAATTGTGGACCGAACCTGGCTTATGTTATCCCCGAAAGATTCAACACCATGATTTTCCTCGTTGTGAACGTCAATATCCTCGTGCACATAAAAAAATCATATGCACATGTAAGTACCATATGGTTCTTCATCCACAAAAAGAATGTACAAGACACTTATGTTTTCACTACAAGCACCCTCCTCCTTCTTTTCAAAATCCTCCTCAGGTAAATTATCGTACGACGACCAGGATTCATTGTCGCTGCCATCATCATCATCTTTACTATCATTACCATTAAATACGATCAACACTATCTCTACCATCCCACTCAATCGTTTCCAAAAACAGATCCGTAAATCCAGTTTCTTTATCCATTAAATGATCTCTCAACCTACACTGCAATATTATAATAAAAATTGATCTCTCAATTTTAAAACAAATTAAATGTACTAAGATCATACAGATGAGAAATTCTTATCTAACAAGAGATTGCACATAATTATTTACAGATTCAATTTTTTTGACGAACTAGAACCCTTACATGGCATGCACGTGCACTTCGGCCTGCCTGGCGTGGCTGCGGACGGCGAGGACGTTGCCGGAGAGGTTGATCATGGAGTTGCGGGCGGCGACGGCGTCCACGTCACCGCGACGACCTGCACGGAGGCGACATCACGTACGGCGGGCGACTCGAAGATCTGTCCGCGCCGGCCAGATCCCGGGTGAAGACGGGAAGAAGGCGGCGATCGGCCGAACGGGAGGACGTTGGAATTGGCAGCGTGATCACGTCTAGATCGGCGGGGAAAGGCGGCTATCGGCGGGTAAGGGCGGCGATCGGCGAAGCGGGCGACGTTGGAATGGGCCGCTGATCAGCGCAGGTTGTGGGTTTTTTTTTCGCCGACGGCGAGAGGGTAGTTGCGAGCCAGTCAGACGGCTCGAGCCGCGCTCGGCTCTACCTGTATGATTATGCCGCATACGGCGCGGGATACGTTAAGCACCGTATGCCCAAAATGCCCTTATACGTTAAGCGCGGGGGGGGGGGGGTGTACCGAAGCAGACCTCATTAGTCACAAGTATACGGGTCATAGTTCAAAATGATCAGGAAATACTATAAACTTAACGGTGACCTAACTTTGAGATTGCTCGTGGGAGGAGAGGCCTTTTGCTCGTGAAGGGGAGGCCGCAGGGACCATCGGGGATTTGTTGGAGGGTTTCACACCTGATCGCCGCTTTGCAACATATTGGCAGGGGGCACTTTACTTTCACCAGCATGATTTCATCCTGAGGTAGGTGGCTACTCACACCTTAAACATCCCCTTATCCTTGGTTCGATGTAGCGATTCTTTAGTCTAACTTCGACAATGGTTTATCTTTATGCTTTGTAGGATAACCTTGAAAAATCATAAATACCAAGTAATTGAGCCACCCAAATGCATTTCTTGTTGGAAATATGCCCTAGAGGCAATAATAAATTAGTTATTATTATTACTAGTCATCAACCCGTGCACCTGCACGGGCTAGCTTTTTTGAGGCGCATGTAGATATTAAGAATATGAATTAGTTTTCACAACTTAGTTGGGAACTATTTCTTAAAAAGTTTAATATGGTGAAATCAGTATATAAGTATATATATGAATATTAATATAAGATCAAGTAGTGTATGTAGACACACTTATAATCTCTTATTGTTGCAAGTAGAGAGAATGCGAATATTGAATCTAACGACTTGCTTTATCAGAATACTTCGGAAATTTGATTGGCAAAAATAGAATGCTTATGGATCTACACGGATTGAGTAGGATATTAAAATATAATGATGTACTGATGAGTTGCAAGAAAAGCATGTCCCTTTAACATCTTAACTCCCATGATTAGTAGGATTCACATGTTTGAATGATCATTTTATAGTTCACTTCAGTGACAAATAACTAAGATATAACGGTTGCTTAATAAGAAGCATGGCCACATTTCATTACGGTTCTCAATTTGTTTAGGTGTAATGTAATCAAAGGAAAAATGACAAACATTTGTGGCCAAAGAGAAGTTACGTGGACAAAAAAGGTCCATTTGAAGTATCATATTTTGATAACACTAACCTGATATAGTTGAGAAAAGGTAAGACTGTACAACAAAAAATAACCGACAGTGAAATGCCAAATATATGTATTCGCAAGCTCTAAAAATAATAATGATGAAAAAGAAATACAGTGTTAGCTATCTCAAAGGAGTTTCTAAATAGTAATGAAGGACAATAAGGGGTAGATGCAAAATCAGGACTCCATCTCGTTACTAAAACGGTGATGATGTTACGAAGATAATCTCAACATGAGAAACTCGTCATCTGAGGCGAATGTGGTGAATCTGCACAGATAAGTGGTTACTTATTTTGTTGAGTCTACATATCAGTTTACCCAAGCAAATACATGAAAGAGAGAGAAGTGCAAGTTATATGAATCTGAAGGCTATGTATACTACTTTTCATAGATTCCGTGGTGGACATCCATAGACCGTAAGTACACGTAACCAAATTCTGCTCCAGGCATCGATGGTAAGTTAAATGTGCATGAGTACAAATCCATTCGTGGAACACTACAGGGCATAGCCATGAATTAAATGATATAAAAAGTAGGAAAATACAGAAAAGTTCTTGCTTTCAACTAATATTGTTCATGAATTCTCATATATTACAAAGAGGAATAAATTTTGATCAGCAAACCTACCAAGAAAAAAAAAAGAGACAGCCAGAAAAATAGCATAACTTGTATGTTCTATTTAGAGCAATATAAATACCATTGTCAGTACTTCACAGCTTACAGCAGTAGAAAACCCAGCTACACATTAGCAAAACTGGAACAAAGTCACGATCAGTCCAGTTTTCAGCCGAAGACATCAGGAAATACTTGGCTATCAAGACATGAGGAGGATTAATTATAAATAACAGAAATTTCAACATATGAGAATCATCAATTAAAAGAAGTGGGACTAATAAAACATGTGTGGCACTGGCCCTTTTCTGTACACCAGGTGAGACGCGCTGCTGGCCGTTGGACTCCTTTTTGTTGCAATACTTAGTGTTGCGCTAGTGCCAGGAGTCTGAGAGCGTGTATGTTAGAAATTTCTTCTGTAGTTCCCAACCAAACATTGGCTTTCCCTCTGCATCAAGCATTATGGAAATTCAAGAGGAAAAGCTACACTACCGTCTCATGACGCATCGCGGGCCACTCGAATCATCCTTCCCGTAATGCTTAGTGTTGCTTTTTATTGATTCCAACTTTGTACAGAACATGCGACACACAAAAATGGTGGAGTTGGCAAAAACATAATTTCGTTGTGGCACTGGAAAGAGAACACTTGATTAGGAGGAAGAAGCGGGGGATTCCTATCCCTTGTGTTATTCTATTTGCAAATTAGAAAGAAAGCACTTGTTGGTCAGAGAACAGAAAGAAGACGTTCTGCCCCAGAACTCACGTAGATGTATGTGTAGGCATGAACCTTTCAATACTTCTTTTACGGGGATTAGCAATAGTAAATCCCAGCTGCTGATAGAGTAGCAGAGAAATCTTCTGTACAAATCAAAGACATGATATCTTTGTACAACAGGAAATCTTGGAATGTCATATTCAGATAATTAAATTTAATCACTCTATCAGTATGAACCAATTTATTTACCGTTCGTGAATGGATCTATATTTATTCCCAAGATTTACTTTTTAAGAAATACTATTACCAGCAGAGACGACAAACATATTTTAGAGGAGCACAATCAACATGCATGCTACACTAAGATTACATTCAAATCCTGCAGGGAGGGAAACATGGATCAGTAATTAAGCAGTATTGCAGTGAAGTAGTAACTGTTAAACAACAAACAAAGCATGGAGGAAAAAAAATTCAAACGGGCAGCACAACTCCGACGACGGAACAGTTAGAGAACAACTTATTCCTAACCGGCGTTCATACCATCGTCGGATTGGCCATAACCTTCGACATCAGGCTAGGAATACTTCCAAAACCTGGCCTATGTACAGACTATATATGTAACCATAAGTATCTAATGGATAATATCCATTGATTGTGCCCGTAATGTGCACGCCAACGCCTCTAACTGAAAAAAGAGTAAAAACTAAAGCATGGCTACACCTATGCATTAAAGTTCTTTATATGACAGGAATACGACCATGTTCCTAACAATGGGTCGTGATCACCAATACCTGGACAAATGATGCCGGCTAATTAATGCTGGGTTAGATGGTTTCCTGAGATTTGACCAACGTGCATGGAAGAGGCTATCAGGAGAGTGAGCAGCCTGTGGCCGGAGAGAGAAGAAGAGGCAACGCTTGAGATCAAGTGTCCTGAGCACGACGCCGAGGGATGTAGGATGAGCGGCGGGTTGGAGATAGGAAAGTGGGGACAAACTACTCCTTAATACTTGTGATCAGCTGGCAGACCGGATCGGGATAGGGAATCTTAAAGGATGTATGGGAGAAACTACAACCATAGTTCTCCGACCACAATAATCATAGTCTCTCTCTGAAACTGCCGTCGGTACATCGGTTCCTCTTGATCAATCATTATAGAAAAGATCTTAAGAAAACGAAAAACATGATTGCGGTATGGTCAACATCTGAAATCTGTGGAGTTTGAACAGCTGCCCAATACATGATCATTGAGAGATGAATTGGATCGTGGCCTTCTTTTTATGTTGATCCACGATATGCTGAGGACGACAGGGAGGTGATGCGTGCGTAGAGGATCAGAAAGAAACTATATTCAGTATCTTGCAGGAGAGTTCAGCCTCTATGAGGTAGAGCCGAGGTGACACTCGCCGGAAGTATTGTCTACATAAAGAACGGAGATGGGATGGAGGAGGGAGGGAGGAGGACCCGATGGAGTAGCAATCCTAGGGATTTGTGCATGATATGCAGGAGCCTTGCTGGGTAGGGTCGATGTAAGAAGCAATACGTGAGGGAGGTGCCCCTTTTTTACGTGAAGGAGATGCCTTTTTTCCACGGGAAGGGAGAGATAACCCAAATCAGGTGGGACAGTTGGTCAGGACTCTTAAGTATCTCATCCGACGGCTATGGATACTTAATACAGAGATCAGATGGCTAATATGATTAGTCTTGAGGATTAACGTAGTGCCTCGATTAGTGCCTCCAATTAGTAAATATAAGATATAAGATATTTCTTTGTTCATGATAATCGTTTATTATCCATGCTACAATTGTATTGAAAGGAAACTCAGATACATGTGTGGATACATAGACAACACCATGTCCCTACTAAGCCTCTAGCTGACTAGCTCGTTGATCAATAAATGGTTACGGTTTCCTGACCATGGACATTGGATGTCGTTGATAACGGGATCACATCATTAGAAGAATGATGTGATGGACAAGACCCAATCCTAAGCCTAGCACAAAGATCGTGTAGTTCGTATGCTAAAGATTTTCTAATGTCAAGTATCTTTTCCTTAGACCATGAGATTGTGCAACTCCCGGATACCGTGGGAATGCTTTGGGTGTACCAAAGGTCACAACGTAACTGGGTGGCTATAAAGGTGCACTACAGGTATCTCCGAAAGTGTCTGTTGGGTTGGCACGAATCGAGACTGGGATTTGTCGCTCCGTGTGACGGAGAGGTATCTCTGGGCCCACTCGCTAGGACATCATCATAATGTGCACAATGTGACCAAGGGGTTGATCACGGGATGATGTGTTACGGAACGAGTAAAGAGACTTGCCGGTAACGAGATTGAACAAGGTATCGGCATACCGACGATCGAATCTCGGGCAAGTACAATACCGCTAGACAAAGGGAATTGTATACGGGATCGATTGAGTCCTTGACATCGTGGTTCATCCGATGAGATCATCGTGGAACATGTGGGAGCCAACATGGGTATCCAGATCCCGCTGTTGGTTATTGACTAGAGAACATCTCGGTCATGTCTGCATGGTTCCCGAACCCGTAGGGTCTACACACTTAAGGTTCGATGACGCTAGGGTTATAAAGGAAGTTTGTATGTGGTTACCGGATGTTGTTCGGAGTCCCAGATGAGATCCCGGACGTCACGAGGAGTTCCGGAATGGTCCGGAGGTAAAGATTTATATATGGGAAGTCTTGTTTTGGTCGCCGGAAAAGTTTCGCGCATTATCGGTATTGTACCGGGAGTACCGAAAGGGGTCCGTGGGTCCACCAGGGGTCCACCTGCCCTAGGGGGGGGGGGGCACATGGGCTGTAGAGGTGTGCGCCTTGGCCTATATGGGCCAAGGGCACCAGCCCCAAGAGGCCCATGCGCCAAGAGATAAGGGAAAGGGAGAGTCCTAAAAGGGGAAGGCACCTCCTAGGTGCCTTGGGGAGGATGGACTCCTCCCTAGCCGCACCCTTCCTTGGAGGAAGGGCCAAGGCTGCGCCTCTCCCATGCCCCTATATATAGTGGAGGGAGGAAGGGCAGCCGCACCAAGCCCTGGCGCCTCCCTCCCTCCCGTGACACCTCCTCCTCTCCCCGCAGTGCTTGGCGAAGCCCTGCAGGATTGCCACGCTCCTCCACCACCACCACACCGTTGTGCTGCTGCTGGATGGAGTCTTCCTCAACCTCTCCCTCTCTCCTTGTTGGATCAAGGCATGGGAGACGTCATCGGGCTGTACGTGTGTTGAACGCGGAGGTGCCGTCCGTTCGGCACTAGGATCTCCGGTGATTTGGATCACGACGAGTACGACTCCTTCAACCCCGTTCTCTTGATAGCTTCCACTTAGCGGTCTACAAGGGTATGTAGATGCACTCTCCTTCCCCTCGTTGCTGGTTTCTCCATAGATAGATCTTGGTGACACGTAGAAAAATTTTGAATTTCTGCTACGTTCCCCAACAGTGGCATCATGAGCTAGGTCTATTGCGTAGATTCTTTGCACGAGTAGAACACAAAGTAGTTGTGGGCGTTGATTTTGTTCAATATGCTTACCGTTACTAGTCCAATCTTGTTTTGACGGTATTGTGGGATGAAGCGGCCGGACCAACCTTACACGCATTTTACGTGAGACAGGTTCCACCGACTGAATGCACTTGGTGCATAAGGTGGCTAGCGGGTGCCGATCTCTCCCACTTTAGTCGGAACGGATTCGATGAAAAGGGTCCTTATGAAGGGTAAATAGCAATTGGCATATCACGTTGTGGTTTTGCGTAGGTAAGAAATGTTCTTGCTAGAAACCCATAGCAGCCACGTAAAACATGCAAACAACAATTAAAGGACGTCTAACTTGTTTTTGCAGGGTATGTGATGTGATATGGCCAAGAAGAATGTGATGAATGATATGTGATGTATGAGATTGATCATGTTCTTGTAATAGGAATCACGACTTGCATGTCGATGAGTATGACAATTGGCAGGAGCCATAGGAGTTGTCTTTATTTATTGTATGACCTGCGTGTCATTGAACAACGCCATGTAATTATTTTACTTCATTGCTAACCGTTAGCCATAGTAGTAGAAGTAATAGTTGGCGAGACAACTTCATGGAGATCACGATGATGGAGATCATGGTGTCATGCCGGTGACGATGATGATCATGGAGCCCCGAAGATGGAGATCAAAAGGAGCAAAATGATATTGGCCATATCATGTCACTATTTTGATTGCATGTGATGTTTATCATATTTATACATCTTATTTGCTTAGAACGACGGTAGTAAATAAGATGATCCCTCATTAAAATTTCAAGAAAGTGTTCCCCCCTAACTGTGCACCGCTATGCGAAAGTTAAATGGTTTGAAGCACCACGTGATGATCGGGTGTGATAGATTCTTACGTTCACATACAACGGGTGTAAGCCAGATTTACACACACGAAACACTTAGGTTGACTTGACGAGCCTAGCATGTACAGACATGGCCTCGGAACACAAGAGACCGAAAGGTCGAGCATGAGTCGTATGGTGGATACGATCAACATGAAGATGTTCACCGATGATGACTAGTCCGTCTCACGTGATGATCGGACACGGCCTAGTTGACTCGGATCATGTAATCACTTAGATGACTAGAGGGATGTCTATCTGAGTGGGAGTTCATTAGATGAACTTGATTATCCTGAACATAGTACAAAAACCCTTTGCAAATTATGTCATAGCTCGCACTTTAGATCTACTGTTTTAGATATATTCCTAGAGAAAATATAGTTGGAAGTTGACAGTAGAGATTATGCGGACAGTAGAAAGCTTATGTCCTTAATGCACCGCTCAGCATGCTGAACCCCAAACGTCGTCTGTGGATGTTGTGAACATCGGACATACACGTTTTGATAACTACGTGATAGTTTAGTTAAACAGTTTAGAGTTGAGGCACCAAAGACGATTTCGAAACGTCGCGGAACATATGAGATGTTTCGAGGGCTGAAATTGGGATTTCAGGCTCGTGCCCACGTCAGAGGTACAAGACCTCCGACGATTTTCTTAGCCTGCAAACTAAGGGAGAAAAGCTCAATCGTTGAGCTTGTGCTCAGATTGTCTGAGTACAACAAATCACTTGAATCGAGTGGGAGTTGATCTTCCAGATGAGATAATGATGTTTCTCCAAAGTCATTGCCATCAAGCTGCTAGAGCTTCGTGATGAACTATAACATATCAGGGATAGATATGATGATCCTTGAAGTATTCGCGATGTTTGACACATGAAAGTAGAAATCAAGAAGGAGCATCAATTGTTGATGGTTGGTGAAACCACTAGTTTCAAGAAGGGCAAGGGCAAGAAGGGATACTTCATGAAACGGCAAAACAGTTGCTGCTCTAGTGAAAAACCCAACGTTGAACCCAAACCCGAGACTAAGTGCTTCTGTAATGAGGGAACGGATACTGGAGCAGAACCACCCTAGATACTTGGTAGATAAGAAGGCTGGCAAAGGTCGATAGAAGTATATTTGATATACATTATGTTAATGTGTACTTTACTAGTTGTCCTAGTAGCACCAGGGTATTAGATACCGGTTCGGTTGCTAAGTGTTAGTAACTCGAAATAAAAGCTACGGAATAAACGGAGACTAACTAAAGGTGAGCTGACGATATGTGTTGGAAGTGTTTCCAAGGTTGATGTGATCAAGCATCGCACGCTCCCTCTACCATCGAGATTGGTATTAAACCTAAATAATTGTTACTTGGTGTTTGCGTTGAGCATAGACATGATTGGATTATGTCTATCGCAATACGGTTATTCATTTAAGGAGAATAATGATTACTCTGTTTATTTGAATAATGCCTTCAATGGTCTTGCACCTAAAAGGAATGGTTTGTCGAATCTCGATCGTAGTGATACACAGTTTCATGCCAAAAGATATAAGATAGTAATGATAGTACCACTTACTTGTGGCACTGCCATGTAAGTCATATTGGTGTAAAACGCATGAAGAAGCTTCATGTTGATGGATCTTTGGACTCACTCGTTTTAAAAAGAGTTTGAGACATGCGAACCATGTCTATTGATGTATACGCATAAAGAAACTCCATGCAGATGGATCGTTTGGACTCACTTGATTTTGAATCACTTGAGATATGCAAATCATACCACATGGGCAAGATGACTGAAAAAGCCTCATTTTCTATAAGATGGAACAAGATAGCAACTTGTTGGAAGTAATACATTTTGATGTGTGCAGTCCAATGAGTGCTGAGGCATGCAGTGAATATCGTTATGTTCTTACTTCACGGATGATTTAAGTAGATACCGAGTATATTTACTTGATGAAACACAAGTCTGAAATATTGAATGGTTCAAATAATTTCAGAGTGAAGTTGAAGATCATCGTGACAAGAGGATAAAATGTCTATGATATGATCATAGAGATGAGTATCTAAGTTACGAGCTTTGGCACGTAGTTGAGACATTGTGGAAATTGTTTCACAATTAAATACGCCTGGAACACCATAGTGTGATGGTGTGTCCGAATATCATAGTTGCACCCTATTGGATATGGTGCGTACCATGATGTCTCCTATCGAATTACCACTATCGTTCATGGGTTAGGCATCTTATATCTTACATTTACTAATTGAAAGCACCATCCGAGCTTCCACGTTGATCCTAGGAATTAATAACTGAGAGCCGTTAGATACACTTTAAGGAGAAAATTGGCCGCTAGATGGATGTAATTTTATTTACCAAGCCAAAACAATGTCTCCCACATTTCCAGTATATCTCCACGTCCAAGTGCACTTAAAAAATCATCTCCGTCTGCTTCTTCCTTCTGGAGTCCCAAAACAAAACTCTTATCCGTGTGTTTTACCTAGAGTCCTACCTAGCGCATCTCCTATTTTGCATTGCCTCCCTCGAGTTAGGTCACAATCTGCACGTTCCCCGTCCTCCCATCTACCGATCTTCCACATCGCTGCTCCGCCGGGAGCATCTCCAGACTCAAAATCGAGAAGATGCAGTTTTAGTGATGCCACTAGCGCCGTCTTCATCAGCGATCCTGTCCCCGGATGCTTTCGACGACGCTGCTCCACCGGGAGTGTCACCTCCAGCCTCCGGTTTGAGAAGCCGCAATTTTGGTCATAGCAGCAGCGCCATGGTCCATGTACATCTCATCTAATATACACAGCAGTACTAACTCATATGATCCCTTCATTCCATATTAGGCTTCCTCAGTTTCCTCTATGCTGCTTACAGCGATCTGATTTTTTTGCAGGCAAACGGATTCAGCCGCCATCGTTCTCTCCTCGAGAGCACAACCTCGGGTTCGCCCTCACCTGGCCTCTCTTTCCCTTGCCATAACACATCAGGAACAACCAGGTATCTGAAATTGAAAGGAAATATTGATTTTTTGTTGGATTAATGTCCTCACGCAGTTCAGTTAGACGAATCTCGGTCGTGTTTTTTCCTGGCAAAGACAGTTTCAGACCACTTCTATTCCTTTCGTGGCTTTCATATCGCAGGAGTTTGTTCGGAAGAAGGAGCAAGTGGTGATGTGGAGATGATGACGAATTTAAAGCAGTTTAGTTGTAGTTTCTGAATCCAGAGAAAATGTTTCTTTAATACAATGAGAATTGGATGCAGGGCATATTATACTGGTGTTAGAGCAAAGGATTGTTTATGCTTTATAAACATCACGCAGATTTTTTTTTTCTTCGTGTAAATGCTTGCGGTTTTCATATGCTTTTTTTAACTGCTTGAATGTGTGTAGAATCTTGCATCGTTACTGTCGTTACTGCTTGAACGTCATATCAAAATTACAAACAGAATTATTAAGACCATGGATTAATTCTTTTTGTTATTTTTTCTAAACAGGGGCAGAAACTACTATTTCGAAGCAGTTTTCCGAGGAACATTAATCGTGAGAAATTTCCTACAGAAGGACAACATCCACCCGAGCGTCCTACAAGCTATTTCTATAGTAGTTCAATGAAGTACCACAAAATTGATGAGGCGGCAGCACAGCAGACACCGTTTGGGACTGGCAAGCAAGTAATCCTAAACCCAGGAATTCGCTTTTGTTTTCTCCTGCTGCAAAAATCCTACTTCATCCCTAATAGTCTGGGAGTATTATTTCTCTATTTCGGAGGCTTCAGATTGGAAAAGCAATGTTTACCTTCTGTGTTATTTGGCTGCATACAAAAGGCTGTGGAGGACATGTATGTAGGTATGAAATCTATACAATTTGCAAATTATTTGTTAATGTAACCCTGGTACTTAGGGAATGATTTTGGCTGTTTCTTAGACGTCGCTTTATAAATTACCTTTGGCATTGTGGTAGATAGTACGTGATAACTGAATTACTCATAGACTTCTCCGTTCAAAAAATAAACTGATGGATAGACGTGTATTCCTTCACCCCTTCCATTTTGAAGCCATCAGAATTTGTTGTTTCAAGGCAGACTTGGTCAATATGAGGAGAACCTAAGCAGGGACGACACCAGGGTCAGAGCAGACGGATTGGTTTCTGACTGCAAAAGTGCTTATCTATTTTTATATGGAGTTTGCAAGTTTGATAGAATTGGTTTTCCAATCATCCAACTCCTCTAGAAAATACACACATATGCATTACATAGACGTGTGCTTCAAGTTATGAAGATAAAGTAACACTTCAGGTTAAGAAATCCGTTTGCTTTTTTCAATATCCGTCCTAAGATTATAGATTGCCATGCTTTTGGGCTTTTAGTGTTATTCATATAGTATAATGTAAATTCTATCCGAACTTAGTAAACTATCGCTGACAACATGTCTGGGGAAAATATGTACGAGTAGTGGGACATGGAAAAGCTAGCATATATTTTTGTCGTATAATGATTTATTTGCATGATTGTAGTGGTAACATATAGAACGCTCTAATGAACAAAGGTAGACATGACACATTTATATTTAGATGACACAGTATTGCACCTTTTTCTACTTTAAATTGTTGTAAGCCAGTAGCCAAGCTGCCGCTTGCTTCCGGTTACAATTCTACAACACCAGGAGTAATTTATTTATTATGTCTACTACAAAATGATGGTGTTGATATGGTGTAGGCTTTCATGTTTTGATGGAGTCTCCTTGAAGCTAGAGTTAATCAGTCGATACCCTTTGTGCCATCAAGGAATAGTTTAACTCTTTTATTCATTTTTAGAACTTAAATTTTGAGTGTAACAAAGCTTTTTTTGTTGGTCATCATGCATAAAACATTATCATTGTAAAATAATACATTTGAAAGAAGAGCAGTACGACACCAAGGTATCATGGGAGAAATAAATCCCTGTTGTACATGGGAGCGTGCGTTGATTTTAAAAATATGTTTTAAACATATTTTAAAATCTCAAAAAATTCGCACAAAAATTTGACACGTACATGTTGATATTGTACACGCTCATAAAGTCGTTTCGTGAAAAACCGACAACATATGTGTCGCGTGTGAAAAAGACAAAATTTGGTGTTAAAAAATGCTTTTCACAAAACATCCTTTTGTCTTTTTTACACAAGCCACAAAAAATATCGGTTTGCTCTGAAACTTGGCGTGCACACATATAATGTCGAGATGTATGCGCCAAATATTTGTTTAAAATTTTTTCACACTTTACTATATTTTTTCCGCGTGCAGGAGCGCGCGCTCCCGGGAGCACCAATGGATTTCCGTGGGTATACATCACTAAATTATGGATTGCTATTGTAAATCATAAACTATTATGTAACAATTTAAAGAATTAGTAAAAGATAAGGACTAATATGTATGTTGTACTTTTGTTTCTGTTTGTTACAATGTTATATGCATGTGACATATGCATGTACATTTTTATGCATGTAGTTATTTCGCACAATAAATATACCAAATGTAATATATTTTCGTTATATTCCAATAGTGTTATAGAGTTTCAATAAAAAATTAAAAGTTTAATAGTGGTGCAGATACTTCAAATATTGAATCACCGTCTTACTAAAGAAATATATATTAGTCCAAACCTAATAATAGTCTACATAAATGGTTAGTTATTTTCAATAGTTATACTATAGAATGCATGTGTAATTTGCCTACGTAGTTTTTGACAAATAACTATGTTTTTTAATAGTTTACATGAATGTGTTATGTGAAATATCTAGCCCGTGCGGCCGCATGGGTTGACGACTAGTTAGATACAACCGCACTCACTTTAATAAGGCACCACGTAATTCCGTTGAGACGACACCGTTTGAATTATGGTTTGGAGAAACCTAAGTTGTCGTTTCTTAAAAGTTTGGGGCTGCGACGCTTATGTGAAAAAGGTTTCATCGTGATAAGCTCGAACCCAAAACGGATAAATACATCTTCATAGGATACCCAAAATGGTTGGGTATACCTCCTATCTCAGATCCGGAAGCAAAAGTAATTGTTTCTAGAAACGGGTCCTTTCTCGAGGAAAAGTTTCTCTCGAAAGAATTGAGTGGGAGGATGGTGGAGACTTGATGAGGTTATTGAACCGTCACTTCAACTAGTGTGTAGCAGGGCACAGGAAGTTGTTCCTGTGGCACCTACACCAATTGAAGTAGAAGCTTATGATAGTGATCATGAAGTTTCAGATCAAGTCACTACCGTACCTCATAGGGTGACAAGGATGCGTACTACTTCAGAGTGGTACGCAATCCTGTCTTAGAGGTCATGCTGCTAGACAACAATGAACCTACGAGCTATGGAGAAGCGATGGTGGGCACATATTCCTACGAATGGCTCGAGGTCATAAAATCCGAGAAAGGATCCTTGACTTTGGAAGAAATACTTGATGGTCGTAAGGCCGTTGGGTAAAGATGGATTTTAAAAGGAAGACAGACAATGATGGTAAGAATCAGCATTAAGAAAGCTCGACTTGTCGTTAAAGATGTTTTCCGACAAGTTCAAGGAGTTGACTACGGTGAGGCTTTCTCACTCGTAGCGATGCTAAGAGTCTGTTGGAATTGGATTAGCAGTTACTGCATTATTTATGAAATCTTGCAGATAGGATGTCAAAACATTGTTTCCTCGACGATATCCTTGAGGAAAGGTTGTATGTGATACAACCAGAAGGTTTTGTCAATCCTGAAGAACGCTAACAAATATGCAAAGCTCCAGCAATCCTTCTAAGGACTGGAGTAAGCATCTCAGAGTTGGAATGTACTCTTTGATGAGATGATCAAAGATTTTGGGTTTATACAAAGTTTATGAGAAACTTGTATTTCCAAAGAAGTGAGTGGGAGCACTATAGAATTTCTGATGAGTATATGTTGTTGACATATTGTTGATCGTAAATGATGTAGAATTTCTAGAAAGCATATAGGGTTATTTGAAAAATGTTTTTCAATGGAAAACCTGGATTAGGCTACTTGAACAATGAGCATCAAGATCTATAAGATAGATCAAAATGCTTAATAATACTTTCAAATGAGCACATACCTTGACATGATCTTGAAGGTGTTCAAGATGGATCAGTCAAAGAAGGAGTTCTTGCCTGAGTTGTAAGGTATGAAGTTAAGAGTTAAACTCGACCACAGCAGAAGAGAGAGTAAGGACGAAGGTCGTCCCCTATGCTTCAGACATAGGCTCTATAGTATGCTATGTTGTGTACCGCACCGGAAGTGTGCCTTGCCATGAGTCATTCAAGGGGTACAAGAATGATCCAGGAACGGATCATTGGGCAACGGTCAAAATTGTCCTTGGAGTAAATAAAGGAGATGTTTCTCGATTATGGAGGTGATAAAGAGTTCGGCGTAAAGGGTTACGTCGATGCAAGCTTTAACACCTATCCGAATGACTCTGAGTAGCAAACCGGATACGTATAGTGGAGCAACCATTTGGAATAGCTTCAAGTGGAGCGTGAAAACAGCATTTACAATATGACATAGAGAATTGCGAAGTACATACGGATCTGAATGTTGCAGACCTGTTGACTAAAACCTCTCTCACAAGCAAAACATGATCAAACCCCAGAACTCATTAAGACTTAATCACATGGTGATGTGAACTAGTTTAAGACACTAGTAAACTCTTTGGATGTTGGTCACATGGCGATGTGACCTATCAGTGTTTATCACATGACGATGTGAACTAGATTATTGACTCTAGTGCAAGTGGGAGACTGTTGGAAATATGCCCTAGAGGCAATAATAAATTAGTTATTATTATTATATTTCCTTGTTCATGATAATCGTTTATTATCCATGCTATAATTGTATTGAAAGGAAACTCAGATACATGTGTGGATACATAGACAACACCATGTCCCTAGTAAGCCTCTGGCTGACTAGCTCATTGATCAATAGATGGTTACGGTTTCCTGACCATGGACATTGGATGTCGTTGATAACGGGATCACATCATTAGGAGAATGATGTGATGGACAAGACCCAATCCTAAGCCTAGCACAAAGATCGTGTAGTTCAGATGCTAGAGCTTTTCTAATGTCAAGTATCTTTTCCTTAGACCATGAGATTGTGCAACTCCCGGATACCGTAGGAATGCTTTGGGTGTACCAAACGTCACAACGTAACTGGGTGGCTATAAAGGTGCACTACAGGTATCTCCGAAACGTTTCAGAAGTTCTGCATTCTTCAGACCGGATCAACGCTGATTCTGCAATCTTAACCCTAGAGGGCAACTGCCGGTTCAAACCTTTAAAATTGAAGCTGGGTCGCATGAAGCGTTTTGCAATGACATGGGCACTCTCATGGGCGTTATAGTGAAGTATGCTGATTCTGATAGTACCAAGGATCCCGAGTCCGAGGAGGAGGATGAAACAGGGAAGGGAAAACAGAACAGCAACTCCAGAGGCCAGCAGCATCACTCGGCAGGTAATGGAGGAAATAAGCGTAAGGCGAATGGTAACATGGGCTTCGTAGCCAACACCAATGCGCAGGACAAGGGCCAACGGCGTAAGGGTAAACAGCCGAACCGAGGTGGTGCGCCGAATCACAATCCGGACCGGTTGAATTATCTGTTGAATCAACCCTGTCCGAAGCATGGGACGAAGGAGGCGCCAGCAAACCACCTCTGGAAGGATTGTTACATTATGCAAGAGTTCAAAAGTTCTAATGCTTTCCGGTATGATCAAGGGCCCGGCGGCGGTTCAGGGTCCGGCCCGGGTTACGGTGGAGGAAATTCCGGTCCAGGGTTTAATGGTAATCCGGGCGGGCAGAACAATCAGAACAACCAAGGTGGTTACAATCAGCAGCAGCAGCAGTCGGGTTATCAAAGCAATCCGAAGCAGTTGAATGGTGGACAGTATCACGTCTTCACCACTAGCTTGGACAAGCGAGACCGGAAACTTCAGAAGCGGGCAGTCAACATTATTGAACCGGCCGTGCCTCATTACCTACGCTAGTCAGAGCAGCCTATTGTGTGGAGTAGAGAGGATCATCCTCCCCGGGTTGACAATCCAGGTTAGCTAGCCCTAGTGGTGGCGCCTCAGGTGGGAGGATACAAGTTCACCAAGGTACTTATGGACGGAGGGAGCAGCATCAACATCCTGTATTATGAGACCTTCCGTCGTATGGGGTTAACAGATAAACATCTCAGGCCGTCCAATACAGTGTTTCATGGTGTGGTACCTGGCAAGTCAGCATATCCGGTTGGTAAAATAGCTCTGGAGGTGGCCTTTGGGGATGAACATGACTCCAGATCGGAAACATTGACGTTTGAAGTGGTGAAAATTCAAAGTCCTTACCACGCCCTGTTTGGGCGGCCGGCTTATGCCAAGTTCATGGCACGACCTTGTTATGTCTATTTGCAGCTAAAAATGTCGGTTCACAAAGGGACGATAACGGTTCATGGGAGCCGCAAGATCGCTTTAGAGTGTGAGGAAGGTGATGCGGTTTACGCAGAGTCGGTTTGTGCCACCGAAGAGCTAAAGTACTATAAAGATAATGTTGATCCGGCGGATATGACCCCGTTGAAGAAGCCAACTACAGAGCACGATCCGGCCCTGAAGTTTAAATCGGCGGCTGAGACTAAACTTGTTGACTTCGTACCCGGTGATTCGTCCAAGCAGTTCATCATCAGTGCCAACTTGGATCCTAAATAGGAAAGCGCGCTCATCGAGTTCATCCGTGAGAATCGGGACATTTTTGCATGGAAGCCTTCTGACATGCCAGGTGTACCGAGGGAACTCGCTGAGCACACTCTTAATGTTGATCCCAAATACAAACCGGTAAAGCAGTTTCTTCGCCGGTTTAACAAGGAAAGACGTAAGGCCATTGGAGAGGAGGTTGCCAGGCTCTTAGCAGCAGGTTTTATCATTGAAGTTTTCCATCCAGACTGGCTTGCTAATCCGGTGCTGGTCCTTAAGAAAAACGGCACTTGGCGCATGTGTGTGGATTACACAGATCTTAACAAGGCTTGTCCGGCAGATCCTTTTGCCCTCCCCCACATTGACCAGATTATTGATGCTACGGCGGGTTGTGAGCATTTGAGCTTTTTGGATGCATATTCTGGATATCATCAGATCAAAATGGCGGTTAAGGACCAAGAGAAGACATCGTTTATCACTCCCTTTGGAGCCTTCTGCTATGTGTCTATGCCCTTTGGGCTCAAGAGCGCTCAAGCAACTTATCAGCGTTGCGTACAGAATTGCTTGCATGAACAGATCGGCCGTAACGTGCATGCTTATGTGGATGATATTGTGGTTAAGACAAGGAAGAAGGAAACACTGATTGAGGATTTGAAAGAAACCTTTGACAACTTGCGGGTGTACAAGATGATGCTTAACCCGCCAAATGTGTTTTCGGTGTTCCGGCGAACAAGTTATTGGGTTTCCTTGTGTCCAACAGGGGATTGAAGCTAATCCGGAGAAGATTACAGCTATCACCTCCTGGCTAAGCCAAAGTGTATCAATGATGTCCAGCGATCGGCGGGCCGGATTGCCGCTACCGAGCCGGTTTATCACCGCCTCGGAGAGAAGGCCATTCCTTTGTACCAGAATCTTTGAAGAAGACAGATCAGTTTGTCTGGAGTCCGGCTGCTGATGAAGCGTTGGAGGACTTGAAGCGGCAATTGGCCAACCCGCCTGTACTCGCCGCTCCCATTGACAAGGAGCCGCTTCTGCTATATGTTGCTGCTAATGCCAAGGCAGTTAGCGTGGCCATTGTGGTAGAATGGAAGGAGGCAGGGAAGGAGCATCCCGTTCAACGTCCGGTTTATTATATCAGCGAGGTGCTTATTGAGTCCAAGCAGAGATACCCGCATTGGCAGAAGCTGGTGTATGGAGTTTTTATGGCAAGCCGGAAGCTGAAGCAGTATTTTCAAGGGCATCCCATCACAGTGGTCAGTTCAGCTCCCTTGGGTGATATCATACAGAACCGGGAGGCGACTGGCCGGATTGCTAAGTGGGCTATAGAGCTTGGGCCGCACGGTTTAAAGTATGTGCCTCGGACGGCAGTAAAATCCCAGGCACTTGTGGATTTCATTAATGATTGGACGGAGTTACAAGCACCTGAAGAAAGGCCGGATCATACGTATTGGACCATCCACTTTGACGGGTCCAGGCAGTTGGAAGGATCGGGGGCTGGAGTCGTGTTAACTTCCCCACGAGGTGACAAGTTTTGTTACGTCCTCCGTTTAATGTTCCCTTGTACTAACAATGCAGCAGAGTATGAAGCCTTGCTCCATGGTCTTCGGATGGCTAAGGAGATGAATCTAAGCCGGGTTAAGTGCTTCGGTGACTCGGACTTGGTGGCCCAACAGGTGTCTGGCACTTGGGATTCCAAAGACCCACTCATGGCTGCATATCGTCGGGAGGTGGATGTTGTTGTGGGTCATTTCAAAGGCTATCAGGTGGACCATGTGGATCGACGAAAGAATGAAGCGGCGGACGCTTTAAGCCGGTTGGGCTCTCAACGCAAACCGGTCCCGCCCAATGTCTTCCTTGATGTACTGCACAACCCGTCAGTCAAGCTCCCCGATGAAGCAGATTTGGCTATTCCTGATCCGGAGGCTCAGTTGGTGGCAGCCCTGCATGTCATTCCTGATTGGACGCTCCCTTATTTGGCGTACATGAGCTGGGGTGAGTTACCAGAAGATGAGACGTTGGCCCGACAGATAGTTCGGCGGTCCAAGTCTATGACCATTGTTAATGGCGAGTTGCATCATTGCAGTGTTTCAGGGGCGTTTCAACGTTGTGTGTCCCCTGAGGAAGGCTGTGAAATATTGCGTGAGATCCACAAAGGAGACTGTGGTCACCATGCCGGTTCAAAATCCTTGGTGGCTAAGGCGTTCCGCCACGGTTTTTATTGGTTGACTGCCCATGCTGATGTGGAAGATCTGGTCAGGCGATGTGATGGTTGCCAGAAGTTTTCTAGACGTGCTCATATACCGGCCCAAGAATTGAGGATGATTCCAATTACTTGGCCGTTTGCGACTTGGGGGCTGGATATGGTTGGACCTTTTAAAAGGTCCAAGGACAAGAAGACACACTTGTTGGTGGCAGTTGACAAATTTACAAAGTGGGTCGAGGCAGAGCCTGTTAGCAAGTGTGATGCGGCCACGGCGGTTCAGTTCATCAAAAGGGTGATCTTCCGGTTTGGTTTTCCACACAGTATCATCACAGATAATGGTACCAATCTGTCCAAAGGTGCCATGAAGGAATTTTGTGAACGTGAGCACATCCGGCTTGACGTTTCTTCAAAGAGCTCACCCACAGTCCAACGGTCAAGCAGAACGAGCTAATCAGGAGATCCTGAGAGGTATCAAGCCCCGGCTTATGGTCCCTTTATAGAGGACGCCGGGCTGTTGGGTAGAAGAGCTACCATCTGTGCTATGGAGTATAAATACTACCCCCAACAGATCCATCGGATACACACCGTTCTTTATGGTCTATGGAGCAGAGGCGGTCCTCCCCAGCGATATCCGTCATGACTCACCTCGTGTGGCAGCCTATGTTGAGGCAGATAACGAGACAGCACGGCAGGACGCTTTGGATCGACTGGATGAAGAACGAGATATGGCGGCTGCTCACTCGGCGATTTACCAGCAGGATCTTCGTCGGTACCACGATCGACGGATCGTAACCGTAACCTTTCAAGAAGGAGACTTGGTGCTTCGCTCATTCAAGACCGCATGATATGCACAAGCTATCCCCACCTTGGGAAGGGCCTTTTGTGGTCAGCAAGAATCTGCATAACGGGTCGTACTATCTGATCGATGTTCGAGAGCATAAAGACTCACGCACGTCAGAAGAGGAGACCAACATGCCGTGGAACATAGCTCATATTCGGCCTTATTATACCTGAGCCATCGGCTCTCCTTATGTACATATTATGACAATGTATATATTATGAATAAAAGCAATAAACCGGAGCCTCTGCTAAAGCGGGTATCCGCTCAGAAACATCCGGTTTGGTTACATGGAGTTGTTGCCTTAAAACGGCCTCCGGTTTACCCCTCGAGAATGTTTTTCAGAAGTTTTCAGACGTCACTTGGGGGCTTGGTCGTATCCGAACCAATGCAACACCTCTTGATGGGCGAAAGCCACCAGATCACTTGGGGACATGGTCAAGTCTGAACCAGTCACGCCTCTTGGTCGGCCTAAGGTCAGAGAGCCACTTGGGGGCTTGGTCGAACCCGAACCATTGCCACGCCACTTGATCGGCATAATGCCACGGTTTCAGTTGGGGACCTGGCTGACTTGAACCATGGCTACACCTTATTGGGAGCTTGGTCGTATCCGACCATGGTAACACCATCTGATCGGCTCAGTAAAGCCTCTTTTTGCAAACGGTTTTATCATTGCCTTTGCTTCCGTATTTTTTCATAACTATTCTTAAAACCGGTTCAACCAGTCCTTTGACGGAATTCGGTCTATTTTTTCCGGAGATAACTTTTCCGGTTTTACATTTTCTGTTGACATCCCATTGAGGAGTAACAGGGGGCTTCGCATGACCCGGCATGGTTTACACGGTAAATCGGCATTCTAAACACAGGAGATGTTTTCTCCTTTGATGGTAACGGTTTACACAACCACCGCTTCAAGGTTGGCTAAACCAACTTCATGCCCAATGTTGGCGGGTATTTTTGTATCACAATATTTTGATCATATACCTCAATATTTCATTATATATAAATATGAACGTCACAAACCGGCTGGCAACACAAGCCGCCGTGGCAGTTTAAGAATTTGTGACTGCAGGTGATATAGATTGAAGGTTTCGGTTATTCAATCAACAGTATCAGCACCTATGTGCAAAGGTTGCAGATTGAAGGCACAAAGGCATATTCAAAACAAAAGTGATGGCTATTCTATTACAAGGCATTCAGAGGCCCAACATTTCGAATGGCGTCATGACTAGCAGCTTATGATGCATCAACCGGCTTGACGTATTAAGCTTCATCGCCGGGTTGACGTGAAGAAGATGGGTCGTCAGGCGTCGGATCAGCTTCTTCCTCCTCATCACCCGATGGCCGGAAGTCATTGGTGGACCAGTCAATCCGGGTTAAAGCCTGAAAGACAGCTCTTCACTTATAAGCTCAGCCGGATCAACGTCAGGGGCATAAGTGTGCTTACGGATTGGGGGAACAAGGTTCTGCACTTCCGGAATGACAACTTCCACCCACCTGTTGTTTGCATCATAGAAAGAACGGTAAACCGCCAGGTTGGCTTCTGCTGCTAGTTGACTCACCAGAGGACGCATCTCCTTTGTTATCCGTTTGAGGGCATCATTATCAAAAGCTTCGCCCTTTTCTTGAGCGCTGGGGAAGCCCTTGGCTATATCCGCCGGATCAAGGTCTGCTATCCATGCTTTGGCGCGAGTTAGAGCCAATAAAGTGCCAGCCCGGGCCGCGAATCGTTTCAACTCTTCAAGTTGTGCCGGGATCATGGATAGCCGGTCCAGTGTGTCTTTGATCAAATACGGAGCTGTATTATCATATGACGTCGCACATATGACTCGCTGGGTGCCGGTATACAGTTGCTCAATCAGCGTATACGCGGCCTTGAGCTTCTTCCGCATGTCCGAGCCCAGATGAGTAATGCGCTTCCCTATACCGGTTTAAGGAAGTTCAGGTTAAACCGGCGGCAATGTCAAAACGAAATAGTAATCACAAACCTTGGTGAAACATCTCTTACCAAAGATTGCAGAGGTCATGGCATTAATTTGGTGCCTCAGTCCGGTGAGCTCTTCTGTCACCGGTTTAAGAGCTGCTTCAGCATCTTCCGCCCATTTTAGCAACCCGGCCTTCTCCGTCTCCCAGTTGGCCTGCTCAGATTTAAACCACTCCTTGAGCTGTTCCATAGTGGTCAAGGCGGTTTTCAACTCGTCCTTGGCTTTGGAGGCTTCTGCTTGTTGGGTCTTCAGATTGGTACGAAGGTCATTAAGCTGTCCGGTTTGTTGGTATATCTCACTCTGATACAAAAAGTGGATCAAGTTAGTTGTTTCATCAGGAAGTCCCAAGCTCAATACAGGTATTCAACTTGGCACTTGGGGGCTAATGGCTAATTTCTCAAAACATGTTTTTCTACGGTGATACAACTTATAGTCCCGGTTTAACTATGCTAAGTTGAACCGGCCCTTGGGGGCTACTACATAACAAAGGTACAAGAGAGGCATAACTCCTTACCTCATAGCGCTCCTTCATAAGATTCACCAGACCGGCTTCGAAATCACGGCTTGTGAAGAGCCGGTTCAGGAAGCCGGAGTGAAGTTCTTGGGCAGAGAAATTGTCATAAGCTGACAGATCAGTTTTTCCCTTCTCCTTACTCATGGCAGTAAACTCTTCCTTGGCGCTGTGTTTTGATAGAGCAACCGGATTGCCAGGGGCGGTATAGGCGGTGCCCGTCACTACGACATCATCATCTTTGGCCGGGCTGGCCGGATTGGCATTCTTTCCTGAGCTTGGTGCTTTCATACCCGGGCTCGGCGGATCAGCAACTGAAACCTGTTCTGCTGCAGGACTCGGTGGAGCAGGATGTGATGTTTCCACTTGGGCATCCGTTTCAGCCTCTGGCGGAATAGCACTGTCGTTTTGGTTTTTAGCGACTTCAGGCTTTTCGCCATGATGCTCTGGAGTCTTCTCCGGATCAACGTCCACAGTAGGTTCAAGGGTCTTTGCCTTCTTACTTAAGCGAGCCTTGGTGCTGCAACATTCAGAGTTAGAGTATGATAAACCGACAAATGCAAAGAAAAAAAGGGTAATATGCTTACCCAGCAACAACTTTAAGAGGAGGCAGTTGAGTGGTTGATGAACCGCCAGATGAGTTGGAAGAGGCCTGATAATTCGGATCAGACGGAGAGAGGACATCGGAAGAAACCTTTCAAAGGATAACGCTTTTCAGGAGAGCACATCACCTCTGGACGACACTTCCGGGTTGGGGTGTCAGGTAAACCGGACGATGTAATTTGTTGGCCGCTGTGCCGGGTCGTACAGCGTTCTTCAGCTTGCTGTGTCTTCAAAGAAAGATTTGGATTCAAATGAGCATTGGAGTGAGATTTTTTCACTTTCTGGACTGCGCGGCGAATTCGTTTAACCGGTACAAGATCAGAATCGGAAGAAAGAAGGATTACCTCAACAGAATCGGCGTGGTTGGCCTCGGCATCATCCTGGGGATTGTAACTGTCAATAGGATGAATGATAAAAAAGGACAAAGTAAATCAAGCTTTACCTCCGCATCTGAATCTTCATCTTCCGGCGGGTCAGAAGACTCGGCGGTTTTCCTCTTACCAGCCTTCTTGGTGGCCTTGGACTTCACACGAGGGACCCAGGCCGGTTTGGTTCGTTTCCAGAAGGAGTTGTTAGCCTGAAAAGTAACAAGGATTAATATATATCAATAAGGCATTAAAATCAGTAGAGCGATGAGCGGAGCCTTACCGCAGGCGGTTTGTTGGAAACACAGAACGGGGCCAACCCGGTTTGGCTGCAGACGGAGATCGGTTCATCGAGCATCTTCTTCACTGCCTCAGTAACTTCAAGCTCAGTTATTGGTAGCTCGTGACGTCGTTGCGGGTCTTTGACGCTACCAGTGTATTCATGCATCAATCCGGGGCGGCGGCTTAATGGCAAGATGCCCCAAGAAACCCAGCATCGAACAAGGTCAATACCAGTTAAACCATTGGCCATTAGATCCCGGAGCTTGATAATTTGGGGCACAAAATTCTTCCGTTCTGCGGCGGTCAAGCTTAAAGGCAATGGGTGATGGTTGCTAAGCCGGTGAGGGCGGTAACCCAGTAAGGGGTTTTCGCCGTTAGAAGCGGTATTCCGGCAATAAAACCAGGTTTGGTTCCAGTCTTTCGGATGGCTGTGGTGTTTTGCGTGAGGAAAATCTACTTCCTTCCTTTTCTGGATTGAAACGCCACCAAGCTCCGTGTTAGGGCCATCCGAAAACTCAGACGCGGTTCAAATGAAAGAAATCCCGGAATAACTCCACAGATGGTTCTTCTTGAAGGTAGACTTCGCAGAAAACTTGAAAATTGCATATATTGGACATGTAGTTCGGACCAATATCTTGTGGATGGAGTTGGAAACTTGCGAGGACATCCCGGAAGAATTTTGATCCGGGCGGGCTGAATCCCCGGTCTAAGTGTTGCATAAATACAATTACTTCTCCTTCTTGAGGTTCAGGAGGGCATTCGGCATCCGGAACACGCAAATAAAGGACATTTTTGGAGGCTAAAGCGCCGGTGGTGACATATCCATTGAGTTGCGTCTCAATGATCTTGGACCGGACCCAATTGCAAGCTGAGAATTGTTTGGCCATCTCGGAGGGAAAAACTGCGAAAGGAAAAGTAAAGAACGGTTCACCGTTAACGGTTCAGGCATATTATACAATGCTAAACCGGCAGTTTGGCATCAGTTCCAATTTCTGGTTTAACTGAGGACTAATGGAGTATGGCGGATTAGCTATCAAAAAATTAAACCGCCCTTAGGAGGAAGGGACAGAACTGGAAAATCTGCCAAGTGTTGACAGAAACAGGTTTCACACATGAACGGAATTAATTTGGATCTACCGAAGATTCAGTAAGGAAAAATTTCTGCGATCCATACAAGCTTTATAAAGGGCAAGGAAGTTCGGGCGTTCTATCAAGAGGGTCTGAATAAAAAGGAAGATTTGCAAAGTGCCAAACTGAAGGCGGAGCAGCTACTACACAGGATATATGCTACGGTTGGATTAAAAAGCCATGGCAGAGCAGGTATGAAGAGGCTAGGGATGAACACCTATGAACGATGATATGAACAGGGGCCTTAAGATGCAGATATAGGGTATGAGGAGGAGCCTTACCCGATGCACAGGACGGCGGAGGAGCGCCGAGAGTCTCTGGTACAACCAGATTGATGCAGCGGCCTCGTGCTGGTGCGGCGTTCGGAGGTCGGAGGCGACGGCGGAGCTTCAGAGCTGGGGCGTCGCGAGGAAGAAGAAGCGCGGAAGGAGGAAGAAGAGAAAGGGCCTTCCGGTCTATTTATAATGAGACAGAATAATGGACAGGCGCGAGAATCGAGGAGTTGAAAGCGACGGATGGCGCAGCGGTCGCCTCGATTTCCGAGATAGCATTAAATGAAGGGAATCTTATTATTTGGGCTTCTTTAATGAGGATGACGTCAAGATGCTCTGTTGCTGGGGTCGGAGGATGACGTCACGGCGGTTTAAACAGATGGCGGTTTACGAAATATGAAGGAAGAGTTTTTGAAGATTAACATGAACAGGTTCAAGTCAATCTGGGGCCTAACGTTGGGGATGTAACTACTGAATATAAACCGCCCTGGAGGGGCCGGTTCACCCTCAGCCATAATTGGAGCCCACGACGACTCAGAAGGTGGCGATTCGCCTTACAACTTAGAGGCCCGGAGCCCAGGGGCGAATTAGGGCCCATAATGGTAAAACCGCCATAACCATGTAACTTGCGTTGTAAGATAAGAGAAAGGAGAGACCGAGCCGGACACTTGTATGAGCCGGCCTCGGGACTCAGAGACCGGCCGGACGTCAACCCGTGTATATAAGGGGACGACCCGGCGGCGGTTTAGGGACAGACAACTACAACTCGAGGCTGAGGCGAAGCTATTGCTCCCTAGTCGCCGAGATCACATCAATCCCATTACAAACTAGACGTAGGCTTTTACCTTCATCGAAGGGGCCGAACTAGTATAAACCTTGTGTCTTTGCGTCCGCTTTAACCCCTCTAAGTTAACCCGTTCGATGGCCCCGCGACTAAGTCCTTTCATGAGGACATCTGCCGTGACAATTCCACGACAGGAAGTCTTGTTTTGGTCGCCGGAAAAGTTTCGCGCATTATCGGTATTGTACCGGGAGTGCCGAAAGGGGTCCGGGGGTCCACCTGGGGGGGGGGGTCCACCTGCCCCGCGGGGGCACATGGGCAGTAGGGGGTGCGCCTTTGCCTATATGGGCCCAGGGCACCCGCCCCAAGATGCCCAGGCGCCAAGAGATAAGGGAAAGGAGAGTCCTAAGGGGAAGGCACCTCCTAGGTGCCTTGGGGAGGATGGATTCCTCCTAGCCGCACCCTTCCTTGGAGGAAGGGCCAAGGCTGCCCCTCTCCCTTGCCCCTATATATAGTGGAGGGGAGGGAGGGCAGCCGCACCTGAAGCCCTGGCGCCTCCCTCCCTCCCGTGACACCTCCTCCTCTCCCGCAGGTGCTTGGCGAAGCCCTGCAGGATTGCCACGCTCCTCCACCACCACCACACCGTTGTGCTGCTGCTGGATGGAGTCTTCCTCAACCTCTCCCTCTCTCCTTGCTGGATCAAGGCATGGGAGACGTCACCGGGCTGTAGTGTGTTGAATGCGGAGGTGCCGTCCGTTCGGCACTAGGATCTCCGGTGATTTGGATCACGACGAGTACGACTCCTAAAACCCCGTTCTCTTGAACGCTTCCGCTTAGCGATCTACAAGGGTATGTAGATGCACTCTCCTTTCCCTCGTTGCTGGTTTTTCCATAGATAGATATTGGTGACACGTAGGAAAATTTTGAATTTCTGCTACGTTCCCCAACATTTCTTGGGGAGATTACCCAGACTATAATTTAGGAAATTCAGATAATGGTGTATATTGTGCACTACTTGATGGACATGATGGACTCAGACTTAAGATTTGGCACCTCGATGAAACGGATGATCAGATAAGGTGGGTGTTGAAGTGCGACATCAACCTTTATCCTCTTCTAGCAGATCTCGATTGGGAACAAAATGATTGTCCCTCGGAACAGAGTTATAGCAGGCATACTCTACTTGGATTTCACCCGAACCAAGAGATTGTCTTCTTCTTCCACAGAACATCCAAAAGAGTAATGGCCTATCATTTCAACAGCTCCTAGATCAAAGACCATGGCTGCTTACACGTAGACTGCACGTGTGTTTCTTTTCCATACACTAGGTGTTTAGTGGGAGAGCTTTCAAGCAACAAACATTAGCTTAGTTATAAAATACGATGGGGATTAGTAGCATGTTTGACTTGTTCATGTTCTTTGTGCACAACAGCGGTTGATTCATAATATAGCAAAATGACAACCTCTAAATAAATTTATTTTTCTTTCGTTATGATACATCATGGCTTATCTGTGGCAAGGAAATAGCACCATCGGTCGAAAAAGTCTTAAGTTGTATAGAAGACATAGGAATTATTTTGCTTACAGTTTTGTACTCTCTCCGTCCCATAATATAAGTCCGAACGAGAGCACGCAGCGGAGCGAGATTAGGCGGAAAGGGAGTGCAATCCCAGGCTGCCTCCTTGATATGAGCCGACCAGGCGGCATCGGTCAAGTTACAAGAAGAAATGCGCAGATCATAAGAGCTTAGAGGTTTTGAGAGATGTATGAGTGGCAACATAGGGCCAAAGCACACTTGTTTCTATCGCTGTCTCGGTGGCTGAAGGAGCACCTCATGCTGATCTAATAATACCTGTGAAGCAACCAACCTGATTAGTCACAAGTACACAGGTCATAGTTCAAAATGATCAGGAAATACTATAAAGTTAACGGTGACCTAACTTTGAGATTGCTTCCAACAATATTAGCATTCGAAACAAATAAAATAACACGAGAGCCGACACAGTGTTTGAACACACAATTAAGGCTCACAACCGACCTAGCGTTGCTGATGTGTGATTTCAAATAAACCTAAATGCCACACATATAGAAGGTGTCATGTTCTTTGGTTCTCTGGATTCACTAGATTCCCGAGTATGATCAAACTAACGAGTTACCTATTTCATACTTCACAAACCGCTAACAAAAGTCTCTAAACCTTGAAGTAGATCAAGTTGTCTCACAATGTTGATAGAATGTATGTTAAACTCCGCAGCAAAATTAGTCAAAATAGTTTATATGATGGTACAGTTAAACTATAACAATAAAACCAACACAGCTATTAATTTTGTAGACCAAGCAAACAGGAGAACCAACTTAGTAAACACTTGAAAGCACAGTAGAGGTATTCAAGCAACCATGTATGAAAAATAAAGCGGTTTCGGGCTGCTCCTGTAACACATATATAGAGAAGCAACATACCGGAAGTATAGATGCTCTTGAACAGATAATAGAAGGTCTTAGCCATAGAGCTTCCACGATGTTCCTTGACTTTCATCGAATCAAGTTGAACGATGATCAAGAAAGGACCGCAGGGATCCCCATATCTCAACATAAATATCACATCAGCATCCTCGTCGTACCCTGCTATGCATACAATCGTAGACTCCAGGCCAAGCATACTAGTAATGTTAGCGGTCTTTCACAGCACCCATGTGGCAACACCACGATGATTGACCTTGCGGTCCCAAATTTCAAAGTTCGGATATGACAATAGGGCGACGCCAACACCACCGTTCTCTCCCCGAATGATCCAGTTGTGGCTATGAACAGGGGCAGTGGGAAGCCCCTCGATCACAGTAAGCCTCTGGTTATCCAAATTAAACTCAAGTATACCATCCCCATGTCCAGGTAGGCCCCAGTAAAGAGCACTTCCGATAAATATGCAGGGGTGACCGCTAACACCACCGGCACATGGTTCAGCCGTCGAGACGATATCTCCCCACATGCCAGTGTCCGATGAGTAGACCCTGGAGAAAGCGGCTTGAGGATGGACTGTTTTGTCCCTGCCTACCAATACCACCTTGAAGGGGCTCGCGTGGCAGTCTCCGTGCACGTGGCCCTCGTCATCGCCCGCAGCGCAGAGCACCGCTCCGTTGTCGATGATGAACCCACTGTTGCGGCATTCCGGAGGGATCGCCACCGTGCAGCGGTCGCTGGAGATAGGGTCAAACACAGTGAGCTCGAGCTGCTTCCAGTTGATGGCGAGGACACGTCCATGGCGGCTTCCGAGCACACGCCACTTATCCGGCGTGTCCTCGCCGCATACTCGCAGGGAGAAGCGCTCGGTGGGGATGCGGTCGGGAGGGTCGAGAATCGGAGTGAACATGATTTCGCGGCAACGTCGAACTTCCCGAAGACGCCGAGCAACGGGGGTTTCCGGTGGGGACTGCGGAAGAGGCGGAGGAAGATGGCGTCGGTGGAGGAGTATCTCCCAGAGGAGATCATCGTCTTCCAGCGGCGAGGTAAGGAGGCCCCGGCAGGTCATCTCGTCGTCGCCCTCGCTGCTCACGTCTTGTAGATTTGAGGTTTAGGGTTTAGGAACAACGCATGCCGTGGCTAAGGAATAAGCCAAAAATACTTCTCTACGACACTTCAATGTCCGACTATAGTACGATTAGTAATCCATTGGCGTGTTGGACCCTCGTTCTACCAAGGAACGGCTAGACGCGCAACATCGTACTAAAATCGGACGAGAAACCTCATAAGTGTAGCAGCGCTCGGAATAGGCGGACTGGGCTTTACGTACATAATGTGGACTGTTTTCTGAGTTGAGTTGAAGTATATACTAGCACATATGTCTTGACTTGTAGGGTTTCTCGTGTCGCCGTCCTCGTCATGATCTGAGAAATTTTGGCCCCCTCGCCTCCAGCCGCCATCTTGGCACTAAAAGGTGGGGGACCCCGGATCTTCAAGCCCTCTATGTTCTTCATCAACGCCTAGTAATCATCATAGTTTTGTGAGAATAAGAATGAACTTCCTCTCATTCTTTTGACAGTGTCATGAGATTAAAGAGTTTTCTGTCCTCGCATATTTGATTATCCGGATCTGATGAGTTTATGTTATTGTGTCAATCTTTTTTTGTTGGTTTGCTTCTTTGTATAGGTGAAATTTGTCATCGACACCAAGGTGAAGACATAGTGATTCGACGGCCTACACTTTTAAGGGATCATCCCCGGCCCAAGTACGTTCATCGATCAAAGCTTCCCATCTGTTTAGATGGGCGACTCAAGGCGCTTTCAAAAAACATTATTGGCAATGTTCGTGCGGGTGAAAGAGTAACAACATTGTTGCTCCAGTCTAATTGCAGCATCTTTACCGAAGTTTTTAGGGTATTTTTTCGAGCAGAGATTACTATCGCGAAGAAGGTGTTTACAAGAGATTTCATTGTAATTCTTAGTTATCGGAGTTACTTTGTATCTTCTTAGATCTTAGGTCCAAATCAATGTACCTGTAATTGTTATGATCAATAAAGTTACAGATGTTTCTAAAAAAACATATGTCCTGCAGCCGGAGGGAAAATTATGAGTTATATGTAAGAAAAATGTCTTGTAGTGAATTCGACACGATGGAAAAGCTAATAGGTCATGTTAAAATGCCGGACCACATTTGAGCGGGAGGGGTTTGACCGGGGTGCATTCCTCCTGGTTTGTGTCCACTAGTGCAGAATCGGGTTTTAGTGCTGATTCGTAAGGACCTTTAGTCCCGGTTCAGCAACCGGCATTAAAGGGGCAGTAGTAGAAAACAGGGCTTTCGTCCAGGCCATTTTAGCCCATTAGTCCCGGTTCAATCCAGAACCGGGACCAATGGAGCTATTTGCCCCGGTTCGTGAGCCCAGGGGGCCGGCCGGGCCACGTGGGCCATTGGTCCCAGTTCGTCCGGACCTTTTGGTCCCAGTTTGAAGGACGAACCGGGACCAATGGTCCTGGCTCCTGGCCCACCACCATTAGCCCCAGTTGGTGGCATGAAGCGGGACCAAAGGCATTCCTTTAGTCCCGGTGCAAGCCACCAACCGGGACTAATGGTGCTGCCTATATATAGCCCCTCGCGCAAAAGAAGAGCACACTGCTCTGTTTTTTCTGGCCGAGGGGGAGAGGGCTTGGTGGTGCTCTAGCTCACCTCCTATGCACACAAGCTGTTCGATGGAATGCCCGAGCCACACTACTTAAGGTTTCTCCTCTCCAAGCTCGACCGCCAAGCTCCATTTTCCTCAATATTTATCTAGGTTTAGCGGTCCGTCACGCCTGCCCCTGCCTTTCATCGCCGTCGATCACCCGCGCCGATCTAATCGCCGGCACCACCTTGGTGAGCCTCTTGTTCTTATCTTCTTTGTGAAAGGAAAAATATTATTACTTGTTTGTTTAGATAGATACTTGTATTATTTTCTTACTTTTATTATTGCATCTTATATAGTGTGATGGTTTTGGTATCCGCCCCCGTCGGCCCTAAATCCTGTCTATGATTCGGATGTGGTATATGTTATCTTTTCATAACTATTGGTTCATTTATTGTTTATGAAAATTATGCCGACCAACGTGACATAGATTTTATTTATCTAGGAGGTTGTTGAACCGAAATTCCAACCGACCCTATTGTCGAGAGGTTAAATTTAGTTGAAGAAGAAAACAATTTCTTGAAGAAAAAATAAAAAAACTTGAGGAGGAGAAGATGATATTGGAGTTGCATGTTGCGGATGTCGTCGATGATCACAAGATCAAGATGGATGCAATGCGCTTGAAGATGAGAAAGATTCGAAAATATGCCATTCATACCGAGGCTTGGTATCATTATGTCGTTGGATCAGTTGTTACCTTGGTTGCGATTATGATCGTATTTGTTTTCGCATTGAAATGTTTTACATAGTTTCAATGTATGGTTTAATTAATTTAGATGCTCTGCAGAGCTTTATGTTGTTAGATGAGAACTATGTATGTACTTTGGTTTTTATGTGATGATGAACTTCTATTAATTTGGTCACTTAATTATCTATTCATGATGTTCTGTAATGATTTTTGACACACTTAATTATATATAATGCACGCAGATGAACCGGCAATGGATGTACGGTGACAGACACACCTCCGAGTACATTAAGGACGTGCATGATTTTCTCGAAGTGGCTGAGGCAAACAAGCAGAATGGTTTTATGTGTTGTCCATGCCCTATATGTGGGAATACGAAGTCTTACTCTGACCGGAAAATCCTTCACACCCACCTGCTTTACAAGGGTTTCATGCCACACTATAATGTTTGGACGAGGCACGGAGAAATAGGGGTTATGATGGAAGACGGCGAGGAAGAAGAGTACGATGACAACTATGTGCCCCTGAATACGGTGATGTTATCGAACATCAAGATGCACTGCATCGATGTGCACGATGGTGCTGGAACGGGCGAAGCTGCTGAAGATCAAGAGGAACCAGACGATGTGCCCGATGATGATGATCTCCGCCGGGTCATTGTCGATGCAAGGACACAATGTGAAACTCAAAAGGAGAAGCTGAAGTTCGATCGCATGTTAGAGGATCACAAAAAAGGGTTGTACCCTAATTGCGAAGATGGCAACACAAAGCTCGGTGCAGACTCGAATTGCTGCAGTGGAAGGCAGAGAATGATGTGCTGATAAAGGATTTGAGAAGCTACCAAAATAATGAAGAAGAAGCTTCCAAAGGATAACGAATTGCCCGACAAGTACATACGCAGCAAAGAAGGTCGTATGCCCTCTAGGATTGGAGGTGGAGAAGATACATGCATGCCCTAATGTCTGCATCCTCTACCGTGGTGCCTACAAGGATCTGAACGCAAGCCCGGTATGCGGTGCGGTGCGGGATAAGATCAGACGAGATGACCCTGGTGATGTTGACGGCGAGCCTCCCAGGAAGAGGGTTCCTGCGAAGGTGATGTGGTATGCTCCTATAATACCACAGAGAGCATGCCAAGTTGATGCGATGGCACAGTGAGGACCGTAAGAAAGACCGGAAGCTGAGAGCACCCGCTGACGGGTTGCAGTGGAGAAAAATTGAGAGAAAGTACCGGGATGAGTTTGCAAAGGACCCAAGGAACGTATGGTTTGCTTTAAGCGCGGATGGCATTAATCCTTTCGGGGAGCAGAGCAGCAATCACAGCACCTGGCCCGTGACTCTATGTATGTATAACCTTCCTCCTTGGATGTGCATGAAGCGGAAGTTCATTATGATGCCAGTTCTCATCCAAGGCCCTAAGCAACCCGCCAACGACATTGATGTGTACCTAAGGCCATTAGTTGAAGAACTTTTACAGCTGTGGAATGGAAACGGTGTACGTACGTGGGATGAGCACAAAAAGGAGGAATTTGACCTAAAGGCGTTGCTGTTCGTGACCATCAACGATTTGCCCGCTCTCAGTAACCTTTCAGGACAGACAAACAAGGGATACCACGCATGCATGCACTGTTTTCTTGACACCGATAGTATATACCGAAGCTGCAGGAAGAATGTGTACTGGCCATCGCCGATTTCTTCCGACCAACCATCAATGTCGAAAGAAAGGCAAGCATTTCAAAGGCGAGGCAAATCACCGGAAGAAGCCCGCCATGCGTGCCGGTGATCACGCATTTGCTATGGTCAATGATTTACACGTAATCTTTGGAAAGGGTCCCGCGGACTAGCTGTTCGAATGACGCCGAGAATCACGCACCCATGTGGAAGAAGAAATCTATATTTTGGGACCTACCCTACCGGAAAGACCTAGAGGTCCGCTCTTCGATCGACGTGATGCACGTGACGAAGAACCTTTACGTGAACTCTGCTAGGCTTCTTGGGCGTGTATGGGAAGACAAAAGATACACCGAGGCACGAGAGGACCTGCAACGCTTGCACGAAAAAGAGGGCATGCCTCCGAAGCGAGATGAAGGTCCCGCCAGCCACGCTCTTTAAAGAAGAGAAAGAAATATTCTTTCAATGCCTACTCAAGATGAAGGTCCCGACTGGCTTCTCGTCGAATATAAAGGGAATAATAAATATGCCAGAGAAAAGTTCCGAACCTAAAGTCTCATGACTGCCACGTGATTATGACGCAACTGCTTCCGGTGTATTGAGGGGCTTCTACCGAAAACGTCCGATTAGCCATTGTGAAGCTATGTGCATTCCTCAATGCAATATCTCGAGAAGGTGATCGATCCAGAAATCGTATCAACGCTTAAGGAGTGATGTGGCGCAATGTCTTGTCGGGTTTAGCTGGTGTTCCCACCACCCTTCTTCAATATCATGACGCACGCCCTAGTTCATCTAGTCGACGAGATTGTCATTCTAGGGCCCGTATTTCTACATAATATGTACCCCTTTGAGAGGTTCATGGGAGTCCTAAAGAAATATGTTCAGAATCGCGCTAGGCCGAAGGAAGCATCTCCATGGGCCATCAAACAGAGGATGTCATCGGGTTTTGTGTTGACCTCATTCCTGGCCTTAAGAAGATAGGTCTCCCTAAATCGCGGTATGAGGGGAGACTGACCGAAAAAGACGCTTGGAAGAGACTCAATAATATGCAGGGACGGATATTCTTGGTCTCAATCACACTACACAGTTCTACAGAACTCTACCTTGGTGACCCCTGATGTCGATGAACACAAGAACAGTCTGCGCTCCAAACACCCGGAGCAAAGGTCGACGACCGGATTACGATGTGAACACATCAGGACTTTCACCAGCTTGGTTGGAAACACGTCTCGTGAGGTGACAGCACTGTTTGTGATGAGCTGTACTTGTTGTCCAGGGACCATCTTCGACTGTAATGATTTGGAAAGGATACGAGATAAATGGGAATACATTTTACACGATTGACCAAGATGAAAAGAGCACCAACCAAAACAGCGGTGTCCGCTTTGATGTAGCAACCGACAAGGGAAATGACACATATTATGGTTACATGGTAGACATATGGGAACTTGACTACGGAGTAGATTTTAAGGTCCCTTTGTTTAAGTGCAAGTGGGTCAATCTGTCAGGAGGCGGGGTACAGGTTGACCCACAGTACGGAATGACAACAGTGGATCTGAAAAATCTTGGGTACACTGACGAACCGTTCATCCTAGCTAATGATGTGGCACAGGTTATCTATGTGAAGGACATGTCTACCAGACCGAGGAAAAGAAAAGATAAGGAAGCGAATACATCATACAATGAGCCAAAGCGCCACATAGTTCTTTCAGGAAAAAAGGGACATCCTGGGAGTGGAGGGGAAGATGCATATGTCTCAAGAGTATGAAAAGTTTCATGAAATTCCCCTTCAAAGTCAAGGCTGACCCAAGCATCCTGATAAACGATGAAGATTATCCATGGTTACGGTGCAATAAGCAAACGACACAAGCGAAGAAAAAGTGAAGACTTTCTCCCGCAACTATTATGATGATACCATGCCAACTTTGTAATAGACGAGTATGATACCATTGTCCGTTTTATACATGAACATGCTATGCCAACTTTTTCAGAGTTCATTTGAAAACTATGAATTTGAAAACCTCGCCAACCGAAGGGCGCTCACACCGGTTTATAAGCCCGTCCCTCTACACACCGTTTTGTTGTAAGCAGAAACGAAATAAAATAAAAAAAGCAACAAAGAAAACAAAAAAAGTGTTTTCAAATTTGAAAACTAATGGCACTAACAGAAAGTTTATAATTTTTCTAAAACTAAAAGCAAAAAGAATTAAAAAATAAAGAAAAAAACAACAAAAAATAAATAATACAGAAAATAGAACAAAAAACTGGAAAAAAATAAAAATAGCAACAATAAGTATTTTGTTGTAAGTAGAAACAAAATAAAATAAATAAAGCAACAAAGAAAACAAAAAAATAAGAGTTTCCAAATTTGAAAACTAATGGCACTAACAGAAAGTTTATAATTTTTATAAAACTAAAAGCAAAAAGAATTAAAAAATATAGCAAAAAAAAAAAAAATAATTAATGCAGAAAACAGAACAAAAACTGAAAAAAAATAAAATAGCAACAATAAGTATTTCGTTGTAAGTAGAAACAAAATAAAATAAATAAAGCAACAAAGAAAACAAAAAGAGTTTTAAAATTTGAAAACTAATGGCACTAACAGAAAGTTTATAATTTTTCTAAAACTAAACGCAAAAAGAATTAAAAAATAAAGCAAAAGACCAAAAGAAAAATAAACCAAAACCAAAACCAAAATAAACTAAATAAAGCAACAAATAAAACAAAAAAACAAAAAAAAAGTGCCACCTACTGGGCACCCACGGCCTGAATACGACTAGAAACCCTACCATGGGCCAGGATTCAGGCCCGCGGGAGGCCCAAGAGGCCCACAGTGCACATATTGCACGCTTAGGCCCGAAGCCTGCTTAGAGAGGAGCTTGAGAGGAAGGCGCACCGCACCTTATAAACTGGTGCGGCTCCCTCTCAACTAGCGAGGTGGGACTAAACATTTGGCGCAGGCAGCACAAGGCCTTTGGTCCCGGTTGGAGGCACCAACTGGACTAAAGGCATTAGTCCGGTTCGTGGCACCTACAGGCTAATGCCCTCTTTAGTCCCAGTTGGTGCCACCAACCGACCAAAGGTCGCCGCTTCCCGCCCTTTGGGCTGCTGAAAATTGGCCTTTGGTCCCGGTTGGTGGCACCAACCGACTAAGAGGGCATTAGCCCCGGTTGGTGCCACGAACCGACTAATGCCCTTGCTATATAAGCAAACACTTAGAGTTTTTCACTTCATCTCTGCAGCTGTTGCCGACGACGCCGCCAGCTGCCCGATTCACACCTCACGACGCCGACGCCACCCCCACCGCCGCGCACTGCCGTCACCACCCTGCCGCCCGACGCCGTCACCACCACCCCGCTGTCATAGTCATCTCCTCAGCCACTCGACGTCGTCATGCCCCATCGTCATACGCGACGCTGTCGCCGCCCGACGCCGTCACGCCGCCACTCCGCGCCTCTGCCGCCCAGCGCCGCCCGCTCGCCTGCCTGACGACGCCCTTGTGAGCACCAGTGCCCACCTGCCCGGCCACACGCCTTTTTTTAGATATATGTATTTTTTAGATATATGTATTTCTTATGTATGCTCATATATGCATTTTTTAGATATATGTATTTCTTATGTATGTTCATATATGTATTTATGTATTTTTTACATGTTTTTGTATGAATGTATGTATTTTAGGTTAGTTTCATTGTTAGATAAGTTTTATATATTTAGGAAGAAGGAAGAGAAGGAAGAAGGAAGAAGAAGAAAAGTTTTATATATGCAAAAGTTACATTTTAGAAAAGTTTTATATATCTAGCTAGAAAGAAGGAAGAAGAAGAAAAAGAAGGAGAGGAAAAAGGAAAATAAGAAGAGGAAGAAAGGAGTAGAAGAGGAGAGGAAGAAGAGGATAAATAAATAAGAAGAGGAAAAAAGAAGAAAAAGAAGAGGAGAAGAAGAAAAAATAGAAAATATTCTATTTTTTCTTCTTTTCCTCTATTCCTTTCTTCTTCTCCTCTTTTTTTCTTCTTTTTTTTCTTCGATCTTCTCCTCTGTCAACGTCGATATACCCCTCCCGATAACTTCAACACGAGGGAGGGGTCCATATACCCCCTCCCGATAACTTCAATACGTGGGGGGGGGGGTCGTCGATATACCCCCTCCCCGATAACATTAATTTCCCGTGTATGTATCTCGTCGTTGTCGATATTACCCCCTTGAAGCGTTGTAGAGGGATCGAGGGTTCTAGGGTCGAGGGATCGAGGGTTCCAGGGTCGTCTAGGGCTCGAGGGTTCCTGGGTCGTCGAGGGTTCAAGGGGTCGAGGATCGCCGAGGGTCGAGAGGTTCCTAGTGTCAAAGTATTGAAGAAATCCATGGCTTCATCATTAGCCGGAGTAACCATGGCATGATGGTACGAAGTCCTCCAAAGTTATTCGAATGGAGTCCGGATAGGATAATTTGCCTTTTGTACAAATTTCAGCAAAGGCCTTTCAAATAACGATATTCGAAGGTTCTTGCTGAACTTTGTACCGTAAAGTGAATTATCCTATCTCGGGACTCGCTCCAAAATAACTTTGAGAGCTTCATCATCATGCACCTGTTACATTTTCTAATGATGAAGACATGGTTTTGTTGAATCCTTTGACACTAGGCAACCTCCCGACCTCGGCGATCCTCGACCCTCGACCTCGACCGCTCAGCAATCCACGACCCTCTACCCTACATCAGGCGTCGATGCCCACGTCACTTGTGGGACATAGATGTAGTGTTCAACGCCGACCCCCTCCCGGTAGCTTCAACACGTGGGGGGGGGGTCGATATTACCCCCTCCTTGAAGCGTTGTCGAGGCCACCCCCTAACCCTTGAAGCGTTGTCGAGGCCACCCCAAACCCTAGAGAAGCAGCGTCGAGGCCACTAATATGATTCCTTATTGTGATTAGCTAGCTATTTCTACGTTTTCCACTAATATATCCATATCTGTCATGTTTGAATAATAATTGCCATGTTGTGAATATTTGTAGAAACTATGGACACCCCCCGAGACGAAGCACAAGAACCGTTGTTGAGGGACATAATCGCACAAGGACGTGATGCCGTCTGCTCGTTGATGTTTCTCAACGACAACGATGGTCTGGAAGGAGAGGGTGAAGAAGCAGCTGGCTATGATTTACATGGCTCCGATGACCCAATGCCGGTGCAAGAAGGAGAGGGTGAAGAAGTAGACCGTGAGGATGGCTCCGTGATCACCAAACCGAGTCCGCCAGGTATATATATTAGTTAAGCCTGTCTTGACTAGCTCTCATCTTTGTTTTGGTATGTACACATATTAATTAACTCTCGTCTTTGTTCTTTTTTCTAGCCCTCCGGATCGAGCACAACTTCGGTAAAGAGACGAGGCCCGAAGAAAAAGTTGAGCTCGGATGAAAAGTTTGAGATCATGCAAATCGCGCGCGACGGCCAACCGATTGAACCCTACCGGACGGAGAAGGCATTTGTTGCTCAGTGCGGGGTTCTGGTTAGGGACAAGATCCCGATCAGCATCCACCAATGGTCTAAGCCTAAGAACGAAGACCCTGAGGTGTCTTGTGTCAATGATAAGCGTAAAATGATCTTTGGACTGAGCTGAAGTCAAATTTTACCCTACCGCTAGAGGATGATCCGGAGAAGCCAGTAATAGAGCCATTAATCAAGTCTTTCGCTCTTAAAAAGATGGCAGAACTATTGTAACGCCCTCGATGCGGCTATATCTCCCACGTGTCGAAGCACGACTTAGAGGCATAACCGCATTGAAAGTAATGTCGCAAGTGAGGTAATCTTCACACAACCCATGTAATACATAAGGGAAAGAGATACATAGTTGGCTTACAGTCGCCACTTCACACAGTACATAAATAAACATCCATCATTCAGATTACACTCAAGGTCCGACTACGGAACCAAAATAAAAGAAGATACCCCAAATGCTACACAGATCCCCGATCGTCCCAACTGGGCTCCACTACTGATCATTAGGAAAAGACACATAGTAACGACCACCTTCCTCATCGAACTCCCACTTGAGCTCGGTTGCGTCACCTGTACTGGCATCGTCGGCACCTGCAACTGTTTTGGTAGAATCTGTGAGTCACGGGGACTCAGCAATCTCACACCGCGAGATCAAGACTATTTAAGCTTATAGGAAGGACAGAGTTGTGAGGTGGAGCTGCAGCAAGCGACTAGCATATATGGTGGCTACATTCGCAAAAGAGAGCGAGAAGAGAAGCAAAGCACGGTCGTGAAGCTAGTAGCGATCAAGAAGTGATCCTGAACTAATTACGTCAAACATAACTCCAACACCATGTTCACTTCCCGGACTCCGCCGAGAAGAGACCATCACGGTTACACACGCTGTTGATGTGTATTTTAATTAAGGTCAACTTCGGGTTTTCTACAACCGACATTAACAAATTCCCATCTGCCTCATAACCGGGCACGGCTTTGAAGATAATACCTGCAGGGTGTCCCAACTTAGCCCATTATAAGCTCTCACGGTCAACGAAGGATATTCCTTCTACCGAAGACCCGATCAATCTCGGAATCCCGGACTACAAGACATTTCGACAGCAATAAAACAAGACCAGCAAAGCCGCCCGATTGTGCCGACAAATCCCGATAGGAGCTGCACATATCTCGTTCTCAGGGCACATCCGAATAAGTCAAGCTACGAGTAAAACCAAGCCTCGAGTTTCCCCGTGGTGGCCCCGCAGGCTGCTCGGTTCGGGCCAGCACTCGAAGGAGCACTGGTCCGGGGGGGGGGGTTAAAATAAAGATGACCCTCGGGCTCGCGAAAACCCGGGGGAAAAAGGCTTAGGTGGCAAATGGTAAAACCAAAGTTGGGCCTTCTTTGGAGGAGTCTTATTCAAAGCGAACTGTCAAGGGGTCCCATAAATCACCCAACCGTAAGGAATGCGAAATCAAGGAACATAACACCGGTATGACGGAAACTAGGGCGACAAGAGTGGAACAAAACACCAGGCATAAGGCCGAGCCTTCCACCCTTTACCAAGTATATAGATGCATTAATTATATCAGATATATTGTGATATCCCCAACAAGTAAACATGTTCCAACAAGGAACAACATCTCCATGTTCCAACAAGGAACAAACTTCATCTTCTCCTGCAACTAGCAACGCTATAAGAGGGGCTGAGCAAAGCGGTAACATAGCCAATCAACGGTTTGCTAGGAAAGGATGGTTAGGGGCTGACATGGCAATATGGGTGGCATGATAAGCAAATGATAGGCATTGTAGCATAGGCATAGCAAAAGAGTGAGCATGTAGCATAGCAAAGATAGAAGTGATTTCGAGGGTATGGTCATCTTGCCTGCAAAGTTCTCAGAGTTGTCGAAAGCTTGATCCTCGTAAGCGTTCTCAACAGGTTCCTCGTTCACGTACTCGTCTCCCGGCTCTACCCAAAGCAAGAACACAAACAAAGGAACCACAATAAATCACGGTGCAATGCACAAGCAACATGATGCAATATATGGCATGATATGCGAGATGTGATATGCAATGCGTATGCGCGCTCCGGAAGGAAAATGATGAACCAGGCATCAACTTGGCAAACCAAGTATGCCGCTGGAAAGATGAGATGATTTCGATTGAAATCGATATAAAGATCACCGGAATCGGATGCACGGTTTGCAAATGACAAGCAAAACAAGAATGGCACAAATCTGCCATTAACAGCATGATGCCACTTAGCAAGCAACAAGAAAATAAGCTACTGCATCCAAACGTGCCAACAAAGCATATGGCAGTGGTCTACTCAAGATGCTTGACAAAAGATGAACACTGAGCTATGGCTAAATCACATCATAACAGGTCCAAACAAGCATGGCAAAAGTGCAAAACATATCAGCTACACAGACTTAGTGAAATTACTGAACATGGCAAAAACAGCATCAGGTAGCAATGTTCAGAGCAAGAAAACTACATGCTACAGGAACTTACAATAGCAAAACAAGGCATGGCATGAATCTACTCAAAGCATAGAACAAAAGTCCCTTACTGACCATAAGCCAAAAAGGATCAGAAAATATAATAACACCCATGTCAATATAGCAAGTTTCGTTAACAGATTCAGCAACAGGGCATGACAAAAACAGATAACAAATAGGCATGTTTAAGAGCTCAATGCACTCACTACAAAGCATTACATGATAAACTAAGCATACATCCATCAAGAAGACATGGCATAGGAGACATACATAGCAAGAACAACATCATAGCATACACGGATCAACTGCAACAACCTTGGCAAAATAGAATAACATGTAAACAATCTGCCAGGAAACATTTTATAGCAAAAGTAGAGCTCGATTGACTCAAGCTATGGCACTCCATAATTTCAAACAAAGGCATCGATGGATAGAGCATAACCATATGTTCAAAACATCCTTACTGAAGTATCTCAAAAATATGCATGGATCTCTCGGTAGCATCAAGTTAACATGGCATAAAAATATCCGCGAAACAGGGGCTGAAATCAGCAACATCAGGAAGCCTAGTTTGCATGCTTGTGCTAGTCACCACAGAGATCACAAAAATACATGGCATACACCCCTGGAAATATGGCATGGCATATTACAAAATACATGTAGGAATCAAATTCATAGGATGTACACATCAATCATGGCAAAAATGACAAAAGTGCATGTTCTGTTAAGAAACAGAAACTAACATCACATAGCCCTCTTCTAACAGCATTTCGGACATCAAGATGAGCTCAAATGAAAACGGTGCAATGAGAATAAATGATCTACTCTTTGAGGCGAACATTTTGACATATTACACGCACAATACGGAACTACGGGTGCAAAGTTATGATGCGATGAAAATGCAACAAATCATCTCAGAAATAAAGACTTAGAGGGATTTTGAGGGGGAGAAAGTCAACCCCGTTGGATCCGATCCAGATCCGATCGGGCGAGGCGACGGGCGGCTCGCCGGAGCCGGGAAGAGGCCGGAGGAGGGGCGCCGGAGGACGGAGAGGAGGCGGGGCCGGCCGGAGGAGGCGGGCGACGGCGGCCGGCGGCGAGGCACTGCGGGCGGAGATGTAGGCGGCGGCCGAGGCGAAGCGGCTGGGGAGGCGAAGCGGCCGGGCGGGGAGGCGGCGATGGCGCTGCCGGGCGAGGGCGGCGGAGCCTCGAGGCGGCGCGACCAGGGCTGGCGCGCGGAGCCGCTGGCCGGGAGGCGGCGCGCGCTGGCCGAGAGGCGGCTTGCTCGGCGGGCTTGGCGCGGGAGGCGGCGGCGCCACGTGGCGTCTGGGGATTGGGCGCGGGCGGCGGCGGCGCTGACGGGCGGACACGTCCGGGCGGCGGGTGGACGTGTCCGTCGGCGGGAGGAGGAAGGAGCTAGGGTTGATCCAGAATTTGAGGGGGGGGAGGCTATATTTATAGGTAGAAGGAGCTAGGAAGCTCCAAATGGAGTGTAGTTTTCGCCCACACGATCGTGATCGAACGACCGAGAGCATGGAGGTGACTTAGATGGGTTATTGGACTATTTTGGAGGGGTGTTGGGCTGCAACTTAAAAGAGGCCTTTGCGAGAGTGCGGTTAACCGTTGGAGTACCAAACGAGCTCCAAATGACCCGAAACTTGACAGGTGGTCTACCGGTGGTGTACCAAGGCCACTTGACAAACCTCGATCCATTTTGAGAAAGTTTAGTACCCGCTCACGGAAAAACGTAAAAGGGGACGCCGGGGGACATAGGAGTGCCGGATTGCAAAACGGACAACGGGGAAAATGCTCGGAATCATGAGAGAACACGTATGCAAATGCGATGCACATGATGACATGATATGAAATGCATGACATGGACAAAATGCAAAAAGAAGAAAAACCCAACCACGGAGGGAATATCATATCACAATGCCGAAAATGGCAAGAGTTGGAGTTACAAATATGGAAAGTTACATCCGGGGTGTTACAACACTCCACCGCTACAAGAGGATCTCGTCCCGAGATCTAGGACTGAAAGAACTCCGGATATTCGGAACGGAGGTGATCCTCGCGCTCCCAGGTGGCTTCTCGGTCGGAATGGTGTGACCACTTCACTTTCAGGAATTTGATTGAATTGTTGCGTGTCTTGCGCTCGGTTTCTTCAAGAATAGCAACGGGGTGCTCATGATAAGAGATATCTTCTTGAAGGTCAATTTCTTCGAAGTTGATAGTGCGTTCAGGAGTCTTGAAGCACTTGCGAAGCTGCGACACGTGAAACACATCGTGCACATTTGCGAAGTTGGACGGGAGCTCATGTTGATAGGCGAGATCGCCTCTTTTGCCAATGATCTTGAAAGGACTCACGTATCTAGGGGCAAGCTTCCCTTTGATACCGAAGCGACGAGTGCCTTTCATTGGAGAGACGCGGAGGTAGACATGGTCTCCGATTTCAAAAGCCACATCACGGTGCTTGTCATCATAATAGCTCTTCCGGGCGCGATTATGCTGCTTTGAGATTCTCACGAATGACTTTGCACATTTCTTCGGCTTCTGTGATCAAGTCATTGCCAAGAAGTTGGCGTTCACCTGTCTCGGACCAATTGAGAGGAGTACGGCACTTTCTGCCATAGAGAATTTCGAATGGGGCCTTGCCCGAACTGGATTGGAAGCTGTTGTTGTAGGAGAACTCGGTATATGGAAGACAATCTTCCCACTTCATACCGAAGGAAATGACACAAGCCCTGAGCATATCTTCAAGGATTTGATCGACTCGCTCGACTTGGCCACTTGTTTGAGGATGGAAAGCTGTGCTGAAACGAATGTTGGTGCCCATGGCCTTCCTCAAAAGAATCCCAAAACTTGGAGGTAAAGAAGCTGCCACGGTCTCAAGAGATCACTTGTGGAATGCCGTGCAAGGAGACAATCCTCGAGGTGTATAGCTCGCCAACCGAGCTGCTGTGATAGATTCTTTGATTGGAAGAAAATGAGCCACTTTAGTAAGCTTGTCAATGATAACGAAGATAGCATCATTTCCACGCTTGGACTTAGGAAATCCAGTCACGAAGTCCATCCCGATATGATCAAACTTCCATTCTGGAATAGCAAGAGGTTGGAGGAGACCAGCTGGTCGTTGGTGTTCTGCTTTCACTCTTCTGCAGACATCACACTCATTCACGAATTGAGCAATTTCTCGCTTCATTTGAGTCCACCAATATGACTGCTTGAGTTCATGGTACATCTTCGTACTACCAGGGTGAATGGACAGAAGCGAATTGTGCGCCTCGTTCATAATGACTTTACGTAGATCACCCTTAGGAACCACAATCCGGTCCTCGAAGAAAAGAGTATCTTTATCATCAACGTGGAAGCACTTGTATTTGGAAATGCCCTTGTCGATACCACGTTTCACCTTTTTCACCATGGTATCCAGAAGTTGAGCCTCACGAATCTGATCTTCCAAAGTAGGAGAGACTATGAAGTTGGCAAGAAAGCCTTGAGGAACAACTTGAAGATTCAGCTTATGGAAATCTTCACAGAGATCCGGTTGGAAGGGCTTGAGGATTAAACTGTTGCAATAAGCCTTCCTGCTCAAAGCATCTGCAATGGCATTGGCCTTGCCCGGAGTATATTCAATACTTGGGTTGTACTCTTGAATCATTTCGACCCATCGAGTTTGCCTGAGGTTGAGGTTGGGTTGAGTGAAGATATACTTGAGACTCTTGTGATCGGTGAATATGTCAACTTTCCTTCCCAACAAGAGATGTCTCCATGTTATCAATGCATGAACAATCGCCGCCAACTCAAGATCGTGAGTGGGGTAGTTCTTTTCGTTGGGCTTCAACTGGCGAGAGGTATAGGCCACAACTCTCTTCTCTTGCATTAACACAGCACCGAGACCTTGAAGAGAAGCATCACAGAAAACTTCGAATGGCTTGGATTCATCAGGAGGAGTTAAGACAGGAGCTGTGACAAGTTTCTCTTTGAGAGTATTGAAAGCAACATCACACTCAGGAGACCAGACATACTTCACATGCTTCTGGAGGAGGTTGGAAAGAGGCTTTGCAATCTTGGAGAAGTTCTCAACGAATCTTCGGCAATAGCTTGCAAGACCAAGAAAATCTATGAGTCGCTTGACATTCTGAGGAGGTTCCCAATTCACAATTGCAGACACCTTCTCGGGATTAACAACGATGCCCTTGGCGGAGATGATATGACCAAGATAAAGCACTTCATCAAGCCAAAATTCACATTTGGAGAACTTCGCATAGAATTGATACTCTCTGAGCTTGTCTAGCACCAATTGCAAATGTTTAGCATGATCCTTCTTATTCTTGGAGAAGACCAAAATATCATCAAGATAGACCAAGACGAATTCATTGGTGTAGGGGTTGAAGATGAAGTTCATCATCCGAGAGAATGTTGGAGGAGCATTGACAAGGCCGAAAGACATGACAAGATATTCATAAGAACCAAAGCTTGTTCTGAATGCTGTCTTGGGAATATCTTGTTCACGAATGCGAATCTGATGATAACCCATACGAAGGTCAAGCTTGGAGAACACTTTAGCACCTTTGAGTTGCTCGAAAAGCTCATTGATGTTGGGAAGTGGATACTTGTTCTTGATAGTCTTCTCATTCAATGGACTGTAATCGACGCAAAGTCGGTCCGTGCCATCCTTCTTCTGGACAAAAAGAACACCACAACCCCAAGGAGATGAACTCGGTCTGATCAAACCCAGACGCTCTTGTTCATCGAACTGCTTCTTCAATTCCTTCAGCTCATCAGGTCCAAGCTTGTATGGACGCTTGCAAACGGAGTTCGCCAGGCTCAAGATCAATAACGAATTCAATCGGCGGCGAGGAGGCATTCCCGAAGCTCCTCTGGAAAGACATCTTGGTACTCACAAACGACCGAATCGAGAGATAGCATCCAATTCGCCCTTCTCATTGAGAGAAAACAACCGAATGGTTTCATCACGAGCGGCATAGATGATCACATCATTAGAAGAGTGAGTCAATTGAATTTCCCTGGCAGCACAATCAAGCTGAGCTTTGTGCTGAGAAAGCCAGGCCATCCCGAGAAGAAGATCAATATCCGAGTCACCAAGGACAATTGGTTTAGCCAGAAATCTATAGTCGCCCATCTTGATTGTGGTACCCGGAACCACTAAAGCTGAGCTCAACCGCTTACCGAGAAATGACATCCATGGGTTTACCCAAATGTGAAGAAGTGAATTCATGCTTGGCAAAAACGGTCTTGACATGAAACAATGCGATGCACCAAGATCAAATAAAACTTTTGCAGAATATCATTAATGGAAGATTACCCATTATCACGCCAAGAGATTCTTCTCGCTTGAGCTGCATTCATCATATTCACCTTGGCATGCTTTGGATTATGCTTGACCACCGCATTGCTAGAAGATTTCACAGAGGAGGAGGCGGAAGGCGCCTCTGGTTGAAGCACTTGTTCGCATAGTGACCTTTCTCACGACATTTGTTGCAAGTCACCTCAGAGAGCGGACGGTGGTAAGGAGCATTTGACCTTGGAGCTTGAGAATTTGACTTGTTCTGATAGCCTGGGTTGGGCGGGTGGGAAGATCCACGACCACCTGAGTTCTTCTGCTGATAAGGCTGACGGAACGGAGGAGGAGGAAGGTAGAACTTCTGCCACTTGAGAGGAAGAAGAAGACTTAACTGCATCCCTGATTCTCTTCTTAGAAGCCTCACATTTGAGCTGGGCAGCTTCTTGCTTCAGTGCCATGTTGTAGAATTCATCATACTTTTCTGGCTCAAAAAGCACGAGAGCTAATTGCAGATCTTCTCTGAGACCACCTCTGAATTGATAGATCATACTCTTTTCATCGTGAGACGCCTTGCTTAGCAAAGCGAGCGAGTTTCGAACTGGATATTGTATTGATACACGTACATGTTGCCTTGCTTGAGATTGCGGAACTCCTCACGCTTGCTCTCAACAACACTTTTCGAATGTGATGAGCTCAAGTCTCGCGGAACTCATCCTGTAATGACACGACCTCCTCTGGAATCTTTGTATTGCTGGTACCACTCAAAGCAGCTTGGTCCTTGAGTTGAAACGAAGCAAACTTGACAAAGTCCTCAGGTCTGACATTGCTACATTCAAAATGTTTGCAGATGTCCACGAGCCAATCGTCGGCGTCTGTGGCCTCAACACAGAAACTGAAAGACTTCGGCTGATTAGCGAGGAACTGACTGAGGGTAGCAAAGTGCGGCTGGTTGTTGCCTTGGCCTTGATTTCCTTGACTGCCTTGCCCTTGGGTACGCTCTTGAAAGAGTTGCAAAATCATCTGAGCATTGGCATTGGTGGCTGCCATGATAGCTTGCCAGGCCTCCGGAGGCGGAGGTGGAGGTGGAGGGTTCGACTGATTCCCTTCATTGCGTTCCGGATTTTGACGCGTTGGCGGAGTCATCCTGAAGAGGGTGACATCCGTTAGCACTTGATAGACAGATAGACAAGTTGAATCAACGGATAGAAATAGCAACATATAGTCTTCACAATAAACATTCGAACAAGGATGAACGAATGAATTCCAAAGTTAACAACACACGTCCATTAAGGTGAGAAGCCACTTGATTAAGGGTTGATGCAAAAAAATAACAAGGTACGACTGGAACAAATAAGTGGTAAGGATTACCCAATCACAAACCAAATATCTGCAGGAAGAAATGCTAAGAGCTACTTGAATCCCACCTATAAACTCCCGAAACTTTACGGTTATGCAACTGGTGTTGGGGATACAGGGAGACAAAATATATCACCCAAACTAACAATACCTAGATCCAAATTGTATCCATCCACAACACATAACCAAGAAACCTTCGAAATCGTGGTACCTCGACCTTCAAAAACATCCGTTATACGAAGTCATGGCAATACTCCCGAAGCTCGCCCCAGATCGGGTTATCGGGTTATCTCACCAACAACTGCACAAAAGAGATTTCGATGTCGGCAAAACTCAGGTATTCCAGAACTGCAACGATAAAATTGTGACGACAACACCTCGGAGCTCAACTCCCCGGGACACTGCCACAACCCCTAAATGTCAGGAGGCACCAAGAACAATTTTCTCGTCACAAAACCATCGGAACGATTCCAAGATACCCGCGTGATCCTAAAATTTTTTTTTGTGAAATTTGAGAAGAGGAGAGTCAAAACTTCTACGTCAAGAGACCTCACCAGAGCGACGAAGGGACTGGGGAGTAAAATAATCCTACTCTCCGATATATATAATCCTAAGACTCAAAACATTTTCCGTTCTAGACTCAACAACGCCAGCAAACAATCAAGCAGGGGGCTCCTAAGTCGGGAAGGCTCGATTACCAACTTGTAACGCCTCGATGCGGCTATATCTCCCACGTGTCGAAGCACGACTTAGAGGCATAACCGCATTGAAAGTAATGTCGCAAGTGAGGTAATCTTCACACAACCCATGTAATACATAAGGAAAGAGATACATAGTTGGCTTACAAATGCCACTTCACACAAGACATAAATAAACATCCATCATTCAGATTACACTCAAGGTCCGACTACGGAACCAAAATAAAAGAAGATACCCCAAATGCTACACAGATCCCCGATCGTCCCAACTGAGCTCCACTATCGATCATCGTGAAAAGACACATAGTAACGACCACGTTCCTCATCGAACTCCCACTTGAGCTCGGTTGCGCCACCAGACCGCATCGCCGGCACCTGCAACTGTTTTGGTAGAATCTGTGAGTCACGGGACTCAGCAATCTCACACCCGCGAGATCAAGACTATTTAAGCTTATAGGAAGGACAGAGTTGTGAGGTGGAGCTGCAGCAAGCGACTAGCATATATGGTGGCTACATTCGCAAAAGAGAGCGAGAAGAGAAGCAAAGCACGGTCGTGAAGCTAGTAGCGATCAAGAAGTGATCCTGAACTACTTACGTCAAACATTACTCCAACACCGTGTTCACTTCCCGGACTCCGCCGAAGAGACCATCACGGTTACACACGCCGTTGATGTGTATTTTAATTAAGGTCAACTTCGGGTTTTCTACAACCGGACATTAACAAATTCCCATCTGCCTCATAACCGCGGGCATGGCTTTCGAAGATAATACCTGCAGGGTGTCCCAACTTAGCCCATTATAAGCTCTCACGGTCAATCTAAAGATATTCCTTCTACCGAAGACCCGATCAATCTCGGAATCCCGGACTACAAGACATTTCAACAACAATAAAACAAGACCAGCAAAGCCGCCCGATTGTGCCGACAAATCCCGATAGGAGCTGCACATATCTCGTTCTCAGGGCACATCCGAATAAGTCAAGCTACGAGTAAAACCAAGCCTCGAGTTTCCCCGTGGTGGCCCCGCAGGCTGCTCGTTTCGGGCCAGCACTCGAAGGAGCACTGGTCTGGGGGGGTTAAAATAAAGATGACCCTCGGGCTCGCGAAAACCCGGGGGAAAAAGGCTTAGGTGGCAAATGGTAAAACCAAAGTTGGGCCTTCTTTGGAGGAGTCTTATTCAAAGCGAACTGTCAAGGGGGTCCCATAAATCACCCAACCGTGTAAGGAACGCGAAATCAAGAAACATAACACCGGTATGACGGAAACTAGGGCGACAAGAGTGGAACAAAACACCAGGCATAAGGCCGAGCCTTCCACCCTTAAGTATATAGATGCATTAATTATATCAGATATATTGTGATATCCCCAACAAGTAAACATGTTCCAACAAGGAACAACATCTCCATGTTCCAACAAGGAACAAACTTCATCTTCTCCTGCAACTAGCAACGCTATAAGAGGGGCTGAGCAAAGCGGTAACATAGACAATCAACGGTTTGCTAGGAAAGGATGGTTAGGAGCTGACATGGCAATATGGGTGGCATGATAAGCAAGTGATAGGCATCGTAGCATAGGCATAGCAAAAGAGCGAGCATCTAGCATAGCAAAGATAGAAGTGATTTCGAGGGTATGGTCATCTTGCCTGCAAAGTTCTCAGAGTTGTCGAAAGCTTGATCCTCGTAAGCGTTCTCAACAGGTTCCTCGTTCACGAACTCGTCTCCCGGCTCTACCCAAAGCAAGAACACAAACAAAGGAACCACAATAAATCACGGTGCAATGCACAAGCAACATGATGCAATATATGGCATGATATGCGAGATGTGATATGCAATGCGTATGCACGCTCCGGAAGGAAAATGATGAACCAGGCATCAACTTGGCAAACCAAGTATGCCGCTGGAAAGATGAGATGATTTCGATTGAAATCGATATAAAGATCACCGGAATCGGATGCACGGTTTGCAAATGACAAGCAAAACAAGAATGGCACAAATCTGCCATTAACAGCATGATGCCACTTAGCAAGCAACAAGAAAATAAGCTACTGCACCCAAACGTGCCAACAAAGCATATGGCAGTGGCCTACTCAAGATGATTGACAAAAGATGAACACTGAGCTACGGGTAAAGCACATCATAACAGGTCCAAACAAGCATGGCAAAAGTGCAAAACATATCAGCTTCACAGACAGTGAAATTACTGAACATGGCAAAAACAGCATCAGGTAGCAATGTTAAGAGCAAGAAAACTAAATGCTACAGGAACTTATAATAGCAAAGCAAGGCATGGCATGAATCTACTCAAAGCATAGAACAAAAGTCCCTTACTGACCATAAGCCAAAAAGGATCAGAAAATATAGTAACACCCATGTCAATATAGCAAGTTTCGTTAACAGATTCAGCAACAGGGCATGACAAAAACAGATAACAAATAGGCATGTTTAAGAGCTCAATGCACTCACTACAAAGCATTACATGATAAACTAAGCATATATCCACCAAGAAGACATGGCATAGGAGACATACATGGCAAGACCAACATCATAGCATACACGGATCAACTACAACAACCTTGGCAAAATTGAATAACATGTAAACAATCTGCCAGAAAACATTTTATAGCAAAAGTAGAGCTCGATTGACTCAAGCTATGGCACTCCATAAATGCAAACAAAGGCATGGATGGATAGAGCATAACCATATGTTCAAAACATCCTTACTGAAGTATCTCAAAAATATGCATGGATCTCTCGGTAGCATCGAGTTAACATGGCATAAAAATATCAGCAAAACAGGGGCTGAAATCAGCAACATCAGGAAGCCTAGTTTGCATGCTTGTGCTAGTCACCACAGAGATCATAAATATACATGGCATACACCCCTGGAAAGATGGCATGGCATATTAGAAAACACATGTAGGAATCAAATTCATAGGATGTACACATCAATCATGGCAAAAATGACAAAAGTGCATGTTCTGTTAAGAAACAGAAACTAACATCACATAGCCCTCTTCTAACAGCATTTCGGGCATCAAGATGAGCTCAAATGAAAATGATGAAATGAGATGAAATGATCTACTCTTTGAGTCGAACATTCTGACATATTACACGCACGAAACGGAGCTATGGGTACAGAGTTATGATGCGATGAAAATGCAACAAATCATCTCACAAATTTTGAGGGGGAGAAAGTCAACCCCGTTGGATCCGATCCAGATCCGATCGGGCGAGGCAACGGGCGTCTCGCCGGAGCCGGGAAGAGGCCGGAGGAGGGGCGCCGGAGGAGGAAGAGGAGGCGGGGCCGGCCGGAGGAGGCGGGCGACGGCGGCCGGCGGCGTGAGGCGCCAAGCTGGCGGAACGAGGCCGGGCGGGCGGCCGGAGGCGCAGCAGCCGGGCGGGAGGCGGCGACGGCGCTGCCGGGCGAGGCGGCGGAGCCCGAGGCGGCGGGCGACCAGGGCGCCGGGCGCGGCGCAGCTGCTGGCCGGAGGCGGCGCGCTGCTGCCCTGAGGGTCATGGTCGGCTTGCCTCGGCCCCGGGCCATGGAGGCGGCGGCGCCACGTGGTGCGCGGGGATTGGGCGCGGGGGCGGCGGCGCTGACGGGCGGACACGTCCGGGCGGCGGGTGGACGTGTCCGTCGGCGGGAGGAGGAAGGAGCTAGGGTTGATCCGGAATTTGAGGGGGGGAGGCTATATTTATAGGTAGAAGGAACTAGGAAGCTCCAAATGGAGTGTAGTTTTCGCCCACACGATCGTGATCGAACGACCGAGAGCATGGAGGTGACTTAGATGGGTTATTGGACTATTTTGGAGGGGTGTTGGGCTGCAACTTAAAAGAGGCCTTCGCGAGAGTGCGGTTAACCGTTGGAGTACCAAACGAGCTCCAAATGACCCGAAACTTGACAGGTGGTCTACCGGTGGTGTACCAAGGCCACTTGACAAACCTCGGTCCATTTCGAGAAAGTTTAGTACCCGGCCACGGAAAAACGTAAAGGGGACGCCGGGGACATAGGAGTGCCGGATTGGAAAAGCGGACAACGGGAAAATGCTCGGAATCATGAGACGAACACGTATGCAAATGCGATGCACATGATGACATGATATGAAATGCATGACATGGACAAAATGCAAAAAGAAGAAAAACCCAACCACGGAGGGAATATCATATCACAATGCCGAAAATGGCAAGAGTTGGAGTTACAAATATGGAAAGTTACATCCGGGGTGTTACAACTATTCAGGAATTGGAAGAAAGAACTCAATACGTATGTCGAAAAAAATGAGACACCAGAATTCAAGGGAAAATAGGAGAAGATCAGAGATGACTGACCCGCATTTGTGGCCTACAAGACATCGGAAAAGAGTAAAAAAATGTCGGCGACAAACAAGAGAAATGCTGCGAAGAAGAAGCTTCACCATCGCAGACGGGTCGTGGCTACCTCGTGAGTCTGCCTAAAGTGGGCCAAGGCTGAGAATGATCTGCTTGATAAAGGGATCGAACCGTAGACAATGAATCGCCGCATCGTTGCGGACTTGGTTCTTCGGGGCAGCGGATCCTTGGACCCTATAACAGGGAAGTGCATTTGGACGGACGAACAATTGGACATACCACCAAGAGGCTTCGGCAATATATCGAAGCAAAGGCAGCAAGGGAAGTTCGTTCTGCATGTGGAGAAGGACGAGCTCACAATGGCCCTCGGGAATCTGAGCACCCTGCACGGACACGAGGCACGCCAGTTCGCTTTCGTGGAAGGCTGGATTCCCGGACGCAGGGGGTTACAAAACCCATGAGAGGAGGAAGAAACTGGAGCAGAGCCTAATGCAGGCGCTGCATGAAAGGGTAATGGGGCTAGATGAACGAGAAGAGGAACGAGAAGCAGCGGATCACAACAAACGACCTGCCAAAGCTTCCCCCGAAGCTACCCCGCCATCTCGGCCGGAGAAGCAGCGTGGCTTCCACCGAGCTGCTTCAGCCAGAGCAGCATGCCTTGACGGCTCCTCGCCAGCCTATCCCGTGGATGCTATCACGGATGCTGAACATTGCCACCTTATGGCGCAATGGAGCAATTTGAAGGTCAAGGCGGCTGTTGGCTCTGTTTATCCTACTAAACCCGACTCAACTTTTCACCGCCGCCGATTCCGTATGATATGCTAAGGTCGATGAAATAACGGAGGGTTTTGAGGACCTCCGGCTTGATCACCCTACCGGTGAAGGGGAGTATCGGCTGGGTTCTCGCTCAAGACTCCATGCCTATGGCGGAAGGATCTCATCAACCTTCCGAATGGACGCCTCCGCCTCCTCCTCCTCCTCCGGCGAAGTCAGCACTCCGCCTCCTCCTCCAAAGTGACGATCAGGCACTCGGCCGGCTCCTTCTCCGGGCGTGGCGGCACTGTCTCCTTCTCCGCCCGCACCGGGCGCCCCGGCAGCCAGCCTCCTCCTTCTTCGCCTCGTCGGCAAGGCGGAAGAGACCAGCCGCCCGCTGCTCCGCACGTCGTAGTCCTTCTCCTCCGCCTCGTAAGCAAGGAAAGAAGACATCCGCCTGGCTCGCTCTGCCGGGCGTCTAGCAAGACAGCCAAAGGCGGAGGAGATACAGATTCGGGCCTTCTCTCAAGACTCGGAGAAGTTACCGGCGAGAGGAGCGAGGAGGAAAACGCGAAGATCGCGCAGACCAAGTGGATGACTGGTTTCAAGTGTTGAAAGCATAGATACATACACCTCCGGAGGAGAAGGTAGATCCGGTCAAAGCGAAGCGCACTCTGGCTGCCCTGACAAAACCACCCAAGTCTCCGCCGAAAGGCAACTATGAGAGCATTATTGGAAAGGCATTTGCCGAAGCGGAGAGGTCGGGAAGTACTGTCAATGATCAAAGGATGAAAGAACGACGCGCTGGGAAACAAATTGCCCAGCTCGGCGAACAAGCGAAGCAATCGTGCCCCCCGCTCAAGGTGCCTGCTAGCGACATCGTCGATCCGAGGATGGTGCCCGGTTATGGCAATTCTGCAGATTACTTGCCCGACGATGTACATTATGATTTCTTGGAGGTGCAGATACAAAGATACGAGTACGGGAAGCCTCTCGTCAAAGATGAAAGTTCTCTATCAACGATGATGCGAAGATTGCACGATTGGTACATGAAAACCTGCAAAGAGTCTGAGGAGGAGTACTTTGTATGTGAGAGTTAAAAGGAGCATGACCTCCTTGGAATTGAACTGTTGCCTATTCCATTTGAGGAGTTCTATCAGTTTTTCAATCAATTGGCCTCGATAAAACAACGGTCACCTGCTATCGTCTGTAAGTAGTACTACTTCATCATTAAGTCTCTTTATATAACTCAGCCCTTTCATTGCATGTATTTATAATTATCCTCGCTATATTATGCAGATTGAAGATCGCCGAAATGAAGAAAAGACAAGTGGGTGATATTGGGTTCATTAACACATATCTCATAGATGCAATCGAGGTTAAATTTCGTACAACGAAACAGAGGCCAACTTGCTACGATCGTTGGAAATAAATGAACACAAAAATATAATACTCTTTCCTTACAACTACGCGTGAGTGTTACTGTCTTGTGGCATATTCGGTTTCCCTTATTAGTCCAGGTTATAGTAATGTAATATTGATGAGTTATGCATGCGCGCAGGTACCACTATATTCTCCTAGAGATTAAGCTTGGAGCAGGAGTAGTAACTGTCTTAGACTCGAGACTTAAAAGATCCCAAGGAGTATGCGGACATGACTGAAATGCTCGAGAAGTAAGTTAAATCGATCATTATCCATCATATCAGCAACTTTGTTCATTTCAGATATCAAGTAATTGTTTTCTTTGTATGGCAGGGCTTGGGGAAAATTCACCAAAAAGCTCCGGACTACCGAAGAAGCTGCAATTTAGACACCAAAGTAAGTACTATATAGTAGCATATTTCACGCATCTCCTAGTGATTCAAGCGCTAGTTTCATCAATACCATTTAGCATGCTTGCTAATTATCAGTTTGATTGACCTCTGTTTCTTGTAAAGTGGTTGTGGCAGGAACAAGGGAATGATTTCTGTGGATACTACGCTTATGCAGTCCATCCGCCACACGACACTGTGAGAGGGCTACTCCGACAAACAATATGAGGTGCGTAAATAAAATATTCACAATTTTATTTTATTACCATCATTTGTGTTGAGTTTCATTCATTCATATATATATATATATATATATATATATATATATATATATATATATATATATATATATTGACCCCTTTCTTAAAATTAGATGTTTGAAGCGGGATGAACTCCTAGCACCAGATCGCATGCGAGCAATTCAAGAGGAATTGGCGGCATTCTTTCTTGACCACGTGATCGCTGAAGACGGAGAATACTATGTGGACCACGCGTCCGTATTGTAAAAGATAATTATTGTATATATGTAGCCGGTATTGTCGGATAGATATACGAGAACTTGTTGTTCGACCAATCTCTCAGAGAAGGAGAGGTGGTCGATATCACTTCTCTCTGTATGCATATATGTTCATGACGATCTTCTGTTTGCTTAATTACTAGCTAGCTAGCGTGTCTAGCTAGTCCTCTCTATACGTAAATTAACCCCCAAAAGCCCTCAAACCCCTCCCCCCCCTTTTCAAAAAAAAACAAAAACCAGAGCCATAGAAATGCTGACGCGTGGATGCCTATTGGTCCCGGTTGGTGCCACCAACCGGGACCAAACCCTCCCCGCTCGGCCACGGACAGTCACGTGGAGGACCATCGGTCCGTTACGGATAGAACCGACTAAAGGGCCAGTATTAAGTCTGACCCTTTAGTCCCGGTTCATGAACCGGGACTAAAGGCCCTCACCAACCGGGTCAATAGGCCACTTTTCTACTAGTGGGGGGGGGGGGACCAAAGGCCCACCACGTGGCACAAGACCGCGCCGGGGGGTCTAGCTAATCAGACGCGAGCCCCTCCTTGGGCGGATTTCTCCTTTTGCTCCTCAGCCTACGGGGTATTAGCAACCGTTTCCAATTGTTGTTCCCCTCTCGAGGGCAGGTTCTTATGTGTTACTCACCCGTTCGCCACTGGAAACACCACTTAGTGTTCGACTTGCATGTGTTAAGCATGCCGCCAGCATTCATCCTGAGACAGGATCGAACTCTTCAGGGGGCCTTTAGTCCTGATTTGTTACACCAACCGGGACTAAAAAGCTTTCTTGCTTGAGACGGGGTATCATGGTCCAGGTTGGAGTCCACTCGGACAAATCAATCCCCTATGTCCCCTCGCTTCCTCTGTCACGGAAGAGTCAAGACTGCGGACATGAGCTCCATAGCGCTCCTCTCCGTCCAATCCCCTGCCCACGACGGCCAGAACCTCTGGATGGACGAGCAGCCGCCACAAACCCACCCGCTCCGCCGCGGCCGTATCCTCCATCAGATGCTCCGGTGCGTCGTCCCATGCCCCGACGTACGCATACGCAGCTCGAGTTCGTCCGGTGGTCTCTGGCTCTCTGCTGGCTCCGATCTCCTGTAATATGTTCCCTATGCTTTACATATACATGTGGGGCTGATTCGGCGTGTTGTATATGTGTGTAACCGAAGGGGAAGGCGGACGACGGCACAGGGCGGTGGTGATGCTCCTCCGTGACGTACTTTATTTGAGCCTCCCTAATTATACCTCGCTTTATTCTTCTTCTTAACCTCTGTTAAAAATTTATTTGGTGGCGCCAGAGCCGCTACCTTCCTCTGCTACTACTATCGATTAATAGTTCTTGGTGCGTGCAATGCAATTAATAGTCGCTAACAATCACGCAAACTGAGTCTGTATCGGATATAGCCCAGTGGACACATGGGCCGCGGCCCAATTTGTACCTGCCAAGTCTATGAAGTCCGATCTCCATCACAAATCGCCGGCCACCGAATTAATAGTTTGCTGCCAAGTCTATGATGGCCACCGAATCGGACGGATTCCCTCACAAAATATCTCTCCAGGCCTAGGGTAAATATCCAACGGAGGACGTGACGCGGCACTAGTTCTCAGGAGGCAGCCATGGAGGACCTGACGCAGCGGCTGCCTCACGACGTGCTCGCCGCCGTCCTGCGCCGCCTCCAGACGACGTCGCCGTGCAGCCTCGCCGCGTCTCGCTGCGTCTGCAAGGCGTGGTGTGCCGTCGTCGATGCCCACCGGCTGATCACGGACCTCATGCCGCACTCGCTGACCGGCATATTTTTCTACATCGCCGGCGGGATGCTCCCGAGTCACTTCTCGCTCGGCATGCCGTCCGCAAACATCGTCCCCTTCGACTACTTGGATACACGCGGCGACAAGCGCCTCAAGATCATGCAGCACTGCAATGGACTCCTCCTGCTCACCGACGCTCGAGAAGAAGAATGGTGGGTGCTTAACCCGGCCACGCGGCAGTGGGCGCACCTGCCTCCTTCTCCGCCCATGCGCACGCCGGGCATGGATGACAACCATGTCACCCAAGAATATGACACGGACGATCACAATAAGTACCTCGTGTTTGATCCTATCGTCTCGCCGCACTACGAAGTCTTTTTAGTCAAGCGTCTTCCCTACATGCTTGGTATCGCACGTTTTATGGAGTGCCATGTAAAACAAAGAGAATGGCCGCCATCGACATATGTCTTCCTCGTCTTCTCGTCTAGGACAAAACAGTGGGAGGAGAGGCCTTTTGCACGTGAAGGGGAGGCCGCAGGGACCATCGGGGATTTGTTGGAGGACTTCACACCTGATCACCGCTTTGCAACATATTGGCAGGGGGCACTTTACTTTCACCAGCATGATTTCATCCTGAGGTATGTGGCTACTCACACCTTAAACATCCCCTTATCCTTGGTTACGTTTTGATGTAGGAATTCTTTAGTCTAACTTCGACAATGGTTTATCTTTATCCTTTGTAGGATAACCTTGACAAATGATAAATACCAAGTAATTGAGCCACCCAAATGCATTCGCTGGGGAGATTACCCAGACTATAATTTAGGAAATTCAGATAATGGTGTATATTGTGCACTACTTGTTGGACATGATGGACTCAGATTTAAGATTTGGCACCTCGATGAAACGGATGATCCGATAAGGTGGATGTTGAAGTGCGACATCAACCTTTATCCTCTTCTAGCAAATCTCGCTTGGGAACAAAATGATTGTCCCTCGGAACAGAGTTATAGAAGGCATACTCTAATTGGATTTCACCCGAACAAAGAGATTGTCTTCTTCTTCCACAGAACATCCAAAAGGGTAATAGCCTATCATTTCAATACCTCCAAGATCAAAGACCATGGCTGCTTACCCGCAGACTGCACATCTGTGTCTTTTCCATACACCATGTGTTTAGTGGGAGAGCTTTCAAGCAACAAACATTAGCTTACTTATGAAATACCATGGGGATTAGTAGCATGTTTGACTTGCTCATGTTCTTTGTTCACAAGAGTGGTTGATTCATCATATAGCAAATTGAAGGCCTCTGAATAAATTTATTTTCCTTTCTTTATGATACAACATGGCTTATCTGTGGCAAGGAAATAGCGCCATCGGTCGAGAATTACTTAAATTGTATAGAGAACGTAGGAATTATTTTGCTTACAGTTTTGTACTTACTAGTGGTGTAGGAGTAATTTGGTTTAAGTAATAAGCTTCTCGCACGCCATTGGTGCAGAGGCGGGTTTAACAGAATTAACACACAATCCACACTACTATTTTCCTGAACACGCCATTGGAGCAATGCCCAAACGCTAGAACCTTTAAATGATCATGATTCAGAAGATATGCCAAATAGTACTACTGAACCTCCCACACATGAATCATCTGATTTGGTTGGCAGCAAACGTAGTGACACAATATCCAGCTTTGGCAATCTTCAGCCGCGTGATAGACGAAGAGTACTCTCCGGTCAAGGCTGGGCCGAAGATCATCTCTTCGTCGTGCGAAGACTACTCTTTGGCCCAGAAGTGCATGTCTTCGGCTCTAACGTAGATCGAAGAGGACTCTTCGACCAATATGAAAACGAAGAGTACCACTTCGGCCAAGAAAAGAACAGGGTCATATATTTGGAATTTCTGAATTAGGGTAATACATTATAGGAATTCTTTAGAAGAAATATTTTATAAAAAGAACTTCTTACAGCTCTCCAAGAAAACCACAAAAGGAATCCCGTTCTTATAATGGAAGTGTTATCCTTGCTAGCTGCTATAGCCAGGTGTGTCTGACTTTTGCTGAACCATGGTGTCAGTACAGTCCTGTCCAGTACACCGCTGGCAGCGTAGAAAATGTGATGAAATTAATAACGAGTGACAAAGGTTCAATGCCTTATGATTAATGATAATGATGGAACACTCAACATGTTGAGGATTCAGAGTTAAGCGTACTCTTTCCTCATCACGATAGCTAGCTCATTCTCACTGGTCCGCACAACCATATAGTATTTGCATTTCCATGCATATTTAATTAAATTAAGAGCATCTGCAGCCGTTCAGAACCCCTCCCCCCCCCCCCACCCCCCCAACCCCCACCCCCTTTTTTGGGCGAAATAGCGCCTCTTGGGGCGTCGCTGGCGAAAATTTCGACGTGGGTGAATCAGTTCCCAGCCGCGAGCACAACGGCATCGGCCAAAAAAATATTAAAAACCCAAAGTCGACGAAATTTGGTTGGTTTGGACGAAATTTAGGCGATTTCATTGGTATTTTAGGTGAATTTACATGGATTAAAACATAAAAGAAAAAACTACTCTAGTTGTAGAAGACGGTGTAGTCGTCGTCGTCGTCACACTGCGGCCCATCCTTAAGGGCGTCCTTGCTACAACCCTGCCCTGAATCGCCACTACGGACCGGCTGGCTCAGCGCAACGACCTAGTCGCCGCTGTCGGGGAGTACGACGACGCCGCCCTCGTCGCGGTCGCGACACCGCGCGGTGATTTCTTCCCCATCATGATAGCTAGGTCATTCTCATAGGTCGGTCAGTACCATGTAGTATTTGCATTTCTATGCCCATTTAATTTAACAGGTTTGCTATTTCACATCTAGATGTGAAATAACTATCTCACATCTAACTTTCTAGCCATTAGATATAGCATATTAAGATTTGTGATTTTTGCCTTTGCTTCTTCGTGTCTTGTTTTTCGTGTCTTTTTGTTTGTCAAGACGCGTGCGTAACAACTTTTTGTTGCCTCGGCCGCTTCGCGTTATAGCTGCCAGCTTTGCTTTGCCTGGGCCGCTCCTATTGTGGAATTTTTTTTCCATCCATTTTTTGTGTGTGCCGGTCTCCTGTAGTCTTTAGAGCTGGTTGTCTTTTTTTTTAGCCATTCGCGTGCTTGAGATGTGGAAACAAGGCGTCATGTCTATCCATTTATTCTTGCCTCGTCGTTTTACTTTTTTGTTTTTATTTTTTTGTTTCATTATTTGTTTTAAATTATGAAGTATTTTATACTCATAATCTTTTGTCTTTTATTTATATTTATTTTTTGTTTTCTTTTTTCTTTTTTAATTTATGAATTTTCACTCAGCCATCTTTTTCGCTTTAAATGTCATGCAAATCTTGATCAAGAGTTGTTTTCTCGCACAGGTATCGTGTCACGTCGTGGGTCTAGTGACTACTTGTCGGCCTTGCTCATCCAACTCAGTCGCCCTAGTTTCTAATCGCCAGTTGCAAGGCAACCATGTACTCGCAACTCGGGGGATGTAGTTTTGTAGTTGTCCCAGTTGCAAGTCCATCCTCGACTCGCAACTCGGGCGGTGTTGTTTTTTGTTCTTATTTCATAGTAGTTGCAATTAGACCCTCGACCCGCAACTAGGGGTTTCTGTCGGCCCAGTTGCAAGTCTACCCTTGACTCGCAACTCGGGAGGGTGTTGTTTTGTTTCACCCCATTTGCAAGTCCACCCCTGACTTGCAACTCGAGGGATGTAGTTTCTAATCGCCCAGCTTGCAAGACAACCATGTAATCGACAACTCGGGAGGGTGTAGTTTTGTAGTTTCCCTAGTTGCAAGTCGACCCTCAACTCGCAACTTGGGGGGTGTTGTTTTTTGTTCTTGTTTCATAGTAGTTGCAATTAGACCCTCGACCAGCAACTAGGGGTTTCTGTCGGCCTAGTTGCAAGTCCACCCTCGTCTCGCTACTCGGAAGGGTGTTGTTTTGTTTTACCCCATTTGCAAGTCCACCCCAAACTTGCAACTCGAGGGATGTAGTTTCTAATCGCCCCAGTTGCAAGACAACCATGTACTCACAACTCGGGAGGGTGTAGTTTTGTAGTTGCCCTAGTTGCAAGTCGATCCTCAACTCGCAACTGGGGGGGTGTTGTTTTTTATTCTTGTTTCATTGTAGTTGTAATTAGACCCTCGAACAACAACTAGGGGTTTCCGTCGGCCTAGTTGCAAGTCCACCCTCGTCTCGCAACTCGGGAGGGTGTTGTTTTGTTTTCACCATAGTTGTGACGCCCCCGATTCAATCGTACACTAATCATGCACGCAAACGTGTACGATCAAGATCAGGGACTCACGGGAAGATATCACAACACAACTCTAAAACGTAAATAAGTCATACAAGCATCATAATACAAGCCAAGGGCCACGAGGGCTCGAATACAAGTGCTCGATCATAGACAAGTCAGCGGAAGCAACAATATCTGAGTACAGACATAAGTTAAACAAGTTGCCATAAGATGGCTAGTACAAACTGGGATACAGATCGAAAGAGGCGCAGGCCTCCTGCCTGGGATCCTCCTAAACTACTCTTGGTCGTCGTCAGCGGGCTGCACGTAGTAGTAGGCACATCCGGTGTAGTAGGAGTAAATGCGTCGGCGGTGGCGTCACAGCTCTGGACTCTAGCATCTGGTTGCGACAACCGAGAAAGAAAGGAAAGGGGAAAAAGGGGGAGAAAGCAACCGTGAGTACTCATCCAAAGTACTGCAAGCAAGGAGCTACACTACATATGCATGGGTATATGTGTAAAGAGCCATATCGATGGACCGAACTACGTAATGCCGTAATAAGAGGGGATAACTAATCACTGCCGAAGACTACGCTCGCAGCCTCCGCCTTGCAAAGATGTAGAAGAGAGTAGACTGAAGTCCTCCAAGTAGCATCGCATATCATAAACCTACCCGGCGATCCCCTCCTTGTTGCCCTGTTAGATAGCGATCACCGGGTTATATCTGGCACTTGGAAGGGTGTGTTTTATTAAGTATCCAGTTCTAGTTGTCATAAGGTCAAGGTACAACTCCAAGTCGCCCCTGTTACCGAAGATCACGGCTATTCAATAGATTAACTTCCTGCAGGGTGCACCACATTACCCGACACGCCGATCCCTCCGCCGGGCACACTTTCCTGGGTCATGTCCGGCCTCGGGAGATCAACACGTCGCAGCCCCACCTAAGCTCAACAGAGCGGTCAGCACGTCGGTCTAAATCCTATGCGCGCAGGGGTCTGGGCCCATCGCCCATTGCACACCTGCATGTTGCGTACGCCGCCGGAAGCAGACCTAGCCTAGCAGGCGTTCTAGTCCAATCGGGCACGCGCCGCTCAGTCGCTGACGTCCAAAAGAGCTTCGGCTGATACCACGACGCCGGTTGCCATATCTTGTCCCACGTGGCGGTTAGTGCGTATAAGGTCAACGACCCAACTCAGATCAAATACCAAGATCTCGTTAAGCGTGTTAAGTATCCGCGAATGCCGACCAGGGCCAGGCCCGCCTCTCTCCTAGGTGGTCTCAACCTGCCCTGTCGGTCCACCACAAAGTAACAGTCGGGGGCCGTCGGGAACCCAGGCCCACCTCTACCGGGATGGAGCCACTTGCCCCTTCAAATTTCATCTCCGAACAAAGATCACAAGTAATGTAACAAAGATAAAGTATATAGTATATGCCCGAGATCACCTCCCAAGTGATCACGGCCCAAAGAGTATAGCATGGCGCATGACAAGAGTGTAGGGCCACCGATGGAACACTAACATCCTATACTAAGCAAGAGGATAGCAGTGTAAGGGTAACAAATCAGCAACAATGACAGGATATGCAGCAGAATAGGATTAACCGAAAGCAGAATATGCTACACTCTTCTAATGCAAGCAGATAGAGAAGAATAGGCGATATCCGTGATCAAAGGGGGGCTTGCCTAGTTGCTCGAGACAAGAAGGAGGGGTCGTCGGTGACGTGATGCGACCACAGGGCATCAAGATCGCCACCGGGTCTCTACCGAAGAGAAGACGGGGGAGAAACAGTAAATACATAGCAAGCAAGTGCATAACAGGACAACAGGCAGAGCTAGACGTGTTAACGCGGTATGAGGTGATACCGACGAAGGGGCAAACATCCGGGAAAGTATTCCCGGTGTTTCGCGTTTTCGGACAAATGAACCGGAGGGGGAAAGTTGATGTTTGCTATGCTAGGGATGTGTGGCGGGCGAACGGGATGCGTACCCGGATTCGTCTCGTCGTTCTGAGCAACTTTCATGTTGAAAATAATTTAATCCGAGTTACGGATTAAAATATATGATTTTCTAAAGATTTACTAATTTCTGGAATTTAATTAATCCTTTAATTTAATTCGAAATTGGATTAATGACATCAGCATGATGTCATGTTGACATCAGCAGTCAACAGGGATTGACTAAGTCAAACAGACAGATGGGGCCATTGACTGGGTCAACAGCATAGTCAGCAGGTCCAGTCAGCAGTCAACAGTCCTGTTGACTTAGTCAAACTTACGAGTGGGTCCCACTTGTCATACTCTGTTAGTTAATTAACAGTAGTTAATTAGGTTAATTAGTCATTAGGTTAATTAATCATAATTAGTTAATTTAATCAGAGTTTATTAAGTTAATTAATTAGTTAATTAATTAATTAATTATTTTATTATTATTTATTTATTTATATATATATTTTTAAATTCTTTTTTAAAAAACGGTCTGGGGCGGGCCCTCCTGTCATTGACCCCAGTGGGCCTTAGCCGGGCGGGCTACAGTCTTGGGCGCCGGTGCGAGCACACCGAAGCGGGCACTCGCTCATAGGCGGGATGAGGCCGCCGGCACGGAGGGAGGCTCGCGGGGCCTGGTTTCGGGCGCGGCTCGGGGCCGGTTAGTGGCGCCAGGCGGCGAAGCGCGAGATGGCGGCGACGAGCGGGATCCGTCCTCCGGCATCCAAATCGGGCGCGGAAAGATGCGCTCGAATGAGTGCGAAGAGGGGCGTCAAGTGGTGGTAGTAGTTCTACCCGGGGTAGCCAGATTCGGCGCCGGCGACGAGGTCCACGGCAACCAGAGCTCGGGCAGGAGTGAACCCGAGGCCACGGAGCACGGCAGGCGGCGCTGGGGGCGGCGTTAAATCTCTGAGGCGTCTTGAAAGCATGGCGCAGGCTCGAACACGAAGCTGCGCTGCAGACGGTGGCCGCCGGGAGGTACACGACGGCGACGAGCTTCGTCCATGGCGGGGCGAGCGAGATGGCGCAGAGAGGAGGAGGTCGGGTCAGGCGTCGTGGCTGCGGCTATGGGCACACGGGAGCGGGACCGGGCGTGGGGTGAGCGCGTGCTGCCCAGAGCGTGAGCTCCGGCACGCAGCATCGCCGGCGAAGGCGCGACCGTGGGTGCGGCGGGTCGTGGTGAGCATGGTCGGCGTGCACGGGGACAGAGGAAGGAGGAGGGCGGAGGCCGTGGCCTCACCGGGATTTGTACGGACGGGGCAATGGTGCTCGTGGTGGGGGACGGGGACGACGGCATCGACGTACACGGGGAGGAAGACCGGCGATGGCGTCCTCCGGCGAGGTAGCGATCCGAGCGGCGTCGGTGGCGAGCTGGCGCGCTGCGTTCGTGGTCGGCAACGGCGGGTGGCGATGGTGAAGCGGTCTCGGCGACGGCGTTGAGCAGCAAAAGGCGTCGGCGGTGAAGGCTCCGGGCGGGCGGCGAACGCCCGATCCCGATCTGGATCGGGGAGTGAGGGAGAGGCGACGGGAGGGAGGAGTGAGGGGCGAGTGGGGAATCGGGGTTAGGGTTCCAGCCGGTGGGGGTTATGGGGGAGTCGTGGTGGGCTGGCCGGTTGATGGGCTGGCAGCCTGGTCCAGGTGGGTCAGCCAGCTAGGCCGTCTGGGCCCAGTTGGCCAGGGGGGCTTTCCTTTTTATATTATTGTTTTGTTTTGATCTTTTACTTTTATTTATTTTTCTTTTCTGTTTTATTTAGTTTAAAGCACTTAGGCACTTTGTAAAGTTATGTTTTCTTCACGATAATTACCCTAGCAATATTTGTCACACACCAAACATTTTTGTTTTAATGTTTTGAAAACTTTGACTGTTTGTTAAATTTAAATTTGAATTTAGAGTGTTTTGAACTAACACGCGAATACCAACAGTAAACGGGATGACGTGGCATCATTAGCGAAGTTTTACTGTAGCTTAATTATCCGGGCGTCACAATTCTCCTCCACTACAAGAAATCTCGTCCCGAGATTTAAGAAGTAGAGAAGGGGGGAAGGTCTAGTTACGAAATTCTAACGGATCTTCTCGGTCTTGGTTGCTCTTCTCGAAGTGGTCGATCCATTATATTGATGTCTTCATTTTTCTGCTTCAAGTCATCAAGATGAAGTCGACATCCTTTCTTCGGGGGTTCCATCGTACTTACGAACAGGTACGGGGCAGATCGACAACGACAGAATGCTATAAGGGTAATAATCTGGGATTAACCCATGAAGGAGCATATGAGTACCTCTCGAGTTTGAACAAATAAAACACATCGAGAGTAAAGTTCGTAGGTACAATAATAAGTTTCAAGCATCCAGGCAATCGTTCAATGCCTAGTCAGAAGGTGAAAGGAGTTTCAAAGCAACGGAATAATTATTGTGTCCGATGCCAGAATTGATGATCTCATCGGGAGGTGGCTCATGAATTACATACGAGTCCACACGGGAGGAATAACTTTGGGAACAGGGGGTGTACAGGAGAGTCAGGTTTCGATCCTGTGGAACTATGGGTTATGGGTCCACCATGTAGGTTAAAAGTAGGAAGGGTGATGACGTCTTGCACGATCATGTAAGTAAGGCCTGTCAGAGGGTAGCCTGTCAGTTATGTTGGCAACAACGTCGGTACCAAGGGCGAGGGATGAAGAGAACTCTTTTCCTGCTCGTTGAACGAGGCGGACTATTAGGCAAAGTTCTCGTCCATCGGTGGATACCGAAAAGTCATCAACAATAGTAACAGGTTCTTACTAACAGAGTTGTACACCGAGGTGCTTACAAAAGCAGGAGAATGTTACTGCTTAGATCATATAGATCACAAGAAAGTTTAAACCCAACAATGGAAAGGAAAACATATGTATCAGATTAGACAGAATAATGGAAAGGAAAATGTGTTTACACACATATTTCAGGGGTATGTCCTTTCCAAGGACAAGCAAAGCATGATATCCTTGACAGGATATAATGTAGAAAACCCTTTAGATAAGGGGAGAGAAATTTCATGACATTACCCATACAACAGTGTTTGGGGTAATTAATGAAGAAAATTTGCACTATGCTTCAAATGTTATTATTGATGATCGGAGTACCACAGACATGCTTCGAGATAGCATTGACATGGTCTTCGAGCCAGGTCGGACTTTGGATACTCAAAGGATTCATCAGGAACAACTTATAGAATAAGTCTTACAATTTCCTCACGAAAGAATGGTTAACATTGCTAAAGAGGGTAATATAACAATAGGTCCTCCGGCAGGTGTGCTAGGCATGACATCATCTTACCGTGTCATATAAAGACCAATGTTATAACTCTTCGAAATATGTCCCAATCATCATATCTGACCGAGATTCAGATCTGATTGGTGTTAGGATAACTCACACTCAGGATGCCTGAGAAGAAAGGTGCAACCAAAATATGGGCTTAGGTAGCAGGATCGATGTTAGAATGGTGATTCGATAATCAATGGTCTAAGAATGAAATGTCGACCATTAACTCCAAAGTAATAGGGTTGCTAGAAGTACAGAATCTAAGCAGCATGGTTCACGTGTTGGTATCCCGGTTAGAATCAACACGGGGACCAAGAAAGAATGGTGAGGGTGAGAAGTATCACAATACCAAGAATTCCTTAAGAGGTGGAGCAATCCTCACAACATCCTTGACATAAAATATAGTAATACTCCAAGGCAGAACACAACTAGCTGGAGAGCAAGTTGTATTCATAATGTGGACAAGTTCGCGACGAAAGGAAGTCAAGGGTGTTGTAAATGATAATAAAAATCATCGAGGGCAAGCAAGGTATTTCTCATCATGAACAAAGTTAACATCTCGGAAGAAGCCAAAGTGTTGAAGGTGATCCGACACATTTGCTGGGAGGTTTCGAGAGGATGCAATCAAACAACAACGGAAACAAGCAAGGGAATGACGAAGTGACAAGTCATAGATCAATATATAAGATGAAAGCTCGGAACCAAAGTTGCCTTTCAAGACAAGCAACATGATGTTGAAAGCTCGACGTAAGTCGTGCTCACATACTGAATAATTCGTGCACCAGGGAAGGATGAGGTAGCACAGTCAAAGATAGCAAGACCAGGATGCAGGCGATAGTCTAGGATTGACCAGATTGAGTTCAGAATTTCCTAGTAAAAATACTAAGGGTATTTGAGTTGTAGTGCGGAATAATTTCACTAGTCGGTGTCCTCGGTTGACAACAACCCAGAACCCATAGATTGATTACGACAAGGAAATACATTACTTCAACAAGGTTAGTAAGATGTGGTGCAATGGCAAGACATCTTCGAGATACCAGGAGGTAATACTCGAAGGTAGAACATGATAGAAGTAGAACCGGTCATTGACCTATGACAATAGATACTTCAACCTTGCCAAAAATAGACGAGGCAATCGGATTGAATTCCCATCAGATATATCAGATCAGAACAGCATGGTCGGAACCATAACTGTAAGGAATCAGTTTCAAGAATACCGAAGGAATCATACAGCTGGATAATCATTTTGCAAGAAGCTTCCGAGGCGGTCTACATCATTTTCATGGGCATGAACACAAGGTTCAAGGTCGACTCCCACTTCTTTAATGGATATCATTTCATTCACCTCTCGCTTTGATTAAACTGTAGTGTTGGAATTTTATCTGGTAGAACACCTAAGAGTATGACTTGTGAAAACTTTCGGTTCTCACGGATTAGGGAAGGCATAGGTTCAACCCATCGGGCATCTTAGTAACATATACCACAAGTTTCAAAAGTAAATACACAAGCTCGAAAGCAGGGCATGGTTGGCCAAGAAGAGGATACAATTTACCAAAGGCATTATGTATCAGGGGAAGGACTCACAGGGTGATTGAATATGAAGGACACTATTGGATAACAATCCAACAATGGATCGGGCGATCCACAACGGAGCTGATGTGAGTATCGGTACTCACTCAGAGGAAGAAGAACGCAAAGGGCATCAGATTATAGAAACAACTGACTAATTCAAAGAGCAAATGCAAATAAATTATCATTTCCAAATCAAGGGATCGAAAGCCAATGGTCTGATTTAGAATGGATATGTCGAATAGACTTAGGGGTAAAATCGACGAATTTGATGGGTCGATAACCAGCTCATGTTCAAAATGACATCTGAGCCGAAAAGATAATTTAAAAGGATCAACCGATGATTGTGTGCCTTCGCACTCGTGTTGATTCAATAGGATCAAAATGCCGGTGTCAAAGGAGACTAATCAATATAGCCAGACCTATGGGAAGCATCCTTAATGCAAGCAGACAAGTATATGCATAGCAATAAGCTGCTAAGGATTTTCGGAGGATCGAATAGTATTTCGAAGACTTTTGTGAAACACTTGGTCAACTGGGGATGAGCGGGTACTCGATAGGTGCAAGAATTTGTCCGTAGGGGTATTTAGGCGACTTAGAACTGCAAGGCAGTAGGCACCAAGTATCCTCGGAACAATAGTCGAGAATTTCGGGGTTTCTTGCAATAACAAGATCAACGGGGAATGATTGTATCAAGGCAAGTGCACGTGGTTATCCATAGGGGTTTATCGATGGAAGGGAATTGCAAAAGCGATGGCACAAAGTCTCGAAAGATCATCGTAGAGTATCTTCCGGATCTTCCGGTGCAACAAGCGATCATCTAGAGTGAGGGGCTCTCAGGGAGAAGGTATTTTCAAGAACCTAAAGTTATTTTTGTTTTTAGCAAAATCATTTAACCCGAATAGAAGAGAGATCAGAGTCCCAGAGTATAGACGAGGAATAAAAGATCCTAATACCACCCAATGGCGACGTGGGCCCGTAAGGCACACAGCCATGTTAGTAAAAGTTTTGCAATGTCTAGACTCGACTTCGCCAAGGAGTGTGGAAGGGGATTCCCACAGCAAATGGCTCGATACCAACTTGTGACGCCCGATTCAATCATACACTAATCATGCACGCAAATGTGTACGATCAAGATCGAGGACTCACGGAAGATATCACAACACAACTCTAAAACATAAATAAGTCATACAAGCATCATAATACAAGCCAGGGCCTCGAGGATCGAATACAAGTGCTCGATCATAGACGAGTCAGTGAAGCAACAATATCTGAGTACGTACATAAGTTAAACAAGTTGCCATAAGATGGCTAGCACAAACCGGGATACAGATCGAAGAGGCGCAGGCCTCCTGCCTGGGATCCTCCTAAACTACTCTTGGTCGCCGCCGCCAGGCTGCACGTAGTAGTAGGCACCTCCGATTAGTAGGAGTCGCCGTCGGACGGTGGCGTCTGCCTCGGACTCCAAAGATCCGTTGCGACAACCAGAAAGAAAGGAAAGGGGGAAAAAGGGGGGAGAAAGCAACCGTGAGTACTCATCCAAAGTACTCGCAAGCAAGGACACTACATATGCATGGGTATATGTGTAAAGAGCCATATCAGTGGACTGAACTGCAGAATGCCAGAATAAGAGGGGGATAACTAATCATGTTGAAGACTACGCTTGTGGCAGCCTCCGTCTTGCAGCATGTAGAAGAGATTAGACTGAAGTCCTCCAAGTAGCATCGCATAGCATAAACCTACCCGGCGATCCCCTCCTCGTTAACCTGTTAGAGAGCGATCATCGGGTTATATCTGGCACTTGGAAGGGTGTGTTTTATTAATTATTCAGTTCTAGTTGTCATAAGGTCAAGGTACAACTCCAAGTCGCCCCTGCTATCAAGATCACGGCTATTCGAATAGATAAACTTCCTGCAGGGTGCACCACATTACCCGACACGCCGATCCCTCCGCCGGGCACACTTTCCGGGTCATGTCCGCCTCAGAGATCAACACGTCGCAGCCCCACCTAAGCTCAACAGAGCGGTCAAGACGCCGGTTCTAAATCCTATGCGCCAGGGTCCGGGCCCATCGCCCATTGCACACCAAGACGCGCGACGCTGCCGAAGCAGACCTAGCCTAGCAGCGCAAGTCCAATCCGCGGCTACACGCCGCCGACGACGTCAAAAAGAGATTCGGCTGATACCACGACGCCAGTTGCCCATATCTTGTCCCACGTGGCGGTTAGTGCGTATAAGGTCAACGACCCAACTCAGATCAAATACCAAGATCTCGTTAAGCGTGTTAAGTATCCGCGACGCCGACCGTGGCCAGGCCCACCTCTCTCCTAGGTGGTCTCAACCTGCCCTGCCGCCTCCACCACAAAGTAACAATCGGGGCCATCGGGAACCCAGCCCACCTTTACCGGGATGGAGCCACCGCCCTTCAAATTTCATCTCCGAACAGTAATACAAGTAATGTAACAAGATAAAGTATATAGTATATGCCCGAGATCACCTCCCGAAGTGATCAATGCCCAAAGAGTATAGCATGGCATTTGACAAGAGTGTAGGGCCACTGATGGAACACTAGCATCCTATACTAAGCAGTAGGATAGCAGGTAAGGGTAACAACTATAGCATGATGTCATGTTGACATCAGCAGTCAACAGGGATTGACTAAGTCAAACTGACAGATGGGGCCATTGACTGGGTCAAAAGCACAACAAGAAGTTCAGCCAAGTCAACAGATCTGTTGACTTAGTCAAACTTATGCGTGGGTCCCACTTGTCATACTGTTAGTTAATTAATGAGTTAATTAGGTTAATTAGTCATTAGGTTAATTAATCATAATTAGTTAATTTAATCAGAGTTTATTAAGTTAATTAATTAGTTAATTAATTAATTTATTATTAATTAATTATATATATATATATATATTTAAATTCTTTTTAAAAATCGCTTGCAGGGCTCCTCATCATTGACCCTGTGGGGCCTTAGCCGGGCGGGCTACAGTGCGGGCGCCGGTGGCACACCTGAAGCGGGCACTTTCGCATAGGCGGGACGAGGCCGCCGGGCACGGCAGGGAGGCTCGTGGGGCCTGGTCGGCGCGGCATGGGGCAGTGTTAGCCGTCGCCCGCCGGCGAGCGCTCGAGACGGCGGCGACGAGCGGGATCCGTCCTCCGGCATCCAAATTGGGCACGGAAAGAGGCGCTCGAATGAGTGCGAAGAGGGGCGTCCAGTGGTGGTAGTAGTTCTACCCGGGGTAGCCAGATTCGGCGCCGGCGACGAGGTCCGCGGCAACCGGAGCTCGGGCAGGAGTGAACCCGAGGCCACGGAGCACGGCAGGCGGCGCTGGGGGCGGCGTTCGTCTCCTGGGGGCGTGCTGAGCATGGCGCAGGGCTCGAACGCGAGCTGCGCGTACGGTGGCCGCGGTGGGGAGGTACACGACGGCGACGAGCTTCGTCCATGGCGGGGCGAGCGAGATGGCGCAGAGAGGAGGAGGTCGGGTCAGGCGTCGTGGCCGCGGCTATGGGCACACGGGAGCGGGATTGGGCGTGGGGTGAGCGCGTGTTGCCCAGAGCGTGAGCTCCGGCACGCGGGCGCGCGTGCGAAGGCGCGACCGTGGGTGCGGCGGGGTCGTGGTGAGCATGGTCGGCGTGCACGGGGACAGAGGAAGGAGGAGGGCGGAGGCCGTGGCCTCACCGGGATTTGTAGGGACGGGGCAATGGTGCTCGTGGTGGGGGACGGGGACGACGGCATCGACGTAGACGGGGAGGAAGACCGGCGATGGCGGCCTCCAGCGAGGTAGCGATCCGGGCGGCGTCGGTGGCGAGCGCCGAGGCGCGGTCGTGGTCGGCAACTGCGGGTGGCGATGATGAAGCGGTCCTCGACGACGGCGTTGAGCAGCGGGGGCGTGTCGGGCGGTGGAGGCTCCGGATCGGGGGAGTGAGGGAGAGGCGACGTGGGGCGGGGGGGGGGGGGGAGTGAGTGGGGCGAGTGGGGGAATCGGGGGTTAGGGTTACAGCCGGTGGGGGTTATGGGGGAGTCGTGGTGGGCCGGCCGATTGATGGGCTGGCCGCCTGGTCCAGGTGGGTCAGCCAGCTAGGCCGTCTGGGCCTAGTTGGCCAGGGGGGCTTTCCTTTTTTATATATATTTTTTTGTTTTGATCTTTTACTTTTTTCTGTTTTATTTAGTTTAAAGCACTTAGGCACTTTGTAAAATTATGTTTTCTTCACGATAATTACCCTAGCAATATTTGTCACACACCGAACATTTTTGTTTTAATGTTTTGAAAACTTTGACTGTTTGTTAAATTTAAATTTGAATTTAGAGTGTTTTGAACTAACACGCGAGTACCAACAGTAAACGGGATGATGTGGCATCATTAGCGAAGTTTTACTGTAGCTTAATTATCCGGGCGTCACAACAGTTGCAAGTCCACCCCCGACTTGCAACTCGAGCTTTGCAATCGGCCCAGTTGCAAGTCCATCGCCGTCTCGCAACTCGGGGAGGGTGTCGTTTGTTGTTTGTTTTCACCCCAATTGCAAGTCTACATCCGACTTGCAACTCGAGGGATGTAGTTTGTAATCGCCCCAGTTGCAAGTCAATCGTGTACTCGCAACTCGGGAGGATGTAGTTTTGTAGCCCTAGTTGCAAGTCCTCCCTCGACTCGCAACTCGGGGGGTGTTGTTTTTTGTTCTTGTTTCATAGTAGTTGCAATTAGACCTTCGACCTGCAACTAGGGGTTTCTGTTGGCCCAGTTGCAAGTCCACCCTTGACTCGCAACTCAGGAGGGTGTTGTTTTGTTTTCACCCCAGTTGTAAGTCCACCCCCGACTTGCAACTGGACATGTATTTTTTTCATCCCAGTTGCAAATCCACGCTCGACACGCAACTGGGCTTGTAGTTTATTATTCTCCCAATTGCAAGCCCATCCTCGAATCGCAAATGATATTTTTGTTTTGTCTAGTTGTCCGAGTTGCAAGTCCGCCCTCAACTTGCAACTAGGCTTGTAGTTTGTTTCGTCCCAATTGCACTTCCATCCTCTATTGGTTTTCTGGTTATTCTTTTGGTTTTTTCTATTTCTTTTTTCCTTTTTTTTTCTTCTTATTTTCCTTCACATTTTGTTTTAAATTTTTTTGAACATTTTCAAATATATGAAAAAATTTCAGTTCATGAAAATTTTGGAGCTTTGTGATTTATTTATTTTGAATCGGCGAACATTTTCTTAATCCACGAACAATTGCTAACACTTTCGGATGCATGATCAATTGTTCAATATGTGTTTAAAAAATTATTTAGTGTATATTATAAAAATGTATTTCCGTATATTTAAAAGGGTTGTACGTATATTAAAAAAGGTTAAGTTTGTATTTAAAAAATATATAGTGTGTATTAAAAAAGTTTAGTGAATACAATTTAAAAATCTCATTGTATATAAAAAATTTCACTGTATATTAAAAAATGTATATTACCACAAATTCGTGAACATGTTTTTGATTTTTTATCAAACTTTGTCTTTTACTGAAAATTAATGCATAAAATATAAAAAGTGGAACGGGAAAGCAAAAAACGAAAAGGCAAAAAAAAATCATTTATAGCCTATTAGAAGCTAGCGATCAGAGACACGCTGCTAAAAAGTGGGCAATAAAACGCAAAAACTAACAAATCGATGGTAGAACTACTTTATTTTCACTGATATACATCTGATCACTAGCTTTTGCTGGAAAAAGGAATCTGATCCTTAGCTTCGAGTAGTGACACAACACAACTTATCAAGGTGCTTGCTGCTTCTCGCTACGTCACCATCCGATCTAATATGATCTATTGATCTACCAAGCACGCACAGGAAGAGATACATGTAGCAAGAAGGAATCTTCGGCTGGCTGATGCACAACGTAAAAAGCTAGCCTCACTACGAAGCTGTCGACTGAGAGTTAAAGAGGAGCACAACCTCGTGGAATTGATATGTTGACTGTTTTATTTGAGGAGTTCTTCCAGTTCTTCAATCAAAAGGCCCTCGATAAATTAACGGTCACTTGCTACTGTCTGTAAGTACTACTTCTGTCATTAAGTCTTTATATATAGCTCAGCTCTTTCATTGCATGTATTTATAATTATCCTCACTATATTATGCAGATTGAAGATCGTCGAGTGCAAAAAAGCAGAAATGTATGATATTGGGTTCATTAACACAAATCCATAGATGAATTTCAGGTTAAAAAGAGGGCCGAAGAGGCCGAGGCCAACTTGCTCAAATCATTGTTAATAAATCAAAACAAAGATTTAATACTCTTCCCTTACAACTTCAAGTGAGTGTTACTGTTATGTGCATATTCGGTTTCCCTTATTACTCGAGCGAGGTTATAGTAATGTAATTGATGAGTTATGCATGCGTGCGCAGCTTCCACTATATTCTCGTGGAGATTAAGTTTGAGCGGAGACTAGTAACCGTCTTAGACTCAAGACGAAAAGATCCCAAGACCTATGCGGACATGACTAAAATTCTCAACAAGTAAGTTCAATCGATCATTATCGCACCATATCAGTAACTTTTTGTTCATTTCCTGATATCTCAAGTAATAATTATTTTCTTTGTCTTGCAGGGTTTGGAAACAGTTCACCGCAGAAGCTCCAGGACTGCCGAAGGAGCTGTGATATACATAACCGAATGTAAGTACTACTAGCTAGCTAGTTGCGCGCATCTCCCGTTGATTCTAGCTACTTTCATCAATGCCATTTATAATGCTTCATTATCAGTTTGATTGACCTCTATTTCTCGTAAAGTGCTTGTGGCAGGAACAAGGGAATGATTACTGTGGATACTACGTGTGCGAGTTCATCTAAAACGCGACTTTGAAAAATAAGCGGGGCTACTCTAAAAGACAATATGAAGTGCGTAAGCAATAATATTCACAATTTCATTTTATTACACCATCATTTTTGTTGAGTTTCATTCATATATATGTATTAACCCCCTTCTTCAAATTAGACGTGGTAGATGCGGAATGAACTCCTACGACAAGATCGCATAAAAGCAATTCAAGAGGAATTGGCGGGATTCTTTCTTAACCACGTCATCAATAAAGCCGGAGAATACCATGTGGAAGTTGAGTTCAAATGTTAGAGGATTGTAAGAGATCTTACATATTGTATATGTATGTAGCAAGTAGCGTCGGATAGATAATACGAAAACTTGTTGTTCGACCAATCTCTCGGAGAAGGAGAGGTCGATCACTTCCCTCGGTATGCATGACGAACTTCTGTACTTAATGGTTTCCTTTATTTTCTTACTAGCTAGCGTGTCGAGGGCCTCTCTATACGTATAGCACGTAGCGTCGACCAAGCACAGAGATAAGAGAGGACACTTCTCTCTATTAATTAATTAGCTACATAACACAATATATGAAACACCTTAATTAACCATACAAAACCCCCAAATCCAACCCCCCCCCCCCTTTAGAAATAAAAATAAAAATCCTAACCCCTGAACAGCTGACGCGTGGATGTCTATTGGTCCCAGTTGGTGCCACCAACCGGGACTAAAAGGGCCTCCTGCCTGGGCTCGCAGCACCGGCCACGTGGAGGCCCATCTGTCCCGGTTGGTATAAGAACCGGGGCTAAAGGCCTAGGGCATTAGTAACGACCCTTTAGTCCCGGTTCCACAACCGGGACAGATGGGCCTTATGAACCGGGACAAATGGCCCTTTTTATACTAGTGGGGAGGGACATTTATGCGCGCCCTTTCCCGCTCCCCCACCCTCCGCCACCATTGCCCCGCCACCGCACGCTCCGGCGCAACCTCCGCGGTCGTCCCTCATTGCCATGGACGACTCCCTGCTGTCCCCCGTCACTATCGAGGTCGCGCACGCTCCTTCCCCTCTGGCGGATCTCGTCCCGGCGATGTTGGCCCCGCCGCTCAAGCTAACGCCGCACCTGCCCGCAAGCGGCAGGGCAACATGGTCGTGCAGGGCGGGGTTCCAGCAGCCGCCGCCGCGAAGGCCCATGCTTCGGGCGCCAACGCCGCTGCGCGATCCCGTCTGGCGACGGAGAAGGCCGGCAAGGTCTTCGGCGTAAAGCGGAGGAAGATTTCGGCTACAAAGAGGCCGCCTCCTTCATCCACTCCCTCCGCTGCAGAAAGAGGTTCCCCGGCGATGTCGTGCAACGGTGCTGCTCCCACCACAAGCGAGGTGTTTGACGAAATGGCCAGAAGGTATGCGTCTTCGGTCATGGCGATTTCATTTCATTTTCACCATTTTTTGCGGTAGCTCGTGACTTTGTTATCGTTCACTATAGCGGTGGTTTGAACAATGCAACTGCCGAGTTCGTGAACATGTTGGACACCAACGCTGTTGACATTGATCAAGCCCTGTTCACCGCATTCGACTACAATGAAATGGAGGGCGGTGTGGACGATCATGGTTGTGAGGAAGAGTTGGAGGAGATCGAAGCGGAAGCGTTTGAGAAATCGCAAACAAGAACCGGGAAAAGCCAAAGATCAAAGAACTACACGATCTTGGTAGATCAAGCTTTGATCAAAGCATGGAGTTCGGTGTCTCTTGATGCATGCACGGGTACTTCTAAAACCGCCAAGAGATATTGGCAAAGGATCGAAGATCAATACTTCCACATTATGGCAAAGCATCCCAATAGGTCTCCACGCACATTTTGGTCGCTTCAAGGGCATTGGGAGAATATCAAGCCTAGCTATGTGCATCCGTTGGGTAGCTTGCATGGAGCAAGTACACAATGCACCTCCAAGTGGAACCATGGAGTCCGACTATGTGAGTTTCTTTTGCCGTTGTTCAAGTTGTGCATCATCATATTGCATCATATGAAATGATTGCTCATTTAACTTTGTTCACATTGTGTAGGAGAAAATTGCCCAACTTAGATACAAAGACATGGAAGTTTCGGAAGGCAAATTCTTCAAACTAGAGCATTATTGGGACTTGCTAAAAAATTGTGACAAGTGGAGGTTGATCGACAAAGAATCACCACCGAAGAGAGGCTCACTTACAACCATGGATAAAGATGAGGATGATGATGGCCCAAGAAATCTGAACAAGCCCGATGGCGACAAGAAGACTAAGGAGAAGATGAAGAGAGAGCAAGAAGCATCAAGCTTGAGGGAGAAGATTGATGCCATGGTGCAATCAAACAGTTGATGTTGTTGAAGTCGTTGGAGATCAAGAAAGAGTTGGCCGAGAAGAAGGCAAAAGAGAAGCAAGAAAAGTGGCAAATTCTCAAGGAAGGGGCTCCGCAAAGCTGCCATTGAGGAGATAAGAGCACGAGCCACTGAAAACAAAGCCATGTCCTTATTACTCGCCGAAGAGAACAATATCATGTCAATGAACCGCAATGACATGGACGATCTCACCAAAACATGGCATGATATGGCAAGGAGAGAAATCTTGAAGAGGAGAATGGTCGCGTCGGCCGGTCCGTGTTACAGTTCCGGTGATGTTTTCTCTGCTCCATATGGTGGCAATGGCGATGATTTCGCTGCGGGAGTTGGGACAAGCGCCGGAGGTGGATTCGGTGGTGGCGATGAACTTCAAGATGGGCTCGATGGCGCGGAGTGAAGATCGACCAAGATGATGCCGGACATGGGCGTAACTTTTGCAAGGCCCTTTTTTGCGTTTGTTGTACTGAACTTGGCTTTTATTTGCGCGTAAAACTGTGTTATGTTGTTTGAATTTGAACATTTTTGTGAAAACTTATGTCAAATGTGAGAATTGAGAGTTTTCTGTTTGCGGGTCGACGCGGCGGTGTCTGAACAAACCCTGCAAAAGCCGACCCGTAAAAAAGTATATTCCGCGAATATGCTTTTTACGGGTCTGTTTGAGGGGTCTGCATCTATGGCCGTCCGCGCCAGCCTGCAAAAGCGGTTTCCCACAAACTACAAACGTGTTTTACGGGCCGGCGGGATGCGGGTTTGCTAGAGTTGCTCTAAGCACTAGCAGCAGTGAGTAGAAGCTCATTTCACATCGGTCAGAGTTTCATGAAACACAAAAGGAAAGAGAAAAAGTATTAATCTGAGAGCTGTAAGCAGTAGGCCCACTGAGGCAAAAGGCAATGCCACACAAGCAGTAGGCCCATGTAGTAATAAGTATATAAAAGAACATGCTAACGTTTAGACGCTGAGTTTGGAGACAAGCATCCCTGGTCCCGGAGCATCATTGTTTACGGCTCCTTGGAAGGTTGTGGCCGTTAGCTCCAGCATTTGGCAGTTGTGCAACGGTTTATGTTGGTACTATATTTGACTTGCATATAACCAAAACGGGAGGAAACGAGACAAGGGAAAGATCCCAAGGCAATGCACGGTTGCACACCCTGTGTCCCTGTCCCGTGGTGCTGTGTGTGTCCCATGCATTTGGTCCCTCCCCATATGTTGCACCAGCTTGTCCTTTCCGTGTCATGCATTGCATTTGCGCCTCAGGGTCTCATATTCTCAAGTTTTCTCAAAAGAGTACAATGCATCTTGTAGGGCAAGAACCTACAAAACACAACAAGATTAATTTTCTCTGAAACCAAACAAATTAAATTAAATTGGATGAAATCAGTGTACTTTATGGAGCCAAATCACTGGGATCACACAGATGCAGATAGTATCCATCAAGGGAAATAAATATGCAAAACATAGACCAAAAGGTGGAGGAAAAGTGTCAACAGGAAGATCCCAGGCATGTACGTGTGATAAACACCATATCTCCTAAGTGATGTGTGTGCCCCATGTATTTGACCTCATCTTCCCATCCAATGCAGTTGGCCACTTTTCAAAAAAGAGAATGTTGTTGGCCACCAAGCTTGTCCTTTCTGTGTCACTGTGCCCTTCTACGTCCTGCATCTCATGGTCGTCTCCTCTGCACGGTGCTGGCTTTCAAGAATCACGATACAGATACATACCTGTACTGCAGTCATCCCATCTGCAAATGGTGCTAGGAGCATCCTATTGATGCCTCGCAAATTTTCTCCCGCATCCGTTTATGGACAAGGCAGAACCAACGGATACAGATGCAGGAGGCCGCCATCCACTGCTGCATGCATACACTTCAATCCGCATTTAAGCAAACCAGACTATAAATTCATGCAAACAGACTGATATTCATAAAATTTCGGATAGAAAATAACACAAATCATTCATACATAGCACGAGAATTAAGTCTAGTACAACAATGTCTCAAATTCGACTAGATTTTGATGTCCAACAAGTTTTTCATCGACGGATCATGTCGTCCCGCATATATCCCCCCTTCAGCTTCATCCAACAGTGTGTGCACATAAAATGGTTGTCCCCCTGGCTTGTGGTACACCACGGCAGCTCGTACGGGCTACATATAATGTGTAGAACTACTTTCAGTGAATGAATCAATCTACAAGTTGAACAAAAGGAAGCAAAATGTACGATCTCATCCTCTGCGGCGTGCAATGCCCACCTTGACTCGAGCTGACGAACCACGACACAAAACTTGGTGACGCTGGTCTGACTAGTGTACCAACAATACCATCAAGACCTCACATTGTGTTGTCGAATGATGTACATGTCGTAGGGCGCAATGTGCTTTCGTGCGTTAAACTTTTCATGCACTTGCTGCCAGAAGGTCGTCCCTCTGCTCCTGCCTATGAAATCCGCGGATATGGCCAACCACGCATCGGACAACAACTCATCCTCCATGATCGAGTAGCTCATCATCTTCCGTACTCTAAAAAATAACATACCATTTGAAAATCAGCTCAATGGCATTTGACCAAACACCTGTCGAGCGTGGTATCCGCCATGGAGCTCGTTGACAAGGGGGCGGAGTGTATCTAGATACAAACGGCTCCAATGTGAACATCTCCGTCGTAAAGGCGAGCGGGCGTGTCAGTGCTGGTTGCGAACGCCCGGCAATGCCTCTGGCGGTCAAAGACATACAACAGCAACGGCGGAGGTCAAGGGTGCGGATGCAAAGTAAGGGAGAAGGGACGGAGTGGAAGGAAATGGGGCCGGGAGTGGGATTGGATAGGCCGGTGGTGTCAGAGTCCTATGTGTCTGTTGTCCGGACTCCCACAACCCCTCCCCCATTTTGTCGCCAATTTACGGGAGAAAACATGTCTGAACTGTGCAGCTGACCGATACGGACCCACGTTGGATGACTTGCATGATCCAGACAGCATGGCTCGAGCGAATGCAGGCGATTTACGGGTCCGCCTTGAAGATGCCCTAGGAGAGCGGTAGTCCAAGATGAAGAAAGGACACGGTAGCTTCATAGTCTACTGTGGCACGTCTAGCTATTAACGGAGCTAAGACTTGGGCATCTTGTTTGTCACTAAGATATGTTTCAGAGAGTTCATGAGCTATTTAAGCGGCTAAGAACACATGTTGTCCCTCATTGAGATCTTCATGATGCTCCAAGGGAATCAACTCCTTAGTTTGCTGTATACCAGTCTATCCTACCTAATGACGACTACAAGTACTAAAACAAGCCGACGACGCGTCGCCATTGTCGTCGTCGTGCTAAAACCCTATATGACCAACGCATCAGAACGGCAACCATCGCCGATAAAGAGAAGCGAAGATCACAAGGATCCAACCTGAAGACACACAAACAAAGAGGAACAAAGATCAGATCCCGAGCAGATCTACCGAAAACAATCACTGACCGAATCTCGCAAGATCTGCTGGAGACACACCTCCACACGCCAGCCGACAATGCTAGACGCACCATCGGGACGGGGCTAGATGTGGAGAAATTTATTCCACGTACATTCAGGGAGCCACCGTCATCTCCGCTTCCTAAACAGAACATAAACCCTAACAAAACATGAAGAAACAACTAAAACAAAGTTCTTCCGCCGACAAGGGCCGAGATCCACCACGCGCTTATGGCCCTGAGACCACAGGAGACGTGGTAGATCGGCGGTGCCGCCGACAGGAGGCTAAAACCCTGGCCGCCTTTCCTTGGGGGAGAGACCAAGGGAGGAGAGACGCACGCTATTATCACTGCCGGCATCCACTCCATAGAATGAGATTATATACTTGTACAAACAGCAAATGATTAAACAATGCATATACATGTTTGTAGACACTTGTGCATATCAGATAAATTGTGTTAAATACCTTGGGAATGGGGCCTTTCTTGAGTGCATGTAGGACATGTGTACACACCTCCTCCTCCTCCTCCTCCTCCTTCTTCTTCTTCTTCTTCTTCTTCTTCTTCTTAATTTCTTTCGGCATTGCTTACAACCCATACAGCCTTGATATTACTTCTGTGATTTTTTTACTTTCATTGTCAAACATAGACAATATGTAGCATTGCAGGAAAAATGCAAAACTTTTGAATGTCATTACTGCTGAGAAACTAAGAGTCTGTACTATCAAATATCTCGAAGTCGTCGTTGCAAATCACTGACGCAAAATATTGAGTTCAAAGTTCAGACTACCGAAAATGTCTCTACAGAATCAGCTCAAGTCGGAAGTCGATTGCATAATGTGGACTGAGAATTTTCTCCATAATTGAAAATCCATGTAGGTGCAGAGGCGGTTTTAACAGAATTAACACACGATCCACACTACTATTTTCTCATCATTCGGAAGATATGCCAAATAGTACTACTGAACATCCCACACATGAATCATCTGATTTGGTTGGCAGCAAACGTAGTGACGCAGTATCCAGCTTTAGCAATCTTCAGCCGCGTGATGGACGAAGAGTGCTCTTCGTTCGAGGCTGGGCCGAAGATCATCTCTTGGCCTGCGAAGACTACTCTTTGGCCCAGAAGTGCATGTCTTCGGCCCGGCGTAGAATAAAGAGGACTCCTCGGCCAACACAAACGGGATGAGTACCACTTCGGCGAAGAAAAGAACGAAGAGTCCCTCTAAAGTCTACACGAGGACGGCGGGGTGATGTATTTGAAATTTCTGAACTAGGGTAACATTATCGGAATTTTTTAAAAGAAATATTTTATTAAAAAAATCTTCTTATGGCTCTCCAAAAAAACCACAAAAAGAATAACATTCTTGCAATAGAAATGTTATCCTCGACAGCTGCTATAGCCAGGTGCATCTGACTTTTGCTGATCCATGGTGTAAGTACAGTCCTGTCCAGTACACACCGCTGGTGGCATAGAAAATGTGATGAAATTAAAGGTGCGTGACAAAGGTTCAATGCCTCATGATTAATGATAATGATAGCACACTGAACATGTCGAGGATTCAGAGTTAAGCGTACTCCTTCCCCATCATGATAGCTAGGTCATTCTCACAGGTCGGTCAGTACCATGCCCATTTAATAATTTAATTATGGCCTGACTGAGCCGTTGAATATCTGCATCTCATTTTCATCGAACTGGCTTAAGCCTAGCTGCACATAATCTACATGTAGAAGAAGCAAAGTGCAGAGATTAACTCATGCCTTCAGTACATGGGTCAAATATGAGTACTGCTACAAGAAATTCCCTTTATCTGTGGAGTCAAAATTGAGACTCCACAGAGGATAGGATAGGAAAATGAGACTCTGTCTCCTGGCTACAAGTGGCAGCAGCTAGCAAGCAAGCACAGAGGCACATTTTTATCTATTCCTGTCAGGAAAGAATAACTAATGCTGCAGCTTTAGGATTGGTGTGAGATTAGTCATAGAATAGACCCGATCGAGGACAGAGAGGTCAGCCGAGTTGAATAGTAGTATGGCAAAAGAAAGGGACAAAGTGGCAAGCCATCTCACAGCTCATCCCAGGCTGTGCCGTGCCCCCTTGATGGCCTGCACATCTCATCCCTGCCCATTCAAATCTCTGTCTCTCACTGTTTGGTAGCTGCAGGCCGGCCGGCATGGCTTGGCTTGAGTCAACCATGTCCTTGATTGCCTCCTCTTTCCTCCAAGGACTTGAGGCCACCAACTTGATCGATCTTTGTCGCCGATTCACTCATCCATCCCTGTCCTGAGTCAACCATCTCAAGGTTGCACAGCCCCAGACTTTTGGTCATCTGAATCTTGATGATTCAGATCAAACCCCAAAACTTTGGTCACCTGAATCTTCAACAGGTTGATGATTGAAACCTGCTTGTCAACCCCAAAACTTTTGACATCTTTATCCTGAAACACAGCCGGCATTCTGAAATAGGCTGCTGATGATTGCAAGTTGCAGACATCAACAAATTAGTGTCTGTTGATCCCAGGAGGAGAGGATGATGATCAGAAAAAATAAAAGTGGTGCTGCTGCTGATGATAAGGGCTGACAAATTCTGCAATATTTGAACCGTTCTTCTTCCTATTTTTTTAGGTTCTTTTGGGAGACAAATCCTTGACTCTGTCTTTTCTTTTATTTTCCTCTTTCAAGTTTCAACAGATAACTTCCCTCAAAAAAAAAAGTTTCAACAGATAACACATTCTCTTGTCTCTGCTTTTGAGCATCAAGAAGAGCACTAATCAATCCAAAAAAAGTTAGTTTTTACAGCCAAGCCATACATCTACATACACAAAGAAGATCACACAGGCACGGAGAGAGTGCCAGAAGTAGTGATACAAATCAAAGAATCGTACAGCTGAGCAGAGAAAGAAGGGATTTTTTTTTAATCCTAATCAGCCGTCCTCTGCTCAGAAGGAATGGGGCTGCTGCGCCGCCGCGCCGGAGGCGGACCCGGGGGTGCTGTGCTCCATGCAGCGCACGACCTCGGCGCGGCTGGCCACGACGCGGTGGAACACGGCGCGCACCTGCCGCTCCAGCGGCGCCAGGCCGTCCTCCAGCGCCCTGCACGCGCCGGCCAGCGCCCCGGCGCGCTCGAGAACGTCACCGGCCCGCTCCTCGCTGATGGACGCCGGGGCCTCAACCTCCGCGGCCTCGTCCTCCTCCTCGGCGATCTCCTCGAGGAGGCTGTTGAGCTCCCGCGCGGCACGCTCCACGGCCTGCATCTCGGCGAGGAGTCCCGCGGACGCCGACGAGGACGCCCCGGAGGACGACCCCTTCTTGTCCCTCCGCCTTGACTCCTCCACGATCCGATCCTGGAGGGCCGTCATGGGCGCCGCCCACTGCGCCTGCTTGGCCGGCGCGACGGGGGCGGCCGCGGAGGCCCTGTCCTGGCAGGGCACGGCGGCGACGAGCGCCCACATGGCGAACACGAGGACGGAGCTCATGGTGTAGAGTGCCAGCCCGAGCCCGCCCCCGGCGCCGGGGGCGGTGGCGGCCTGCGGTGGCGGCGCGAGGTGCGCCGCCATGGCGTGCACGTGGCGCCCCGTGGACCAGTTCTTGGACGACACGCTGAAGGAGAGCGCGCGGGCTGCGCGGGAGCTGCACGGCGTCGTTGGCGCGGCCCTGGAGTCCGGGCAGAGCCTGGAGATGGCCCGGCGCGCGCGCGCGAACTGCGCGCGGTTCAGCAGCGGCGCGTCGGCGGCGAGGAGGCAGGAGGCCGCGGTGAGCGCGGCGCGGAGGGAGCCCCGGAGCGAGGCGATCGCGAGGGAGACGGCGTTGAGCACGTCGAGCGCCTTGACGGAGCGGTCGAGCAGGTCGGCGGCGAGGCGGTCGGCGGGGGCCCTGGCGAGCGCGGCGCCCACGGGGCCCACGGCGAGGGCGTCCCGGAACGCGGCGTCCGAGGAGACCACGGCGTCGAGCAGCTTGGAGAGGAACGCCAGCGAGAGCACCGGCCCCTGCTGTGCCTGCTGCGCGGAGGTGGAGAGGGCGGCGAGGCGGTCGGCGACGTGAGCCTGGAGGGCGTCGAGGACGAGCAGCTCGTCGTCCTGCGCCGGGTCGAAGGAGGCGACGGCGGTGGCGCTGCGGCGGAAGCTGAGCAGCCCCAGGAAGCCCATCCCGCCGGTCGGCGGCGGCGTCTCCGCGGCGGCCATCCTCGTGCTCGGAAGCGGGCTCGTGGTGGGCTCTGGGCTCGGGCCTGGGCTCTGTGGATTTCTTGGCCGGAGTGGAGGGGAGGGAATGGTGGGGAACCGCTGCCGGAGCGCCGGCCATATATACTGCGGGGCAGACGGCCGCGGAGGGGCAGCTCCGCCCACGCGCCTCACTTCCCTTCACGCCAATGACATGTGGGCCCGCGTATCGCACGGGCCGTCGTGTCAGTGGGACGGAAGGGGTGGCGTGCTGGTGCGGTGAGGTTCTTCTCGGGCATGGTGGACTGGTTCGTTGGCTGACTTGGTTGGCTGCCACTACTGGATGGACCTGGTGTACTCCTCTCCCACATTTCCTCCTCCCTTTTCTTTTCTTAACCAATACTTATGTTTGCCAGATTTATTCCCTTAATGAATATTATCTCCATGATCTTGCTGATTATGTTTCATATAAAATATCCTGATTTCATCCTGTGCGGATTTTTGGGATATGGTTCTGGGCGCACCCTATATAGCATTTTATAATTTAATAAAAAATAATCAAATAATTCTGCAACTCTTTGGGCAAACATGGCCGAGTGTTATGCTCACATACGAAGTTTCGCTAAAGAAAAAGTGACTTCAATGTCCTTATGGGCAGAAAAACTAAACTACGACGCACAAAAACTTGGATAATAACTCATATATATATATAGAACCGATTTTGTTTGTGTTTTTCGCACGGAAGACTAGGACCACATAAGTCATTTTCTTTGCAACTTTACATGTGAGTATAATACTATACCGTGATTGTGACAAAAGAGTTTCAGAACTGTTAGACCTTTTTAAAATTTATTTTTGAACTTTGTTCGGTCTAGACCCTGGTTCATTTGGGTATTTTTGGATTTCATCCAGTCTAATTTGATTTGAGAAAACCAGGCTCTCTTTTGGCAGCTCTTGCCTCACTAGATGGAAAGATGAGGCCAAATACATGGGACACACACAGCACTTAGGGGACATGGTGTGATAGTATTATCACACATGCATACATGCCTGTTGTCTCTCTCTTGTCCCTTTCCCTCCACTTTGGTTTACGTTTGCCAGATTTATTCCCTTGATGAGTATTATCCGTACGATCCCAGCGATTTGGCTCTCTGCCTCTGACCTCTGTCCCCATTCAGAAGTACGTTGGCACGTTGCACATGAGATGAGTTTATGTGCATGCAGCCTGAAACCCAGTCGTGAGCAGAGGAGATGGAAATATGGGAGCCTCTGTTTGAAAGAAAGAAAAATGAAGATATGAGACAGTGAGCGTGAGGTGCAAGGAATGACATGGCAGAGTGACGCGGAAAGGGCGAGCTGGTGCAACATCTGAGGGGAACGGATTGAGGCCAAATGCATGGGACACACACCCGCAAACCGTCCGGATCCGTCTGGACCGCGTTGTCTAGACCGCGGAAGCCATCCAACACAAGTCTGTATCAGTCCTCGGGCGGTCCGGACGCATTTTTTCATGTAAGTTGGGAACAAAGTGGGGGGAGGTTTGCGGCGGTCTGGACACCCGAAACGTAGGACTCCGACACCCGCGGCCCACCCGATCCCCCCTCCCAGTCCCATTTCCTCCTCCCTTTTCTTAACCCATATTTATGTTTGCCAGATTTGTTCTCTTAATGAATATTATCTGTGTGAACTCACTGATTTGGTTTCATGAATTATCCTGATTTCATCCCGGTGCGGATTTTTGGGATATGGTTCTGGGCGCATCCTATATAACATCTTAATTTAAAAATAATCAAACAATTCTGAAACCTTTTTGGGCAAAAATGGTCGAGTGTTATACTCACATACAAAGTTCCGCGAAAAAATGACTTGACAGCCTGTTTGGTAAACAGTTGGGCAGGGGAATGGGAGTTTGCACGAGGGTGTTTATGGAGGGATTAGTCATGGAAAGTAGATTTTTACTCCCATTCCCTTGTTTGGCATATGATGGGAATTAAGATGGGATAAAACTCTGCTCACGAATTAACAGGGTACCCCCTGGGAAGAAATAGGTGAGAATTGGCTTCCTCAACTCCCATTCCTCTTCCCACTTAAACTCTCATTCCCCCTAATCAAACAGTACATTTTTAATCTCGTCACCCCTCAACTTCCATTCCCAATCTCTAACTCCCCCGAACTAAACACGCTGTGAATGTTCTTACGGGCGGAAAAAAACCAAAGTACAACTTACAAAACTTGAATAAGAACTTTTAAAAGAACCGGTTTTGTCTTTTTTTCACACAGAAGATCACATAAGTCTTTCTTTGCGAAACTTTACACGTGAGTGTAACACTATACCTAATTGTCATAAAAAAGTTTCAGAACTGTTAGTTTAATTTATTTTTAACCAGGTCCGGTCTAGACCCATGTTCATTTGGGTATTTTTGGATTTCATTCAGTCTAGTTTGATTTAAGAATTCGCAAACAAATAATTGATTTGAGAAAACCAGGCTCTCTTTCGGTACCTTGCCTAACTAGAAATTCCATAAACACCATTGCAGATGGGATGAGTGCACTACATGTATGTGTGTATGTGTATCGTGATTATTGAAAGCCAGCACTGAGCATAGGAGATGAACATATACATGAGAGGTGCAGGGCATAGTGACACAAAAAGGACAAGCTTGGTGGCCAAATACATTGGATGGGAAGGTGAGGTCAAATACATGGGACACACACAGCACTTAGGGGACATGGTAGTTATCTTATCGCACATGCATACATGCCTGGGATCTTCCTCTTGACACTTTTCCTCCACTTTTGGTTTATGTTTGCCAGATTGATTCCCTTGATGAATATTATCTGCATCAGTATGATCCCAGTGATTTGGCTCCATAAAGTGCCCTGATTTCATCTAATTTAATTTGATTTGGTTTCAGAGAAAGTAAATCTTCTTGTTTTAGTAGGCTCTTGCCCAACAAGATGCATTGTACTACTACATATATATGAGGGCCTCTTTGGAAAAAACATGAGGATATGAGACCCTGAGGTGCAAATGCAATGCATGACACGGAAAGGACAAGCTGGTGCAACATATGGGAAGGGACCAAATGCATGGGACACACACAGCACCACGGGACAGGGACACAGGGTGTGCAACTGTGCATTGCCTTGGGATCTTTCCCTTGTCTCGTTTTAGTTACACGCAAGTGGTTTCGATTCCCGTATAGCTAGACAAATATAGTACAAACATATATAAACCGTTGCGCAACTGCCAAATGCTCGAGCTAACGGCCGCAACCCTCCAAGGAGCCGTAAACAATGATGCTCCAGGACCACGAATGCTTGTCTCCAAACTCAACATCTAAACGTAGCATGTTCTTTTGTATACATTTTCACAGCGTACACTTTTTATGTGGCATTGCCTTTTGTCTCAGTGGGCTCACTACTTACAGCTGTCAGATTAAGATTTTCCTCTTCCCTTTTGTGTCCCATGAAACACTGACCGAGGTGGAAGCTACCGTGAGATTCTACTCACTGCTACTAGTGCTTCCAGGATTAGCCTACGTTTTTTCTCTCCATGTTAAGCTATGTCTAACATTTATTCTCCCTTCATCAGCTGCTCTTCGTCAAAAAAAAAAAAAACTCTGAAGGACGACTCCCATCGCGAGAACACAAATTGATAAGTCCCACCAGTTTGAAGGTACAGGGGTGAATTCTATCATTGTGTTCGGTGCATTCTACGACGAGCACCCATAGTGATGTTATTTTTTACTAATGAGGACATAGTTCTGGTGATTTTATGAATTTAACTCAAAATCCGGGGTGTCTTATTTGTGTTTCATATATGGCGGTCCGGTGCATGGTGTTTCGATCCATTTAGAATTTGTTTGTTCTCGATTTAAGCTAACAGATGTTATGTCAAGATTTTGTCATCCTTTTTGCGCTTCCATGAAACCTTGACTAGTATGACTTGAGAATAGTTACTTCTCAGTCTACCGGCGATAGCAAAACCGTTTTCATATGTGCTTTCTGGTATGACCAACTTTAGCAATAAATAGCGTGATGTCGTTCCTTTATCGAAAAAGAAATGCATATGTCCCTCTCCTAAAAAAACGATGTCACACCAACATGGGTGCTTTGTTCAAACATCATCTTCGGAAGCTTGTGTTAGTATTTTCAACATATTCCACTCACAATGACTCACACATACACACGTTCCATTTGTAGTAGTCTAGAACTTACAAGAGTCACTTTTATTTTGCGCGGGAACTGACAAGAGTCAGTGACAAACCTATGAGTGGCAGAGCTTAGTGGAGGCCAACATGACCATGGCCTCTCCTTAATTGTTGCTCTCCGTCAGAGAACATATTGTATTATAGGTCTAACTAGTGTTTGAATCATAGCATATTCACTCCTTCGTTATGAATTTGTTTCACTCCGTTGTGAATTTGTTTTCCTTCCAAGTCACGACTTCCTCTCGAATCATGCTCAAGATCTGCCCACCGTGCATTTGCAAATACGAGACATGTATTTGAGCTTTTTAAAGATGAGACAATATTTAGATTATAGCAAGTGAAACCATGCCCTGTACTAAGGTTGACCGCCCACACGAAGAGATGTTTTTTTTTGCAGGGAAAGAGGTGCTTCTCTATCATGCCTATGCGAAATTAAACAAAGGTCGGGCATAGACTTATTACCCATGTATCGCATTAACCATTTCGTTTACCGGATGTAAAAAAAAAACATTTCGTTTACCATGTAGTAGTACTCCCTCCTTCCCAAAATATAAGGCACGGTTTGACTTTTCTGGTCTTCGTTGCACAACTTTGACTATATTTTTTTATGTATTATATGTCTATAAAATTATTATACATACATATAAAATAAAATTGCTTTGCAAGACAAATACAGCGATGTCATTTATACATGTTCAATCCATATACTTTGATATATATTAGTGGTCAAAGTTGTGCATCAAAGACCATAAAAAGTCAATTACGCCTTATATTTTGAAAAGGAGGAAGTATCTAGTAGGAGTAAGGCTTGGTGTTACGTAGGATAGGGGAGCAGGTCAACCTGGGCGGAGCATATTTTCCCGTGAATGTCAAACGCGCCCAACCGGATACTGTGCCTGGTCGTGCGAGCGTCATCTGCCCGCGGCGCGAGCAAAAGCCTCGAACCCCGCGACATCCGTCCGTCCGTTGTGACACGTGTGCACATCGCAGCCGTCCCACCAGCGTGGCGTGCGAGACGCCTCCTGGCCCTGGGCGGTGACGTTCGTGCGCCCGACCTCCTCAACGGACCACGTCAACGTGCTGGCGTGGAGACTTCCCGCCGAGCTGAACGCGTGTATATACATACAGTCTACTCAGACCAGGTCATCATTCTCGTTAAAATAAAGAAGGTCCTCTCCATCTACCTTTTTTTTCCAACGGGGCTCGCACCCCTTTTCATTAATTTTGCAATCAACGGAAATACATCAGTCTGTATCACAAGTTCACCAACAAGTACTAGCTAAGCATCATACCAAATAGGAAGATAGAAACCATCAAAAGGAGACTGAAAGGAGAGGAGCGAGCTGGTGCATCGCCAGGAAACCCACCGCATGATGACCCTGAAACGGACCACCAGCTATGGGGCGAAAACCTGACGACACATCACACTAGCATCCGAATAAACGACCGTCTAAGGAACAGGACACCGCAGAACCGGGGCCAAAAGACAACAGTAGTGATCCAGCGGGCATCAAACCCCTGTGGATGAAGGTTAAGCAAGACACCATGATGAACTAGCCGATCTGAATACCATCACCATCTCCCAGAAGAAGCCTGCCTCGCGAGAATGATCTATCCGCCAAAGCAGCTGCCACATGCGCCAACCTCTTCACACTAGCCTTGAACATTGTCCTGTCATCCTCCTTAAGAAGCCCTGCCCAGTATAGCATAAAAGAACAAGCGGTGAGAACAGCCTCCAAAGGAGTTCGAGCATCATGATTATCAAAAGTAACTTTGTTACGAAGACACCAAATCCCCCAGCAAATGCCTGCAATAATCATCATATAGAATTTATCCCCTCCCGGGAAGATTTTGTATAACCAAGCCAAGCTTTGCCATAGCGACCGGGGACAGTGGGAAACCCCAGCTGTCAATCCCAGTGTACCCCAGACAGTTCGAGCAAGCGGGCAAGAGAAAATGAGATGATTGGCAGTTTCTATGTTATTGCAGAAAGAGCACACAGGGTTTCCAGGCCAATTCCTGCGGCGCATGTTATCACGCGTAGGAACTGCATTTTGAAATAGCCGCCAAAGAAAAATCTTGATTTTCAGGGGGATATTAGCTTTCCACACCCCTTTGTAACTGGGGCCAGATAGATCTCTTTCCAACCAATCATACAAAGATTTTGTGGTGAACTTTCCTTTTATACTCAAAGACCAGGATACTGAATCCGGTTCGTCATTCAGCGCGTTTTTCTTTGCTTCATCCACCATCCACTTCCATTGATCCACCAGCTCCTCAAAGAGCCTACGCCGAAAGGCAAGCTCATAATTGTTTGCTACAAAAGAGGCAACAGTGCATTCTTGATTTTGACAAATGTCAAACAAGACAGGAAAGCGATCACGAAGAGCACCATCACCTAGCCACGGGTCATGCCAAACTCTGGCCAGATCACCACAATTGACATTAATTTTTCTCCCAGCCGTATATATTTCCTTGACTTTCATAATGGCCTTCCAACAAGGGGAATCAGAAAAACGAGTACGGATGTTTGCAACAATTTTGTTTTTAAAATATCTAGCACGAATAATGCGTTGCCATAGTCCATCACTAGTCTCAAGTTTCCACCACCATTTCACAAGGAGACTAATGTTTTGTTTATGGAGGTCCTTAATACCCAAGCCTCCAATTTTCTTGGATCGACAAACTCTGGTCCATTTGACCATATGATAGGCACGCTTCTTTTTCTTCCTCCTCCAAAAGAAACGTCTACGATGCTTCTTTATCTTTTCAATGAAGGTCTTGTTAAAGAGAAACATAGACATCAAGTAAGATGGGATTCCATCCAGGCTAGAATTCAAGAGAGTTAATCTAGCCCCAGAGGATGCTGCATAGGCCACCCACGCATCCAGTTTTTTGATCATCTTGATATCCAGGAAATCCAACTCAATGTTTTTAAGAGTGGAATATGTAACCGGCACTCCTAAGTATCTCATAGGTAAAGTGCCCACCCGGCAACCAAACATCTCTGCATACACCATATCAGTATCATTATCTCCACCAATAACAAAAACTTCACTCTTTTCAAAGTTAATTTTTAACCCTGACATAAGTTCAAACAAATACAGCAGCAGTTTGATATTGACAGCTTTTTCCATGTCATGCTTGAAACATAGAACCGTGTCATCGGCATATTGAAGAATACCCACCCCTCCCTCAATCAGATCAGAGGCTAACCCATTGATGAGACCATTTTTTTGGGCAGCTAGTACCATCTTAGTCAAACACTCAGCTGCCATGTTAAACAAAAAAGGAGAATGAGGATCCCCTTGTCGAACCCCTTAGCACTCTGAATATATGGTCCCATCTCATCATTGATTTTCACACTCACTGTCCCATTTCACAGGATTTGCGAGACCCACCCACACCATTTGGTATTAAAGCCACATTTAGTATGACAATCGAGCAGGAACTCCCAGTTCACTTTGTCATAGGCTTTTTCGAAATCGATCTTAAAGACTACTCCCACATGCTTTTCGACATGAGTATAGTGTAGCACCTCATTTAAAGATAAGATTCCATCCACAATATGCCTCCCCTTGATGAAGGCATTTTGTTGAATGCTAAACATCTTGTCGGCTACCTTACTGGCCCTAAGATCCATGACTTTAGTGATCAGTTTATAGGGGCATCGTAACAAGCATATAGGCCTATGCTGCTGTATCTTTTTGGCATATCAGTTCTCTAATGAGGGATGGCTTCTTAAAGGGGATAACAATACGGATTTTTTCCATAAAGTGGCAAACGGGCGACGGAGGAAAAACTCTATGATTTCGCTTGAGTATGGTTCAATAACTATAGAAGGGACCAAAAACTTGTTATCCCATGCTATGACATACTATAGAGAGTTGTTATCCTCTCCATCTACCTGACACTCGTGCCGCTATTAACTTTTTTTAACTGTGATAAAATTTGGGAAAAGTTTCACATCAACCGGCTGATTTTAACAAGCTCGTCCACCGCCTGCTCCGCTTGCCACGTGCTTACCTGGACCCTCACACTTACGCGTATGCGGTCTTATCTCTTAAAACCAGAGCATGTCATCGTACGGAACGCTCTCATAAATCTCCTCCAATCGTGTTGCAATTGCCTTTTTTCTGCAACAAAGGGTGTGTTGCAGATTCTTTTTTCGCAACAGAGATCTTGTTGCGGAAATATATAGAGATCTTATTGCAAAAAAAAAGCTTTGTAAAATTTCTGCAACAAGATCTCTGTTGCGAAAAATTCTGCAACAAGACATTTGTTACAAAAAATTTCTGTAATTTTTTTTTGCAATAAGACCTCTATTGCAGAAAAAATTGCAACACGGCCTCTGTTGCCAAAAAAATACTTGTTCGCGTGATTGAAACAACCAGGTTGCTTGAGAGGGTGGACTACAACAAAACATTTGTTGCAAAGATGGTTAGTGGGTAGATCAGATGGCCATCTGCAGCTCCATCCAATGGCCAGGCAGGCGATCGATCTTTTTCTGTTATCTGCCGGCGGACGTGTAGCGTCGCCCAGAAAATTTAGGGTTTATCGAGTACATTCATGGATGTATTCTATATTTTTCTTTCTTCGACGAAGACGTTGCTGCTTGTTGCACTCGACACGTCTTTTTCCTGGAAGGCAGGGGCATGATTTCACCGCCGCACGTCGCCGTCTTCCAGTCCCTAGCTACCACGTGGGGACGCGCGGGCGGACGGCCAGGATCGGATCCCGTGCTGCCCTCCGCCGTCGATCGGCTCGTGCCAGCTAGCCTGGCTGGCCGGAGACGGCCGGACGTCGCGGTCGCGGGCTCGCGACCAACGGGGACGGGCGAATGAGTGGTCTTCGTGCTGTGAGGGCCGGGGGCACGTACGCACGGATGCAGTGTATATACAGTCTGCACACTCGCCGTCCGCCTCGACTAATTTACTACTGCTACCTACGGTGATTACTAAGCTCATGATGCTAACTGTGCGAGTAGTAGATAAAAAGCAGCATGCTACAAACAAAACCATGAGAAAACTACAATAAATTTCAGGATTACATCATTTACTTGCATGGAGAACAAAATTGGGAGAGAAATATCCCAAATCTTTTTTTCACAAATACACTAAGGTTGTGTATCTTTTCATTGATAGAAGGGGAGTGGTACAACATGGGATTAGATCAACTCACTAAGTCATGTACATAGAAAGACATGAAAGTGAGCTCGGAGCATGACAGACACGGGGTTGCTCGGCCCCAAAAATATCCCAGATCTAGGAGAACAGTTTGTTGTTGCGGTGCTGCCTTGCGGCCGCCACGACCTTGGAAGTTGTGCCCTGGTTTCCAGCAAATTTTGCCTTCCTGATACATTGATACTCAAGAGGAGGCGGCGAGGGCCGAGTGGGCGAGGCGATGCCGCAATGGGTCGCTTAAACAATACAGTGCCGCTTCAACATGTCTTCGGTTCTATCTCGCCAAACCGGTGGCCGAATTGATGTTTTGTTTTTTATTTGTATTGTTACTTCTACTGTTTTTTATTTTTCAATTGTTCAATGCTAAAAAACATTTACATTATTTAGAATTTATCACTTTCTAATAATAGATTAATTTCATGATTTTTGAAAAAAAATGTAAATAAGAGACAAATAAGCAAAGGAAAATAGAAAAACCAAGAACACAAAATAACCAGCAACAACACTCAATGTACGAGCTAGCCCAGTCGAGGTAGGGAGGGTGCGGATCGCAAAGAGCAACATATAGGGGGTCCCACACAGGACGGCTATTTATTTTGATTTGTCTGTTATACATTATACAACAAAAAGTCACTATACATGGACATACACATGTACTTCCTCTTGTCTTACATTTTTCTAGATACGGGTGTATCTAATACTAAAACGTGATTTGATACATCCATATTTAGACATATCTAAGACAAAAAAATTTGGGACGGAGGGAGTATATATGAGGGCTTTATTTTGGGAAAATTTATGAATGTGTGAGCAGGACAAGATAGAGTTAGGGCCTTTAGCATCGGCTGCTCCATTGTTGTACTTGCTGTTGAGATTGAGTCGGTCGATCATGTGATCACTACTACACAAAGAAATCTTTCACTCCATCCGAAATATCTTGTCACTAGAAATGGATGTATCTAGACTTGTTTTAGTTATAGATACATTCATTTTATCTATTTCAAGAACACGTATTTTCGGACGGAGGGAGTATATACATAACATATATTCATACATTCCCAAGGAATAATTTATATTGATACTTGGGGGTGGGGGGGGGGGGGTATATTAAATAAAGTACATGAGTTTTTGCCTTAGAATTCCAATCAATAGATATCATTTGTTCAAAAGTGGGCCTCCCAGTTTTTTTTACAATGCAATTTTCTTTTCTTTTCGGGAAGGGTGGCTATGAGTTCAGATTATATAACACGTCCGCATATGGCAGCGCAGTCCGCTTGTAAAATTGCAAAATAACACGGAACTCATAAATCGTAGTAAAATAGTGGCTCTCTTGAGAAGAGCTCGGATAATTAGAAAAACAAAAAGTTGAGAAAACATATTAAAAACTGAGGACATTTAAAAGGGAAAATATGAAACTAAAATAACACTCCTTATGTTCCAAATCAATTGAAATTCTAGATTTGTCCTAAGACAACCTTTTTAAAGTTTGACTATGTTTATGAAAAAAAATCAACATTTATAATATCAAATTGGTTTCATTAGATTCTTATGAAGTTTTTTTTTAAGATCCGGTTTTTGGCCGGCTTCATTGATTTAGAAGGAAGCATACGGAAAACATGCGGGGATCAAGTGATCATGGTAAAGAGAAAAGGCTCACAAGAGCAGAGAAAAAGAGAAAAACAGAGGCGGCGTCCAGAGACGCCCAACATTAGCTAACTACCTCGCAGATGCATCCCCGAACAGGGGCTCTAGACATGCTACTCCAGCAGCCCTCCAAGACTGAAGATCAAGTTTGACGGCTTGAAGCACATCGTCAGTCTGCGGCGTTTTCCCTCTGAAAACGCATGCATTCCGCTCCTTCCAAATGTGCCAAGCCACCAGCATCGCCATCGTTTTGGCTCCCCTCCTCTGGTCGGCCGGCGTGCGCCTGATCATCAACAGGCAATGCTGAAGAGAACTGTGGGCAGGCCGCCGGCTTAAGCCCAGCGCTTCGCAGCCGCTCCATGTGGCAACCGTGCTCCATACCAGCCTAGAGAAGGGGCAGTCCCATATGAGATGCAGCGAAGACTCGAGGCTTCTCAGGCAGAGGCCGCAGAAATAACCGTTTGGCCACCCCCTCCTTTGCAACCTGTCACTGCACCAGATTCTATTGTTGTATAGCAGCCATGCAAACATCTTGACGGTGCCCGGCGCCCAGCCTTTCCAGATGACGATGCCGTGGCCCGTTCCCGGTGCGTCCTTGAAAAACATCTTGTACGCCGCCCTAGTCGAGTACGAGCACCCTCCTCCTAGTCGAGTACGAGCGACCTGGTTGTCGAGGGTGATCTGAGCCTATTGGAGCCGTCGCCATAGTCTGAGGAAATCGACAGAATGGAGGCTGTGTCGCCGTGGCTGAGATCATTTATCCATTGATCGTTGGCGAGGGCAGCGACAACCGATCGACTTTTGCGCCTCGAGTGCTTGAACAGGCTCGGAAAGTTGATGTTCAGAGGTGCGTTGTCGAGCCAAGGGAATGTCCAGAAACCTGCCCTTTGGCCGTCGCCGATGGTGACCGTTGTTTCTCTCGCGAACAGCTTCCGGTCCCCGTCATCGCATGGCAAGGGGAAGGCCGTCTAGGGCCTCATCGGTTGCTGCCAGGACGCCCATAACTAGCGCAGGCAAAGGGCCGAGCCGAATTGCGACAGGTCAGGGATCCCCAGGCCGCCCTTCTCTGTAGGAGTGCACACCTGCTTCCACGCCACTTTGCACTTCCCTCCCGTCAGCGCCTCATCTTGGGCCCATAGAAAACGACGCCTCGCCTTGTCAATCTCCTTGAGGATTTTCTTCGGCACCTTGAGCACGGTCATGGCGAAGGTTGGCAGCGCAGAGAGTACAACCCGCACCAGGACGCGTCGACCCGCCAGCGACATCAACTTGCCCTTCCAGCCCGCTAGACGCGACTTGATTCTTTCGATGAGGAACTAAAAATGCACTAAACGTAGCCTCTTGAGGGACAGCGGCAGGCCCAGGTAGGTTGTGGGGAAACTAGCAATCGATCCCCCGAACCCTTGCAGCAACTCGGACATCGGCAGAGCGTCGCAGTTCATTTGCACCACTGCAGATTTGGACTGGTTGAGCTTCAACCCCGTGGCCTCTCCGAAGGAATGCAGCAGACTCAGAAGGGTGGTGACTTCTTCCTTGATTGGATTGGCAAAAATGATTGCATCATCTGCGTACAGACTAACCCGCATGCTTGCCCCACGACCTGGCAGTGGAGCAATCAAACCCCCTGTCGTGGCCGTGTCTGTGACGCCCCCGATTCAATCGTACACTAATCATGCACGCAAATGTGTACGATCAAGATCAGGGACTCACGGGAAGATATCACAACACAACTCTAAAACATAAATAAGTCATACAAGCATCATAATACAAGCCGGGGCCTCGAGGGCTCGAATACAAGTGCTCGATCATAGGCGAGTCAGCGGAAGCAACAATATCTGAGTACGGACATAAGTTAAACAAGTTTGCCTTAAGAAGGCTAGCACAAAGCTGGGATACGATCGAAGAAGGCGCATGCCTCTTGCACAGGATCCTCCTAACTACTCACAGTCGTCGTCGGCCGGGCTGCGTAGTAGTAGGCACCTCCGATGTAGTAGTCGCCATCGACGGTGGCGTCGCTCCACAGGCTCCGCCGTCGCAGCAATCGGAAAGAGATAGGGGAAAAAGGGGAGCAAGGCAACCGTGAGTACTCATCCAAAGTACTCGCAAGCAAGGAGCTACACTGCATATGCATGGGTATATGTGTAAAGGGCCATATCGGTGGACTGAACTGCAGAATGCCAGAATAAGAGGGGGTAGCTAATCCTGTCGAAGACTACGCTTCTGGCAGCCTCCGTCTTGCAGCATGTAGAAGAGAGTAGACTGAAGTCATCCAAGTAGCATCGCATAGCATAATCCTACCCGGCGATCCCCTCCTCGTCGCCCTGTTAGAGAGCGATCACCGGGTTGTATCTGGCACTTGGAAGGATGTGTTTTATTAAGTATTCGGTTCTAGTTGTCATAAGGTCAAGGTACAACTCCAAGTCGTCACATGTAATCAAGATCACGGCTATTTGAATAGATTAACTTCCTGCAGGGTGCACCACATAACCCAACACGCTTGATCCCATTTGGCCGGACACACTTTCTGGGTCATGCCCGCCACGGAAGATCAACACGTCGCAGCCCCACCTAGGCCAACAGAGGGGTCACGCCGGTCTAAACCTAAGCGCCGCGAAGTGCAGGCCCATCGCCCTTAGCACACCTGCACATTCTGCGAAACGCCGCGGAAGCAGACCTAGCCTAGCGGCGTTCCAGTCCAATCCGGCGCGCCGCTCGATTCTTGACGTCCACGAAGGCTTGGTGATACCACGACGTCGAGTGCCAATAACTGTTCCCACGTAGTTGGTTAGTGCGTATAGACCAAATGGCCAGACTCAGATCAAATACCAAGATCTCGTTAAGTGTGTTAAGTATCTGCGAACGCCGAATAGGGCCAGGCCCACCTCTCTCCTAGGTGGTCTCAACCTGCCCTGTCGCTCCGCCACAAAGATCCACTCGCGGGTGCTCCTACGAGCCGACCCGTCTTTAGTCACCACATGTATCATGTATATATATAAAGTATATACCCGTGATCACCTCCCGAGTGATCACGTCCCGATAGTATAGCACAGCAGACGGACAAGAATGTAGGGCCACAGATGGAAATACTAGCATCCTATACTAGGCAAGTAGGATTGCAGTATCAACAGAAGTAACAAAGACAGGCTATGCATCAGGATAGGAATAACGGAAAGCAGTAACATGCTACACTACTCTAATGCAAGCAGTATAGAGGAGAGTAGGCGATATCTGGTGATCAAGGGGGGGGGGCTTGCCTGGTTGCTCTGGCAAGTAGGAGGGGTCGTCAACTCCGTAGTCGAACTGGGTAGCAGCGGCGTCTGTCTCGGGGTCTAGCGAGAGAAGAGGGGGAAGAAACAATAAATACAATGCAAAAAAATGCATGACGATGCATGACATGGCAAGGCGTGTTGCCAGGCGTGCCCAAACGCGGTAGAAGGTGGTACCGTGAAGGGAAACATCCGGGAAAGTATCCCCGGTGTTTCGCGTTTTCATACAGAGGAACCGGAGGGGGAAAGTTGCGAGTTCGATAGGTTAGAAGTGTGTGGCGGACGAACGGGCTGCGTACCCGGATTCGTCTCGTTGTTCTGAGCAACTTTCATGTAGAAAGTATTTTCATCCGAGTTACGGATTAAAAGATATGATTTTCTAAAGGTTTAAATCATTTTCCGATTTTAATTATTTAGTTAAATCCAACATTATCCAAAACAGTGAATGATGACGTAGGCATGACATCAGAGTGATGTCAGCAGGTCAACTGGTCGGTTGACCAGTCAAACAGACAGGTGGGTCCAGTGGGACCCACATGTCATTGTCAGGGGCATTAACAGAGTTTTAAAACTAACTAAATGGGTAATTAGTGGGTGGGCCCCAGCAGTCAGTGTCTAATCAGGTTTTAGTTAATTAACTTAACTAATTAGCAGTTTATATATTTGTATTTATTTGTTTTATGGCATGGGGCCCGCATGTCGATGGCGATGCTGCCACGTCGTGAAGTTGACTTTGGTCAACATGGCGATTAGGGCCCCTAGGCCCCTGACGATGACCTGTGGGTGGACCCCACGCATGCCACGCGTCGGGCGGCGCCGGGCGACTCCGGCGACCCAAACAGAGGAGGCCTCTCGCCGGAGTTGGCCGGAATCGCTTCTGAGGCTCGGGGAGGAGCGGGGCTTGGCTCATTCGAACGCCCGTGCCGTGGCGCATTGGAAGGGGGCGGTGGCTTGGCCGGAGGAGGGCCGCAGCATCGCCGGCAACGAGCGGGGCGGACGTTGGGGCTCGGGCGAGTTCGACGACGGGGCTGCGGGGTGTGGTTCTACGTGCGGTTGGGTGCGTTCGAATGCAGGGGCTCGGGCGCACCCATTCGTGACCTCAGCCGAGGCTGGGACGGACGGTGTCGCCGACAGCATCAACCGCGGCGGACGCCGGAGTTCGGTAGAGGTCGGGAAGAATGTTGTAGAGGGCAAAACGACCCGTTGTTTGCACCTACATCACCTACGCGAGCTCTCCAAGCGAATGGAGGCACGCACGGGACCAATGGTCCACCGGAGCCTCGCCGGAGATGAGCGCGTGCGGCGGAGCATTTCGGCCGACGGCGGAAACAGCGCGAGGAGCGAGCTACGGGGGAAGAGAGACGCGGATGCTCACCGAGCGGCACACATGGTGGCCCTTGGGGGTTTAGTAGCTGCAGGGGCGCGGCCGGAGTCGGTGAAGAACGGCGGCGGAGCTTGTCGGAGCAGAGGAGGAAGATGGCGGCGTCGGGGCGTTGCGGTGGCTCCGATCTCCAATTGGCTGCACCACTCGAAGCAGCGGACAGCGGCGGCCCTTGGAGACACCATGGGGCGGCGAGGTGGGCACGGTGGCCATGGCTAGGCCGGAGCCATGGCGGCGGTGGCGCTCGGATGCGGAGGGGAAAGAGAGGGCGAGGTGGATCTGGAGGGGAGTGGGAGGGCGCAGGGATCGAGAGGGCGTGCGGGGGCGAGTGGGAGATGGAAACGAGGAGGCGGGGGTGGCGTGGCGGCCTTATCCTCTCGTCGTCGCCCGGCCAGGTCCGTGGCGACCGCATACTATGTGATCTTGTGACCGAGGAACAGGAAGAAGTGCGGTGCGGGAGGCTGGGCAGTGGGCCGACCAGGCTGGTTCTTGCGGCCGAGGGGCTGTGGGCGTCTTGGTGGGTTGGCGGTTTGGGACCCGGCTGGCTAGGGCCGATTAGCCCGATGGGGAGGGGGTTCTCCTTTTGTTTTATTTTCACTTTTCTTTTATTTATTTCCTCTTCTGTTTTATCTCATTTTAAATTAATTAGGCATTTTCTAAATATGTGTTTACTTCACCATAATTAACATTGCAATATTTGGCACACAACGAACATTTTTGTTTTGGCTTTTGAAAACATTGGGTGTTTGTCACTAATTCATTTTTGAATTTGCAATGTTTTTGAACTACCACTTAATTAGCAACAGTAATATAGATGACATGGCATCATCGGGAGAGTTTTTTGTGGCCTAATTATCCGGCGTTACAAATCTCCTCCACTACAAGAAATCTCGTCCGAGATTTAGGAGGTAGAAAGAAGCAGTCAAGGGTATTCATCACGCAGGCGATCCTCGCGTTCCCAAGTGGCTTCATCTTCAGAATGGTGCGACCACTGGACTTTGAGGAACTTGATCGCCTTCTGGCATGTGCGGCGTTCAGCTTGGTTGAGAATGCGGACCGGATGCTCTTTATAGGAGAGGTCCTGCTGCAATTCGAGCACTTCATGATCCACTGCTCGGATAGGGTCCTTGAAGCATCGGCGTAGCTGTGACACTTGGAACACATCGTGAACCTGAGAAAGGTTCGACGGAAGCTCCAGTTGATATGACACTTTTCCACGCCTTTCCAGAATAGTGAATGGGCCAATATAGCGGGGAGCTAGCTTTCCCTTGATCCCGAAGAGGTGCGCACCCTTCATTTGTGTAACTCGAAGATAGGCCTTTTCGCTAGGTTGATAGACCATGTCTTTATGATAACGGTCATAATTACTCTTTTGACGTGACTGAGCAGTCTTGAGATTCTCGCGAATAATGTGGACTTGTTCTTCGGCATGTTGGATAATATCCGGACCAAAAAGTGGACGTTCCCAAGTTTCGACCGATTCGAGGGGTTCGGCACTTTCGTCCATATAACACTTCGAGGGGGGCCATCCTCAGACTAGCTTGATAGCTATTATTATAAGAGAACTCAGCATACGGGAGAGATTCCTCCCATTTCTTGCCGAAGGAAATAACACAAGCTTGAAGCATGTCTTCGAGAACTTGGTTGACACGTTCAACTTGCCCTTGTGACTGCGGATGAAACGCAGTACTGAAAGATAAGTGAGTCCCCATAGCTTCTTGGAAACTTGCCCAGAATCTTGAAGTGAATAAGCTGCCACGGTCTGAACTGATAACCAGTGGAATACCGTGAAGCGAAACAATTCTGGACATGTAGAGGGTTGCAAGCTGACTAGCAGTGATCGTTTCTTTGACCGCCAGAAAATGTGCAACTTTTGAAAGCCGGTCAATGACGACAAGAATAGCATCATTACCCTTTTGCGATTTGGGAAATCCAGTGACGAAGTCCATTTCCACATGGTCCCATTTCCATTCAGGAATAGAGATAGGTTGTAGAGTTCCAGCAGGCCTTTGATGTTCTGCTTTGATACGACGGCAAACGTCACACTCAGCAACATAGCGAGCAATGTCTTGCTTCATGTTAGACCACCAGAATCTTTGACGAATGTCCTGGTACATCTTTGTACTACCAGGATGGATACATAGAGGTGTATCATGAGCTTCTTTCATAACTTTCTGAGTCATATTCAGGTTTTTCTCCTTACACGGCACCACTAGGCGGCCTTTGAAGTACAAGGCGCCATCATCAGCAATAGTGAAGAATGAGGGCTTTCCTTCTTTGAGGTCGCGCTTAATCTTGTGGGCTTCAGAGTCATATCCCTGTATTGTCTTGACGGAGCTCACGAGATCGGGTTCGACAGCCAGGGTATAGAGGGAACCGTGGGAAACAACACGGAGATTCATCTTGCGAAACTCCAGAGGAGGGGGAGCGAGTGCACCCGGAGGAACAATATGGAGGTTCAGCTTTCTGAATTCTTCAACAAGCGAGGGCTGAACTTTGTGAACCTGGAGGTGGTCGCAGTAAGACTTGCGGCTCAAGGCGTCAGCCATTACATTAGCCTTTCCTGGTGTATAGGAAATACCCAAGTCGAAGTCTGCAACAATCTTCATCCATCTCTGCTGACGGAGTTCAGGTCTGGCTGAGTAAACAGATACTTCAGACTTTGGTGGTCGGTGAAGATCTCGCAACGATTACCGAGAAGGTAATTTCGCCACTGCTTCAAAGGCATGAATGACAGCAGCAAGTTCGAGGTCGTGAACTGGGTAGTTCTCTTCATGAGGGCGCAATTGCCGAGAGGCATAAGCAACCACTTTGTGCTCCTGCATTAGGACACAGCCTAATCCTTGACGGGAAGCGTCGCAGTAAATGATGAAGTCCTTCTTAGTATCAGGTGGAGCTAGTACTGGGGCAGAAGTCAACTTGTCTTTGAGTGCCTGGAAGCTTTCACGACATTTGTCTCATCCATTGGAACTTGACGCCCTTGTGCAACAAAGGTTAGTCGTGGGGCTGGCGATCTTGGAGAAGTTCTCATTTAATCGGCGGCAATAGTGGCGAGACCGAGAAAACTTCCGACTTGCTTAACGTTCTTCGGAGGAGTCCAATCAAGAATAGCCTGGACTCGTTTCAGGTTAACGGCAATACCATCCTTAGAGATGACATGCCCAAGATAGGTTACTTGGTAGCCAGAATTCACATTTGGAGAACTTGGCGTATAGCTGATGCTCTCGTAGCTTTTCCAGCACAAGACGAAGATGTTCAGCATGTTCTTCTTCGTTCTTGGAAAATACCAGGATATCATCCAGATAAACCACAACGAACTTGTCGAGGTAATCCATGAATATATAGTTCATCAGGCGAGAGAAGGTGGCTGGAGCATTGGTTAAGCCAAAAGACATGACGGTGTACTCGTATGAACCATAACGAGTCACAAAGGCGGTCTTTGGGATATCCTCTTCACGAACACGGATCTGGTGGTAACCCAACCTCAAGTCGAGTTTAGAGAACACTGATGAACCAGCCAGTTGATCATACAGATCATTGATCCGAGGAAGAGGATACTTATTATGAATGGTAGCTTGGTTTATAGGATGGTAGTCTTGGACTAATCGGTTTGTCCCATCCTTCTTCTTGACAAAGAGAGAAGGTGCTCCCCAAGGAGAGCAACTTGGGCAAATGAAACCCTTTGTGAAGAGATTTGTCGATTTCCTCCTTAAGCTCAAGGAGTTCATGCGCGGCATCTTGTAGGGTCGCTTGGCTATAGGAGTGGTGCTGGTTTCAAGTCGATGGCCAATTCGACAGCTCTAGCAGGAGGAATCCACAGGAGTTCTTGGGAAAGATGTCTAGGAATTCACGACGACGGAATGTTTTCAATGCCCTCGAGTGGTGCAGCGTTCAATGCATTCAAAGCATAGAGCCTTGCCTCGGCATTCTGAACCCATTTAGCATTGTAGCTTATTATTTCATCGGAAAGGGTGTAGCAGATGGACGGTCTTGGTGGCGCAAACGATAGAAGCAGTATGCGCTTTTAACCAATTCATGCCCAGAATGAGATCAATGCTACATGACTTCAGTACGATGGGAGAGACAAGGAATTCCAATCCTTCAATTTCAACAGGAACGTCGTGGCTAACCATAGAGGTTTGACATTGGCCCGCAGGGGTGTGTACCACTAGCGGAGTGTTCATCTCTTCGTATTTAATGCCATGCATGAATGCAAATTCTCTTGATATGAATGAATGCGATGCTCTGTATCAAATAAAACGGAAGCGAATCGAATTTACGAGGAGTGTACCCATCACGATGGCAGGCTGGTCTTGAGCTTCGTTGAGATCAACGTGGTTGGCATGAACACGACCATAAGACTTGGCACCGTTGTTGCGGGGCTGGTTGCTTCCACGGCCGATTCTTTGGAAGGGCGATTGATTACGGTTACGGTTGCATTCCCTAGCACGGTGCCCTGGTTGACCACACCTGAAGCAAAAACCATTATTGGGAGTGGGAACAGGAGCTTGGGGTGGTGGAGCTGGGAGCCTTGGCTGCCTAGTTGGAGGAGTAGGCAGACGAGGTGCAGCATAGGTCTGCCTTAGAGGCAGGTCGGTTAGGCTGGTACATGCTGTTGGGAATCCATATCTTACGCTTCTGCGAGGACGGGCCCGAAGATGAGCCCGTGTCACGGCTGCGCCTGTAGAGCTCTGGTATTCCTGCAGTCCAGTCTCGACATTGATGGCCTTGTTTACCAAGGTGGCGAAATCAGTGAAGTCATGCACTAGAAGTGCCAGCTTGATGTCAGCTTGAAGGCTGTCAGAGAAATTCTCCTGTCTACGGGCATCAGTTGCAATGTCCTCTTCAAAGATAGCGAGACAAGTCCGTAAACTCGTGATAAGCTTCAACAGTTTTGTTGCCTTGGGTGAGGTTATGAACTCACGCTTCTTTCGGTCCATGACTCCACGAGGAATGAAGCGGAACGGAAAGCAGCTTGGAAGTCTAGCCAGTGATGATTGTTCCACCGGCCGAGTACGCCTGTGGCTGTCCCACCATTGAGCTGCAGGTCCTTTCGGAAAAGAAGGAAGCAAAGGTGACATAGCTGGCGAGGCTACATCAGCAGACTCCATCTCATAGGTGATGTCACGGAGCCAGTCATCAGCCTCCAGAGGCTGGGTTGAGCTGCGGTACACAGTTGGGTTGAGGCGCATGAAATCCTGCAGAGTTACTGGGGCTGGCTGCTGGTTCATATTGGGGTGAGGAAACTGAGCCATCATATTCTCCGTGAACTCGCGATTCATCTCAAGCTGTTGGATCATACCAGCCATGTACTCATGTGGTGGTGGGAAGTTGCCACCACGACCACGACCACCTGGTCTAACCATCCTGCTAACATATAACAGGGGTAGTTCAGCACTGAGAAATTTGCAAGGACAAGAATCATTCATGATAAAACATGCATAATGAAAGGATCACGATAGATACTACATAGTAGTCGGCATAACTTACAAAAGGGGTCATGCATAGAGTTCAGTACACAGAGTTCAGTACATAGACTAAAACATCATAGGCGACACGCAGGCTCGCGGCGAATGCACCCAACACTAACAAGCAAGCCTACATCAGTCCCACGGTGCTGCGGAGGTAGTCAGTAGCTGAAAGCTGGTAGTGTGGCAGCGGATAGTCCTCCACGTCGGTGGCACAGGGCAGCGGATACTCTGGTGCAGAACCCGACGCTCAGGTGGTAGAAGAGGACCAAGTGCGGGAGTGTAGCCTCCCACATCTGGCCAACCGACACCCTGGGGCATCACGGTCCGGGCTGGGTAGATAGCTGAACGTGGCAGCTCTCTAGATCGGACAAAGGGGTGCAACAGCGTCAGAGCACGGTAAAGGTGCTGACGGGTGGTGTACAACTCATGGCGAAGAGCTCGGTTAGCTCGATCCAGCCCATCAGCATGCAGAACCAAGTTCTGATGGTAGAAGGGCTCTCGGGTGACAGTGGAGTAGGCAGCAGCAGTAGTAACCCTCCGCACCAACATCGATCACGATAGCAATGTGCCTGAAGGGGAGGTGTCCAACTCGATACTCTCCCCGAAGGCGGGTCAGAGCAGCATAAGCAGCATCGTGAACTGCCATATCGATGGTCACTCCAACACCATGAGCAGTGTGCAGCACAGTAGTGGAGTCATGCAACCGAGAGTAGAGGTGGACGATGGCATGGTACTGCTCCTGGTTAAAGTCCTGGTACTCCTCAAAGACGGTGTACTCAGGGTGCCAGCGATAACCCAGATAGGTCATCATCTCAGCTATCACGACAGGTGATCCCGATGCACCAATGGCCGTCGTGTGGCGAACAACCTGCCTCATGGGCTCCATCTGAAAGCAAAGATGTTTCAAAGGAGTCAAATGACAGTGTGGAAATTGTTCAAAATACTATTCTAAGGAATAACTATGGCTTTATCCAACTTTGGGGTGAATGTGGTCACGGGATCCTAGCGTTAGTTAGTAAATTCGTTTAACCCGAGTAGAAGAGAGTTCAGAGTCCCAGAGTAAAGGTCGAGGAGTAAAAGATCCTAGTACCACCCAATGGCGACGTGGGCCCGTAAGACACACAACCATGTTAGTAAAAGTTTTGTAATGTCTAGACTCGACTTCGGCCAAGGAGTGTGGAAGGGGGATTCCTACAGGCACTCTGATACCAACTTGTGACGCCCCCAATTCAATCGTACACTAATCATGCACGCAAATGTGTATGATCAAGATCAGGGACTCACGGGAAGATATCACAACACAACTCTAAAACATAAATAAGTCATACAAGCATCATAATACAAGCCAGGGCCCTCGAGGGCTCGAATACAAGTGCTCGATCATAGACGAGTCAGCGGAAGCAACAATATCTGAGTACAGACATAAGTTAAACAAGTTTGCCTTAATAAGGCTAGCACAAACTGGGATACAGATCGAAAGAGGCGCAGGCCTCCTGCCTGGGATCCTCCTAACTACTCCTGATCGTCGTCAGCGGGATACACGTAGTAGTAGGCACCTCCAGTGTAGTAGTCGTCATCGACGGTGGCGTCTGGCTCCTGGGCTCCGCCGTCTGGTCGCAGCAATCAGATAGAGATAGGGGAAAAAGGGGGAACAAGGCAACCATGAGTACTCATCCAAAGTACTCGCAAGCAAGGAGCTACACTACATATGCATGGATATATGTGTAAAGGGCCATATCGATTGGACTGAATCGCAGAATGCCAGAATAAGAGGGGGATAGCTAATCCTATCGAAGACAACGCTTCTGGCAGCCTCCGTCTTGCAGCATGTAGAAGAGAGTAGACTGAAGTCCTCCAAGTAGCATCGCATAGCATAATCCTACCCGGCGATCCCCTCCTCGTCGCCCTGTTAGAGAGCGATCACCGGGTTGTATCCGGAACTTGGAAGGGTGTGTTTTATTAAGTATCCGGTTCTAGTTGTCATAAGGTCAAGGTACCACTCCAAGTCGCCTCACATCAAGATCACGGCTATTCAATAGATTAACTTCCTGCAGGGTGCACCACATAACCCAACACGCTTGATCCCATTTGGCGGACACACTTTCTGGGCCATGCCCGCCGCGGAAGATCAACACGCCGCAGCCCCAGCTAGGCCAACAGAGAGGTCAGCATGCGGTCTAAACCTAAAGCGCCGCAGGGTCCGGGCCCATCGCCTTAGCACACCGCACGCTGAAACGCGGCGGAAGCAGACCTAGCCTAGCAGGCGTTCGGTCCAATCCGGTGCGCCGCTCAATTCTTGGACGTCCACGAAGGCTTCGGCTGATACCACGACGTCGAGTGCCCATAACTGTTCCCACGTAGTTGGTTAGTGCGTATAGACCAAATGGCCAGACTCAGATCAAATACCAAGATTTCGTTAAGTGTGTTAAGTATCCGCGAACGCCGAACAAGTCCAGGCCCACCTCTCTCCTAGGTGGTCTCAACCTGCCCTGTCGCTCCGCCACAAAGATCCACTCGCGGGAGCTCCTACGAGCCGACCCGTCTTTAGTCACCACATGTATCATGTATATATATAAAGTATATACCCATGATAACCTCCCGAGTGATCACGGCCCGATAGTATAGCACAGCAGACGGACAAGAATGTAGGGACACAGATGGAAATACTAGCATCCTATACTAGGCAAGTAGGATTGCAGGTAAAGGTATCATGAAGTAACAAAGACAAAGCTATGCATCGAGGATAGGAATAACGAAAAGCAAGAACATGCTACACTACTCTAATGCAAGCAGTATAGAGGAGAGTAGGCGATATCTGGTGATCAAGGGGGGGGGGCTTGCCTGGTTGCTCTGGCAAGTAGGAGGGGTCGTCAACTCCGTAGTCGAACTGGGTAGCAGCGGCGTCGGTCTCGGGGTCTAGCGAGAGAAGAGGGGGAAGAAACAATAAATACAATGCAAAAAAATGCATGACGATGCATGACATGACAAGGCGTGTTGCTAGGCGTGCCCTAACGCGGTAGTAGGTGGTACCGGTGAAGGGGGGAGACATCCGGGAAAGTATCCTCGGTGTTTCACGTTTTCAGACAGAGGAACCGGAGGGGGAAAGTTGCGAGTTCGATAGGTTAGAAGTGTGTGGCGGACGAACGGGCTGCATATCCGGATTCGTCTCGTCGTTCTCAGCAACTTTCATGTAGAAAGTATTTTCATCCGAGTTACGGATTAAAAGATATGATTTTCTAAAGGTTTAAATCATTTTGTGATTTTAATTATTTAGTTAAATCCAACATTATCCAAAATAGTGAATGATGATGTAGGCATGACATCAGAGTGATGTCAGCAGGTCAACTGGTCGGTTGACCAGTCAAGCGAGCAATTGGGTCGATGGGACCCACATGTAATTGTCAGGGGCATTAACAGAGTTTTAAAACTAACTAAATGGGTAATTAGTGGCTGGGCCCCAGCAGTCAGTGTCTAATCAGGTTTTAGTTAATTAACTTAACTAATTAGCAGTTTATATATTTGTATTTATTTGTTTTATGGCATAGGGCCCGCATGTCAGTGGTAGTAGCTGCTGTTGGGGAACGTAGCAGAAATTCAAAATTTTCCTACGTGTCACCAAGATCTATCTAAGGAGAAACCAGCAACGAGGGGAAGGAGAGTGCATCTACATACCCTTGTAGATCGCTGAGCGGAAGCGTTCAAGAGAACGGGGTTGAAAGAGTCGTACTCGTCGTGATCCAAATCACCGGAGATCCTAGTGCCGAACGGACGGCACCTCCGCGTTCAACACACGTGCTGCCCGGTGACGTCTCCCATGCCTTGATCCAGCAAGGAGAGAGGGAGAGGTTGAGGAAGACTCCGTCCAACAGCAGCACAACGGTGTGGTGGTGGTGGAGGAGCGTGGCAATCCTGCAAGGCTTCGCCAAGCACCGCGAGATATGAGGAGAAAGAGAGGTAGGGCTGCGCCAACATGAGAAGAACTTCGTATGTTGGGCTGCCCCTTTTCCTCCACTATATATAGGGGAAGAGGGGGGGCTGCGCCCCCACCTAGGGTTCCACCCCTAGGGCGGCGGCCAGCCCTAGATCCCATCTAGGGGGCGGCCAGGGGAGGAGTGCCTCCCAAGTCAAGTGGAGGCCCTCCCCTTAGGGTTTCCCTCTCCCATGCGCATGGGCCTTGGGGCTGGTGCCCCTGGCCCATTAAGGCTAGGGCGCCCCTTACAGCCCATGCTGCTATATTGGACATGGTGGAACAATTTCCGGACCTCCGGACCCTCCGAATCCTCCGAACCTTCCGAAGCTTCCGGTACAATACCAGAAAAAACCCGAACTTTTCCCGGAACCCGAACAACAACTTTCCATATATAAATCTTTACCTCCGGACCATTCCGGAACTCCTCATGACGTTCGGGATCTCATCCGGGACTCCAGACAACATTCGGTAACCACGTATATCTATTCCCTATAACCCTAGCGTCATCGAACCTTAAGTGTGTAGACCCTACGGGTTCGGGAACCATGCAGACATGACCGAGACGTTCTCCGGTCAATAACCAACAGCGGGATCTGGATACCCATGTTGGCTCCCACATGTTCCACGATGATCTCATCGGATGAACCATGATGTCAAGGACTCAATCGATCCCGTATACAATTCCCTTTGTCTAACAGTATTGTACTTGCCCGAGATTCGATCGTCGGAATACCGATACCTTGTTCAATCTCGTTACCGGCAAGTCTCTTTACTCGTTCCGTAACACATCATCCCGTGATCAACCCCTTGGTCACATTGTGCACATTATGATGATGTCCTACCGAGTGGGCCCAGAGATACCTCTCCGTTTACACAGAGTGAGTGACAAATCCCAATCTCGATTCGTGCCAACCCAGTAGACACTTTCGGAGATACCTGTAGTGCACCTTTATAGCCACCCAGTTACGTTGTGACGTTTGGTACACCCAAAGCATTCCTACAGTATCCGGGAGTTGCACAATGTCATGGTCTAAGGAAAAGATACTTGACATTAGAAAAGCTTTAGCATACGAACTACACGATCTTTGTGCTAGGCTTTGGATTGGGTCTTGTCCATCACATCATTCTCCAAATGATGTGATCCCCTTATCAACGACATCCAATGTCCATGGTCAGGAAACCGTAACCATCTGTTGATCAACGAGCTAGTCAACTAGAGGCTTACTATTGACATGGTGTTGTCTATGTATCCACACATGTATCTGAGTTTCCTATCAATACAATTATAGCATGGATAATAAGCGATTATCATGAACAAGGAAATATAATAATAACCAATTTATTATTGCCTCTAGGGCATATTTCCAACAGTCTCCCACTTTCACTAGAGTCAATAATCTAGTTCACATCGCTATGTGATCAACACTCATAGGTCACATCTCCATGTGACCAACATCCAAGAGTTTACTAGTGTCACTAAACTAGTTCACATCATCATGTGATTAAGACTCAATGAGTTCTGGGGTTTGATCATGTTTTGCTTGTGAGAGAGGTTTTAGTCAACGGGTCTGCAACATTCAGATCCGTATGTACTTCACAAATCTCTATGTCATATTGTAAATGCTGCTTCCACGCTCCACTTGGAGCTATTCCAAATGGTTGCTCCACTATACGTATCCGGTTTGCTACTCAGAGTCACTTTCGGATAGGTGTTAAAGCTTGCATCGGCGTAACCCTTTACGCCGAACTCTTTATCACCTCCATAATCGAGAAACATGTCCTTATTTACTCCAAGGACAATTTTGACCGCTGTCCAATGATCCATTCCTGGATCACTCTTGTACCCCCTTGCCAGACTCATGGCAAGGCACACTTCCAGTGCGGTACACAGCATAGCATACTACAGAGCCTATGTCTGAAGCATAGGGGACGACCTTCGTCCTTTCTCTCTCTTCTGCCGTGGTCGAGCTTTAACTCTTAACTTCATACCTTACAACTCAGGCAAGAACTCCTTCTTTGACTGATCCATCTTGAACACCTTCAAGATTATGTCAAGGTATGTGCTCATTTGAAAGTACCATTTAGTGTTTTTATCTATCCTCATAGATCTTGATGCTCAATGTTCAAGCAGCTTAATTCAGGTTTTCTATTGAAAAACACTTTTCAAATAACCCTATATGCTTTCCGAAATTCTACATCATTTCGATCAACAATATGTCAACAACATATACTCATCAGAAATTCTATAGTGATCCCACTCACTTCTTTGGAAATACAAGTTTCTCATAAACTTTGTATAAACGCAAAATCTTTGATCATCTCATCAAAGCGTATATTCCAACTCCGAGATGCTTACTCGAGTCCTTAGAAGGACTGCTGGAGCTTTGCACACTTGTTAGCATCTTTCAGGATTGACAAAACCTTCTGGTTGTATCACACACAACCTTTCCTCAAGAATACCGTCGAGGAAACAATGTTTTGACATCCTGTCTGCAAGATTTCATAAATCCTGCAGTAATTGCTAATATAATTCGAACAGACTCTTAGCATCGCTACGAATGAGAAAGTCTCATCGCAGTCAACTCCTTGAACTTGTCCGAAAACATCTTAACGACAAGTCGAGCTTTCTCAATGGTGACACTTACCATCATTGTCCGTCTTCTTCTAAAATCCATCTGTACCCAACAGCCTTTACGACCATCCAGTAGTTCGTCCAAAGTCTACACTTTGTTTTCATACATGGATCCTCCCTCGGATTTTATGGCCTCAAGCCATTTATGCGAATCCGGGCCCACCATCGCTTCTCCATAGCTCGTAGGTTCATTGTTGTCTAGCAACATGACCTCCAAGACACAGGATTACCGTACCACTCAAGCGATCGTGTCCTTGTCGTCCCCACGAGGTTTGGCAGTGACTTGATCCGAAGCATTATGATCACTATCATCAGCTTCCACTTCAATTGGTGTAGGTGCCACATGAACAACTTCATGTGCCCTGCTACACTCTGGTTGAAGTGATGGTTCATTAACCTCATCAAGTCTCCACCATCCTCCCACTCAATTCTTTCGAGAGAAACTTTTCTCGGGAAAGGACCTAATTCTAGAAACAATCCTTTTTGCTTCCGGAACTGAGACTGGAGGTATACCCAACTGTTTTGGGTGTCCTATGAAGAAGCATTTTATCCGCTTTGGGTTCGAGCTTATCAACCTGAAACTTTTTCACATAAGCGTCGCAGCCCCAAACTTTTAAGAAATGACAATTTAGGTTTCTCCAAACCATAGTTCAAACGGTGTCGTCTCAACGGAATTACGTGGTGCCCTATTAAAGTGAGTGTGGTTGTCTCTAATGCCTAACCCATGAACGATAGTGGTAATTCGATAAGAGACATCATGGTACGCACCATATCTAATAGGGTGCAACTATGATGTTCGGGCACACCATCACACTATGGTGTTCCAGGCGATATTAATTGTGAAACAATTTCCACAATGTCTTAATAGCGTGCCAAAGCTCAGAATCTCAGATACTCATCTCTATGATCATATCATAGACATTTTATCCTCTTGTCACGATGATATTTAACTTCACTCTGAAATTACTTGAACCATTCAATAATTCAGACTTGTGTTTCATCAAGTAAATATACTCAACATCTACTCAAATCATCTGTGAAGTAAGAACATAACGATATTCACTGCATGCCTCAGCACTCATTGGACTGCACACATCAAAATGTGTTACTTCCAACAAGCTGCTATCTTGTTCCATCTTACTGAAAACGAGGCTTTTCAGTCATCTTGCCAATGTGGTATGATTTGCATATCTCAAGTGATTCAAAATCAAGTGAGTCCAAACGATCCATCTGCATGGAGTTTCTTCATGCGTATACACCAATAGACATGGTTCGCATGTCCTAAACTTTTCAAAAACGAGTGAGTCTAAAGATCCATCAACATGGAGCTTCTTCATGCGTTTTACAACAATATGACTTACATGGCAGTGCCACAAGTAAGTGGTACTATCATTACTATCTTATATCTTTTGTCATGAAAATGTGTATCACTACAATCGAGATTCAATAAACCATTCCTTTTAGGTGCAAGACCATTGAAGGTATTATTCAAATAAACAGAATAACCATTATTCTCCTTAAATGAATAACCGTATTGCGATAGACATAATCCAATCATGTCTATGCTCAACGCAAACACCAAATAACAATTATTTAGGTTTCACACCAATCTCGATGGTAGAGGGAGCGTGCGATGCTTGATCACATCAACCTTGGAAACACTTCCAACAAATATCGTCAGCTCACCTTTAGCTAGTCTCCTTTTATTCCGTAGCTTTTATTTCGAGTTACTAACACTTAGCAACCGAACCGGTATCTAATACCCTGGTGCTACTAGGAGTACTAGTAAAGTACACATTAACATAATGTATATCCAATATACTTGTATCGACCTTGCCAGCCTTCTTATCTACCAAGTATCTAGGGTAATTCTGCTCTTAGTGGCTGTTCCCTTATTACGTAAGCACTTAGTCTCGGGTTTGGGTTCAACCTTGGGTTTCTTCACTTAGAGCAGCAGCTGATTTGCCGTTTCATGAAGTATCCCTTCTTGCCCTTGCCCTTCTTGAAACTAGTGGTTTCACCAACCATCAACAATTGATGATCCTTCTTGATTTCTACTTTCGCGGTCTCAAACATCGCGAATATCTCAAGGATCATCATATCTATCCCTGATATGTTATAGTTCATCACGAAGCTCTAGCAGCTTGGTGGCAATGACTTTGGAGAAACATCACTATCTCATCCGGAAGATCAACTCCCACTCGATTCAAGTGATTGTTGCACTCGGACAATCTGAGCACAAGCTCAACGATTGAGCTTTTCTCCCTTAGTTTGCAGGCTAAGAAAATCATCGGAGGTCTTATACCTCTTGACGTGGGCATGAGCCTGAAATCCCAATTTCAGCCCTCGAAACATCTCATATGTTCCGTGACGTTTCGAAAACGTCTTTGGTGCCTCAACTCTAAACCGTTTAACTGAACTATCACGTAGTTATCAAAACGTGTATGTCCGATGTTCGCAACATCCACAGACGACGTTTGGGGTTCTGCACATTGAGCGGTGAATTAAGGACATAAGCTTTCTACTGATCGCATAATCGCCATCGCCAACTTTCAACTATATTTTCTCTAGGAACATATCTAAAACAGTAGAACTATAAGCGCGAGCTATGACATAATTTGCAAAGGGCTTTTGACTATGTTCAGGATAATTAAGTTCATCTAATGAACTCCCACTCAGATAGACATCCCTCTAGTCATCTAAGTGATTACATGATCCGAGTCAACTAGGCCGTGTCCGATCATCACGTGAGACGGACTAGTCATCATCGGTGAACATCTTCATGTTGATCGTATCCTCCATATGACTCATGCTCGACCTTTCGGTCTCTTGTGTTCCGAGGCCATGTCTGCATACATGCTAGGCTCATCAAGTTAACCTAAGTGTTTCAAGTGTGTAAATCTGGCTTACACCCGTTGTATGTGAACGTAAGAATCTATCACACCTGATCATCACGTGGTGCTTGAAACGCATTTAACTTTCGCAACGGTGCACAGTTAGGGGGAACACTTTCTTGAAATTTGAATGAGGGATCATCTTATTTACTACCGTCGTTCTAAGCAAATAAGATGCATAAACATGATAAACATCACATGCAATCAAATAGTGACATGATATGGCCAATATCATTTTTCTCCTTTGATCTCCATCTTGAGGCTCCATGATCATCATCGTCACCGGCATGACACCATGATCTCCATCATCATGATCTCCATCATCGTGTCTCCATGAAGTTGTCTCGCCAACTTATTACTTCTACTACTATGGCTACCGGTTAGCAATAAAGTAAAGTAATTACATGGCGTTTGTTCAATGACACGCAGGTCATACAATAAATTAAGACAACTCCTATGGCTCCTGCCGGTTGTCATACTCATCGACATGCAAGTCATGATTCCTATTACAAGAACATGATCAATCTCATACATCACATATCATTCATCACATTCTTCTTGGCCATATCACATCACATAGCATACCCTGCAAAAACAAGTTAGACGTCCTCTAATTGTTGTTTGCATGTTTTACGTGGCTGCTATGGGTTTCTAGCAAGAACGTTTCTTACCTACGCAAAACCACAACGTGATATGCCAATTGCTATTTACCCTTCATAAGGACCCTTTTCATCGAATCCGTTCCGACTAAAGTGGGAGAGACTGGCACCCGCTAGCCACCTTATGCACCAAGTGCATGTCAGTCGGTGGAACCTGTCTCGCGTAAGTGTACGTGTAAGGTCGGTTCGGGCCGCTTCATCCCACAATACCATCGAAACAAGATTGGACTAGTAACGGTAAGCATATTGAACAAAATCAACGCCCACAACTACTTTGTGTTCTACTCGTGCAAAGAATCTACGCAATAAACCTGGCTCTGATACCACTGTTGGGGAACGAAGCAGAAATTCAAAATTTTCCTACGTGTCACCAAGATCTATCTAAGGAGAAACCAGCAACGAGGGAAAGGAGAGTGCATCTACATACCCTTGTAGATCGCTGAGCAGAAGAGTTCAAGAGAACGGGGTTGAAGGAGTCGTATTCGTCGTGATCCAAATCACCCTAGATCCTAGTGCCGAACGGACGGCACCTCCGCGTTCAACACACGTGCAGCCCCGTGACGTCTCCCATGCCTTGATCCAGCAAGGAGAGAGGGAGAGGTTGAGGAAGACTCCGTCCAACAGCAGCACAACGGTGTGGTGGTGGTGGAGGAGTGTAGCAATCCTGCAGGGCTTCGCCAAGCACCGCGAGATATGAGGAGAAAGAGAGGTAGGGCTGCGCCAACATGAGAAGAACTTCGTATGTTGGGCTGCCCCTTTTCCTCCACTATATATAGGGGAAGAGGGGGGGCTGCGCCCCCACCTAGGGTTCCACCCCTAGTGGCGGCGGCCAGCCCTAGATCCCATCTAGGGGGCGGCCAAGGGGGGAGGAGTGCCTCCCAAGTCAAGTGGAGGCCCTCCCCCTTAGGGTTTCCCCTCTCCCATGCGCATGGGCCTTGGGGGGGCTGGTGCCCCTGGCCCATTAAGGCTAGGGCGCCCCCTTACAGCCCATGCTGCTATATTGGACGTGGTGGAACAATTTCCGGACCTCCGGAATCCTCCGGAACCTTCTGGAAGCTTCCCGGTACAATACCAGAAAAAACCCGAACTTTTCCCGGAACCCAAACAACAACTTTCCATATATAAATATTTCCATCCGGACCATTCCGGAACTCCTCGTGACGTCCGGGGATATCATCCGGGACTCCGAACAACATTCGGTAACCACGTATATCTATTCCCTATAACCCTAGCGTCATCCAACCTTAAGTGTGTAGACCCTACGGGTTCGGGAACCATGCAGACATGACCGAGACGTTCTCCGGTCAATAACTAACAGCGGGATCTGGATACCCATGTTGGCTCCCACATGTTCCACGATGATCTCATCGGATGAACCACGATGTCAAGGACTCAATCGATCCCGTATACAATTACCTTTGTCTAACAGTATTGTACTTGCTCGAGATTCGATCGTCGGTATACCGATACCTTGTTCAATCTCGTTACCGGCAAGTCTCTTTACTCGTTCCGTAACACATCATCCCGTGATCAACCCCTTGGTCACATTGTGCACATTATGATGATGTTCTACCGAGTGGGCCCAGAGATACCTCTCCGTTTATACAGAGTGACAAATCCCATTCTCGATTCGTGCCAACCCAACAGACACTTTCGGAGATACCTGTTGTGCACCTTTATAGCCACCCAGTTACGTTGTGACGTTTGGTACACCCAAAGAATTCCTACAGTATCCGGGAGTTGCACAATCTCATGGTCTAAGGAAAAGATACTTGACATTAGAAAAGCTTTAGCATACGAACTACACGATCTTTGTGCTAAGTTTAGGATTGGGTCTTGTCCATCACATCATTCTCCAAATGATGTGATCCCGTTATCAACGACATCCAATGTCCATGGTCAGGAAACCGTAAACATCTGTTGATCAATGAGCTAGTCAACTAGAGGCTTACTAGGGACATGGTGTTGTCTATGTATCCACACATGTATCTGAGTTTCCTATCAATACAATTATAGCATGGATAATAAGCGATTATCATGAACAAGGAAATATAATAATAACCAATTTATTATTGCCTCTAGGGCATATTTCCAACAGCTGCCACGTCAGCGAAGTTGACTTTGGTCAACATGGCCAGTTGGGGCCCCCAGGCCCACAGGCAGCGACCCAGGGGTGGACCCCACGCATGCCACGACGGCGGCCGGCGCCGGAGCGACTCCGGCGACCTAAACAGAGGCGGCCTCTTGCCGGAGTTGGCCGGAATCGCGCTACGGGCTCGGGGAGGAGCGGGGCTAGGCTCATTCGAATGCCCACGCCGTGGCGCATTGGAAGGGGGCGGTGGCTTTCGGAGGAGGGCCGCAGCGTCGTCGGCGACGAGCGGGGCGGACGTTGGGGCTCGGCGAAGTTTGGCAGCGGGCTGCGGGCGTGGTTCTACGTGCGGTTGGCTGCGTTCGAATGCAGGGGCTCGGGCGCACCCATCCGTGACCTCAGCCGAGGCTGGGACGGACGGTGTCGCCGATGGCGTTAACCTCGGCGGACGCCGGAGTTCGGTCCAGGTCGGGAAGAATGTTGTAGAGGGCAAAACGGCCCGTTGTTTGCACCTAGAGCACCTACGCGATCTCTCCAAGCGAATGGAGGCACGCACGGGACCAATGGTCCACCGGAGCCTCGCCGGAGATGAGCGCGTGCGGCGGAGCATTTCGGCCGACGGCGGAAACAGCGCGAGGAGCGAGCTACGGGGGAAGAGAGACGCGGATGCTCACCGAGCGGCACACATGGTGGCCCTTGGGGGTTTAGTAGCTGCAGGGGCGCGGCCGGAGTCGGTGAAGAACGGCGCGGAGCTTGTCGGAGCAGAGGAGGAAGATGGCGGCGTCGGGGCGTTGCGGTGGCTCCGATCTCCAATTGGCTGCACCACTCGAAGCAGCGGACGGCGGCGGCCCTTGGAGACACCGTGGGGCGGCGAGGTGGGCACGGTGGCCGTGGCTAGGCCGGAGCCATGGCGGCGGTGGCGCTCGGATGCGGAGGGGAAAGAGAGGGCGAGGTGGATCTGGAGGGGAGTGGGAGGGCGCAGGGATCGAGAGGGCGTGCGGGGGTGAGTGGGAGATGGAAACGAGGAGGCGGGGGTGGCGTGGCGGCCTTATCCTCTCGTCGTCAGCCGTGGAGTCCGGTGGCGACCAGCGCCACTGTGATCTTGTGACGAACAGGAAGGGGTGCGGTCGGGGAGGCTGGGCTGGGCCGACCAGGCTGGTTATCTTGGGCCAGGGGGCAGGGGCTGTGGGCGTGCGGCTGGGTTGGCCGGTTTGGGACCGGCCTGGCTAGCAGCTGGGCCGATTGGCCCAGTGGGGAGGGGGGTTCTCCTTTTGTTTTATTTTCACTTTTCTTTTTATTTATTTCCTCTTCTGTTTTATTTCATTTTAAAGTAATTAGGCATTTTCTAAAAATGTGTTTACTTCACCATAATTACCATTGCAATATTTGGCACCCACCGAAACGTTTTTGTTTTGGCTTTTGAAAACATTGGGTGTTTGTTACTAATTCATTTTTGAATTTGCAATGTGTTTGAACTACCACTTAATTAGCAACAGTAACATAGATGACATGGCATCATTAGGAGAGTTTTACTGTGGCCTAATTATCCGGGCGTTACAGCGTCTAGCAGGCGAAACAGCGGGTCGATGGCCAGAATGAACAGCAGAGGAGACAACGGATCACCCTGCCTTAGCCCGCAGGCGTGAAAGAAGCTTGGCCCCGGCGACCCATTGAGCAGGCAGGAGGATGATGCAGTTGAAAGCAGCAGAGCCATCCAATTTTGCCAGTGTTGTGAAAAACCCATGCGCTGCGGCAGCTCGATCATGTAGGCCCATGAAACGGAGTCAAAAGCACGGGCAAAATCAAGCTTAAAGAGCAAAGCCTGTTTTTTCTCCCTGTAGAGCATTCTGACACAACCCTGAACATACTGAAAACTGTCATGAATGCATTTTTCTTTCTGAAAAGCAGTTTGCGCCGGCGAGATGATTCCGTTCAGAGCAGGGGATAAGTGGAGAGCGAGAACTTTGGAGATTAACTTTGCCATGGAGTGAATTAAGCTGATGGGCCTGTAGTGACTGATCTCAGATGCACCGTCCTTCTTTGGTAGCAGGGGAATGAGCGCTGAGTTGAGATCAGCAAAATTACTCCCGGCCATCTGATAGTATTCGTTGAAAACTGCCACGACCTCTTCTTTGATGATCGGCCAACACGATCGATAAACTATCCAGAGAAACCGTCCGGGCCTGGTGCCTTTTCTGTGGGGGACGCCAGGATTGCCGCCCAGACCTCTGCCATGGTGAACGGCCCATCCAGCTCAGACGGAGCAACAACCGGAATGCTCAGACTGTCCCAGTTCAGGGTGCAGCCTCGCTGCTTGCTGCGGCCCAAGGCTTCGGAGAAATGGTCGAGGATGATCTGCTCCTTCTCGCCGTGATCCACGACAACCTTGCCATTGCTGCAGAGCGCGTGAATGAAATTCTTTCTGCGGCGAGATTGCATCTTAGCATGGAAAAAACGCGTGCTCGCATCCCCCGCACGCACCCAGTTCACCCTGGAGGCCTGCTTATTTCTCGCTCGCTCAATTGCAGCAAGTCCAAGCACTTTCAGCTTCAAGGATTTCCTCAGATGTCGCTCTGCCATCGTGAGGGTTCGGTGCTCTTGCGCCAGATCAAACTGCAGAATCACCTCGTTTGCAATGTGCAGCTGCTGTCTGACCTTGCCAAAAGTAGCCCTACTACAGATCTTGAGGTCAGCAGCGACTCTAGCAAGCCTTCTCTTTATCACGAATGGGCAGTCGTGCGGGACGGGACGCTGCCAGGCACGCGAAACTGTTTCGTGGAAGTGAGGAAAATTTGGCCAGAAGCTCTCAAACCTAAACCAGGTTTTTCTGACGGGCGTGGAAGCTTTTGCAAGAATTAATGGGCAATGATCAGAGAAGGAGGTTGAGGCTGCCATAAGCATGTGATCTTGGTGAGACATATCCCACGAGTCATTGCAGAAAAACTTGTCGAGATTGCAGAGGGTGGGGTTTTCCCGCTCATTGCTCCAGGTGAATCTTTCGTTTCTGCACTTGATTTCTTTCAGGCCAGCCCAGTCCAGCGCTCTTCTGAACTTGCCCATCATCCTCCCGTTGATGTTGCTGTTACTCTTGTCGCTCGCTTGATAGATCATGTTGAAATCTCCATTAATCATCCATGGTTCGCCGGCCGGAGGAGCAGCAGCGGCGAGCTCGGCCAGGAAGCCGTCCTTTTGTGCGTCGTCTGTCGGCCCATAGATCGTGGTGATCCAGAAGGGATCGCCAGCTAACTTGGGCACTACTCTAGCCGTGATGGAGAAGCTGCCTAAATGATGGGACTCTACGTCGACTACCAGCATGTCCCAAAAAATCGCCGCGCCGCCTCTCGTCCCGTGCGCCGGCAGCACTACACATCCTTGCAAACCTGCGCCACCGATCTCCATAGCCACGGCCGCAGACCAGATTTCCACCTTCCTCTCCTCAGAACGCTTAGTACGGCAACGTGGTTAGCCTGCACTACCTCTCTAATTGTCGTGACGCTTGGCGGGTAGTTCAAACCGCGGACGTTCCAGGACATGAAGATTAAATCGTTGTCACTCATCAGAACACCATGCAGTTCTCCGTCGATCACATCTACTAAACATTACAGAGTTGAACACCTTACAACTTGCCCGGGGGCGACGACAGCCACCAACAGGCCCAAAACCCCGTCGTCATCGAACACACCACAAACCAGGAACACTACACATGAAGACTAGCCCTAACCCAAGCTGGTTTAAGACCAGCTGCCGACGGAGACTAAACGAAGATCTAACTATCATGATCAGACGTGGAGGGACTCTTCGGCGCCGGCGATCCCGGCCATGTCAGCGGCGATCTTCAGGGCAGCCTGGTCCAGAATAGTGAGCTTGGCGATCGCAGTAATGTCACCGTCGGACAACGGCTCCTGGAACCGCTTCATGAGGAGGGCAGCCACCTTCGGGGTCATTCCGTCTTTCAGCCCGAGCGCGCCTAGCTCCTACACCAGACACAGCACTGCCCGCTGAGCCACTGGAGTCGGGTTTGCCGCAGTAGCCTGACGAGCACTGTGGCGAGAGGGAGTGGAGGTAGCGTGGCGCGGGCGGGCTGGCGGGTCGCAGATGACGGGCGGGGGGACATGAGCGAACAGCTCGGAGTGCTCGCCGCCACCCGCGTCACCAATCTGGATGGTGCCCACCCACTCCGTGATAGCTGACATCTGGAAGCCGGCGGTGGCCACAGCCGGGAAGGCGAAGCATGGCAGCAGGCAGGGGATCATCTCCGGGCTGCCGAGCTCTTGCGGGGTGGGAAGCGGGAGGGGTGGGGAGCGGCTGCCATCTTCGAACGCCAGCGGGGACTGCAGGGCCTCGACCATGGCGTTTTCCATCTCCAGCTGCATGTAGTCCGTGTGCGGCGGCGGGGAGAGCGCATGGCCGGAGTCAGAGAAGCTGAAGAAGCGCGCGACTGGGTCCTCTGGCTCTGGCGGAGCCTGACGGAGGGGGAGCGGCGGGGTTGCCCGTAGCGCCGCGGGGGCCGCCGCGCCGGAGGCATCGCTGGAAGGGAGCCCTTTGCGCCGCCCGGCCGGGGTGCGGCTACGGCGGCGATGCGCCCCGGAGACAACTTTCGCATTGCTGCCCTTGGCGTGGCAGCCGCGACCGAGCAGGCGGTCCCTCCAGGAGCGGCCGGAGCCACCAGTGACGTGCGCCACCCATGTGCCCGGCTCGAAGCGCGGCAACGGGCGGTCGTCGTCGTCAGAGGGGGATGGGAGGCTGCTCTGCCCAGAGCGCGACGAGCGTGGCGACAGCGGCGTCCAATCCTCCACCAGATCGACGTGCACAAGGAGGTCAAAACGGAGCGCGCCAGGGGGAGGGGGGACGCGGCGGTCGAGCTGCGCGAAACCGAGCACCTCGTTGGCACGCCCAGCGCCGTGCTTGAGCACCCACAGCACGCGCTTCGTCAGGATGTGGGTCACATCCCACACCCAGAGCCAGCAGGCGAAGGTCTTGGTATGCCCCCTCTCCAGCGTGCGCGAGTCGAGGCGATCGACGCGCCCGAAATCGCCCAGGGCCTCCTCTTCCCCGGCAAGCAACCAGAATTGCATGGGCAGGTCCTCGATGACGATGCGCACGTGGAGGTTGTACTTGACGATCGCCGCGTGCTCGGCCTCGTTCCAGGCCTTGATGAAGAACTTGCCGCCATCAACTTTGAGCACGCCGCGCCTCACCGCGTTGTCGCGGTGCGCCGGGAGGTCGAAGTGGACGAGGAAGGCCTCCGGATGGTGCGCCGTGACGCGAAGCTGGTGCGGCGGACTGAGGAGCTGCTCGTGGATGGCTTTCCCCACCGCCATCGGGTTGGTGGAGTGGCGGCGCTCGGCGGCGGTGAGGGTGACGGCGTGCTGCCGCAGGATGAACTCAGCATGCTCGAGGTTGGGGGACGCCACAACGACCTTGTTGCTGGAGCGTGGGCGTCGCTGGGTCGCAGCGATGCGGAGGTCCAGCGAGCCGGCAGTGGCGGCGAAAGCTTCAGCTGTTGCGCCGGGAGCGAAGGATCGCAGCGGCCCCAACTCGTCATGCGGTCTCTCCCGGACCCGTTCCTAGGATTACTGGGGCACTCCTTGCCGAAATGCCCGACACGCTTGCAGATGATGCAGCAAAGCGGGTCTCGGTAGTCGATGCGGCCGAGGGAGAGGGGAGAGCCACAACGGATTTTAGGCGGCCAACCCGCAAGGGGAAGAGACGCCCAGATCCGGCGGTCCGGAGCCAGGTCCCACCCACGTCGACCTCCCACGCTGCAGGATACGTGGCGCCACGGCCGGATCTGACACAGAGGCCGTTGACACAGCCGAGATCGCGGAGGGAGGCCCAGACGGACCGCAGGATGTAGCGGCACAGCGGGCGGGCGGGGAACGGCGCCGGCCGGGGGGCCCCGGACGGGAACAACTGGCGAAGGAGGGGGCCATACGGGCGTTGAAGGTGGCCGCCGCGGCCGGAGTGGCCAGCGGCGGGAGCGAGAGCATGGCTAGCCTAGAGATCTCACCTTGGGAGAGGGTGATCCAGTATCGGTTGACAGTCTCATTCTTCCATTCTTATAAAGTGAATTTTCATAATTTTATAAGAATCCCTGTTTTAGAATAATTATAATGAAAGACGAAGGATAGACGCTAAATGAACTAATATCATCACCATAGACTCTCTGACTTTTGGGAATTTGTATTTAACCATCCATCCAAATGGTGTGCCTTTGGTGCGTGATTTATTAGCAGGTCTATATACTTAAGACGAAACAGTCCGGTTGCTAGTCCGGTTGCTACTTTGGTTGTCGCCAAGGGCTGTTTAACAGTCCGGTTGCTATGCTTAAGCATTGGCTTAATAAAATTGGGGCAGAGGAAAACCCCTTTCATTTGAAAAATAAATATCTAAGACGCGCCTTAAAAAAAAAATCTAAGACGCAGATCAGTCTCGCACCAACAAGCGTCAAACGCGCGGAAGAGGCAACTGTGTGCTCTGCCGGCTCACCGCCGCAGGCAGCAGCGGAAGCAGAGGAGGCTGAGCCCGCGCCGTCCGTTCCACCACGTGAGGGCATCCCAGCCGTCGCATTTAGACCAGTTAGCTGCGTGGCCTGCTTACGTACACGTGCATGCATTACCCACATGGACTGGAGGTCTGACGCAGTTGATTTGTTCGTCGTCGTCTCCTCGGCCTCGACCACGTCAACGTGCAGCCTACCCGACGGCGTACGTACGTGGCGAATTCTTTGCCAGGCTGGATGCATGGATGGTCTACATGGACCAAGTCTTCCTCTGGAAGAAAGTCTTCTCCCTGTTCAGCTGAGCCGACCTCGATCCTCGAAGAAAGTCCTGTCTGCTCTAAAAACGTTGCTACACGGACGACATTTCGCGGACCAAATGTAGACGACGCTGCATATCTCACCATCCATGCGTCAGACCAAAGTGCAGATAGTTGTTGGATTAGGTATCGTGCAAGTATCGTCCCAGCATATGTCTTCTATGAAGTAGTTTCGAATCTACTTCCGTTCAGATGAGTTCGAGCTCCATCCCGGTGATCTTAAAATATTTTCCTTTTTACAAACTTGTTATCGAGGAGTATGTAATATTTTATGTTGAGACTCGAATAGTGCGTAATACTCCCTCCGTTTCTTTTTACTCTGTATATAAGATTTGGTCAAAGTCAAGCTTTGCATAGTTTGACTAACTTTATATTAAAAAATATCAACATTCACAATATGAAATCTACATTTTCAGATGCACCATGAAATGTATTTTCATATTATATAGTTTAAGTATTGTAGATGTTCATATTTTTTAATATAAATTTGGTCAAACTTTATGTAGTTTGACTTTGACCAAAACTTATACACGGAGTAAAAAGAAACAGAGGGAGTAGTACCATAGGGCATTCAAGGTCAAAAAAAAAGTACCATAGGGCATCCCAACGACGACCGCAAATTTTCTCCCGCATCCATCCGCGAACAGGGAGTGACCAGTCCACGAACATGGATATGATATGCCGCCATCCAACATTGCCCGCATACATTTCAAACTTTTTTAAGTAAACCGGATGAAATTCATGCAAACACGGTCGGATTTCATACAAACATGACTGATTTCATACAAACCGAACAAAAGCTGTTACATTTTGGACATAATTAACTAAAAAGGTAAAACTATGTGCATGTAGTTTACGGTCGATCATGGGCGGATCCCTTTGTCATCCCCATGTCCAGCAGCCCGCTAACCGGACTGCTGGGAGTCATGGAGGCACATTCTTCCCTCAGATCTTCCCTATGTCGGCTGCGCCCGCCATCGAAGTGTGAAAGAGGGTGCTTCAGCCGGAAGGGAAGGGTGCTTCCGTGGAGCCCAGACAGGTGTGCCAAGGATGGTATGAGATAAAGACCAGGCAGGTTACTGGCTGTACAAACCGGCGAAGCGTCGGCGGTAGCCTTCATGGGATATAAGCGGCAGCGGCCTCCCGTATTCTACTTCTCCTCGATAATGGCGGTGGGCGCGTATGTGCGGGCCGCCACCTCGTCGACATCCGCGGAACCGACTTCTTTCTCTGCCTGCATGGCGCGGCCGCGTCGACGGTGGATGGCACGGTCCCAGGCACTTGCGGGCATGATACGACGCGACGTCGTCGACGGCAGCGATGATGCCCGTGCTCCCAGCGATGCCGGCCTGGAGCAACTCGCCACTCCTCCGCGTGCTGGCCTAGAGCGGCGAGTTGGTGAAGCATGTGCCAGATTGGGTCGTTAACTTGGTTCATCGCGCGGATCTGTCGGGTTCGGCGGACCACCTAGCCGGCTTTTATGCCGGAGAACTGCTTTTCTGCTCATCGGATGTCATCGAAAGAGTGGAGTAAAAGGTGGAAGGAAGGGATCGAGTGCGGTGGAGTGGTGCGATTTTTGCCCGCGTCTGTCCTTGTTTAAGTAGAAGGCGGACGGGAGGAGCTTGCTTGGCGTTGCGTTTAATGCCGTCCCGCTCCTGAACGGACGTGTGGCCGGAGTAGGTTTCTCGGCTTCCACACGGGTTAATGGAGGTTTTTGAATGTGACAAGGAGGCATGTTCAGCAGGGCGTGCAGCGGGCGGTGCTCTCGGCCCGCGCGCCGCTTCAATGGCAGAGGCAGTGAAAGGTCGTGTCCGCCCTGAGCCGCCTTTAATGTGGAGCAGCACGCTCTATGGCGGCATGAATGCAGACAGTTGGCGACGCGCGCGAGAGGCTTAGGGGTTTTTAATGGGCCGGAGCGTCAGAAATGGACGTGACAACGGCTCAAACTCCCGCAAACCTGCCAATATTTGTCTTCGGTTTGCGAGAGAAAACGCGTCGGACCGCGTCACGGACTGTTAAGTTGTATATTTGTGTACCACTTGTAACGTTATCTGGCATGTTGTAACGATCCTAGATTGTAGGATCTGAGGGCCTGCGTGCCATATCTCTAGGGACTTTCTCTCCCTATGTATACTCTGAGATGTAACAGAATCAATCAAGGAAATCACTTTCCAACTTGGTATCAGTCGCCAGGACCCTCACCATGGCCGCGGACGACACCTCCTCCTCCGCCGCCGCCACGAGCTCGGCTACGCCGGGCACCCTCTCCTCCTCCTCCTCGGCGCCTGCCGCCGGCACCTCCCCGGCCACCGCGCCCACCACACCTCCCTTCGTCTTCGGCATGTCCCCCACTCTCTTCAGCGGCTCCTTCACCGCCGCGGCACCCTCTCAATTTGCCCCTCTCTTCACCAATGCCGGCCCCTCCCTCGCGCCCTCGCCGGCCCCAGCCGCTCCCCACCCCATTTTTCGTGATCGCATCATGAACCACATCAAGTTCCTCCTTAACCCCGCCGATCACAATTATCATAAGTGGAAGACTTTCTTCCTGATGGTCCTGGTTCGCTACGGTGTCTCCTACCTCCTCGACCACCCTCCACCTCCCAATGCTCCATCCCTCTACCTTGAGCTCGACGCCCATGTCGTTCAGTGGATCTACGCCACTCTCTCCGACACCATGTGTGACCACGTTGTTGGCGCCACCACCACCAACGCCCTCTGGCACAAGATCAAAGATTTCTTCCTCGCCAATCGCGACGCCCGCTTCATGATCCTCAACCGTCAATACCGCAACCTCAAGCAGGGTGACCTCTCGGTGTCGGAGTACGCTCGCCGTCTCAAACTCCTCACCGACGCGCTCGCTGACATCGACCATGCCGTTACCGAGGTGGATCTCACCACGCAGTTTCTTCACGGCCTCGACAAGCGGCTCGACACTATCCGCATCGTCTTTGGCGACCAGGGCCTCCCCTTCGACACCGTCCTCTCCCGTGTTGTCCTTGCAGAGGAGTCGCAGGCACAGCGCGCGGCGGAGGAAGGCGCCTCCGCGTTCGCCATGGCGGGCGGCAGCTCCTCTGGCGGCGGTTCCTCGGCCGGCTCCTCTGGTGGCCGCGGCCAGGGTGATCGCTCGGCTGACCGCTCCTATGATCGCGCCCCCGACGCTCCCCATCTGCCGCCCCACTCCTCCAGCCGCGGGCGTGGTGACCGCTCTGGTGACAGCGGTGACCGCGGACGAGGGCGCGGGCGCGGCCGTGGTCGCGGGCGCGGCGACAACTCCGGGCGCGGTCAGCAGGCGCCTTCGTTCTCTCCCTTCACGGTACTTTGCCCCGTACGGGATGGCTCTCCCAACGCCCCGTCCTGGCTAGATTCCGCCGAACGCCACCGGTGTTCTTGGGCCTCGACCCGGCGCCCACGCCCAGGCGTATCCTGCATACGCGCCGTCGCCAGTGCCGTCCACTCCCTACTATCAGCCCCCACAGCCCTCGTGGGACCACCTCGCCATGTTCCACGCCGCCTTCAGCAACGGCGGCCACGCCATGCCTCCGGCTCCCGAGTGGTTTCTCAACAGTGGCGCTTCCTCGCACGTGACAGGCACCCAAGGTACCCTGACCTCGTTGAGTTCTTTATTTTCGCATTTACCTTCTAGCATTGTTATCGGTAATGGGCATCACCTTCCTGTCACTGCCACCGGATCCACCACCATCTCCCCTCATAATTTTTGCCTCACTGACATTCTTGTCTCACCCAACGTAGTCACTAGCCTCATTTCTGTTCGTAAATTCACTAAAGATAATTCTTGCTCTATTGAATTTTACCCGTGTGGTTTTCTTGTGAAGGATCTTCGCACTCGACGAGTTCTCATGATCTCCGTTAGCCACGGCGATCTCTACCCCTTCGTTGGCAATAAACCCCGCCAAGGCGTCCGCTCTCCTTGCAGCCACCCTCAGGATTTGTGGCATAAATGCGCCTTGGGCATCCCGGCGTCCACACATTTTCTTCCCTGTCTAAACAGTTAGATTGTAATAAGGCTCCTCACACGCCATGTAGTGCTTGCCAACTTGGCCGGCAGCCTCGTTTACCCTTTCCCTCTTCTTTTAGCAAAACTTATGCCCCCTTTGATTTAATCCACTGTGATTTATGGACATCACCTATTGTTAGTTTCTCTGGTTTCCAATACTATCTTGTGGTGCTTGATGATTATATGCATTACTCCAGGACCTTCCCCCTACGCAACAAGTCTGAAACTTCCACGGTCCTTCAACACTTTTTTACGTTTATTCACACCCAATTCCATGTAATCATCAAAAGCATGCAGTGTGACAACGGTGGTGAATTTATCAACTCATCTCTTCGCGCCTTCTTCTCCTCCAACGGCGTTGCTTATCGCTTCTCTTGCCCCATACTTCACCACAAAACGGAAAAGCGGAACGCATGATTCGAACCACTAACGATGTCTTGAGCACCCTTCTTCTTCAAGCCAACCTCACACCACCATTTTGGGTTGAAGCCCTTCACACAGCCACCTACCTTCTCAATCGGCGTCCCTCTCGTGTCATTGCGCCCCACACACCACATTTTCTTTTCTATGGTGTTGCACCCACATATGACCACCTTCGTGTCTTCGGCTGTCTATGCTTCCCGAACCAATATGCCACCATGGATCATAAACTCGCTCCACGCTCGTCCCGCTGCGTCTTCCTTGGCTATGCGCTTGAACACAACGGTTACCGGTGTTTCGACCTCGACTCACGCCGCGTCATCGTATCTCGCCATGTTATATTCGATGAAACGATTTTTCCATACAGCTACCGCACACCGGACCACAACACGGGCACGTCCACAGAAAATCCCCATGCATAGATCCAGCCCAGCCCCGATTTCCCCCCTGGATCCTTCCCAGCTACCCCGCCTGGGCCCCACCCACCACCAGCTTCCGCCTCCCACCAACCAACCCCTCCCACGTCGCCCGCTGCGCCCTCCCAGCGTCCGGATCCTCCTCGGATCGCGCGACCAACAGCGCCAACGCCACGCCCGGTCCCACCGCATCCCCATCGGATCGTGCGCCCACCATCCCACCTGCCTCGCCCGGTCCCGCCGCATCTCCATCGGATCACGTGCCCACCAGCCAACCTACCCCGCCCGGTCCTGCCGTATCCCCATCGGATCGCGCGCCCACTCCCGCGCCTGGCTCGCCTGCCCCCAACGCCTCGCCTGTCGCCTCGCTCGGCTCCACCGAATCATCCTCGGGTCGCTTGCCTCCCAGTACGCCACTGCCACGTCTTCCTCCCCGTGCCCTCCCGATACAGCCACCCAACAACGCACACCATATGACCACACGTGCCAAAACAGGATTCTTAATGCCCAAACGGCTCTTTCTTGCCGACGCCTCCTCCACCATCTCCCCCATTCCTCCCACGTACAAATCCGCACTTTAGGATCCCCATTGGCGTCAAGCAATGTTAGATGAGTTTAATGCATTAATGAACAACTTTACTTGGTCTTTGATGCCTAAGCCTGCAGGTGCGAATGTGGTCACGGGCAAGTGGATTTTTCGGCACAAGTTCAACACGGACGGGTCTTTTGGCACGGTACAAGGCACGTTGGGTCATTCGTGGCTTCACCCAGCAAGAGGGCATGGACTATGATGAAACATTCAGTCCGGTGGTCAAGCCAGCAACTATTCGGGTGGTCTTGAGTCTTGCCACCTCTCACTCATGGCCCATCCATCAGCTTGACGTGAAGAATGCTTTTCTCCATGGTGAGCTCAATGAGACTGTGTATTGCTCGCAACCAGCTGGGTTTGTGGACTGCTCCAAGCCGGACCATGTGTGTCTTCTCCACAAGTCACTCTATGGTCTCAAACAAGCTCCCCGGACGTGGTTCTTGCGCTTCCAAGCATTCCTCTTGTCTCTTGGGTTTCGGGCATCCAAGAGTGACACCTCCCTCTTCATCCTACACCATGGTAATGCCCTTGCATATCTCCTTGTATATGTAGATGACATTATCCTCACCGCGAGCTCACCTCACACACTCACCCATGTCATCGACTCTCTCAAACGGGAGTTTGCTATGACTGATCTTGGCACATTACACCATTTTCTCGGCATTAATGTCACCACCAACCCATCCGGCCTCTTCCTATGCCAACAACAGTACACACAAGAGCTCCTTGAACGCGCCAACATGATCAACTGTAAGCCCGTTTCCACACCGGTTGACACGAGCTCTAAACTATCCTCCCACGAAGGCCATCTCCTCTCCAATCCCACGCACTACCGTAGCATCACTGGCGCACTACAATACCTCACCCTCACTTGTCCCGACATCACATATGCTGTCCAACAAGCTTGCTTATTCATGCATGCCCCTCGCGACATACACATGCAACTTGTGAAGCGCATTCTACGATACCTCCAGGGCACCTCTCATTATGGCCTTCAGCTTTTTCGTTCTCCATCACGGGACCTCACTGCCTACACCGATGCCGATTGGGCAGGGTGTCCGGACACGCGCAAGTCCACGTCCGGTTTTTGTGTGTTCCTTGGAGCAAACCTCATCTCATGGTCATCCAAGAGGCAGCCCACCATCTCACGATCCAGTGCCGAGGCTGAATATCGTGGTGTTGCTAATTGTGTGGCTGAATCTTGTTGGCTCCGGCAACTCCTTCGTGAGCTCAAGGTTCCACTCGCACGTGCCACCGTGGTGTATTGTGACAACATCAGTGCTTCCTACCTTGCCAGCAATCCGGTTCAGCATCAACGGACCAAGCACATTGCGATTGATCTACACTTTGTTCGGGAACGTGTTGCTCTTGGCGAAGCACGAGTCTTGCATGTGCCATCCAGCTCCCAATATGCTGACATATTCACCAAGGGCCTGTCTTCACCATTGTTCACCGACTTTCGATCCAGCCTGAACATCCTTCCTAATGGAGTTCCGGCTGAGGGGGGTGTTAAGTTGTATATTTGTGTACCACCTGTAACGTTATCTGGCACGTTGTAACGACCTTAGATTGTAAGATCTGAGGGCCTGCGTGCCATATCTCTAAGGACTTTCTCTCCCTATGTATACTCTGAGATGTAACAGAATCAATCAAGGAAATCACTTTCCAACTCGGACTGTTACAAGTTCATGTTGGATGGCTTCGTGGTCCGGATAATATGGTTCAGACGGATGCTAGATTTTGGATCGGCGTCGGAGATGCTCTTAGTAATTCAATTTGCAAAGTGCGGTGCGTGCATGCATGCATGTGTACTCTTTATAGCTTGGAAACAGTCATGTGGTGAGGCCAATTGCATGAGACACACAGCAGTGAGGGGCAGTACACACGTGATCTTTCTCTTGTCTCTTTTGGTCCCGTTTTGGTCTTGATTCCCTAAACAAATACCAACATCAACCATCTCACAACTAGCAAATGCTAAAAATAACGGCCACAACTATCCAGCGCATACCACACATGATTTACTCCAAAATTCTTGTGTTTATTATTATTATTATTATTATTATTATTATTATTATTATTATTATTATTATTATTATTATTATTATTATTATTATTATTATTATTATTATTATTATTGTTATTATTATTATTATTATTATTATTATTATTATTATTATTATTATTATTATTATGCCTTTGTTCCAGTTTTTCTTTTTGCGATGGTAAGAGAGTTTTATTCCAAATGGATAGGGTTACAATCGAGAGGCACCAACTCCTCAATACAAGGTGGAACACTACGAAGCCATACAACTGTTGTACTTCCTGTACGGCTATACAATGCCAACCGATATGCTACCCTATTCTGCTCACGCTTAATTTTTGACGGAATAAACTCTCGAACACCCATGAGATGCCTCTCTGCTACTAAATGTCCATAGGCCGACCTGGATAAGCTTACTCTGGTCATTGCCGCTAGTGCCATTGATGAATCGGATTGCACGACGATCGGAAGGGTACAGTGCTGCAGGGCTAGAGCCATGCCCTGCATTATTGCTTGTAGTTCTGCCTCCAATGCGTCGTTGCAGTTGAAAATACATCAGTAGGCCACGAAAATCACGCTCCCATCATGCCTTCGCAATATCATACCTGCCGCTGCCGCGCCATCAGCTTGCATGAATGCTCCATCCACAGATAGAGCCGCTCGGTCAGTCGGCGGCCTCGGCCATGGCAAAGGAATGCCTGGGCCAAGAGCCACCTTGGTCGCTTCCTGCCGCATGGGCATCTTGCCTTTGATTATTTCTTCTGTGGAGAATCTCCTGCATATATTCAACGAATTCATATAAGTCTGCAGAAAATCACCCGTAGTCACCAGAGGTGGCGTCTCTTTCCCATCATGCATTAAGTCCGACCGTAGGTTCTAGATCCTCCATATCAACATGATTGTGCAGTCCCGCATAATGTCATCACAATTCGCTAGAACATTAAGCAGCCAATCCTTCCCTGTATCCCTTAATAAATCATGATGAGGCAACCGCCATATAGCACGCATTCGTGTCCAGACTCCTCTTGCGTGCTCGCAGGACACCAGCGCAAGGAAGCTAGTGTCTTTCTCCCCCCCCCCCCACAGACCGGACATCCATCCCGTGTAGAGATATGCCTGTACTTTTTGCATTCATTCGTAGCCAGAGTGTAGGACCTTGAAGTATGTCTAGAGGGGGGGGGGGTGATTAGACTACTTGACCAATAAAAACTTAACCTTTTCCCAATTTTAGAGTTTGGCAGATTTTAGCTATTTTAGGACAAGTCAAGCAATCATCACACAATTAAGCAAGCATGCAAAGAGTGTATAGGCAGCGGAAATTAAAGCATGCAACTTGCAAGAAAGTAAAGGGAAGGGTTTGGAGGATTCAAACGCAATTGGAGACACGGATGTTTTTGGCGTGGTTCTGATAGGTGGTGCTATCGTACATCCACGTTGATGGAGACTTCAACCCACGAAGGATAATGGCTGCGCGAGTCCACGAAGGGCTGCACCCATGAAGGGTCCACGAAGAAGCAACCTTGTCTAACCCACCATGGCCGTCGCCCACGAAGGACTTGCCTCACTAGCGGTAGATCTTCACGAAGTAGGCGATCTCCTTGCCCTTACAAACTCCTTGGTTCAACTCCACAATCTTGTCGGAGGCTCCCAAGTGACACCTTGCCAATCTAGGAGACACCACTCTCCAAGAAGTAACAAATGGTGCGTTGATGATGAACTCCTTGCTCTTGTGCTTCAAATGATAGTCTCCCCAACACTCAACTCTCTCTCATAGGATTTGGATCTGGTGGAAAGAGGGTTTGAGTGGAAAACTTGGGGAAGGCTAGAGATCAAGATTCATATGGTAGGAATGGAATATCTTGGCCTCAACACATGAGTAGGTGGTTCTCTCTCAGAAATGGGAAGTTGGACGTGTAGGTTCGTTCTGATGGCTCTCTCCACGAATGAAGAGGAGGTGGAGGGTTATATATAGCCTCCACACAAAATCTAACCGTTACACACAATTAACCTAACTCGGTGGGACCGAATCGTTAAACTCGGTCGGACCGATTTAGTAAACCTAGTGACCGTTAGTGATTTTCGGTGGGACTGACATGCATCTCGGTGAGGCCGATTCGGTTAGGGTTAGGGCATAACGTAATCTCGATGAGACCGATTACACAAACTCGGTGAGACCGATTTGGTAATAAGCTTTCCAGAGAGTTGGTCAGGTAAACTCGGTGGGACCGATTTGCTCTTTTCGGTGAGACCGAAATGTTACAAAAAGGAAACAAAGAGTTTATATTGCAATCTCGGTGGGACGGATCGCTCACTTCGGTTAGACCGAAACGTTACAAAGGGAAACAGAGAGATTGCAACCCCATCTAGGTGAGACCGAGATCCCTATCGGTAAGACCGATTTGCTTAGGGTTTGTGGCAGTGGCTATGACTTTTGGAATCGGTGGCGCGGATAGAAAGAATCGGTGTGACGGTTTTGGCTTTAGGTTAGGTCATTTGTGGATGTGGGAAAGTAGTTGAGGGTTTTGGAGCATATCACTAAGCACATGAAGCAAGAGGCTCATTAAGCAACACCTCATCCCTTCTTGATAGTATTGGCTTTTCCTATAGACTCTATGTGATCTTGGATCACTAAAATGTAAAATGAAGAGTCTTGAGCTTTTGAGCTTGAGCCAATCCTTTGTCCTTAATATTTTGAGGGATCCACTTTCATCATCCATGCCATGCCATTCATTGAGCTTTCCTGAAATAATAGTCTTGGAATAGCATTAGCTCAATGAGCTATATGTTGTTATGAATTACCAAAACCATCTAGGGATAGTTGCACTTTCAATCTCCCCCTTTTTGGTAATTGATGACAACATATAGATCAAAGCTTCGACAAATGATAATAAAATTTAAATAACATCGTCGCTTTGAGAAGTATGTGATAAGCAAGAGCTCCCCCTAAATTTGTGCATAGTTTTAGATTTGCTTTGGACTGCAAATGCACAATGAATTAGGCTCATGGGTTACTCTTCCATGTCACATACATCTTGGTGGAGCACTCAAAATTATAAACAATGAATACATGCACTCATCACCAAGCATAGTGAGTGATCACATAAGATAGATAGGATAATATCAAGCATGCATAAGTGTAGCTTATGATCAAACACATGATCATCAATGTCTCACAAGCATAGTATCTCAACCAAAAGCAAACAAAGATTGAAAAACCACCAAATAAAGCAAGAGAGAACAAAAGCAACACTCTCTCTCTCTCGAAGCCTATGATCTATACATTTTTCTCCCCCTTTGGCAACAAGTTACCAAAAAGTTCATTGAAAATGCATAGTGCTAGATCGACTCTCAGGCTTGATCTTCTGGTGGTGGTGGTGTAGAGATGGCTCCTCGGATGAAAGCATCCGTTGAAGTGGATGGAGCTGGGGGAGTTGGTCTTTGGAGATGGTTGCCTTTGGGCTGTAGGGGCGGTGGCTGGTCTTTGAAGTTGTTGCTCGAGTGTTTGTCACTTTGCACTGGCCCGACCTCTGGGCTCTGAGCACTCTGGCAAACACATTGGTGGTAGTCTTGCCCTTCCTCTCCTGCATGTCATCCTGCAGCTGCTCCACAACCGATCGAATCTCAGTTACCTTGACATCTAGATCATAGAATTTTGTTCCATGATTCTTTCCAGGCTCTCCGGTTTTGAGTTAGGGTGGCCAACCCTTTCTCAATCCTCGAGATGATGCTATCAAATGTGAAGCTGCTCTGTTTGGTTTTCAAGAAATATTCAGATGCCTCCTCTTGAGTTGGCATCTTGGCAGCCTTCTCCCTCTTTGCCTTCTCCTTCTTCTCCTAAGCTTGAACTGATTGTGGATCATCTTCATTCATGACAACCTCATTGTCCTCAAAGTCTGGATAAAGTGGAAAGTGTTCCTTATCCAACTGATATTTTCTGTGCCCATCTTTGAGTTTATCAATTCTTGAATCGAGGTGCATATCCACAGCTCCTCTTCCGATGCCATTCTGATCCTCTTGATTCTTTCAATGATCGGGCTCATGACTTTGAACTTCTGTGGCACATCAAACACATGCAACATGTTGATGGCATGCCCTCTGATCATGTTATGGTCACCGGACTTGGGCAACAAAGTGTGCCTCGTAATCCAATTTATGGTTGGCAACCACGACGGTAGAAAGTGAACTGATCCAAACTTGCGAGTTTCTAATGCCTTGTCTGGAATTTCCTTGTACATGTGAGCCATTGAATTGTGACCCAACTTCTTCTTTGCATAAATGTCCAGGTCATCCTTATTCTCCTTGGGGGCATTGATCAGACTTGCCCATTCTTCTATAGTGGACTGGTACCTTGTACCTTCAGACATCCAAACTATTCTTCCATCTGGGTAAAAGTGTGCTGTGGAGTAGAACTGCATGATAAGCTCATCATTCCGGTTGGTGAACTTCATCCAACAAAATCTGCAACTCCACAAGCAATAAAGCTGTCTTACACTCCAGGATAGTGCTGTTCATTTTCCTTGATGAATTTCCAGTCAACCCACCTCATGTCACAGACTATGGGCTTCTTGTCCAACAGAATTGTTTCATAGAAGTCCTGCTGTTCCTTTGTGTGGAACACATAGTCAACAGCAGTTCTTCTTCTTGAAGCATATGGATCTTCCATTCTCCACAGTCTCAGCCCTGAATCCTTCACGATTCTCATGTCCTCAGCCACAGGATGGGCATCATTGTGGTGCAGTATCTTGGGCTTGAGCTTTCTTAGAACACGTCCTTCATCTTCCGAATCTTGACAACATTGGGCACTTTGGGGCCTTGTTCTTCTCGGCATTTGGAATACTCCTAGTATTCCTCTTTGGAACATGTCTTGGCCTTGGAGGCAGCTCTGGGTGTTTCCTTGGGCTTGGATGTTGCACCCCAATCTGATTGCATCTCCCATAAGCTTAGCTGCCTTTGGAGCTGGTGCAACAAGCTCTTCCTCTTCCATCATGGAAGGTTGACCAACAATTTTGGCCATGGTCTTCTTGACCCTTTCCTTCCTCTTCTTTCCTTCAAAGAATGGGCTCTTTGGGATCAGGCCTTTTAGGCGATTGAGTTGTTGCTCGCCTTGGACATTGGTTGTCTTCCTGCAGGCCTTTTGGTCTTCATACACAGCTTTGTATTCTTTCTTTGAGCCATATTCCTTCTTGAGCACCTCTTTCTTGGAAGTAGCCTCATCTTCCCTCGACTTTGTAATCTTCATCCTCTGAATCTAAAGTTCTTTTCCTCCTTTGTCTGGTTGCAGCCTTAGGCAAATTGCTAGGAGTACTTCTGCTCCCTTCATCTGAAGTTGAGGGACTAGTGCCCTCACTCAAGTCCATCTGCTCTTCTGACCTGTTACGCTGTCACTTTGATCGGACCCTCTTGCAAAAGCTGACTCATCGACCCTGTGAAGAGTTATAGATGAGATACAAAACATGAGCATCACAAAATGCAGAGGTTTTTGCAAAAGAATGACTCAAACGTTCAGTCTTAGTTTTCCAAAGAAAGCATTTCGGATCCACCGATTTTCAAACTCGGTGATACCGAAGCAGTTTTGGAACCTAAACTGATGATCTCGGTTGGACCGAGTTTCAGTTCGGTGGTACCGAGACTGCTAGGGTTTCACAGAATCCTCAAATCGGTTGCACCGATTAGTAATTCTCGGTCAGGCCGAGAGTCACTAGTGGAATGGCATAAGCCAAATCGGTGAGACCGAGTTTTTCAACTCGGTGGAGTGCGAGATGGTTTCGTGGAAACCTAACCCTAAAAATTTGAATCACATCTAATCTATGAACTACTTTGGCTGGATAGAAGAGTTTCAATCGTGGCAAGAATCAATATGAAAACAATGTGCCAGGAATCAGACATGGATAGCACAAAGATTAAGTCCATACCCTAACTTGGCGGTGGACTTGCTACGGCAGCAATGGCGGGGACGAAATCCGTTGACGGCGGTGGAGACCAGTGACAGGAGGCTGCTGGCGATGAGGAGACGATTCAGAGACCACGATGGCAGAGCGAGCTGTTGCGCGGGCGAAGGGTTTCGGAGAAATTTCCAAAATTTTGCCCGTGGCTATATATAGCTCGACCACAGCCGGTGTGACCGAGTGGAACAACTCGGTGGCACCGAGATGCATAACTTGTGTTCGATTCTGACAAATCGGTGAGACCGAAAAGTTCAAATCGGTTGCACTGAGATTGAAAACTCAGATCAACTTGATGATCTCGGTAGGACCGAAATGGAAGGATCGGTCAGACCTAGAATCACTAAGAGGTTTTGGAAGTTTAAGTCTATGACGAATCGGGGACTCAAGTGCTCCTCACACGAGTGGTTCGAATCTGACTTGATCAAATTTTGTGATGTAGCATGAATAGAGTTTGAGACGAGAAAAGCATAGATAGCTAAAGAAGGTTCTTAGGCATTCTTGTCCATCCACTTGGCACAAAGAAAAGAATCCAAACAGACAAAAAAACAAGTGGATGTCCTTGAATGAGTAAAATATGCACCAACATGCTCACATAATAAGATGGCAATTGAAATATTTGGCAAAGCATGCACAGCCAATTTTAGCATCTCTCAAGCAATTGGCGATGACTAGGTCATCTATATGAGTATATTGACTTAGGAGTCAAATGAGAACATTTGATCATAGGTCATACTCATCGTTTAAGCTCAGGTGGGGTTACCACTTTTACATAATGCATTAATGTGTTCACACCATTAGAGTTGCTTTGACTCAATTCTTAGAGTTAAGCTCCCCTAGATGTGAGATCCCCCTTAGAGGGATGAACTAACCTTGGGTTTTGTCGATGATGACTTCATGTAGGTGTTGAAGATGTAGATGCTCAATGTTGATGTAGATTATTTGGAGCAATCCTTTGGAGTGAGTTGCACTTTCAACTTGCCTACATGGGTTAGTCCCACAAGGAACAAACAAGAATATCCATAGACATAGAGTGATGCACACACAAGATGATGTCCATGAAAACATTGGGTTACCTTGTCCCTTGCCTTACCAACATGAGGGTTTGTGACTCCTTGAACTAGTGCAAGATGTGAAAGTTGATTGCACTTGTTCTTGCCAAATGATATGAGTGAAGAATGTTGGCGGAGTCACCCTCAAGAACTCTCTAGTTCTTCTTCTTCGGGATCCACATCATCTTGATGGGAATTCTTGGAGTTGTAGTTGTACTTGATGAAGTACAACTTGACGTAGTCTTGGGGACCCACTTGAACGAGGCTTTAGGTGCTTCTTCAAATGCATCAATCTCTTCTTGAAGCTTGTCCTTGCCTTTGTTCTTGTGGTCTTGTGGTGGAAGATCATCTTGAGCTTGTGTCCCCTTGAAGGAAGTAGGATCGTACTTCTCTTGTTGAGGAACAAACTTTGTCTTGGGGTATTGATCTTCTTCCCACTCAACTCCATTGGCGTTGAACTTTCATTCAAAACCAACACCTTGATTCTTCCGGTGCCTTCCTTGCTTGCGTACAATTTCCTCCAATTGCTTACTCCCGGCAAGGCTCTTGTAAACACCTTTCTCTATAATTCCCTTCAATAAACTATTTTCTTTCTCAAGTGTAACTTGGCTAAGAGAATCATTAGTGGAATCAAGAGAACTACTAGAAGCAACAACATTGAATTTGACATTATTATTGTTACTACTAGAGGAAGTATCTTTCTTGTACTTGCTACTAGACTTGACTTGAGGCATGTAAGTAGATCAGAGTAAACGCTTGGCAATGTAAGAAGAACTTTTCTTGCGGAGATCATCATTGATTGCCTTTAAGAACTCATGCTCTTGCTCAAGATTGAGCTTTTCAAAGCGTAACTTCTCATGAGCCCTTAAAAGTTCTCGATGATCTTGAAGATAGTTTCATGAGCCAACTTAAGAGTGTTTAGTTCTTTAGTTAGAAGCTCAATTTTCTCCTTATCATTGTCATTCGTTTGATTAGCATGATTAATTGACGTTTCATCATATTATTCATCACTAGAGTTGTTAAAAAGTAAATCATCATCCACAAGCAAGTCATCTTCATCACTATTAAAATCAACATACTCGGGATGTGTTACCTTTAGACCTTTGGCCATGAAGCATCTTCCAACACCTTCATTTGGCGAGTTAAATATGTCGTAGGAGTTGGTTGACACAAGTGCTAGACCGGCAACACCTTCATCTTGAGTATATTCGGAGTCGGAGTGATAGCTTCTCTCGGAGTGATTGTCGGAGACGGAGCCGGAAACCCATTCACCAACATGAGCTTGATGTCTTCGTTTTGTGTAGCTCCATGATGACTTGTCCTTTCTTTCTGAATCCTTACTTCTCCGTGAGGGTCTTCGTTCGTAACGATCATCTCTACTCCTCTCTCTTGGTGGTGATTCTTCTCTTTTGCTCCTTCTTCTTGGAGAATCTTCTCTTCTTTTGTGGGGTGTCGTACACTCATTGGAGTAGTGTCCGGTCTCCCACAATTGTAGCAATTGCGCTCTCGACTAGAAGATCTCTTGTCATTGTAAGACCTTGACTTGGAGCTTCTTTCTTTGCTTCTACTTTTGTAGAATTTGTTGAAGTTCTTCACCATTAAGCTCAATTCTTCATAGAAGATTGGTTTCTCACTTGATTATGTGGGGGCTTCACTTGAGGCTTTGTAAGCACCACTTGACTTGTTGTGAAGTTCCTCCTTATCCTTGAGTGACATCTCATGAGAAACAATCCTTCCAATTACTTCCGTCGGCTTGAGATCTTTGTAGTTTGGCATCATTTGGATCAATGTGCACACGGTATCATACTTTCCATCCAATGCTCTTAGGATTTTCTTGATAATGAATTTGTCGGTCATCTCTTCACTCCCTAAGCCGGCAATCTCATTTGTGATAAGAGCAAGCCTAGAGTACATTTCAGCGACACCTTCACCATCCTTCATTTTGAACTTGTCAAGCTGACTTTGGAGCACATCCAACTTGGATTCCTTGACGGATTCGGTACCTTCATGCATATCAATCAAAGTATCCCAAATTTCCTTTGCATTCTCAAGACGACTGATTTTGTTGAATTCTTCGGGGCACAATCCGTTGAAGATGATGGAACATGCTTGAGCGTTGTATTGCAGCATCTTCAATTCTTCCGCATTAGCTTCACGGTTCGGTTCTCTCCCATCGAAGAATTCACCTTGCAAGCCAATACAAATAATTGCCCAAACGGCGGGGTTATGTCCAAGAATATGCATTTTCATCTTATGCTTCCAACTAGCAAAATTAGTACCATCAAAGTACGGTGATAATTTCCCTCGCTAGACGCCATACTCTTCTAGGTTGTGAAACCAAGGCTATGACCACCAAAATCTATGGAAATCAAAGCAAATGGAGACCAAAGCTCTGATACCACTTGTAGGACCTTGAAGTACGTCTAGAGGGGGGTGATTAGACTACTTGACCAATAAAAACTTAACATTTTCCCAATTTTGGAGTTTGGCAGATTTTAGCTATTTTAGGACAAGTCAAGCAATCATCACACAATTCAAGCAAGCATGCAAAGAGTGTATAGGCAGCGGAAATTAAATCATGCAACTTGCAAGAAAGTAAAGGGAAGGGTTTGGAGGATTCAAACGCAATTGGAGACACGGATGTTTTTGGCGTGGTTCCGATAGGTGGTGCTATCGTACATCCACGTTCATGGAGACTTCAACCCACGAAGGGTAACGGCTGCGCGAGTCTATGGAGGGCTCCACCCACGAAGGGTCCACGAAGAAGCAACCTTGTCTATCCCACCATGGCCGTCGCCCACGAAGGACTTGCCTCACTAGCGGTAGATCTTCACGAAGTAGGCGATCTCCTTGCCCTTACAAACTCCTTGGTTCAACTCCACAATCTTGTCGGAGGCTCCCAAGTGACACCTAGCCAATCTAGGAGACACCACTCTCCAAGAAGTAACAAATGGTGCGTTGATGATGAACTCCTTGCTCTTGTGCTTCAAATGATAGTCTCCCCAACACTCAACTCTCTCTCATAGGATTTGGATCTGGTGGAAAGAGGGTTTGAGTGGAAAGCACCTTGGGGAAGGCTAGAGATCAAGATTCATATGGTAGGAATGGAATATCTTGGCCTCAACACATGAGTAGGTGGTTCTCTCTCAGAAATGGTAATTTGGAAGTGTAGGTTCGTTCTGATGGCTCTCTCCATGAATGAAGAGGAGGTGGAGGGGTATATATAGCCTCCACACAAAATCTAACCGTTACACACAATTAACCTAACTCGGTGGGACCGAATCGTTAAACTCGGTCGGACCGATTTAGTAAACCTAGTGACCGTTTGTGATTTTCGGTGGGACTGACATGCATCTCGGTGAGGCCGATTCGGTTAGGGTTAGGGCATAACGTCATCTCGGTGAGACCGATTACACGAACTCGGTGAGACCGATTTGGTAATAAGCTTTCCAGAGAGTTGGTCGAGTAAACTCGGTGGGACCGATTTGCTCTTTTCGGTGAGACCGGAATGTTACAAAAGGAAACAGAGAGTTTACATTGCAATCTCTGTGGGACCGATCGCTCACTTGGTTAGACCGAAGCGTTATGAAGGGAAGCAGAGATTGCAACCCCATCTCGGTGAGACCGAGATCCCTATCGGTAAGACCGATTTGCTTAGGGTTTGTGGAGTGGCTATGACTTTTGGAATCGGTGGCGCCGGATAGAAAGAATTGGTGTGACCGATTTTGGCTTTAGGTTTAGGTCATTTGTGGATGTGGGAAAGTAGTTGAGGGTTTTGGAGCATATCGCTAAGCACATGAAGCAAGAGGCTCATTAAGCAACACCTCATCCCTTCTTGATAGTATTGGCTTTTCCTATAGACTCAATGTGATCTTGGATCACTAAAATGTAAAATGAAGAGTCTTGAGCTTTTGAGCTTGAGCCAATCCTTTGTCCTTAATATTTTGAGGGATCCACTTTCATCATCCATGCCATGCCATTCATTGAGCTTTCCTGAAACAATAGTCTTGGAATAGCATTAACTCAATGAGCTATATGTTGTTATGAATTACCAAAACCACCTAGGGATAGTTGCACTTTCACAGAGCCCCTGACGCAGCTTTCCAAGCCATGATTTTCATCTTGAGAGGGACATTTGCACTACAAATCCGTTGCCAAATCGGTCTACGGCCTGAGAGATTTCCTCTCGATGAGCCCATCCCCATCGAAAACTGGACCTCTGTTGCAAGGTGATATGCACTCCGGACTGAGAATTGGCCACTCCGTTCCGAGAATTAGGCAATGAAGTCCTGGCCATTCCGTTGTGAAGTTCGAATCTTCAATATCTCACGAACATCTAGGTCCCAAAAATTCTCCCTCTGTCTTTGCACATTCCATGCCACGTGTTCATTCAAAAAGTCAGCCACACAATTAAACTGGCAATTCCTCTTTGGTGTGACTGGTCTGCAGTTATGCCCTCTCGGGATCCAAGCATCTCCCCATGTCTTGATTAATGTGCCATCTCCAACACACCAAATAATACCTTTCTTCAGAAGTTCCAAACCATGAACAATACCTTTCCAGACTGCTGACGAATTTGAGGAAAAAACAGTGTCGAGTAAATTACCCCGTGGGTAGTATTTAGCTCGCAGTAAGCGGGCACAAAGGCTGTCCGGGCAGTCCAAAAGGCGCCAAGCTTGCTTGGCCAGTAACACTTGGTTGAACACCCGCATATCTCGAAACCCCATGCACCCCATAGCTTTTGGTAGCATCATTTTCTCCCAACTGAGCCAACCGATCTTCCTTCTACAATTTTCCACTCCCCACCGATCTTTGTCTCATCATTTTGGTTAGGTCATCACATACTGATGCAGGCAACCAGAACACGCTCAAAACATAGGTGGGGATTGCTTGAGCCACGACCTTTATTAGGATCTCCTTGTTTCCAACAGACATATATTGTTCACTCCAATCAGTCAGCCTCTTCCATATACTCACCCCCTTCATACTCCCCTCATTCATTGATTTAGAGATCAGGGCAGACAAAGCATCAGCAACAAAGAGGAATAAGAACAGGGACAGTGGATCACCTTGTTGAAGTCCTCTAGAGGGGGTAAACACCTTCAATAATTTCCCACTGAATTTTACCGAGTATCGATCGACTTCACACATGTCATAATCCATGCTATCCACTGATCCGAGAAACCCCATTTACCTAGGGCATGTTCCAAGAAAAGCCAATCAACACGATCATACGCCTTCGAAAGATCAAGTTTATAAGCAGACTTTGTATGTGGTGGATACATTCAAAAGCAATAATAGAGTTGTCGAGATGAGGCGACCCGGAATAAATGCACTTTGGTTCTCCGAAATCAGCTCCGCTAGCAAAGGCCGGAGTCAATTAACCAAGCACTTGGACACGATCTTATAAATTATATTGCATAAGCTGATTGTCCTGAAATCCTTCAGCTCCTTAGGGTGAGGAACTTTAGGGATTAAAACAATCGCCATATCATTCACTCCCTCTGGCATTGAACCTGATTGGCCTTTGTTCCAGTTAACATGGAAGTAGTTATTTTCTGACTCCGATGCTTATGCTCATAGCTGCCACATATCAAGCTTTTTCCAAAATTCCGACCGCTAGTTCCCGGTGGTGACTTAGAAATAATTACTATAGCAAAACCGTTCTGATATTTGGGACGAGTATTTGGGCTACAACAAATGAAACCATGTGTGCCATTCAAGTGTGCTCATAAGCTTAATAAATTCATGTATATCTAGGAGCATAGAACAATTGATCGCAACTTGGTGAACGAGGGAAGAGGTCTTGTTCAAACGCGCTCAACTTTCAACTGTACGCCCGGTCGTGCATGCATGCATGCACGCGCGAAATGCCAAATCCTTCGACCCCGCAACATCTGATCCGCCCGTCAAGACAGGCGAGGACATCTGAGCCGTCCACTTGTACGGACCACGTCAACTAGACCACTTGGACGCTACTGCTGGCCATGGAGACTTCTCGCCAGCCTGGACGCTTAGCGTACATGTAGTTTATGTAGACCAAGTCCTCTCCTCGATCTACTCTCGTCATGTTAAGCTGAGCTCCCATGAACATTAAAAATACTTCTCCAGTAGTAACATATTTTGTTAGTGTTTATCCATGGAGTTCACATTCGGTAATACAGTACATAATTGGCTTATATCTAATTTATGGTCAGAGATAGATGTTGCTGTTTGCTGCACTCGACACATTTTTTTTTACCTGGGAAGCCAGACTGGGATATACTCCCTTCGTCCGAAATTACTTGTCACATTTTTTAGTTCTAAATACATCTATCTTTATTTATTTTTAAGATAGTATGGGGCTGTTTGGTTCTATGCCTTGGATTGCCACACATTTTTGCCAAGGTTGCCTAAGCATAGTTTAACAAACTGAAAGTCACAAGTTGACAAGCCTAAGGGAATCTTGTCACACTTTTTGTGTGTATGTAATGTGAGGCCCTAGTATGGCTTACCTAAGGTGTGGCTTCAACCAAACACACATCTAAGTTGTTCAAAGTTGCGAAAGCTTAGGTGTGGCAACTTTTGGCAAAATTAGTTGTAAATCAAACAGCCCCTATATGGTCCACCGTCGCTGTCTCGACGTGCACATCCATCTGAGGACGTACGGCCACTGCCAGGATGGGAAAAAAAGGATGGGACCCGTGCTGCGGCCTGCGGGCTGGCCGTGCGGTGCTCCGCCGTCGGTGCATGCCAGCTAGCTGGCTGGCCGGAGACGGACGTCGCCGTCGCCATCTCGGTGGCGGGGTCACGGCGAAGGGAATGAAGAATGAGTGGTCAGTCGTCGTGTTGTTGCGGGGAACACGAAGGCGGCGAGGTCTGGGCGTCTGGCCGCTCATCTTACGACCGGACGAGTCCGATTATTATCGGGTAGGTTGCTTGCAAACGTCCGAACTAATGCGCCGGCGTCATTCAGACTTTTCTTAGTGGTAAGAATCTATTGAAGAAAATTACGACAACTGTACCCCATTTCACAAACTCGTTGACATTTGCACAATGTATCCTTTCAACTAAACTAGTTCTTCAACTAATATTTAAAAAAAACTAAAAAAACAAGTTGAGTCATACGTGCCGGTTAGTTCCTCTCCTCGCTTGCATTCGACCCAAAGCACTTAGGGAAGACGTACCGGCCAGACACCTGTGCGTCCGATGCTTGAGGTCATTCGAAATCGAAGCAAGCGCTGTACGTGTCTCCCAAGTCCCAACCCATCAGCCGGGTATCGTCATGCATGAGCGCGGCCTCGGGGCCGGCGAGGAAGTCCGAGCGGTGGCTCGTCCATCCAGAGGTTCTGGCCGTCGTGGGCAGGGGATTGGACGGAGAGGAGCGCTATGGAGCTCATGGCCGCAGTCTTGACTCTTCCGTGACAGAGGAAGCGAGGGAACATAGGGTATTGATTTGTCCAAGTGGACTCCAACCTGGGCCATGGTACCCCGTCTCAGGCAAGAAAGCCTTTTAGTCCCGGTTGGTGTAACAAACCGGGACTAAAGGCCTCCTGGAGAGTTCGATCCTGTCTCAGGATGAACGCTGGCGGTATGCTTAACACATGCAAGTCGAACGGAAAGTAGTGTTTTCAGTGGCGAACGGGTGAGTAACACGTAAGAACCTGCCCTCGGGAGGGGAACATCAATTGGAAACGGTTGCTAATACCCCGTAGGCTGAGGAGCAAAAGGAGAAATCTGCCCAAGGAGGGGCTCGCGTCTGATTAGCTAGACCCTCCGGCGCGGTCTTGTGCCACGTGGTGGGCCTTTGGTCCCGAGTCGTGACGAACCGGCACTGGGGGGGGGGGGGGGGGGGTTGGGGGGTGGGGGGGGCTTTATTCCCCCCCCGTTAATTCCGGTTGCTGAACCAGGAAAAAAGGTCCTAACGAAACGGGACTAAAACTCGATTCTGCACTAGTGGACACAAACCAGGAGGAATGCACCCCGGTCAAACCCCTCCCGCTCAAATATGGTCCGGCATTTCAACATGACCTACTAGCTTTTCCATCGTGTCGAATTCACTACAAGACATTTTGCTTACATATAACTGATAGTTTTCCCTCCGGCTGCCGGACATATGTTTTTTTTAGAAACATATGTAACTTTATTATCATAACAATTACAGGTACACTAATTTGGACCTAAGATCTAAAAAGATACAAAGTAACTCCGATAACTAAGAATTACAATGAAATCTCTTGTAAACACCTTCTTCACGGTAGCAATCTCTGCTCGAAAAAATACCCTAAAAACTTCGGTGAAGATGCTGCAATTAAACTGGAGCAACAATGTTGTTACTCTTTCACCCCCACGAACATTGCCAATAATGTTTTTTGAAAGCGCCTTGAGTCGCCCATCTAAACAGATGGGAAGCTTTGATCGATGAACGTACTTGGGCCGGGGATGATCCCTTAGAAGTGTAGGCCGTCGAATCACTATATCTTCACCCTGGTGTCGATGACAAATTTCACCTATACAAAGAAGCAAACCAACAAAAAAAGATTGACACAACAACATAAACTCATCAGATCCGGATAATCAAATATGCGAGGACAGAAAACTCTTTAACCTCATGACACTGTCAAAAGAATGAGAGGAAGTTCATTCTTATTCTCACAAAACTATGATGATTACTAGGCGTTGATGAAGAATATAGAGGGCTTGAAGATCCGGGGTCCCCCACCTTTTAGTGCCAAGATGGCGGCTGGAGGCGAGGGGGCCATAATTTCTCAAATGATGACGACGATGGCGACACGAGAAACCCTATAAGTCAAGACATATGTGCTAGTATATACTTCAACTCAACTCAAAAACAGTCCACATTATGTACGTAAAGCCCAGTCCGCCTATTCCGAGCGCCGCTACACTTACGAGGTTTCTCGTCCGATTTTAGTACGATGTTGCGCGTCTAGCCGTTCCTTGGTAGAACGAGGGTCCAACACGCCAATGGATTACTAATCGTACTATAGTCGGACATTGAAGTGTCGTAGAGCAGTATTTTTGGCTTTTTCCTTAACCACGGCATGCGTTGTTCCTAAACCCTAAACCTCAAATCTACAAGACGTGAGCAGCGAGGGCGACGACGAGATGACCTGCCGGGTCCAACATGCCTTTGAAGGACGGCGAATTTTATCATTGCGTTCGGTGCAGTTTACGACGAGCACACAGGGTGATGTTATTTTTTACTAACGAGGACATAGTTCTAGTGATTATATGGATTTAACTCAACATCGGGGGTGTCTTATTTGTGTTTCGTATAAGGCGGTCCAGTGCATGGTGTTTCGGTCGATTTAGAATTTTTTTTGTCCACAATTTAAGCTAACATGTGTTATATCAAGATTTTGTCGGACGTGGAGTTTCTACACCCAGGAGCAAATGCTCCTGGTATGAACAGTAACAGCAAACAAATTCAAAAATAATTCAAAAAATTCTGAAATTTTTTTGTGGCATATTTTCACAAATGTTTGATGTGCATGCAAAATTTCATCGCAAAATCACATTGGTGGAAGGTGCGGTAAAAAAAACAAAATTGATGCTCTGAAAATGTTACTTAGAAAAGCATTTTGAAGCTCCGATTTTGTTTTTTTGGCACGCCTTCCACCAATGTGATTTCGCGATGAAATTTTGCATGCGCAAGAAACATTTATGAAAGTATGTCGCAAAAAAATTTCAGAATTTTTTAAATATTTTTCTATTTTTTAAATTTTACTGTTCATACCAGGAGCATTTGCTCCTGGGTGCAGAAATGCACTTTCGGATTTTGTCATCCTTTTTGCGCTTCCATGAAACCTTGATTGGAGTGACTTGAGAATAGATACTTCTCAGTCGTCCGGCGATAGCAAAACCGTTTTCATATGTGTTTTTTGGTTCGACCAACTTTAGCAATAAATAGCGTGAAGTGGTTCCTTGATCGAAAAGGAAATGCATATGTCCCTCTCCTAAAAAAACCTGATATCACACCAACATGGATGCTTTGTTCAAACATCATCTTCGGAAGCTCATGTTAGCATTTTCAACATATTCCATTCACGGTGATTCACACATACACACCTTCCATTTATAGTAGTCTGGGACTGGCGGGAATCACTGACAAACCTATCCGTGGTGGAGCTTTAGTGCAGGCCAACATGACCATGACACTCCTAAATTGTAGCACTCCATCGCAGAACATGTTGTATTAGAGGTCTAACTACTGTTTGAATTAGAGCATAGCCCCTCCTTCCTTGTGAATTTGTTTTCACTCGTGTCATGGCTATGGTTTTCACTTCCAGTGAGATTTTGATGAAATTCATTGAATTCCAGTAGATACTGAAATATTTACCTTTCGGCCAAAATATTTCAGCAGTTTCGGTAGTACGCATAAATTCAAATATTTAACTGAGTTCAAGTGACAATTCCGGTCCTTTGGCTGAAATACAAACCGAAACCACTGGATTTCGATGATTCCGGTTGGTGCTGAATTTTTTTCTTCTAACCCCCGGCCCTCTTGAATTATGCTCATTCTGCGCCACCGTGTGCATTCACAAATACTCCCAACTTCATCTATTTTGGAACGGAGGGAGTAGGAGACAGGTGTTAAGTTTTTCAAAGATTGTCAAGGCTTGGTGTAGGTAGGATATATAGGATGGACAGCAGGTTTACCTGGGCTGGGAGGAGCATATTTTCCCGCGAATGTCAAACGCGCCCAACTGGATAGTGTGCGCCGGGTCGTGCTGTCGTCAGTTCCGCGGCGGCGCGAAGCAATAGCCTTAACCCCGCGACATCCGTCCGTCCGCTGCGACACGTGTGCACATCCCCCTTGGGCGGTGACGTATGTGCGGATCGCTCGCCTGACCACCTCAACGGACCACGTCAACGTGCTGCCGTGGAGACTTCCCGCCGAGCTGGACGCATGTACTCTATATACATACGGTCTATCAAGACCAGGTCATCATCATGTCTATACTGATGCTAAAAAAAATAAAAAAAATAAAGATGGTCCTCTCCTCTCCTCTCCTCTACCTACCTGACTCTCGTTCGGTATTAACTTTTTTTAAACAATGATTATTTTAGGGTTTATCGAGTACATTTTCTACTCCCTCTGTTCGTAAATATAAATCTTTTAGATTTCACTCAAACTACATACAGATGCATATAGACATATTTTAAAGTGTAGATTCACTCATTTAAATATAAATCCTTATAAAGATCTAAGTATGAACTACATGCACAGCAAAATGAGTGAATCTACGCTCTAAATTAAGTCTATATATATCCGTATATAGTTCATACTAAAATCTCTACCAGACTTATATCTAAGAACAGAGTAAGTATATTTTTCTTTCTTCGACGGAGACGTTGATGCTTGTTGCACTCGACACGTCTTTTACCTGGAACTAGCAGGTGCATGATTTCACCACCGCACGTCGCCGTCTTCCAGTCCCTAGCCACCACGTGTGGACGCGCAGGCGAACGGCCAGGATCTGAGATTCCGTGCTGCCTTCCGCCGTCGATCGGATCGTGCCAGCTAGCCTGGCTGGCCGGAGACAGCCGGACGTCGCGGTCGTGGGCTCGCGGCACACGGAGACGAGCGAATGAGAGGTCTTCCTGCTGTGAGGGCCGGGGGCACGTACGCACGGATGCATTGTATATACAGCGTGCACACTCGCCGTCCGCCTCGGCTAATTTACTACTGCTACCTACGGTGAATTTTTTTTTTGCGGGGGGCTACCTACGGTGATTACTAAGCTCGTGGTGCTAACTGTGCGCGTAGATAAAAGCAGCACGCTAAAAACAAAACAATGAAAAACAATATAATAATTCGAAGAAGACACCATTTTGTCACTTGAATAGAGAACATAATTGGGAGAGAGAAAAATATCCCAAAAATATGGGAACAATTTGCTGTTGCGGTGCTACCTTGCGGTCGCCACGACCTTGGAAGCTCTGCCCTGCATTGCAGCATTTTTTGCCTTCCTGATGCATTGATACTCTTTTTTTTCCGAAGTGGTGATGCATTGATACTCGGGAGGAGGCGGCGAGGGCCGAGCGGGCGAGGCGATGCCGCAATGGGCTGCTAAAACACTAGAGTGCCGCCTCAATGTGTCTTCACTTCTATCTCGCCCAACTCGTGGCCGAATTGATGTTTTGTTTTTTATTTGTGGTGTTACTTCTACTGGTTTTATTTTCTTTCTATTTTTTCTTAATTTGTTCCAATTGTTCAATGTTAAAAAATTATTTTTATTTTAAAAATATATGAATTTTTTTATAATGGATAAATTTCATCTTTTTCAAAAAAAATCTAAATAAGAAACAAAAAAATCAAAGGAAAATAGAAAAACCAAGAACGCGAAATAACCAGCAACAACACTCGCTACATGAGCTAGCCCAGTCGAGGTGGGGTTGGGGGTGCGATTTGGCATAGTATTTCGCAAAGAGCGACATATAGGAGGTCCCACACAGGATGGCTATTTATTTCAATTTCTCAGTTAAACACTATATGACAAAAAGACACTATACGTGGACATACACATGTACTCCCTCCGTTCCTAAATAATTGTCTTTCTAGAGATTTCAACAGGTGACTACATACGGAGCAAAATGAGTGAATCTACACTCTAAAACATGTCTACATACATCCGTATGTTGTAGTCCATTTGAGATGGCTAGAAAGACAATTATTTGGGAACGGAGGGAGTATGTATGAGGATTTATTTTTGGGAAAATTTATGAATGTGTGAGCAAGACAAGATAGAGTGAGGGCCTTTAGCATTGACTGCTCCATTGTTGTACTCACCGTTGAGTCGGTCAGATCATGTCATCACTACTACACAAAGAAGTATACACATATCAGATATTCATACGTTCCCAAGGAATAATTTATATTGATACTTTTTTGTTTTTTGGGGGGGTTATATTAAATAAAACACAGGAAAACTTTCCTATACAATTCCAATCAATAAATGCCATTTGTTCAAAAGTGGGCCTCTTAGTTTTTTTTTCATCGCAATTTTCATTTCTTTTCAGGAAGAGTGGCTATGAGTTCAGATGATATAACGATGGGCATAACATGTCCGCACATGGGAGTGCAGTCCGCACATAAAATTGCAAAAAATATACGAAACACATAAATCATAGTAAAATAGGGGTTCTCTCAAGAAGAACTCGGCTAATTAGAAGACAAAAGTTGATAAAACATATTTAAAAACTGAGGAAATTTAAAAGGGAAAATATGAAACTAAAATTACAATTATTATGTTGCAAAACAAAAGTTGAGAAGACATATTAAAATCCTTTTTTAAGTTCGACCAAGTTTATGAAAAAATAAATCAACATTTATAAAATAAAATTAGTCTCATTAGATTCTTATAGAGTGTATTTTTTTGAACTTTTATAAAATTCCCCGTTTTGTTTTAGAATAATATTGTAATGAAATACGAAGGATAGGTGCTAAATGACTAATAGCACCAGCACAAAATCTCTGACTTTAGTCCCTCCGTTTTTCTTTTTGTCTGCATATAAAATTTGGTCAAAGTCAAACTTATCAACTTTGACTAAGATTATAGAAAAAATTATACTCCCTCCTTCTATCTATATAGGGCCTAATGCGTTTTTCGAGGCTAACTTTGACTGACCAAATATTAGAGCAATAATATATGACATGCAACTTACACAAAGCATACCTTTAAATTCGTGTGTGAAAGGAGCTTTCAATGATATAATTTCTATATTGTGCATGTCATGTATTATTAATCTTGTCAATAGTCAAAGGTGGTCTTAAAAAACACATTAGGCCCTATATAGATGGAAGGAGAGAGTATCAAGATTTAGAATATGAAATTAATATTATTAGATGCATCATGAAATTAATTTTCATACCGTATAGCTTTTGTATTATAGATGTTGATACTTTCTATTACAAAGTTGGTCAAATTTTATAAGTTTTACTTTAACTAAATATTGCAAACTAAAAAGAAACGGAGGGAGTATTTATTTTGGGCATTTGTATTTAACCATCCATCCAAATGGAAATGGTGCACCTTTGGTCTACATATTAGAAGGTCAACATATTTTAGACGCAGCTGAGTTTCCGATCAACAAGCGTCAAACGCGCGGAAGGGGCAAGTGTGTCCTCTGCCCGCTCTCCGCCGCAGGCAGCAGCAGAAACAGAGGAGGTTGAGCCCTCGCCGTCCGTTCCGCCACGTGAGGGCATCCCAGCCGTCGCAGCTAGTCCAGGTGCGTGGCCTGCTTACGTACACGTGCATGCATTACCCACATGGACTGTAGCGCTGACGCAGTTGATTTGTTCGTCGTCGTCTCCTCGGCCTCGACCACGTCAACGTGCAGCCTGCCCGACGGCGTACGTACGTGGCGAATTCTTTGCCAGGCTGGATACATCGATCGTCTACATGGACCAAGTCTTCCCCAAGAAGAAAGTCTTCTTCCTGTTCAGCTGAGTTTGATCCTCGAAGAAAGTCCTGTCTGCTCAAAAAGAAAAAAAAACCCTGTCTGCTCGAATCTCCTTCCGTTCAGCTGAGCCCGAGCCCCATGCCGGCGACTTTAAATCTTTCCTTTTTACAAATTTATTACTACTTAGTTTATTGGTCTTCATTGTATTTTGTGTCAAATTTTGATAATAAATTTAACTAATAAAATATTCATGCATGTCACCGAAAATTATATTATTGAAAACTATGTTCAAATAGGAATCTGAGGATACAATTTTTCTTGACATGCATTAATATTTTGTTAGTTAAATATTTAGTCAAAATCTGGCACAAATTATAAAGGGGACCAATAAACCAGGACGAAGGTAGTAGCGAGGAGTAGGTAATATTTTATGTTGAGATTCGAATGGTGCGTAATAGTCCCATTAGGGCATCCCAACCATGACCCGCAAATTTCCTCCCACATCCACCTGCGGATAGGGAACCAGTCAACAGACACGGATGCGGGAGGTCGCCATCCAACGCTAGTCGCATACATTTCAAACTCTTTTTCAGCAAACCGGATAAAATTCATGTAAATACGGCCGAATTTCATACAAACATGATTGATTTCGTACAAACCCGATGAGAACTGTTACATCTTGGACATAGTTTAACTAAAAAGGTAAAACCGCGTGCACATACGTTCGCGGGGAGCTCCACTCCCTGAGTCCCACGACGCAGATACACTACAGAAGTCTACGGCTGGCCTGAAGCGGCGAGTTGGTGAAGCATGCGCCGGCTTGGGGCAGCAACTTGCTCCGTCACTCGTATCCGCCGGGCTCGGCGGGCCACCCAGCTGGTTTTTATGCCGGACAGCTGTTCTTACTGCTCGTCAGATGCCTTCAAAAGAGTGGAGAAAACGATGAAAGGAAGAGATGAGGAGCGGCGGAGTCGTGCGATTCTTGCTCGATGTCTGTTCTCGTTTAAATAGAGGGCACACCAGAGTAGCTTGCCTGACGTTGCGTTTACTTGAACGGACATGTGGCCGTAGTAAGTTTCTTGGCTTCCACCCGGGTTAATGAAGGCGTTTGAATGCTCGAGAAGGCGTGTTCAGCCGGGCGTGCAGCAGGCGGCGCCCTCGGCCGGCGCGGCACTTCAATGGCGAAGGCAGTGAGAGGTCGCGTCCACCCTGAGCCGCCTTCAATGTGGAGCGGCGCGCTCTACAGCAGTATAAATGCTGGCAGCTAGCGACAGGCGGGAAGCGCGCATGGGAGGGTGAGGGGTTTTTGATGGGTCAGGGTGGTCAGAAGCGGACGTTACAATAGTCCGGACTCCCGTAAACCTCCTCACATATGTCTCTGTTTGCGGGAAAAAACGTGTCCGGACCTGTTGATTGACTTCTATCGTTTGGAAAGCACGGTTCGGATGGATGCTCGAGGTTTGCCGCTTGGCGTTGGAGATGCCGAACTCAATTTGCAGAGTGCTATATCGTGCGTGCATGCATGCATGTGTACTCACCCTATGCATGCATGCTATAGGGTGAGGCCAACTGCATGAGACACACAGCACTTAGGGGCAGGGTGTACACATACACGGGATCTTTCTCTTGTCTCTTTTGGTCCCGTCCCGTTTCGGTCTTGATTCCCTATACAAATACCAACATCAACCATCTCACAACTGCCAAATGCTAAAACTAACGGCCACAACTATCCAACGCAGACCACACACGCTTGACTCCAAACTCTTCGTGTTTTTTAAATTATTATTATTATTATTATTATTATTATTATTATTATTATTATTATTATTATTATAGTTGTTATTATTATTATGCCTTTGTTCCAGCTAACATGGAAGTAATTATTTTCTGACTCCAATGCTTATGCTTATAGCTGCCGCATATCAAGATTTTTCCAAAATTTTGACCGCTAGTTCCCAGTGGTGACTTAGAAATATTTATTTGCCGATCGCCGGATAAATAGCAAAAACGTTCTGATATTTGAGTCGAGTATTTGGGCTACAACAAATGAAACCATGTTATTAAAAAAACAAATGGATCCATGTGTGCTATTCAAGTGTGCATTGTTTGGTAAAAATGAAATAATGGCTATATATCGTGGAACCACTCAACAACATATAAGTTGCTTATATATAAGCTTAATAAATTAGTGTAGAGAGCAATTGATCGCAACTTGGTGCACGAGGGAGGAGGTCTTGTTTGGGGCTTTGGGTGCAGCATTTTCATCTACCAATTGTCAAATGCGCGCAACTTTCAACTGTGTGCCCGGTCGTGCATGCATGCGCGCACAAAAACGAAATCCTTGGACCCAGCAACATCCGTCCACCCGTCACGACGTGCGGGGACATCTGAGCCGTCCGTCGCGGCGCGCAAGATATCCACTTAGACGGACTGCGTCAACTAGTCGACCGCTCCTGCTGCTGGCCATGGGTACTTTTTGCCGTGGCACGCATAGCGTATGTGCAGTCTACATACACCGAGACCTCTTGTCGATCTACTCTCGTCCTGTTAAGATGAACTCAACATTCCAAATACTAGTAGTAAGATTTTTGTTAGGGTTTATCGATGGATTTTAGTATTTTACATTCGGCAAAACAAACTTGGCCTTATTTAATTTATGGCCGAGATAGATGTTCCTGTTTGCTGCACTTGGCACGTCTATTACTACTAGAAAGCCGGACAGAAGATATATATGGTTCACCGTCGCCGTCTCATCGTGGATGCACATCCATCTGTGGATGTACGGCCGCGATGGGATCCCGTGCTGCGGGCGGGCCAGCCGTGCCGTGCTATGCCGTCGGTGCATGCCAGCTAGCTGGCTGGCCGGAGACGGCCGTCGCCGTCGGCATCTCGGTCGCGGGAACGAACGAGTGGTCAGTCGTCGTGCTGTGGCGGGGGAACACAAACGCGGCGAGGTCTGGCCCCTCATCTTACGACCGGACCAGTCGAGTCCGATTATTACTGAGCAGGTTGCTCGCAGACGTACGTACTTGTAGTACTACTTACTGTAGAGTGTAGACCAGGTGCACAATGAGCCCGCGTCATCAGCCAGACTTTTCTTCCTAGTGGTGCCATGTAACATCACGTCCGTGACAGTAAGAATCCATTGAAGAAAATTACGACAACTGTAGCCCATTGAACAAACCCGTTGACACTTGACACAGTGTATCCCTTTCAACAAAACTACGTCTTCTCAACTAAGTAAAAAGAAAAACTAAAAAACTACCTCCCGGGGCACGTCAAAAACAGTTGGGTTTATCGAATCCGTTTATCACTATTATATGGTCCAGAGGTTGCTGTTTGTTGCACTCGACGCGGCTTTTACCAGGACTAGGTAATTACCCGTGCGTTGCAACGGGGTATATATGTTCTAATAGTTGAATACCAAGACCAATCTTGTCTTCTTTTTCTTTTTCTTTCACCCACTATCTTCATTTCTCCGCCTACTCAATCCAAGCTCGCCACCTTAGTCAATGATGCATCTCTCTCATAATCTATCCCTCCACCCCTACTCAAACGTACACTTCTTCTAAGGATGACAATGCCTCATATTTTGCTTCTATTATTGGGCATCCAACCAATTCATGTCGCCGTATTACCACAAGACTATAGGTGCATTATATTTGCCACCACATTAGAGGGAAATAATGTCTTGGAAATCGATCAATCATAGTCACGTGACAAACCGAGTTCTAATAGCTTTGAGCCATTTATTTTTCATATACATTTACTGTAATCAAGTAAGAACAATTAAATCATGGTTCCTTTTTTAGCAGAAATGTATTCAACGTTGTGAGCATCGATGGCAAGGAACTTTGACCCTTATTAGCTAAGATCTACCCCACATGCGCTTAAGATATTCAAATACAATGTTGTGTCATTGCTTCAGCTTCATTTAATTGTCATATTCTTTGTAGTACATTTTATCCAAATACAATATTATGCAATTTAACAATGAATTTGTTTACCAAAAAATTGAACAAAGCTTGTTAAAATCATTTTCATGAACCAAATAAATGCATACTCATCTTATAGTACAAGGAATTTTTGAATTAAGCATTTCTTATAGATTTACAAGTACACTGAAAAGTTCCGCTGATCACAAAGTTGTTGTGCTGGCCAAGCTCCTCCAGTTTTGGGCTCGCTACCGATGATGCAAAGGTTATCCCTCTGTCCATATTTCATAAACATAATTATGTAGAGATCATGCTTAGCTTCTTCAAATGCTTGTACTAATTAGAATGAGATTTTGTAAAGAAATTTCCAAGTCTTGGATTTAACCATGCTACATGCACAAAGAGTGAAATTTCTCTGTCGGATCAATCATACATGCATATGTTTCTCAATTAAAAACACAAAAAACTTATCTTGTTGCCGGAGGTGAATCCTTGTTTCCTGCTGATTGCCATCTCGGAGGAGTTCCATACAATTGCATGAAACAACATGAGATTCTTCACTGAACTAATGCGCTAGTTGTGGTGCAAGAGTCATGGCACGTTCCCTGCTGCAGAAAATATGAAGCATAGTGATCCATTTTCTATTGATCGTGGCGTAATGGACGACACGTTCCGTAGTGCCCTAGTGTTAGGAGGGAGATCGGGAGGAGTTGGGGAGAAGAATTTTACTGCATGCAGGAGGTGCACGATTTCCTTGGCTGTGTCCGCATGAGATCCTGGTAAACATAACAAAGCTTTCGCCGTGTCACGACCTCAGGCTACCAGCCAAGGGAGACCTCTAGGTGGAAGAGGCACCGACCATTCACAATTTGACCCACAAGAGTTTGTGGTTCCTCCATGCGAAGCACCAACCACAAAAAAAGGAACAAAGATAATTCACAGTCTAAAGGAAGCACGCACCAAACTCAACAGGATCCGACTGAATTCTTCATAATGACAGCCTAGTGCATGTCGACGTAACTGATGCAGTTGGCAACCTCCTCGATCCGTGGAAGAGCTGCGGCAATCTGCTCTAGCGCCAACGCCGGCCGCCTCCTTGAGGCCTTCATCCGCACTCCCTTTACGCGCGGGGCAGGGCGCCCCCTTGAGGCCTTCATCCGCACTCCCTTTACGCGTGGTTTGCTTCTAGGATGTTCTTGACACGCTCGAGCATGACGTTCCCGAGACGTCGCTTATTGTCCGCCTCCACGGCAGGACCGGCCTACGTCCGTGGTAAGATCCCGTATTATGTCGTCCCACTTCGTCCATCCCTCCTCTCATGATATATTTCACCCTTCCACCAATTTTCCCCCCTCTTGGTTTTCCATAAAAAAATATACTTTTTACCTGGTCGGACAAACCCAATCTTTGGTAACACAATCAATTTACCTGTGGTAATCAATCTCTTCTTTGGTAACGCAAATCACACAATAAATTTATATATGCTATAATGGCCCTCCCTCCTCTCTCGTATTTTCCATCCAAGCGCTGCAATCTACTTCCTCCGTTCCTAAATATTTGTCTTTCTAGAGATTTCAAATGGTCACCACATACGGATGTATATAGACATATTTTAGAGTGTAGATTCACTCATTTTACTCCGTATGTAGCTACCATTTAAAATCTCTAGAAAGACAAGTATTTAGGAACAGAGGGAGTACGTGAGAGGGGAGAAAATTGATTGAAAGAAGGAAGGAAATTGATGACCGTTTCAATGAAATAAGGAAGGAGAGATTGAACACCGTTTGATTGAAAAAAGGAAAGAGTTTGATGACCGTCATGAATGAATTGATTGCGTCTGGTTACCTTACGTGATGAGGTTAAAACCGGCAACCGGCAGGGAGAAAACCGGTGGAGGGGGGGGGGGGGGGGGGGGGGGGGGGAAGAAAATCGCTACAGGGGAGCGTACGAGAGGTTGGACGAAGAATGGGCGACGTAAGAGAGGAAACGGAACACTCCGCTCGTACGTCGCATTCGGCCCGTCGCAAGCTACCGCTTACGGGCGCGGTCCCCGTGGTGTCCTCTGCTGTTCATCCGTTCACCGTTCAAGCCAGCTAGCCTGGCTGGTGGCCGATGTCTGGGCGGAGGAGGACTGACGTCGCTGGCCAAGTGCAGCCCAGGTCCTGTGCTCTTCGGGGGTACCCGTGGACACGCGACGAGGTCAATAGGAAACTAATAAGCAAGAAAAATCAATATATCTACGCACGCACGGGCTGGCCGTCCAACTTACGGCATCTCCAACACCGACTTGTAAGTTTTCTTTCGCATTGCTACATGCAGAGGGAACTGGTCCGCAGACACAGATGTAAAAGCCCGTCATCTAACACTATCTGCATATATTCCTCGTAAAAAAAACACTATCTGCATATAATTCAAACATGATTTAAACAAATGGGACAAAATACATGGAAACCGGCTTGTTTTCATATAAATCATACGAAATTCATTACATTCAGACATATCTTGACTAACCCGACTCTGAACCTAATCTAAATGATGCCGACGTCCGTTCGCGTGTGAGTACAGTGAAATGAAGCTCCATCTCCGCCTTCAGGGTACGCTGTAGAACACCGCCCCCGCGTCGCCCCCGTCTCGGGCGACTCTGGCGGCTCTTCAAACCCTAGCCGCCAGGGTCACCACCACCTCCCTCCCTTCCCTCCGCCTCCGCCGGAGGACGCCGCTGGGCTAAGCCCGGGGGCCGACGGTGGTGGCGGAGGCTCTCCTCCCTGGATCGCGTCGGAGGGGGTGGGGCGGGACCTCCACACGCGTGACGGCGCGGCGGCGATCTGACCCATGGTGGCGTGACGGCATGCTCCGGGCGGAGGCCTTGGGCGGCGGCGTGAAGAGGGCACCGTGGAGGTCCGGGCTGGCCAGATCAGGATCCTGGGGCGGCGGCCCTGGGCGGCGGCGGCAGGTGAAGCTCGGGCTTCCCGCGGCGGCAAGGTGTGGTGCAGTCCATATCCAAGGCGGATCTGCGTTGGCGTGATACGTCTCCAACGTATTTATAATTTTTGATTGTTCCATGCTATTATATATTCTGTTTTGGATGTTTAATGGGCTTTATTATACACTTTTATATTATTTTTGGGACTAACCTATTAACCGGAGGCCCAGCCCAAATTGTTGTTTTTTGCCTATTTCAGTGTTTCGAAGGAAAAGAATATCAAACGGAGTCCAAACGGAATGAAACCTTCGGGAACGTGATTTTCGGAACAAACGTGATCCAGAGGACTTGGAGTGGACGTCAAGAAACGAACGAGGAGGCCACGAGGCAGGGGGCGCGCCTACCCCCCTGGGCGCGCCCTCCACCCTCGTGGGCCCCTCGTAGCTCCACCGACCTACTTCTTCCTCCTATATATACCTACGTATCCTGAAAACATCATATACGGAGCCAAAACCCTATTTCCACCGCCGCAACCTTCTGTACCCGTGAGATCCCATCTTGGGGCCTTTTTCGGCGCTCCGCCGGAGGGGGCATTGATCACGGAGGGCTTCTACATCAACACCATAGCCTCTCCGATGATGTGTCAGTAGTTTACCTCAGACCATCGGGTCCATAGTTATTAGCTAGATGGCTTCTTCTCTCTCTTTGGATCTCAATACAAAGTTCTCATCGATTCTCTGGGAGATCTATTCGATGTAATCTTCTTTTGCGGTGTGTTTGTCGAGATCCGATGAATTGTGGGTTTATGATCAAGATTATCTATGAAAAATATTTGATTCTCCTCTGAATTCTTCTATGTATGATTGGTTATCTTTGCAAGTCTCTTCAAATTATCAGTTTGGTTTGGCCTACTAGATTGATCTTTCTTGCAATGGGAGAAGTGCTTAGCTTTGGGTTCAATCTTGCGGTGCTCGATCCCAATCGATGAGGGGAAACGACACGTATTGTATTGTTGCCATCGAGGATAAAAAGATGGGGTTTATATCATATTGCATGAGTTTATCCCTCTACATCATGTCATCTTCCTTAAAGCGTTACTCCGTTCTTATTAACTTAATACTCTAGATGCATGCTGGATAGCGGTCGATGTGTGGAGTAATAGTAGTAGATGCAGGCAGGAGTCGGTCTATTTGTCACGGACGTGATGCCTATATACATGATTATACCTACATATTCTCGTAACTATGCTCAATTCTATCAATTGCTCGACAGTAATTCGTTTACCCACCGTAATATTTATTCTATCTTGAGAGAAGCCACTAGTGAAACCTATGGCCCCGGGGTCTATTTTTCATCATATTAATCTCCCGTTATTTTTATTACCGTTTACCTTGCAATCTTTACTTTTACTCTTTAGCATAAAAATACCAAAAATATTATCTTATCATCTCTATCAGATCCCACTCTCATAAGTGACCGTGAAGGGATTGACAACCCCATTATCGCATTTGTTGCGAGGTTCTTATTTGTTTGTGTAGGTGCGCGGGACTCGAGCGTGGTCTCCTACTGGATTGATACCTTGGTTCTCAAACTGAGGGAAATACTTACGCTACTTTACTGCATCACCCTTTCCTCTTCAAGGGAAAACCAACGCAGTGCTCAAGAGGTAGCACGGCGATCTCGTGGTTTTGCCACGGATTAGTTCCGATCAGAGACGGTGATGAGCGTGCGGGATCCATCTCGGCGGCTCTCGCGGTTTGGCGAGGTGGGGTGGGAGTCCTCCTCCCAGGCTCCAGTGGTGGCGCATTCAGGCAGTGGTCGGTGTGTCAGGGCTCCTACGGTGGCACTGCTGTTGTGGTTGGTCGCCGGATCTAGGCGGCTAATCTAGGGCTTTGAAGGCGGCCGAGACAGTGCACAGGTTGTCGGGTGGATTTCTTGGGACGGATCCGAGTGAAAACTTGGTCTTCAGTCGTTGGCCGGAGCCGGTGATGACGATGCCCTTATCATCGTTTCCTTCATGAAGGAATCATCGAGGTACAAATCCCAAATGTTGGGGAACGCAGTATTTCAAAAATTTACCTACGATCACGCAAGATCTACCTATGTGATGCATAGCAACGAGCAGGAGAGTGTGTCCACGTACCCTCGTAGACCGAAAGTAGAAGCGTTAAGTAACGCGGTTGATATAGTCAAACGTCCTCGCGATCCAACCGATCAAGTACCGAACGCACGGCACCACCGCGATCTGCACACGCTCAGCTCGGTGACGTCCCTCGAACTCTTGATCCAGCTGAGGCCGAGGGAGAGTTTCGTCAGCACGAGAGCGTGATGATGGTGATGATGAACTTACCGACGCAGGGCTTCACCTAAGCACTACAACGATATGACCGAGGTGGAAATATGTGGAGGGGGCACCGCACACGGCTAAGAATCAACTTGTGTGTCTATGGGGTGACCCCTTCCCCGTATATATAGGAGTGAAGGAGGGGGAGGCCGGCCTCCTATGGCGCGCCCCAAGGGGGGGATTCCTACTCCTTCTAGGAGTAGGTTTCCCCCCTTTCCTAGTCCAACTAGGAGGGGGAAGGAAGGGAAGAGGGGGAGAAAGGGAAGAGGGAGAGAAAGGAAAGAGGGGCCGACCCCCTCCCCAATTCGGATCGGGCTTGGGGGGCGCGTGCCTCCCACTTGGGGCGCGTGCCTCCCACTTGGCCGCCTCCTCCTCTCTTCCACTAAAGCCCATTAAGGCCCATTAACGCCACGAGGTAACCCCTCGGTACTCCGGGAAATGCCCGAACTCATCCGAAACCTTTCCGGTGTCCAAACATAACCTTCCAATATATCAATCTTCATGTCTCGACCATTTCGAGACTCCTCGTCATGTCCATGATGAGATCCAGGACTCCAAACAACCTTCGGTACATCAAAACACATAAACTCATAATACCGATCGTCATCGAACGTTAAGCGTGCGGACCCTATGGGTTCGAGAACTATGTAGACATGACCGAGACTCATCTCCAGTCAATAACCAATAGAGGAACCTGGATGCTCATATTGGCTCCCACATATTCTACGAAGATCTTTATCGGTCAAACCGCATAACAACATACGTTGTTCCCTTTGTCATCAGTATGTTACTTGCCCGAGATTCGATCGTCGGTATCTCAATACCTAGTTCAATCTCGTTACCGGCAAGCCTCTTTACTCGTTCCGTAATGCATCATCCCGTAACTAACTCATTAGTCACATTGCTTGCAAGGCTTATAGTGATGTGCATTACCGAGAGGGCCCAGAGATACCTCTCCGAAAATCGGAGTGACAAATCCTAATCTCGATCTATGCCAACTCAACAAACACCATCGGAGACACTTGTAGAGCATCTTTATAATCACCCAGTTACGTTGTGACGTTTGATAGCACACTAAGCTAACAGATGGGTTGATAGGAGAAGACCATAATTAAATTGTTGAAGTGGCTCTTATATGCATTATTGTTGATTTAACAAAGAGCCCATATTTCCTTGTCTTCTCCTGTTTTTTGAATGCTTGCAGATTCCAGCTTAGTCCAATGCACGTGCACTCTTATTATTATTCACATCGTTCAGTCATGCAAGTGAAAGTCAATTATGACGATATATGATGGACTGACTGAGATGAGAAAAGCTGGTATGAACTCGGCCTCTCTTGTTTTTGTAAATATGATGAGTTCATTGTTCCTGATTCAGCCTATTATGAATAAACATGTTTGCAATGACAATTAGATATCATAGTTGCTTGTGCCATGCTTGATTAGCTATGAGTTATCATGGTTTACCTTGCGTGCCAACATGCTATTAAAATGGTTGTGATGTGGTATGATGGGGTGGTATCCTCCTTTGAATGATTTAAGTGACTTGACTTGGCACATGTTCACACATGTAGTTGAAACAAATCAACATAGCCTTCACGATATTTATGTTCATGGTGGATTATATCCTACTCATGCTTGCATCCAATGTTTATTAATTTTAATGCATGTTCATGACTGTTGTCGCTCTCTAGTTGGTCGCTTCCCAGTCTTTTGCTAGCCTTCACCTGTACTAAGCGGGAATACTGCTTGTGCATCCATTCCCTTAAACCCCAAAGTTATTCCATATGAGTCCACCATACCTTCCTATATGCGGTATTTACCTGCCGTTCCAAGTAAATTTGTATGTGCCAAACTCTAAACCTTCAAATAAACATTTTGTTTTGTATGCTCGAATAGCTCATGTATCAACTAGGGCTGCCCTTATCTTCCATGTTAGGCGGGTTATTCTTAGAGGAGTGGACTCCGCTCCTCACTCACGAGAAAATGGCTGGTCACTGGGATGCCCAGTCCCATGCTTTATGCAAACTAAATCAAAATAATTGCAAACAAAACTCCCCCTGGGACTGTTGCTAGTTGGAGACACTCGGTTTTTCGAGCAAGTCATGAATTGATGCTTGTTGGTGGAGGGGGAGTATAAACTTTACCATTCTGTTTGGGAACCGCCTATAATGTGTGTAGCATGGAAGATATCGCCATCTCTTAGTTGTTATGTTGACAATGAAAGTATGCCGCTCAAAATATTATTTATCTCTATTTCAAAACCGAGCTCTGGCACCTCTAAAAATACCGGCTTCCCTCTGCGAAGGGCCTATCTATTTACTTTTATGTTGAGTCACCACCCTCTTATTAAAAAGCACTAGCTGGAGAGTGCAACAGTTATTTGCATTCATTACTATTAATTTATATTGGGTATGACTATGATTGGATCTCTTTTACCATGAATTACAGTGTCTAGTCAGTCCTTGATCTTTAAAGCTTCTCTGCATTTATGTTTTGCGGTCTCAGAAAGGGCTAGCGAGATACCATCTTGTTATATTATATCATGATTGTTTTGAGAAAGTGTTGTCATCCGAGATTTATTATTATGACTCGCTAGTTGATTATGCTATTGATATGAGTAAACATGACACCTAGGAGTTATTGCAAATGTGGTTAGTCATAATCTTTGCTGAAAACTTGAATGCTGGCTTTACATATTTACAACAACAAGAGCAAACAGAGTTTGTAAAAGTCACTTTCAGTTTGTCAACTGAATTGCTTGAGGACAAGCAAAGGTTTAAGCTTGGGGGAGTTGATACGTCTCCGTCGTATCTACTTTTGAAACACTTTTGCCCTTGTTTTGGACTCTAACTTGCATGATTTGAATGGAACTAACCCGGACTGACGCTGTTTTCAGCAGACTTTCCATGATGTTATTTATGTGCAGAAACAAAAGTTCTCGCAATGACCTGAAACTTCACGGAACGTCTATTTGGAATTAATAAAAAATCCTTGCCAAAGATGAAGACCAGGGGCCCACACCCTGTCCACGAGGGTGGGGGCACGCCTGCCACCCTAGGTCGCGCCCCCCTACCTTGTGGGCCCCATGGAGCTCCTCCGACGCCAACTCCAACTCTATATATTTGCTTACAGGGAGGAAAAAAATCAAGGAATAGAAGTCATCGCGTTTTACGATACGGAGCCGCCGCCAAGCCCTAAAACCTCTCGGGAGGGCTGATCCGGAGTCCGTTCGGGGCTCCGGAGAGGGGGATTCGTCGCCGTCGTCATCATCAACCATCCTCCATCACCAATTTCATGATGCTCACCGCCGTGTGTGAGTAGTTCCATCTTAGGCTTGCCGGACGGTGATGGGTTGGATGAGATCTATGATGTAATCGAGTTAGTTTTGTTAGGGTTTGATCCCTAGTATCCACTATGTTCTGAGATTGATGTTGCTATGACTTTGCTATGCTTAATGCTTGTCACTAGGGCCCGAGTGCCATGATATCAGATCTGAACCTATTATGTTTTCATGAATATATGTGAGTTCTTGATCCTATCTTGCAAGTCCATAGTCACCTACTATGTGTTATGATCCGGCAACCCCGAAGTGACAATAATCGGGACCACTTCCGGTGATGACCATATTTTGAGGAGTTCATGTATTCACTATGTGCTAATGCTTTGTCCCGGTTCTCTATTAAAAGGAGGCCTTAATATCCCTTAGTTTCCATTAAGACCCCGCTGCCACGGGAGGGTAGGACAAAAGATGTCATGCAAGTTCTTTTCCATAAGCACGTATGACTATATTCGGAATACATGCCTACATTACATTGATGAATTGGAGCTAGTTCTGTGTCACCCTATGTTATGACTGTTACATGATGAACCACATCCGGCATATTTCTCCATCACCGATCCAATGCCTACGAGCTTTTCCCATATTGGTTCTCGCTTATTTACCTTTTCGTTGCTACTGTTACAATCACTACAAAACACCAAAAATATTACTTTTGCTTCCGTTACTTCTGTTACCGTTACCACTACTACCATATTACTTTGCTACTAAATACTTTGCTGCAGATATTAAGGCCCCGTTCGGATGCTGTCCTGCTCCTAGCTTCCTCGACTCCGCGCTGGAGCCAGCCCGAACGCCACGGCTCTGAGAAGACCGATTCACGGAGCGAAGTCCCCTCGTAGTGCAAAAAAGAGAAGCTGGTCGAGCCCAGCTCTCAAAAATCGAAGAAGCTGGAGTTGGGGATTATTACACGATATGCCACCGCCAAGTGACCAGGGGGCAGTGTACCGGTTCGCTCGACTTGTTCTTTCTCCTCGATACGTTGCTATTCCATCGAAACCTGGCCTGCCTTTCCTTTGAACAGGCCTAAAGCAAGTTTATTGGGCTATCAGCCCAACTAACCAACTGGAAGTGGAAGCTGGCCTCCCGAACAGTTTCTCGTGAGCCAGGTTTTGTACGAGAAGTAGAATTTGGTAGGAGGAGCGGAAGCTGGCTATTTGGAGAAGTTGGACAACATCCGAACGGGGCGTAAGTTATCCATGTGTGGTTGAATTGACAACTCAACTGCTAATACTTGAGAATATTCTTTGGCTTCCCTTGTGTCGAATCAATAAATTTGGGTTGAATACTCTACCCTCGAAAACTGTTGCGATCCCCTATACTTGTGGGTTATCACACTACTCTTCCTCACTCTCGGAGGCACCCGCGGACGTGCCAGCTTCGTGGTCATGGTGGTGGGGCGCGGCCGTGGCGGAGCTCCTCCTCGTCTTCGCTCTTGCCAAACGCCTCATCCGCCATCTCGTCCATCTCCCTGTAGGCACCCTATAAATACGACTGATACTGGATGTACTACCTGCGGTCGCGGCATATTTCGTGGGCGGTGAGGTAGGAGTCGATCAGTGCAATGTCGGCCGGCTAGAGTAGAGATCAGAGATGAGTCCAGATGACGCAATGTCGAATTGTGTGGAAGCGAATAAGAAAGAAGTGTGCAAGTTCGAGAAGGCAATTGAGAAAATCAACAATGTCCAAAATGAAGACGTAAAAAAAATTAATTCAAGTAGTGGGTGCAGTTATGAAAGCTTGATTTCTATTAAAATGTCCAATTGTGGTTCTAATTTTTTTAATTTTTAGTGAAGAATTAGTGAATTATGTACTTTGATGTATCAAGATGTCGTTCAACGAAATAAAAACATGGTGGAGTGCATTTCGGTGAGAAAAACCCATTTTGGCAAAAAAAATACTCCACTAAATGTAGGAGATCGACTAGGTCTAGTCAAAATTTAGTGGAGTAAAAATAATCCACTAAGCTTTACTCGGCCAGATACTCTACTTTTTAGGATCGACGAGAGATGTTCTTAGGCCCCGTTCGCTTTGCAGGATTTGTGGAGGAATTTCGAAGGAACACTGTTTATGAAGGTTTTCTTTCCTTTACATCATTCGGAATGCTGGAAACATATACAGTAAAGCAGAGGAAACCTGCTCTTACAGTGCCCGTTTCAAAGGAATCCTAACATCCACCTCTAGCTCATTTTTCTCGCGGAAGACCAAGGCAAGGCACTCTGCCCGTCGCTTGTCAGGGGATTTAAAAAATTGGACGTGTGACGTGGTGAGGTGAGAGATAGAGGTAAAGCTGCTATGCTTCATTAAAAAAGGCTGAATACTACTCGTTGCCCAGTGCTTCCCCATGGCTTATACGTTGGTCTTCCGAACACCCATTCTAAGAACTTTATTGTGTTATTTGTTTCAGCGTTTAGCACATACAACCCTGTTTGGTTCCTACATTTTCTCTGCTTCCTATGTTTTGTATTCCTATGAACCGAACGGAGCCTCAGTAGACAATGATCCCCCGATAAAAACAAAAGCAAAAAAGAGGGGATGTCCTAAAGAAAAACCATCCTAATCGGCTCCTTCTCCGCCGGTTAGGGGATCTGGCACCCATGCGCAAGCAACAATAGGCCAGCCCAACAGATGGGCAAGCGATGGCTTGCTATCTCTTGAGCTTGCGTTGGTTTTTTTCTTGAAGAGAAAAGAGTGATGCAGCAAAGTAAAGTAAGTATTTCCCTCAGTTTTGAGAACCAAGGTATCAATCCAGTAGGAGACAACGCGCAGACCAACGAATACCTGCACAAACAAACACCAACTTACACCCAACGCAATAAAGGGGTTGTCAATCCCTTCACAGTTATTTGCAACGTGAGATCTGATAGAGATGGATAAACGGTAAAGTAATGTTTTTGGTATTTTTGGTTTATGGAACAAAAAATAAAAGATTGCAAAGAAATTAAATAGGAAACTGAGCTTGTAGGGGGCCATAGGTTTCACTAGAGACTTCTCTCAAGATAAAAATTATTACGATGAGTGAACAAATTACTATTGTGCAATTGATAAAAAAGCGCAAAGTTATGACGATATGTAAGGCAATGATCATGAATATAGGCATCACGTCCGTGTCAAGTAGACCGAAACGATTCTGCATCTACTACTATTACTCCACACATCGACTGCTATCCAGCATGCATGTAGAGTATTAAGTTCATAAAGAACGGAGTAACACCTTAAGCAAGATGACACGATGTAGAGGAATTAACGCAAGCATTATGATGAAAACCCCATCTTTTTATCCTTGATGGCAACAATACAATACGTGTCGATTCCCCTTCTGTCACTAGGATCGAGCACCACAAGATTGAACCCAAAACTAAGCACTTCTCCCATTGCAAGAAAACCAATCTAGTTGGCCAAACCAAATCGATAGTTCAAAAAGATGTGCAAAGATATCAAATCATGCATATAAGAATTCAGAGAAGATTCAAATAATATTCATAGATAAGCTGATCATAAATCCACAATTCATCGGATCTCGACAAACACACCGCAAAAGAGTATTATATCGAATAGATCTCCAAGAACATCGAGAAGAACTTTTTATTGAGAATCAAAGAGAGATAAAAAGCCATCTAGCTACTAGCTATGGACCCGTAGGTCTGTGGTAAACTACTCACGCTTCATCGGAGAGGCAATGGTGTTGATGTAGAAGCCCTCCATGATCAAATCCCACTCCGGCAGGACACCGAAAAAGGCCCCAAGATGGGATCCCACGGGTACAGAAGGTTGCGGCGGTGGAAAAGTGGTTTTGAGGCTCTCCTAGAAGTTTTTGGGGTATTTGAGAATATATAGGAGGAAGATCTAGGTCAGGGGGGTCACCAAGGGGCCCACAAGGTCGGCGGCGCGCCCTCCACCCTTGTGGCCGCGCTGACTTGCACTCCAAGTCTCCTGAGTGTCTTCTGGTCCAAGAAAAATAATCACGAAAGTTTTATTCCGTTTGGACTCCGTTTGGTATTCCTTTTCTGCGAAACTCAAAAACAAGGAAAAAACAGAAACCGACGCTGGGCTCTAGGTTAATAGGTTAGTCCCAAAAATCATATAAAATAGCATATTAATGCATATAAAACATCCAAAACAGATAATATAATAGCATGGAACAATGAAAAATTATAGATACGTTGGAGACGTATCAAGCATCCCCAAGCTTAATTCCTGCTCGTCCTCGAGTAGGTAAATGATAAAAACAGAATTTTTGATGTGGAATGCCACCTAACATATTTATCCATATAATTCTCTTTATTGTGGCATGAACGTTCAGATCTGTAAGATTCAAAACAAAAGTTTAATATTGACATAAAAACAATAATACTTCAAGCATACTAACGAAATAATTATGTCTTCTCAAAATAACATTGCCAAAGAAAGCTTATCCCTACAAAATCATATAGTCTGGTTATGCTCCATCTTCATCACACAAAACATTCAAATCATGCACAATCCCGATGACAAGCCAAGCAATTGTTTCATACTTTTGATGTTCTCAAACCTTTTCAACTTTCACGCAATACATGAGCATGTGCCATGGACATAACACTATAGGCGGAATCACTACAGGAATCAATTAATTTGCCGTTTGTGGCTCATAGACGGCAAAGGCCTAAATCCAGACGGCAAAGATTTTGCCGTCAGAAAGCAGACGACAAACTCATACGACAAAGATAAGTCGGCAAAGAGAACTTTGCCGTCGGCATTTTATAGGACAGATGGCAAAATCTTTGCCGTCAGCTAAACAGACACTTTGCCGTCTGCTTTTTATCGGCCAGACGGCATAGTTTACATCGTTGCCGTCAACCGAATTTGTGTTTTGGCCATCAGCCCAACCAAGTTACAGACAACAAATCCATTTTATTTAGTAAAAAAAACTCGCTCCTGCCCGAGGCCGCTGCCCTGCCCGGCCTCGTCCGTCCTTTCCAGGACACGCGTGCGCCGGCCACCCTGCCATGTTGCGCCTGCCGTCGTGCTAGGCCGCACCCGCCGCCCTGCTAGTGTTCCACCCACGCCGATAGCGCCCATGCCCTCCCTACTTCGTCCCCGCCGCCGGCGGGCCGCGCCCACGCTCGCCACCATGGCCCTGTCCCTGTGGTCGGTGGTGAGGTCGTCCGTGCGGCGTCATCGTCGAGGTCGCCCCCGTGGTCATCGGTGAGGTCGTCCGCGCGGCATCACCGTCGAGGTCGCCCCCGTGGTCGACGTTGAGGTCGTTGGAAGAGAGAGGGAGGTGCCTGCAGGGCCTCGATGGTGCGACTAGTGGTTCGATGCACGCGGACGCGGGCAGTGCTTGACGGCGCGCCGGCTGTGGGCACAGTAGCGCCCGCGCGGCGCGGAGGCTGTCGGCGGCGCGCGGTGGCGGTCGGTGCTCGGCGGCGCGTAGAGGCGGTGGCGCGTGGAGGCGGGCTCAGGCAACGGCGGCTACTGGTGCATCGGGCCAGAGAGAGGAAAGTGCGGGCAGAGGAGAAGAGAGAGACGAACGAGGGGAGAGGATAACACACGATCTGGGTGTGGTGGGCCAGTGTGTGGGGGCGTGCGTGGGTGGTGGTGGGCAAGTGGGTGCGGGCGTGCGTGGGTGGGTTGGGGCGCGCACGGTGAGAAAGAGAGAGGTGGGTGCGGGTGGCCCAGATCGTGCCATGTCATCAATCCGTGTGCTGTGTTTCTTCTTTGCTGTCTGTTTTTTTATTTACGAACGACAAAGTGCTCATTTTGCCGTGTGTAAATAAAAATACAGACAACAAAGGTCTTTTCCGTCTGTCTTTTTATTTACATATGGCAATGTAGTCTTTGCCGTCTATCTTCTTTTTTACAACGGCAAAGTAAGCACTTTGCCATCTGTTATTTTCTTTGCCATCTGTATTTTTATTTATAGACAGCAAAGTATGTTTCGCCGTCAGCCGTTCTTTGCCGTCAGCATCTGTCGGAAAAATTGCTCTTTGCCGTCTGTCCCGATGAAAAGCTGACGGCAAAGGACAGTACTGACGGCAAATCTCCTGTTTCCCGTAGTGAATAGACGGTGGTTGCGGAGAAGACAAAAAGAAGAAGATAGTCTCACGTCAACTAGGCGTATCAAAGGGCTATGGAGATGCTCATCAATAGATATCAATGCGGGTGAGTAGGGATTGCCATGCAACGGATGCATTAGAGTTATAAGTTATGAAAGCTCAAAAAGAAAACCAAGTGGGCGTGCATCCAACTTGCTTGCTCATGATGACCTAGGGTGTTTTGAGGAAGCCCATCGTTGGAATATACAAGCCAAGTTCTATAATGAAAAATTCCACTACATATGAAAGTGATATCATAGAAGACTCTCTATCATGAATATCATGGTGCTACTTTGAAGCACAAGTGTGGCAAAAAGGATAGTAACATTGTCCCTTCTCTCTTTTTTCTCTCATTTTTTTCTTTTCTCTTTTTTGGGCCTTCTCTTTTTTTATTTGGCCTTTCTCTTTTTTTCCCTCACATGATACAATGCTCTAATAATGAAGATCATCACACTTCTATTTACTTACAACTCAAAAATTACAAGTCGATGCTAGAACAAAAATATGACTCTATGTGAATGCCTCCTGTGGTGTACCGGGATGTGCAATGAATCAAGAGCGACATGTATATAAAAATGATGAATGGTGGCTTTGCCACAAATACGATGGCAACTACATGATCATGCAAAGCAATATGACAATGATGATGCGTGTCATAATAAAACAGAACGGTGGAAAGTTGCATGGCCATATATCTCGGAATGACTATGGAAATGCCATAATAGGTAGGTATGGTGGCTGTTTTGAGGAAGGATATGTGGTGGGTTTATTGTACCGGCGAAAGTTGCGCGGTATAAGAGGGGCTAGCAATGGCGGAATGGTGAGAGTGTGTATAATCCATGGACTCAACATTAGTCATAAAGAATTCACATACTTATTGCAAAAAATCTATTAGTCATTGAAACAAAGTACTACGCGCATGCTCCTAGGGGGATAGATTGTTAGGAAAAAACCATCGCTCGTCCTCAACCGTCACTCATAAGGAAGACAAACAAAAAACATCTCATGCTCCAACTTCGTTACATAACGGTTCACCATACGTGCATGCTATGGGACGCATAAACCTTAACACAAGTATTTCTCAAATTCACAATTACTTACTAGCATGACTCTAATATCACCATCTTCATATCTCAAAACAATCATAAGGAATCAAACTTCTCATAGAATTCAATGCACTTTATATGAAAGTTTTTATTATATCCCTCTTGGATGAATATCATATTAGGACTAATTTTATAACCAAAGCAAATTACCATGCTGTTTAGAGACTCTCAAAATAATATAAGTGAAGTACAAGAGTTCATCATCAATTTCTATAAAATAGAATCACCGTCATGCTCTAAAATGATATAAGTGAAGCACTAGAGCAAATTTTGCTAGCTCAAAAGATATAAGTGAAGCACATGGAGTATTCTAATAAATCATGATTTATGCGTGTCTCTCCCAAAAGGTGTGTACAACAAGGATGATTGTGGCAAACTAAAAAGCAAAGACTCAAATCATACAAGACGCTCCAAGCAAAACACATATCATGTGGTGAACAAAAATATAGCCTCAAGTAAAGTCACCGGTAGACGAAGACAAAAGAGGGGGCGCCTTACCGGGGCATCCCCAAGCTTAGGCTGTTGCCACTCCTTATTCCATAGTCCATCAAATCCTTACCCAAAACTTGAAAACTTCACAACACAAAACTCAATAGAAAATCTCGTAAGCTCCATTAGTATAAGAAAATAAATCACCACTTTTAGTAATGTTGTGAACTCATTCTTCATTTATATTGGTGTAATATATATTGTATTCCAACTTTTCCATGGTTCATACCCCCCGAGACTAGCCATAGATGCCTCAAAATAAGCAAACAACACGCGAAAAACAGAATTTGTCAAAAACAGAACAGCCTGTAGTAATCTGAATACTTTGCATACTTCTGTAACTCCAAAAATCCTGAAAACTTAGGACGTCCTAGGCAATTTGTATATCAATCTACTGTAAAAAATTCAGGATTTTATCACCTGTGATTTTGAAAAATTCTGGGACTGAGCACAAAGTTTCTGTTTTTTCAGCAAGATCAAATCAACTATTACCGTAAGCTATCCCAAAGGTCTTACTTGGCATAAACACTAACTAAACACAAAACCACATCTAACCAGAGGCTAGATGAAATATTTATTGCAAAACAGAACCTAAAAAGCAAAAACAAAAATGAAATTTGGTTGCCTCCGAACAAGCGCTATCGTTTAACGCCCTAGCTAGGCATAAAGCACGGATAGATCTAAGTGTTATCAATACATAAGTGTATCTCATTATAGATTCATAAGGCAATTAAATTTTCTTTCTAGGGAAGTGTTCCATGCCTTTCCGTAACGGAAATTGAAATCTAATGTTTCCTTCTTTCATATCAATAGTTGCACCAATAGTTCTAAGGAAAGGTCTACCAAGAATGAAAGGACATGTAGGATTGCAATCTATATCAAGAACAATGAAATCTATGGGCACATAATTCCTATTTGCAACAATAAGAACATTATTAATTCTTCCCATAGGTTTCTTAATAGTGGAACCCGCAAGATGCAAATTTAAGGAACAATCATCAAATTCACGGAAAGCTAACACATCACATAAAGTTTTCGGAATCGTGGAAACACTAGCACCCAAATCACACAAAGCATGGCATTCATAATCTTTAATCTTAATCTTAATAGTAGGTTCCCACTCATCATAAAGTTTTCTAGGGATAGAAACTTCCAATTCAAGCTTTTCTTCATAAGATTGCATCATAGCATCAACGGTATGTTTCGTAAAAGCTTTGTTTTGATTATAAGCATGAGGAGAATTCAACATGGATTGCAACAAGGAAATACAATCTATTAAAGAACAACTATAATAATTAAATTCCTTGAAATCCAAAATAGTGGGTTCATTGCTATCTGAAATTTTGACCTCTCCAATCCCTCTTTTATCAATTTTTGCATCAAGATCTAAAAACTCCGAATCATTGGGGCGCCTTCTAACTAAAGTTGACTCATCTCCAGTCCCATATTTATCAAGATTTACATTGGATAACAAAGATTCAATGGGAGTCACATCAATCACTTTAAGATCTTCATCATTATTCTCACGGAAACTAGAAGAACACGCTTTTATAAACAAATCTTTTTTAGCGCGCATCTTAGCGGTTCTTTCCTTGCACTCATCAATGGAAATTCTCATGGCTTTTAGAGACTCATTGATATCATGCTTGGGTGTAATAGATCTAAGTTTCAAAGAATCAGCATCAAGACAAATTATATCCACGTTCCTAGCCAAACCATCGATCTTAAGCATTTTTTCTTCAATCAAAGCATTGAAATTCTTTTGCAAACTTATAAATTCTTTAACACTATTCTAAAATTCAGAGGGCATCTTATTATAATTTCCATAAGCATTGTTGTAGGAATTACCATAATTATTAGAGGAATTACTAGGAAACGGCCTAGGATTAAAATTACCTCTATATGCGTTATTACCAAAATTGTTCCTACCAACAAAATTCACATCCATAGATTCATTATTGTTTTCAATCAAAATGGACAAAGGCATATCATTAGGATCAATAGGAGCACTCTTTTTAGCAAACAATTTCATAAGCTCATCTATCTTTTCACTCAAAACATTAATCTCTTCAATTGCATGGACCATTTTACTAGTGGAAGATCTTTTGGTATGCCATTGAGAATAATTAACCATAATATTATCTAGGAGTTTAGTAGCTTCTCCAATTTCCATATAAGTGCCTCCCGCGGCCGAATCTAACAGATTTCTAGAAGCAAAATTCAATCCGGCATAATTTTTTTGTATAATCATCCACAAATTCAAAGCATGAGTAGGGCAATTTCTAATCATCAATTTCATCCTCTCCCAAGATAGTGCAACATGTTCATGATCAAGTTGCTTAAAATTCTTGATATCGTTCCTAAGGGAGATGATCTTAGCGGGAGGAAAATACTTGAAATAAAAGCATCTTTACACTTGTTCCATGAATCAATACTATTTCTAGGCAAAGATGAAAGCCAAGTTTGAGAACAATTTCGAAGTGAGAACGGAGATAGCTTCAATTTAACAATATCATTATACACATATTTTTTATTTTGCATATCACACAAATCAACAAAATTGTTAAGATAGGATGCGGCATCTTCATTGGGAAGGCCGGAAAATTGATCCTTCATAACAAGATTCAACAAAGCGGTATTAATTTCACAAGATTCCGCATTAGCATCGGGAGCAATCGGAGTACTAATAAAATCATTATTATTGGTGTTGGAAAAGTCACACAATTTGGTATTATCTTGAGCCATCGTGACAAAGCAAGCAATCCAACACAAGAGCACGCAAAAAGCAAGCGAAGAAGACGAACGGAAGAGGGGCGAAGAAAAGGAGAATCTTTTCAAAAATCATTTTAGAAGTGGGGGAGAGGAAAACAAGAGGCGGATGGCGAATAATGTAATGCGAGGGATGAGAGTTTATGATGGGTACTTGGTATGTCTCGTCTTGGCGTAGATCTCCCCGGCAACGGCGCCAGAAATTCTTCCTGCTACCTCTTGAGCTTGCGTTGATTTTTCCCTTGAAGAGGAAAGGGTGATGCATCAAAGTAGAGTAAATATTTCCCTTGGTTTTGAGAACCAAGGTATCAATCCAGTAGGAGACAACGCGCAAGCCACCAAATACCTGCACAAACAAACACCAACTTGCACCCAACGCGATAAAGGGGTTGTCAATCGCTTCACGGTTATTTGCAACATGAGATCTGATAGAGATGGATAAACGGTAAACTAATATTTTTGGTATTTTTGGTTTATGGAACGGAAAGTAAAAGATTGCAAAGAAAGTAAATAGGAAACTTGCAATTTGGGTTTGTTGCATCAATTATACTGTAAGGGGTTCCCTTACAGTCTTTCTGTCAAAAAAAAAGTAAATAGGAAACTGAAATTGTAGATCGGAAACTAGTATGAAGGAAAATAGACCCGGGGGCCATAGGTTTCACTAGAGGCTTCTCTCAACATAGAAATTATTACGGTGGGAGTACAAATTACTGCCGAGCAATTGATAGAAAAGCGCAAAGTTATGATGATATCTAAGGCAATGATCATGAATATAGGCATCACGTCCGTGTCAAGTAGACCGAAACGATTCTGCATCTACTACTATTACTCCACACATCGACCGCTATCCAGCATGCATCTAGAGTATTAAGTTCATAAAGAACGGAGTAATGCCTTAAGCAAGATGACATGATGTAGAGGAATTAATTCAAGCATTATGATGAAAACCCCATCTTTTTATCCTCGATGGCAACAATACAATACGTGTCGGTTCCCCTTCTGTCACTAGGATCGAGCACCACAGGATTGAACCCAAATCTAAGCACTTCTCCCATTGCAAGAAAAACCAATCTAGTTGGCCAAACCAAATCGATAGTTCGAAGAGACTTGCAAAGATATCAAATCATACATATAAGAATTTAGAGAAGATTCAAATAATATTCATAGATAAGCTGATCATAAATCCATAATCATCGGATCTGGACAAACACACCGCAAAAGAGTATTACATCGAATAGATCTCCAAGAACATCAAGGAGAACTTTGTATTGAGAATCAAAGAGAGAGAAGAAGCCATCTAGCTACTAGCTATGAACCCGTAGGTCTGTGGTAAACTACTCACGCTTCATCGGAGAGGCAATGGTGTTGATGTAGAAGCCCTCCATGATCGAATCCAACTCCGTCAGGACGCCGTAAAAGGCCCCAAGATGGGATCTCACGAGTACAGAAGATTGCGGTGGTGGAAAAATGGTTTTGTGGCTCCCCTGAAAGTTTTTGGGGTATTTGAGAATATATTGGAGGAAGATCTAGGTCAGGGGGTCACCGAGGGGCCCACAAGGTCGGCGGGCGCGCCCTACCCCCTGGGCACGCCCTCCACCCTTGTGGCCGCCTCGTGGATCTTCTGACTTGCACTCCAAGTCTCCTGGGTGTCTTCAGGTCCAAGAAAAATCATCGCGAAAGTTTTATCCTGTTTGGACTCCGTTAGGTATTCCTTTTCTGCGAAACTCAAAAACAAGGAAAAAACAGGAACTGGCACTAGGCTCTAAGTTAATAGGTTAGTCCCAAAAATCATATAAAACATCATATTAATGCCTATAAAACATCCAAAACAGATAATATAATAGCACAGAACAATAAAAAATTATTGATACATTGGAGACGTATCATGGCTCGCGAGGGCGCACCTACTTTGCTCAGTCAATGGTTGACCAGTCCATAGTTGACCAGCTCACCGGTCAACTATTGATTCTTAAAAAAAATCAACAAATCCAAGAAACCACAAAAAACAGAAAAGTTTGCAAATTCAGAAAAAAATACGGATTTGAAAAAAGTTTGCGATTATGAAAAAATGTTCACGAATTTGAAAAAAGTTCGTGGACTGAGAAAAAGGTTCAAAGATTTAAAATAGTTCAATGCTTTGGAAAAAAAAGTTCATAAATTTGGAAAAACTTCATGAACCTGAAAAAGTTCATCGATTTGACAAAACAGTTTACTGATTTGACAGTTTGAGGATTTGTTTTAAAAGTTAGCTGATTGAAAAAAGTTCGCCAATTTTGAAACAAAGTTCATGAACATGAAAAAGTTCATGTAGTTTAAAAAAAAGCTCACGAATTTAAAGAAACTTCTCGATTTTGAAAAAAAGACCATACTTATAGAAACATTAAAAAAAAGGAAAAGACCAAAAAAAGCAAAAAAAGCGCAGCAAAAACACACTAGAGTTCCTAAATGGGTTGGCCCTCTCAGTCGAAGGGGGTTTGCGCCCATTAGTGAAATACAGTAAAACCGGGCCAACTCCTGTTTGGCGCGTTTTGCGCCTGTTAATGTGTTATCTGCAAACTGGCGCACAACCCATTCCGCGCCGAGCCGGTCCATTTTTCTTTTTTCCTGTTAACCTTCAAAAAGAGGTGTGTGCGAGGAGATTCCGACTCCTAACCATCTTATTTAGTATAAACTACAGTAACCAACAAGGACACCTCACATTCTCAAAAAAGAAAACAAGGACATCTCACCTGTTGCGAGTACTTACTTATTTTTTCTTCTTTCTTCTTTCTTCTGTTCGCGGAAGCTCCCGGTTATGGAAATCTTTCCAAATCGTTTTTCCCAGTTTGCAAAATTGAAGATTTGATTAAAAAAATGATGAATTATTTTTAAATTCTTAAATAGTTTTCCAAAATTGATGAACTTCTGCAAATTCGTGAACTTTTTACAAAATTTATTAATCTTTTTGCAAGTCGATGAACTTTTTCCCTAAAATCTATGAACTTTTTTCGAATTCGGTGAACTTTTTTCGTACTCTGAACTTTTTAGTGCAAATCTATGTTTTTTTTTCGAATCCATGTTTTTCCATTTTGTTTCCTGAAATATTCAGATTTATTTTTTACCAAGGTCAAAACGGTTGTCTGGTTTACAACTGTCTGGTTAACGGCTTTCGATCAACTATCGACCAGAGTGATCGACGAACGTGCGACTAAGTGATCAAAGGGATAAGAGATTCGAGCGACGCGAGGGACCATTCGGCTTTGTTGGGCTAGGCATAGGCGAGCAGCATGTGAGCGCTAGGTTTCCTACCTGGCACTAAAGGCGCTGAAGAGGAGGTCTCTAAAACTGGCGCTTAAGGCGTGGAATTGGATCGGGGCTAAAGGTCCGCGGGTGCTATGTCTCGTCCGCTGCGAGACGTAGCACCGTCTAGCCTCTGGCTAGCGCAATACTGGGCCATCTCATTACAATAGCTCTGGCATGAGTTTTCCCCCTTTATTTTTCTTATTGATTTTTTCATAGTTTGGAGGGGTTTCCTTTCGTTTTTCTTTTTTGTCTTTGGTTCCTTTTTTCTTTCTCGAGTTTCAAGGTTATTCCCAACACATGTCTACATTTTTTGTAAACATTGTGTATTTTTTGTATGCATCATGGTAATTTATTTATTTACATTTAACATTTTTCAAGTACATGATTAACATTGTTTTCAAATATATGTTTTGATATCCATTTTTCATAACATTGGACATTTTTGTTATACATGTAAAATTTTATACATGTTTACTTTTTTCAAATACATTACTAACTTTTTCTCAAATATATGTTTCGATGTCTATATTTTTTTCATACACATTGTACACTTCTAGTATACATATGAAACCTTTTTATACATGTTAAACTTATTTTAAATACATGATTTTGTTTTCAAATACATCTTTTGAACATTTCTTTGAATAACTGTGAAACAATATGCAAATACACGTTGATTTTATTTTGTCTAATACAAAACATATTTTAACTCTGCTTATATATTTTACATCGTATTAATATTTTGTTAAACGTCATGACCATATTATTTAAACTCGTGAAACTTTTTCTAAATGCATCACGCCTGTTTTTTGAATGACATGAACCTTTTTTTTGATTAAACGAGCATTTTTTACATTGTATAAACATTTTTTAAAAATGTCACGCACATATTTATTCAAACATGTGAACATTTTTTTAATTTCACAAGTTTTTTAGTGCTACCTACATTTTTTCAAAGTTGCACAATGTTTTTTAACACCATATGAACGTTTTCTTATCACACAATGAATGTTGTTTTATATGTATTTAAAATTAAATCTTTGAGAAATATAAATAAAAGGAATTAAAATAAAAAAGAACAAGAAACCTAAAAAGCCCGTTTGTATGAATCCTAGGTTCGCTAACATGGAAAGTCTCCCATCATGCGCTAGGCCTTTCCCATCTAGTGGGTGATGTAGGCGACCTTTATTCCATCCCGCTATGGTGTAGAAATAGCAGCTCCTCTAAAAGCCGTGCCAAAAAATAAAAGCCTACTCGGAATGAGCATCCCCAAATATTTTGTTTCCACCATGCACCACAACATTAGTGATGTGTTTTTATGAAATTTGATTACACGTTTGTTATATTTTTAGACAAGCACGTGCGTTCTAGCGCAGAGCACAAATGGGCTTCCTCGCGGGAGCAAGGTTGTGCTTCACACCGTAGGAGCATAAGTTAGTTTTACTGGAGAGCACAAGTTAGTACAATTTCTAAGCACATATTAGTTCATTTTTTGGAGCATAATTTTCTCCAAAAAATACTCCATCCAAACCTTTAAACATGGGAACTAATTTTAAAGATCTCGACGCGAGAAGCGGAACCGTGAAATTTGTTCGTGATTTGAATGCACATATTAGCTCTAGACACTGGCATGCGGTGGTGGTTCTGCTGTCCTCGAGATGGAGGAGGTGAGTGGTGTGAGCAAGATTTGGGAGATTGTGACTGCATGAACACGAGGTAGGAGACACTGGCGAAGGGGATGAGTCAACGAATACAAACATATAAAGGTTAAGGCAAGGGGGAGTGCTTCGCATGGGGCCCGTGGGGGTACACGTGTTGAGCAGTCGAGGCGTCCGATTACATGATTGGAATCCTCTACCTTTGACATACTACATTAATTTGGAAGGTTAATGCATTATATAGAGTTGTAATACATTATATGAAGTATTAATATAGAGTTGTAATACATTATATAGAGTTGTAATACATTATATTGAGTTTTAATGCACTACATTAATTAAGCAACTGTTAATGATACGATCTGAATCATCTGTCTTTAATATACTCTATTAGTTGGAAAGGCTACTACTACTAGTACGTTATATAGTTTTAGTGTACTGCATTAATTAAGTTATATATGGCAAATCTTAGTGCATTACTCCACTCTGTTTCGTGAGGAAAAAAAGAGGCTTGTGGCTGGCTTTATATATCTGAGCTGTATCTTCAGACCTTCTCCACTCTCTTCTATCACCAGCAGTACCTTCTGAAGAGCGCTAGGTGCGTGCGTGCTATGGAGAATGGCAGCGCCTTCCCTTCTGGTGTGAGCAAGGACACTTTGCCCCAGGATTTCCCCGCGGGGATGAGGGTCCTCGTGGTGGAGGATGACCCGAACGACCTCGAGGACTTGACGCAAATCCTCGAGAGGTGTGGCTACAAAGGTACTTGGGCGGCCATCTTAGATCTGCTCGCCTCAGTTTTGCATGTCTCCTCTACCTGTTGTGAGATCTGGAGCACCTTGTACATACGTGTTTGTGTCATGCAGTGACGGCGAAAGCGTCGCCGAGAGAAGCGCTGAACGAGGTGGAGGCGAAGGGAGAGGGCTTCCACTTCGACATCATCATGACCGTCGTGCACGGTGGCGAAGGAGGAGCTGGATTCGATGGCTTCGACCTCCTCAGGCGCATTCGGGATCGTTACCCGGTCATCAGTGAGTATTCGATATGTCGCACGCATATGCATGCATGGTTACTGTGAGGTTAGTAACGGTACGTACTGATGTGCAATCCTGCATGTGTGTTTGCAGTTTTCTCCGCCGACTATTCCAAGGAGATGGTGATGAGGACAATCAATGAAGGCGCCTGCTGCTTCATGGCAAAGCCTATGTGCTACCAGGAGGTGCGCAATATCTGGATCCATGTCGACATGCAGAGGGGATTAGAAGTGGACGACCCTGACGAGGGGGTAGAAGGTGCGTCACATATGTTTCTAATCGGATGGTCAACCATCTTTACTATATCCACCATGTTTGGTTGTTTGTTGTGGCTGCATCGTACATGATCCGTTTCTACCCTGTTAATTATTTTCTGGGTACTTGTTGAAGATTTCACTTGTACATGCAAGCATTTCCATGTATATACTACAGTAGATAGGTAGGTTTGCGAGTGCCGGTCTTAAGAGCGAGGAGTCCGCGTGGCGGCAAGCAGGCATGCGTCAGTGGCCGTGCTGGCGTCCGTTGTCCTTGCAGTGCTGAAACTGGCTCGAGGTAGCTTTAGGTTACGTTTGGTTCATTAGGTAGCCTTAATAACGCTTGCGTATGTGCTGAAGTACTATATGCAAGTGTGGGACTGGACCGCAGCGTGCGTTTTTGCGCTGAGCACTTGTCAGGCCTGGCGAAGCTCTGGTCGAGCCCAAAACCTCTCTCACCCTGTCAAGCCTTAGTTTGGATGGTCATCAGAAAAGCAATTCTACTATGCACAGGATATTCTTTGCATGGATCCATTGTCCATGGTCTTTTTGAGTTTCATGCTATTTGTTGACTGTTTTCAAATTTTGTCTTTGTTGAAAGCTTTACATTGGGTATGATTAATATATTTCATTAAAGGAATGCTTTCAATCGAGCTTGGCATAATTAATGCAGGACAGTAAACTAGCCCCGATTGATGTAGTATAATGAAGGTGCAATTTCAATCAGGCAGCTGATTGCGCGCTTGCGTTGACCGACTCGACAGCTCGCCACATGCCACAGTGGGCCCTATGTGAAGTGCCCCCTTGCCTTATCACTATCTATTCACCTTCCCCTACTCATCCGCCTCCCTCACCCCTCCTACCTCGCTCTATACTCCATCATCACCTACCAAATCTCGCTTGCCCCGATCACCTCCTCCAACTCTAGGCTATCATACCACAACTGTTTGCTAATCCCAGTGACACGTGCAACTTCAAGAGTGTTGTCGTGTTGCTGCGACTTAGGGCCGCCGGCCGCAAGGGGCTGCCCATTGTTGCAACCCACTAGACCACCGCTTGTTGACTGGAGGCGGGCTACAGATTCCAATTGGTGTTTTACGACAGAACTACTTGAGATGACTAATGTATTGAATGAGTTTATTTCGGGGAGTAGGACTAATTTTCCTATTCAAGTCTTTGGCTAAAGGTGAAGTATCATTCACGACCCCACAAACAACTTTTCTAGTTTTTGTCCTCTTCAAGCTCTTAACATGTATTTTTCTAGGCTTTTACCGAATCCGAGGTTCACATTCAGTACTAAGAAATGCGGCAAGAGCTAATTACTTTGGTTTAAAACCAAAGAATAGATTATAAGACCAAGTCCTCCAAAATCGATTATCCAATTATGAGCCCGGGCTCATCTGCACCTGGTGAACAGTAAATTCAAAAAATTTACTAGAAAACTAAAAAATCCATTTTTGCATGGAAGATATAGGAATGTGTGAGGTGCGTGCCCAATTTCAAGGCAATTGGACATCTGAGTAGCTCTTAGAAAAGAAATCAGATCCAAACAGCGCACAAACAATAAACGTACATCATGCACTCGGGCATCTTTCTCGGCAACAAAATTGGAATTATTTGAAAATTAATTTAGTATTTTATACAAATTTGTTTCACTCTCAGGCTTATCTGAGTCTGGGAGCAAAAATGCCTCACTCCTCCAAAATCCACTTCCTAGTCACTCCCCTTGTCTGGGTCTCTCTAAGCCCTGGTACATCTGATGATTTATCTTCCCATACTATGCGCCACTTAGGGCTATTCATACTCGGAGAATAAACCGAGTTTCAACACTTAAGAACCGCTATTCATTTCGTTCTGGAACTGCTGAGGAAATCCACTTTGAAGCATTTTCTGTAGTCCATCGCTTTCGACCACAATACTTCTCGAGTTGTCATGATTTATTTGTCTGTTGGGCAAAATATATGTTCAGTAGTTTCGCTTCGCTTTCAACCGAAACTTTCGAGCTTCTCTTTTCTGCAGATTCTTATTCTGAGAACTGATCCCTCTACTATGGTACTACCAAGCAATTGGTTTTACATGGTACTTCCGAGTCATTCTGCCTTTGCAGAAAATGTGTTGCCTTTTTTAGTCGAAACCTCCACTTATTTATTTATTGGTACTTCTGAGTGTTTTACTTTATTTGGTCCTTTGAGCATTGTTGTGGCCATTCAAACTTATTTGAATTTTCTTGGTTGTTTCGGAAATTACTGCCAGTCCTTCCAAGCCTAGTTACTTAATTTTCTGCAGTAACAGTTAGATTTTGGAACTTATCTATAAATAGCCTATCATACCCATCCATGGTTGCAACCATTCCTTTCCGGCCTTAGTCATTTCACTCACTCACTCCACCCTTGCAAGCCACTCCACTATCACACTTAAGACATATAGGAAGTTAATCCAAGGTGGGAAAATAAGAAAAGAAGTTTTGGGTGGTTCCATGTTCACATCTTCGATTCTTCCAAGGCCAAGAACGCCCCTTTCTTGCATACCTACTTCTCTAGTTCATCTCTTTCATGCATTTCTGTTTTCATGTGATCCCTTTGATTCTTGAGAGAAGCTTTGATTGAAGATCATTCTGGGAGTTCTTATCAAGTGACTTTGCTTTGCTTGTTACTCTTGGCTGGTGAGCACATCCTAGATGGTTAGGGTTCACTTGAGATCCTATCATGTTTTATAGCTAGATGCTTGTTAAGTACTTATGATTGTGTTGTCGTTGTTGTCTTGTGCTAAAAACTTCCAACCCTAAAATCAAGATATAATTATTTTATAGTAATATTCACCCTTTCTAGTCCTTGGACCCTAATCCAAGCACCACCCATTAGCTGCAAGCGGTGCAAGAGTTGGCAGCCGCCACAAATGCTAGAGTGAGCTCAATATCGACAATGCTAACCCGGTGACCGGGGATTTTCACACCTCTAGAACACGGAAGACGCCAACACCATCTTGATGTCGTGTTCATGGCTTGTTAGTCATCACCCTACGAATAAAACATTCGAGGTCTTCTTTCAGATGAGGGAGCGTGCTTCCAAAATCACGGGGCTTCATGGCACCATCTCTTTCTGACTGAAGACCCTCAAGCACGTGGTCAACCTATTTCATTCTTTTGGGTAAAGCAGAGGATAACGTGGTGGACGATCGCATTGTCGTCGCTGGTCTCCTTAATAACTTGATGACAAGTTGTACCATGGTTGTGTGTGTGTGTGTGTGTGTGTGTGTGTGTGTGTGTGTCATTACAGGAATCGGGAAATTTGCCGCATGTGGAGCTCTTTGCCGTCGGCTTTTCGTCGAGCCAGCCCCACGCACACACGTACTAGCCAGACCCCACGCCACATGTTCCCCTCTCTCTCCTCTCTTTATCTCCTCCTCCCAGAGCCACACCAACTCCCACCCCGCACCAACGCACCACCTCCCTCCCCACGCTGCCGCACCACCTCCCGCCCCATGAGGTGAAACAATGCACCTCCATTCCGGCGCGTGCCGCCGCACTACCTCTTGCCCCGCTCCGCGCGCCACACCATCTCCTACCCCATGTCACGCCGCCGCACCACCTCCATCCCGGCATTGTCGCACCACCTCTTGCCCCGCCCTCACACCGTGCTACCAAACGACCTCTCCCTCCCGGTGACTCCCGAGGACCTCCTCCTCGTCACCCTTTCCTGACCCAAGACCGTCGCCTTCTCCTCGCCAAACGAAGACGCCAGTGACTGAAGCCACCGAAGCACTGCGGCCCATCGCGCCTCTCCTTCACATTCCTCCTCCCTTCCCCTTCTTCTTCTGGCTCTGCCTCTCTCCCGTGTTTGTCCCTCTCTCCGAGATCTCTATCTCTCTCTCCCTTCAAGGACATGGCTGCCGCCCGGAAGCTGCATGTCACCCGTGACTCATCGCCATCCTGCCGAAGTTCCCTGCCTACGGATCCGTTCCGCCATGCAGCCTGGAAAACTCCCTGACGACAAAACACGAAACTCGCCCTTGCACCCGCACGTTCAATCCCTACCTCCGCGCCATCACTGCCTCAAACCTGATGCTGTCACCCTGCCTCCTTGATGTATCTGTGCTGCCTGGAGTCTTCCCCATGAGGAGCACGATGCGATAGCCCTGTCTCGCTTCAGCCTCGACAAAGGAGGATGAGTAGTGCCCCTGTGTTTTTACCTAATATTTACCCACTTCTTTGTCATATGTGATGTTTGAGGCTGACAGCAAAAACGGATTTTGGCTGACGGAAAAGATGCTTTTCTTTGTCGTCTATTATTATTCGGCTGATGACAAAGACGGAGTTTGCCGATGAAACTCTGATGGCAAAGTAGCTCTTTTCCGACTTTGTTTGTCATCAGCAAGCTGACGGCAAATGCTTTGCCGTCTGTTTTCAGGCCTTTTCCGTATGTTTGAGCAGACAAAAATATTTCTTGATTCCTATAGTGTGTGTTTTAAAATTCTTGGATGCACATGTGTGTTGTCCTAGCAAACCTATTTCTCTTAGGTGCCTTTGTGGTGTTCTACCTTGATCATCAGCTCCTTAGTATTGGTGATGTTTTTTCCATGAAAGAAAATTGTTTACAAAGCTCGCGATCATGGTGTGCAACATTCGCCATTGGGTTCTCCTTGAAAAAAGTATGCCAATGTCTAGAAAATTTTCCTCGCTCGCAATCCCTCCCTTATACGTCTTTAGGAGACAAAGCTCTCGATATCTCCAGTTCTAATGAACACACACTTATGCTAGATGTCGGGAAAGACTTTTTCTTTCCACCAAAGGATGAGAGGTGGGATTATCAGCTCCTAGACCCATTGATATTTTGTGGTGTGCACTCGTCTCAACAGATGCTCCCATGCCTAGCTAACGCATCAATCGTTATGTACTTAATAGTGTTGTAGAGCTCACTATTGTATTAAGATGTGATGTGTATATATAGATGACCCAGAGCATAAAAATTGATTCCCAGAAAATTTCTTGGCATCATATTAGTTTCTTTCTAATCCTTCACAATAGGTGAGAACCCTGTTGCGTCTCCCATTGGCACCAAGCCCACTGTCAAGTTCTTCGATAGCAGCAACCTTCTGATAGTTCTATTTAGTGTAAGAAACTCTTCCTTCTCTCCCCTTCCATGCATAAGACCAATATCACCATTCAAACTCAACTTGGCCGCAAAAAACTACACCAAGTGGAAGCATCTCTTTCAACTCATCGACACCAAGTTTGACTACCTTCATAACCTCAAGCATGAGTACGACCTTGCATCTCGAAACATCAAGTGGCACAAGGAAGATCTCACCATCATCATGTAGCTCTATATAACGACATCTAGTGAGCTATACAGCGTGTTCATGTCGATAGAGAATGTAGCCAACACCATGTGGTAGCATCTGCAAGTGTTCTTAAATGACAAGCTTACCAAATGCACGATCCACATTGGCAACATTGCAAGGTGACATGATCATTGCCGCCTACTACTGGTGCCTCAGGGCGCTCATCCATGCCCTCACTAACGATGAGAAGCTGGCAACCGACAATTCTCTCAAATTGGTGATGATTCACGGCCTCGGCCACATATATCAGGTGATGGCCTGCATACTCCACCTACATTTTCCCTTCCCCCCTTTGTCTAGGCACACTCATTGTTGTTTCTTAAGGCAGTCACAATGTATTTTTCACAAGCACGCTGAGGGCACTGCGACACTCACCATCAATAGTAACTCTTGCCAAAAAGTGGTGATGCAATTGCCAACTTCGAGGAGCATGGAAGCAGGGGACGAGACAATGATTGGGCTCCATAAATGTCCATTTGGATCATGGCTGTCCAATTGGAAGCTCCTCGGAGCAAAGGCGCATCAGAATTCATAGACGTCACTCACCCAACCACACGGGCCATGGACAACATGGACATACCTAGTTTCCTTGGTCGGTAAAATTCGCTCCATCGTTGGTGACCTTCCCACTCAAGCCAGTGGCGTGGTGCTTGGATGCTGCACATTCATGCTGGTTCTACCCTCATGCAAGCACTCTATACCAAGCCTACGTGAGTTATACTTAGATCATACTAGCTTTAGAAAAATGTTGCATGCTACATGATCAAAATTCAAAAAAGAAATGTCTCACTAGCCCAACTCCACCGACGATTGGTTCATGGACCATGAAGCCTCCTCAGACATTGAGGAGACAAGTCTTATTCCTCATCAATACACACTCCACTTAATATTATAGTTGGAAATGGTTCGAAGGTCCCCATCACAACTATTGGATCCACTACTCTTGTTACTCCTTTGATCTGAACAAATTTTAGTTTCGTCATCTTATCAATAATTTAATTTAATTTAATATATTTCCTTCTGAAATTTAGTTTGCATTTAAATTTGATCCATATGATTTCTCTTTCAAGGACCTAGCAACAATGAGAATCCCCCGGAGATCAAATAGCTTGGGAGACCTCTATGACTTTCGCTCGATGAATAAAGGTGGCACCATTGTTTGTCTGCAACCAGCTCTGGCGACCTCTGGCATTGAAGTCTTAGGCACTCAGGGCAAGCTTCTCTTTATGTAGTAGCTACAAAATTACTTCCATCATGTAATAAAAGTTCCCGGCAAACTCTTGTTTGTGATTCTTGCCAATTTGGACGGCAGCCCTACCCGCGTATTGATTGTTCCCTTTTTTTTACTGCCGCCCCTTTCCAAAAAAATACATTATGATTTATGAGATTTTCCCATTGTATTTTCCATACTTATAAATTTTATGTCATTATTCTTGATGAGTACTCACACTATTTTCGAACTAGTCCATTACATAACCAGTTTGCCTCCGATATTATCCTGCAACGCTTTTACACCTTTGTGCTTAACCAATTCCATGTTTCTCTCAAATGAATAGGAAGCAATAAAGGTGGTGAAAACTCATCAACCACAAGCTATACCTATTTTCTCTCCATAATCTTAAACAATCCACAACCCCCAACCTTCAGGCTTCATTGACTGCACAAGTCCCTATATGGCCTTAAGAAAGTACCCCGTGCCTGGTCTATGCGATTTACCACTCATCTCCACTCCGTGGGCTTTGTTGTGTCCTAATTTGGCTCCTCGTTATTCACCTTTCACTAAAAAAATGCCACCACCCACCTTGCCTTATATTTCGTTGGCATTATTCTCATAGGTAACACCTTTTCGCAAGAAACAATACGCTTTACAGACTCTCGATGGCATCCATGCTCAATGCCAAGCCCATCTCCACTCTCATTGACACCCAGTCCATACTACTTGCCACTGATGGCCATTCCTCGGGATCCATCATTTTATAGATGTCTTGTTGATGCATTAAAATATCCAACTCACACCCAGCCTTATGGTGTCCCAAGATTACCATGTTTCCTTGCAGCAACAAATTCCCTTCTGCACTCTTCTTGCCATCCTGTTGAAGTGATCCACCGGATTGGGCATCGCCATCATTCGAGTGATGTCCTTGCAGATCATGAAATTGCCAATTTCTACTGAAATCACCAAATCTCCCACTCAGATCACCCCTTTCGTCTCTTGGGTTTATGCGTCTAATTCGGTCTCCTTCATCTTCATTCCTACTGGATTTATATACCCCTCCCATCATTATTGAATCTCCCAGTGCCCCTGTGTCTGCCAAAGTTCCCATCCATCTCCTCACTTACAAGTCACCGACAGCACACAGGGACCCTAACACGCCAGAGAACTCACTCTCATCCCCAACCTGGGATAAGGACAAACTATTTATATGTAACCAAAAGAAGGGAAAAAGGATTGCCAAAATACATTTTTTACCCACCAGGATCAAAAGAGACAACCATATCTGGCCCAACATCACACTTCCTATATACCCTATTTTCGATTTTCTCTACAGATTTCAGTTTTTCCCCATCCCCAAGGCAACTCAAAACCTCACAATCATTCAAAACTAATCTCCAAAGTCAACCATCTGCTCTGACCAAAAATCAGGGATGGCCGAGATTTTTTTTGCATCCTAATGGTTCTTAACTTTTACCCAACAACTAACAAACTTTATAAAATCTCCATATCTTTAAATTTGCTGACTTCACTTAGACCAATACGAGACGGGAAGATGGAGCACAGCGCCCGCAGCACCCCCGGGTCCGCCTCCGGCGCGCCGGCGCAGCAGCCCCATTCATTCTGACAAGAGAATGTGTCATCTCTTCTCTTGAAAGAGGAAACAAAAGAAAAGATAGAGTCAAGGATTTGTCTCCCAAAAGAACAAAAAAATAGGAAGAAGAACGGTTCAAAGATTGCAGAATTTGTCAGCCCTTATCATCAGCAGCAGCACCACTTTTATTTTTTCTGATCATCATCCTCTCCTCCTGGGATCAACAGACCCTAATTTGTTGATGTCTGCAACTTGCAATCATCAGCAGCCTATTTCAGAATGCCGGCTGTGTTTCAGGATAAAGATGTCAAAAGTTTTGGGGTTGACAAGCAGGTTTCAATCATCAACCTGTTGAAGATTCAGGTGACCAAAGTTTTGGGGTTTGATCTGAATCATCAAGATTCAGATGACCAAAAGTCTGGGGCTGTGCAACCTTGAGATGGTTGACTCAGGACAGGGATGGATGAGTGAATCGACGACAAAGATCGATCAAGTTGGTGGACTCAAGTCCTTGGAGGAAAGAGGAGGCAATCAAGGACATGGTTGACTCAAGCCAAGCCATGCCGGCCGGCCTGCAGCTACCAAACAAATAGTGAGAGACAGACAGAGATTTGAATGGGCAGGGAGATGAGATGTGCAGGCCATCAAGGGGGCACGGCACAGCCTGGGATGAGCTGTGAGATGGCTTGCCACTTTGTCCCTTTCTTTTGCCATACTACTATTCAACTCGGCTGACCTCTCTGTCCTCGATCGGGTCTATTCTATGACTAATCTCACACCAATCCTAAAGCTGCAGCATTAGTTATTCTTTCCTGACAGGAATAGATAAAAATGTGTCTGTGTGCCACTTGTAGCCAGGAGACAGAGTCTCATCTTCATGTCATATCCATATGGTCTCAGTTTTGACTCCAAAGATGAAGGGATTTTCTTGTAGCAGTACTCATATTTGACCCATGTACTGAAGGCATGAGTTAATCTCTGCACTTTGCTTCTTGTACATGTAGATTATGTGCAGTTAGGCTTAAGCCAGTTCGATGAAAATGAGATGCAGATATTCAACGGCTCAGTCAGGCCATAATTAAATTATTAAATGGGCATGGTACTGACCGACCTGTGAGAATGACCTAGCTATCATGATGGGGAAGGAGTACGCTTAACTCTGAATCCTCGACAAGTTCAGTGTGCTATCATTATCATTAATCTTGAGGCATTGAACCTTTGTCACGCATCTTTAATTTCATCACGTTTTCTATGCTGCCAGCGGTGTACTGGACAGCACTGTACTAACACCATGGATCAGCAAAAGTCAGATACACCTGGCTATAGCAGCTAGCGAGGATAACATTTCTATTGCAAGAACGGGATTCCTTTTGTGGTTTTTTTGGAGAGCTGTAAGAAGTTTTTTATAAAATATTTCTTCTAAAGAATTCCTATAATGTATTAACCTAATTCAGAAATTTCAAATATATGAACCTGTCGTCCTCGTTCTTTTCTTGGGCGAAGTGGTACTCTTCGTTTTCATATTGGTCGAAGAGTCCTCTTCGTTCTACGTCGGGCCGAAGACATGCACTTCTGGGCCAAAGAGTAGTCTTCGCAGGACAAAGAGATGATCTTCGGCCCAGTCTCGACCGGAGAGTACTCTTCGTCTATCACGCGGCTGAAGATTGCCAAAGCTGGATATTGTGTCACTACGTTTGCTGCCAACCAAATCAGATGATTCATGTGTGCTATTTGGCATATCTTCTGAATGATGATCGTTTAAAGGTTCTAGCGTTTGGGCAGTGCTCCAATGGCGTGTTCAGGCAAATAGTAGTGTGGATTGTGTGTTAGTTCTGTTAAACCCGCCTCTGCACCAACGGCGTGCGAGAAGCTTATTACTTAAACCAAATTCACTCCTACACCACTAGTAAGTACAGAACTGTAAGCAAAATAATTCCTACGTTCTCTATACAATTTAAGTAATTCTCGACCGATGGCGCTATTTCCTTGCCACAGATAAGCCATGTTGTATCATTAAGAAAGGACAATAAATTTATTCAGAGGTCTTCATTTTGCTATATGATGAATCAACCACTCTTGTGAACAAAGAACATGAGCAAGTCAAACATGCTACTAATCCCCATGGTATTTCATAAGTAAGCTAATGTTTGTTGCTTGAAAGCTCTCCCACTAAACACATGGTGTATGGAAAAGACACACATGTGCAGTCTGCGGGTAAGCAGCCATGGTCTTCGATCTTGGAGCTATTGAAATGATAGGCTATTACCCTTTTGGATGTTCTGTGGAAGAAGAAGACAATCTCTTTGTTCTGTGAAATCCAATTAGAGTATGCCTTCTATAACTCTGTTCCGAGGGACAATCATTTTGTTCCCAAGCGAGATCTGCTAGAAGAGGATAAAGGTTGATGTCGCACTTCAACATCCACCTTATCTGATCATCCGTTTCATCAAGGTCCCAAATCTTAAGTCTGAGTCCATCATGTCCATCAAGTAGTGCACAATATACACCATTCTCTGAATTTCCTAAATTATAGTCTGGGTAATTTCCCCAAGAAATGCATTTGGGTGGCTCAATTACTTGGTATTTATCATTTGTCAAGGTTATCCTACAAAGGATAAAGATAAACCATTGGTCGAAGTTAGACTAAAGAATCGCTATAGCGAACCAAGGATAAGGGGATGTTTAAGGTGTGAGTAGCCACATACCTCAGGATGAAATCATGCTGGTGAAAGTAAAGTTCCCTCTGCCAATATGTTGCAAAGCAGCGATCAGGTGTGAAATCCTCCAACAAATCCTCGATGGTCCCTGCGGCCTCCCCTTCACGAGCAAAAGGCCTCTCCTCCCACTGTTTTGTCCTAGACGAGAAGACGAGGAAGACATATGTCGATGGCGGCCATTCTCTTTGTTTTACATGGCACTCCATAAAACGTGCGATACCAAACATGTAGGGAAGACGCTTGACTAAAAAGACTTCGTAGTGCGGCGAGACGATAGGATCAAACACAAGGTACTTATTGTGATTGTCCGTGTCATATTCTTGGGCGACATAGCTGTCATCCATGCCCGGCGTGCGCATGGGCGGAGAAGGAGGCAGGTGCGCCCACTGCCGCGTGGCCGGGTTAAGCACCCACCATTCTTCTTCTCGAGCGTCGGTGAGCAGGAGGAGTCCATTGCAGTGCTGCATGATCTTGAGGCACTTGTCGCCGCGTGTATCCAAGTAGTCCAAGGGGACGATGTTCGCGGACGGCATGCCGAGCGAGAAGTGCCTCGGGAGCATCTCGCCGGCGATGTAGAAAAATATGCCGGTCAGCGAGTGCGGCATGAGGTCCGTGATCAGCCGGTGGGCATCGACGACGGCACACCACGCCTTGCAGACGCAGCGAGACGCGGCGAGGCTGCACAGCGACGTCGTCTGGAGGCGGCGCAGGACGGCGGCGAGCAGGTCGTGAGGCAGCCGCTGCGTCAGGTCCTCCATGGTTGCCTCCTGAGAACTTGTGCTGCTACGATCGATCATATGGTTCGATATTCATAATATAGGGAGATATTTTGTGAGGGAATCCGTACGAGATTCGGTGGACATTCCGAGTTGTGCTGGCGATCGGACTTCATGGACTTAGCAGAGGTAAAAAATTGGGCCGCGGCCCATGTGTCCACTGGGCTGTATCCGATGCTGACTCAGTTTGCGTCTGTGTTCAGAGTTTTATGCGGAGGCGGCTCGTGGTGGGGCGCGGAGACGGAGGGTGTACAGGGCGTGATAGGCAAGCTGGGATTGCAAAGCTACGTTCTTCCAAGCTTGATTCGGTCTATCATCGAAGTCGCCTAGCTAGCTAAGCTAAGCTAGGACCGATGGAGGACGCGCCGTTTCATGCTGCAGAACTGGCGGTCGGGTTCGTCGTCAAGACTCCAAGACCGCACGTTTCGCCGGCCGGCCGCCCGACTAGTTGCGTATTTTTCTTTTCTTTCTTATTATCAATCAATCAATCAATCAATCAATCAAAAAAAGGGTCGAGTCTTTCCCCCCGTCCGTCAACATGCCATTCCATTGCTCCATTTCTTCCGTCCTTCTTTCTTACGAATGCCTTTTTTCTTATTGCAAGAAAGAAACCCTTTTTTTTCTGGATTGGAATCTGATCAGAAAAAAGAACACCGAACGAGCGAAAAAATCAACCGACTCGGATGCGTGCTTGTGCCCAGCGATTCCATCACAATAGATCCATCTGCCTGGGCGTGTGAAGGCCATGACGGAACAGAATTGGGGTGCAGAATTAATCTCATCAAGTGGAGCCGCACGGATCCATGTCCAACCTAAACTAAGACCCCCACCCCGCAACAACAAAATGAGAAGAAGAAGAAGAAGCAAATCAGCAAATACTCACTCACATGGCTGCCAGAAAAAAGCGAGGATCGCCTATCGCCGTCGCCCAAGCTCCAAGCCCAAGTCGCGACACGCCTCAAGACGCAGACGGATGCCTATCTCTCCCATATATAAAGAGAGATGGCAGCATGCATGGACATGGTTTGGTGGAGAGAACAAGCTCTACCTCTTTTTTTTTGAGAGAAACAAGCTCTACCTCTTTGATGGTAGGTGCAGATGGAAAGACGTGACGCGGATCGATGAGGTGGCGCAATCATGGCCCTCCCTTCCTTGATGGTTGGATGCAGGGGCCCAAAGATTAAAGATAGGCTGGATGCCAGGCTGCATGCATGGAGGAGTCCAAAGAACACAGAGGGTATCATGAATTGGCCCTCCTCGGTGGCCGGCTGCGGGATTGATACGGGGCTGCATCGAGGAGCCCAAACACCCGGGCTATCAAATGTTGCGTATTAGCTGCACCCATCGGAGTTAATACTCATCTTCCACCCCCACCCCCCCCCCCCCCCCCACCAACCGGAGAGGGTAGTGAGAAAGCAGAGCAATTTGTTTTACAATGGCCTACAGAATGTTGGTTATACATGAAGATTACTTGCTTGCTTTTACGTTTGTTGTAAGTCCAGGTTCCCTAGTTCTCTACCAAATGGACACCTTTCCGAGTCTGGTATGCATGCTATCTTTGAGGATGAAAGGAATAATTGTTCTACCTCATCTTACGGGGAAAAACAACTCATCTTTCTACAGATGATATGTTCAAGCCTTATCTTCTTTGATGTTGACAAGTATCTATGCTCTTATTTTCATCGGAACCACAAGCAAATGAGTTCCCAAGCAAATGGACCATAGACAGGCAGGCGACAACAAATGAATCCTCAAACTGACTGTTATGCGATCCTTCAGATTGTCAAAAAGGAAACATTCAGTTTTTTTATTGCATGTTCCAAACAAACATGACGGACAAACATTGATTTAATTTTCTTCAACCTATATATACATTTGCTTGCTGTGGACAATAGTTCTGATTCACAAGAACGAACAAAAAAAAAACGACAACCATGGACAATTAAATTCTGATTCAAGGAGGCCATCCCCAAGAAGGGTAAACCAAGATTACACAACACTACTAAGTTTGCAATACAAGTAGTGCACATGCACAAGACATTCACTCATGGGGGTGACCAATTATATTGGGATTTCCTCCTACTTTTCCTCGACAACCAAGATACATCTGATCATCACAGTGTGTAGAGCCAGCCACTTCAGAGAGGAAGCTCACTCACCACATTGGTGTTGGGTGGGAGGTGAAGATGGATATTGATCTGCTGCTCTACCTCCTCTGGTCGCTGTACCTACAAAAAAGAGACATGGTTCACTAAGATTACTTCCTACTGCGGTGTGGTTCGTCAATTCACTAACTCACTATGTCGATTAACTAAGATTCACTAAGACTGCTTCCTGTCGCAGTGCGGTGCGTCATGGTGTCCGGGCTGGACTCGTCTATGTCGGGCAGGGCCCCCTGGTCACCTTTGAAGAAGAGCAGAAAACACTGGTGCAAGAAAAGATGCAACCTGCAACATAAAATTTATATTATGAACCCGTTACAAGGGACGGGGTTGCTTGAGAAACTCATAATGTGCTCATAGATACTCCCTCTCTAGACAAATATATGATCTTTTAGGTCACTATAAAGTAGTGCCCTAAAAGATCTTAGGACTGTAGATTGATCTATCAGACATTCAATTGGCATTTTAGAATAATAGTTAGATCTTCATTAATATCTTGATACCAGGTTGTGTACAAACAGCTATTGCCTTGTCAAAAATGCAACCAGCCGATACCTCCCTGGTAAAAATGAAGTAATAAACATATAGGGCATAAAAATAGCCTGGAGCAGCCCCGCACTGAACCATAAAGCAACAAATATGATAATACAGAACAACTTTAGAGCACCAAATACAGTGATACAAGCACTACATCATCGGCTCGATGGCCATAGCTCGATGGCTATGTCCTAGAGGAGACAGAGGAGAGAGTCCAGGGACTCACCTAAGCAGCAGGTGACTGAGCAGAGGGAGAGGGAGAAGGATGTGCTACCTGCTGCGGTGCGTCGTGGAGGTCGGGCTTGGCCCCATTGTCACCTTGGAAGACGAGGACCAAACCCATTGGTGCGCCCCTCCTCCTCAAGCCAGACAAGGCCCTGTTCCCAGATGGATCCAGCGCTCCTGCCGGCGTTGCCATCCCGTCCGCGGAATGGGCAACCTGTAGCGTACGAAAGAAAAGGAAGATAATGTGAGTTCGGGGCATGGACAACTTGGATAAAAAAATTAACAAGACTTGCATGCATTTTTTGATTTTAACTCAAGACTTGCAGACTGCAAAATAACCAACCAAGCAAGCACACGTATCATTAGCCACACACCACTTTGCCTGGATTAGCTTAGCATCTCCAACGAAACTAACCGATCGTCCTATTAACATATGCTACAACCTAGATATATAGGCACTCACAGTCTGAGTCCATGGTGATCCACTGGGGCATCCGGCACGCCTCCAACGAATACGAGCTCTTCTGGCTCACCGACGATAGTCGGGACGCGCACACACTGATGGGGTTGTAGTTCCCGTTCCCCAAGACGACGTCAGCCACTCCATCCTCACGGCCAGCGCAGACGCGAACTACAGCGGCACATACATCAGTAACGACGCTGGCGAGCGGCTGACGGCGTCTCGCTTGAATCTTAGCTTGCCGCCCAAGCTCGCGTCGTCATCGCACTTTGTTCTTGCTGCTGCAGGGGCACCACCACAATCCTTTCCATGGAAGCTCAGAAACTGCTGCTCACACAAATAAAACCAATCAAATTAGAAGGTACATGTGGTTTTACACAAAGCAAAAATGTAATACATATAACAGCCACTAAAAACTACAGTAAAAGATTGATGCCCAACCTGCTTTTTACGCTAGGCACAGCAAAAAAAAACCTCCATTTTTTGAGTTTAGGACGACACAAAATTAATTGTCGGGATGGGAACCCTACTGTGAACTTGATTTCTGATGGTTAGTACCAGCATAAAACAACCACTTACATGTGTCAGCAAGCTATCCTGATTGTATAATATCCTGCTATTCTATAACAGCAACAGCCAGCAAATCAAACCCATCTCATCAGGAGAAGATTGAAAGATGATGTCTTGGTTGTTATAACACTTTAGCAGCAAACAAATTAAACAAGTGTTCAGGAGCGGCCACAACATTTTCAGGGCAATTGACAGTACAAGGGTGCACCAACAATATGTGAACCAACACGTGATGCACATGCACACACACGGATTGCTCTAGTTTTCTTCAAACGTGATGAACGAAAACATGATCTAAAACAGAACCTAAACGTCATGCCATCCAAAAGGAAGGTACAGACTGAAATAGAACCAGAGTACAGCCAAAACGTACAATATGCAGGTGATATTCAGGTTTGGGGAAGATGGGGGAGAGATGAAGCTCACTTACCATGTTGGTGCTGGGCAGGAGGTGAAGATGGATATTGGCCCGCTGCTCCACCTCCTATGGCCGCTGTACATAAAGAGAAGAGACAGGGGTCACTAAGATTCACAAAAATTTCTACCTGCTGCGATTTGGTTCGTCGATTCACTAATTCACTGTGACGATTAACTAAGAATCACTAAGGTTGTACCTCTGCGGTGCGGTGCGTCTTTCATGTCGGGCTGGACTCGTCGGCCTAGGGCAGGCCCCTTGGTCAAATTGGAACAAGAGGACCAGACCCCTTGGTGAGCCCCTACTGCTCGAGCAAGACAAGATGCAACCTGCAAGTGAGCTTAGAAAAAAATCCTCAATGATGAGAAACAGAAAAAACAAATTTATTTAACAAAAAATATAACTCAACCATGTTACTGTGTTGGTAACTACACAACCATGCCAACAGCTGGCAGAATTCAATTATTGCAAACATATAATGAAAGAGCTGTTTTACGGTGATTGGGTTAGTACTCGGAGTACTTAGCAGTACTTACATGTCTGATCACGTCTGATTTTTATTAGCCGTCAGATCTTGCGGGGAATTTTAATTGATTAAATTTAATATGTTAATTGCGATAAAGGCATAATGTTCAAGGGGAAATATCTTTTCTTAAACCGATCACCGAGGACCAGATCCATGTCTACTCGATCCAGTTCAGAATCCTCCTCCGATCTATTCGTCGCCGCTCGCCGCTCCTGACCTTCTCCGTCCTCGACCTGCCCGGCGAGAGGAATAAATTCATCGTCCTCGTCCTCCACCCAACCAACCCCAGCCCCCCAGGCCGTCACCGAAGAAGAAGAAGGCCGGATCTGCGCCGGCTGAATCGGCGCGACCGCGGCGGGCGATCCCATCTCTTCGCGCGTACCATCCTTAAGGTATGAATTCGGCTTGGCGTTCTGCTCGTTCTCTTGGCCGTTGCGCCCCTCCACCGTTCATTCAGTACAAACTCTACCCCACAAGATCCGGGTTCTTACTAGAACAAAGAATGGTTAGCTTCATCGTGGCATAGTTTCTCTTGAGCTAATCGCATCATGTTTGTTTAAGTAAGATGTTGACGTTTGAGATGAGATATACTAAAGGAAGATGAGATACTGGTTCCATAGTTCACTTAATTTAGTTTATTAAAGTCATCATCACTTTAGGTTTGCATAGCGCATGAAATATAGTTTAAAGGAAGATGAGATACTACTTGTTGGACGTTGATGATTGGTTTCCCTCACATGTCAAACCAGCAAAGTATTTTCCATGCACTTGTCTTTGCCTATGAGCTATTTTACACCTGCAACATTGATAAACAGAAAGATGTTGATGATTGGTTTCCCTCACATGTCATATGCAGGAAGACATGGCGTATGCAAGTGATGAGAGTATTTTCGAGTATGTAAATGTTGTCAGCAAGATGTTTGATAGTGAGGCTGAAGGCTATGAATTCTACAACAAATATGCTCTTGAAAAAGGTTTTAGTGTGAGGAAAAGCTACGTTGAGTGGGATGGATCCAACAAATACATAATTTTAAGGAAAATTGTGTGTAGTCGTCAAGGGTTTCGCGAAGATAAGCACATGAAAAGAAAGATGGAAGATAGAAATAGGAGGCCACGAAGTTTAACTCGTGTTGGGTGTAATGCTAAATTGGTCATTACGAGACAGGAGGAAACCGGTCGGTGGTTTGTCAAGGATTTCATCGATGAGCACAGCCATCCTCTAGCCCCACGGGATCTTTCTTGTCCGCTGCGTTCGCACAGACGAATTAGCGATGAGCAGAAAGCGGACATTGCGGACATGGAAAAATGTGGGATCCGTAAATACCGTATTATGGATATTTTGTGCTTTCAATACGGTGGATTTGATAAGGTTGGATGCATAAAGAGGGACGCGTTTACAATTTCTGCCATGCTAATAAGCAGGAGACAATCAGTGCCGGTGATGCTAAAACGGTGATCATGCACATGATGGAGAGGCGAGAGCGAGATGTGGATTTTTTCTTCAAGTACTTGGTAGACGAGCATGGCCATCTGAAGGGACTGTTTCGGGCTGATAGTCAATCGCGACTTGACTACGAGGCTTTCGGAGACGCCATTGTTTTTGATAGCACATACGTAACCAACAAATACAATCTGCCATTCGTGCCTTTTGTCGGGTTGAATCACCACCGCAGCACTGTTATATTTGGCTGTGGTATAATTTCTCATGAAACAAGCCGAGCATACGAGTGGATGTTGCGGACCTTTTCTGATTGCATGGCATGTAGCATCTGATATCTGTGATCACAGATGGGGACCTTGCAATGCAGAGAGCAATCAGGGTGGTCTGCCAGACTCAAACCATAGACTATGTATATGGCACATTCAGCAGAACATTGTACGCCATCTGCATGATGACGACGTAAAGGAGGAATTCAGATCTTTCATTTATGATACTTCTTCCATTGAAGAGCATGAGATAAAATGGATACAATTCTTACAACAGAATAAAGTAACCAGTGAGGAGTCTTGGCTGCATCGGATGTATCGGATGAGAAAGTTGTGGTGTGCTCCATATCTTGAGGCGTTGTTTCCTAGGATTGAGCAGCAATCAAAGGAGTGAGAGCTTGAACTCTGTGCTACATACGCATCTTGAGGGTAAGATGTCGTTGTTTGAAATGCTAGAGCACTATGAGCGTTGCCTTGCGTCGCGACGGATTAACGAAGCTCTCCATGACGTCGAAGCCTTGCAGTCCATTCCATTTACAGAGGAAAATGCTTCACCGCTTGAGAAACACGCCGCGTTTTCAAACCTAGTGTCTTTAAGATGGTCTTATGGAGCATAGATGCTGTCAGCAAATGTCAGATCAGAGAGATACTAGATGGATCCGAAGATTCCACTTATGTTGTGTCCAAGCAGGAAAGAATGGATAAAAAGTTTGGAGTGCGCATTGAAGAGCAAGGAGGTCTTTTGCACAGGGTGAGTTGTTCTTGCCGTAAGCTGGAATGCGCAGGCACACCATGTTCCCACATTTTTACATATTGGGGATATTAAAACAAACAATTCTGCCCGGTTGTTGCGTTCCCACTAGGTGGACTATGAATGCAAAATGTGCATACGCACCTACCAGAAAAAACCAGATGTATGACTATTCGCTAAGCCTGCAGAGGTACCGCGAGTTGCGGAATTGTAGTCACGCCGCAAGTTTCCAGGCATGCCACTCTGATGAGGACTATCACCGTCTAAAGATGCTTTTGCAAGCACAACATCATGGCAAGCAATCAAGTTTTGAACTAGCTGACAGCAATGAGTCAACTAATGCTCAGCATAACAGCATTAGGTTTGGCCCGTTGATGCGGCACTCGCAGAAAGTTGATAAGGTTCTGGATCCCGTGCATGTGCCAGGACGAGGTGCACCGAAGAAAAGGCTGCAGGCAAAGACAAAGAAGTCAAGATCACAGAATATCTGTGGCTATTGCAAGAAACCAGGTCACAATCGACGTAAATGCGCTAAATTGCTAGAGGTACGAAATATGTTCATATTTTTTTTTGCATGTGTTTTACTCATAATTGATGTCCATGTGATTTATTCTATTCTTCTGTCGAGGTTGAACTGTGATATCTACATACAGCATGAACCGACGATGAGCCAGAGAAAGTCGTGTGCCATTCAGCTTTGTGTGACGTGGTCTTTACATTCTATTTCATCGTGACAGTAATTTAGTGAAGTGCGGTTGTACTGCCATGTTACTGTATTAGTTCGACATCTTTCGTTTCCACTTTACGTGTGTATCATGTGATGTCCAACTTTAAGAATGATGATGTATTTCGACAAATTGGGCACTATGATTCTTCACCCTTACTATGGTTGTCATGCATATTCATAATCATCATGCATATTCTTCATTTACAGAGCAATAATGACTGACGTATTTTTTAAATAAGCGGGGCCCACTCGGGTGTGCTCGGAAATCTTTGAAAAACCTCCATGCACGTTCATCTTCGCTGCATGCAAATCGGGCGGCAGCCGCTGTGCCAGTAGCTGTCAAGGCCTTGATGAATCACTATTCACATGCAGGTCCCCGACTCTTGCATGCAGGTCCCCGACTCTTGCATGCAGGTCCCCTTGAGGCATAGACCGATGTTTTCAGCAGTCAGTCTAGAGGGCATTATAAATTCAAAAAAAATACAAAAACTTGGAAACCTAGTTTTGTTTGTGGAAGAGATCATGTGTGCCAAAACTGAGGTGATTTGGAGGTGGTCGAAAAAATGCCCGCATTCCTGAGGGACACTTAAGCCATTTTTGAAAAAACGTGAATTTTTCCACCACCTCCAAATCACCCAAATTTTCTTGTACATGGTCACCCACATGTGCAAAACATGTGTATGCAATATGATTTTGTAAAAATTTTTTCATCAATGCCCCCTTGAGTCATAGACCGATGTTTTCAGCAGTCAGTCTAGAGGGCATTATAAATTCAAAAAAAATATAAAAAATACAAAAACTTGGAAACCTAGTTTTGTTTGTGGAAGAGATCATGTGTGCCAAAACTGAGGTGATTTGGAGGTGGTCGAAAAAATGCCCGCGTTCCCGGAGGGACCATTTGGTCACTTAAGCCATTTTTTGAAAAAACGTGAATTTTTCCACCACCTCCAAATCACCCAAATTTTCTTGTACATGGTCACCCACATGTGCAAAACATGTGTATGCAAGAAAATTTTGAAAAATTATTTTACAATGCCCCCTTGAGGCATAGACCGATGTTTTCAGCAGTCAGTCTAGAGGGCATTATAAATTCAAACTTTTTTAAAAAAATACAAAAACTTGGAAACCTAGTTTTGTTTGTGGAAGAGATCATGTGTGCCAAAACTGAGGTGATTTGGAGGTGGTCGAAAAAATGCCCGCATTCCCGGAGGGACCATTTAACTTAAGCCATTTTTTGGAAAAACGTGAATTTTTCCACCACCTCCAAATCACCCAAATTTTCTTGTACATGGTCACCCACATGTGCAAAACATGTGTATGCAAGAAAATTTTGAAAAAAATTATTTTACAATGCCCCTTGAGGCATAGACCGATGTTTTCAGCAGTCAGTCTAGAGGGCATTATAAATTCAAAAAAAAATTAAAAAATACAAAAACTTGGAAACCTAGTTTTGTTTGTGGAAGAGATCATGTGTGCCAAAACTGAGGTGATTTGGAGGTGGTTGGAAAAATGCACATTTCTGATATTTTCACAGGTTACAAAATATATTATTGGACAGAATATAGACAGCACCACACAGCAACAGCACATTCATCCAATACAATAGAAGATAGCTCTCCGAATACAATTCATCATATTAGTCTCTGAATTCAAAAGACCGAACAAAGATAGAACATTACAAGTCTCGAGACCGCGAGTAGCGAGTTTGTCTTCATATTACAAGTCGATATCGATCATCTAAACTACCATCACATAGAAGAGAGTTGCGGTCATCACGATGAGCATCATCGCGATGAAACTTGTCTTCATCCGGTTCCCCCAACGCTCCCTCCTCTCTCCCGCTAGATAGCGGGCGTATCTAGATTCCGCCTCCGCCCTAGTGGTGTACCCTTTGTAACTGTTACCGCTGAAACGGTGAACCTGTCTCCGACAATCCTCCCAGTCGTCGTAGACTCCGGGAACCTTACCCTTGTAAACGACATACGACGGCATCTCTATGCACAAGCCAAACAACAGACAATACATAAGCAATAAATAAGTATGCAACAAAAGGATCGGAAGAGAAAAGCAAGACATTAATAGCACAATTCATGGTCCTAGTAATAAATAGCATCGATTACATCTAAGTTTAACGACTGTCCAAACCAAAGAGACATACAATTCATTAAAGTTTAATTACAACATGAGCCAATCAATGTTTCAGAACTACACATAGCATCACTACTTTCGACTCGACTCATGGGACCGGAGCGTGGATGAAGCCGCCGTCTGTCCTGATGGTCATGAAATCGCGGGCGTTGTCAGCCTGTATTTGTAGCGTTGTGTCTATCTCACTGCACAGAACACGGAACGTTAGAAGAAATAAAGAACGATCGATGGATGCATTTTTTGCTGTTTTGGCTGATGTTGTTTTGGTGCTGTTTTCGTGCCATTTAGGATGGCTGCAGTGACTTTTTGGTGCCATTTTGATCTCTTAATATGGTTGCAAAGTGAGAGCGAAATATGGCTGTTATTTTTTGTTTGAAACAGGACAAACCAAAGGGCCCACGTCTCCCTCCAGATTTTTCGAGGGCCAAAGGGCAGGGCGTTTGAGTTTTCAAGGCAACTCCCCACGCCTCCCTTCCACCGCAACTCCCCACGACTCCCTCCACTGGCAACTCCCCACGACGCAGGGAACTCCCCTCCTATTCCATTGCTGCTCAATCTGCCTCCCTCTGCCTCCCTCCTCATTCCATTGCCGCTCCATCTTCCTCCCTCTGCCTCCACCATCAAGCAACTCCCCTCTGCCTCCACCATCACTGGCCAGGAGGGAAATGGCGGAGGAATCGTGGAGCAACTCCCCTCCGTCTGCCAAGAGAATGGTGGAGGCATCGTGGAGCAACTCCCCTCCGTCTGCCAAGCATCACCAAGGTGAGGCGTCTGGCAAGGAGTCAGTGGTCGACGACGACGTTCCGGTCCCCGGGCAGAAGCAGGACTACACCGTGCCGCTCATGGTTGATATCCACCTGAAGAAGGAGAAGCTGGATGTCGTATGCACCAGCAATCCAGACGAAGCCGACAAGAGGATCCGCGAGATCAGGAGGAGGCTCGGCGGCATGCTTTCTCGGTCGATCGCCGTTGATGTCGAGTATACGAGGGAAGATGAACCTCCGCAAAATGCTGCAGTTCTACAGTTATGCGTGGAGGATCTCGTCCTGGTATACCACATCACCGCGGCAACCAAATGGTAAAAACATCCAGTTCTAAAGTTTACGAAGTTCGACGTTTACATCTAATTAGTAGTTTCAAGTTTACGAAGTAGACGCAATAGTTCTGTAGTTCTGAAGTAGATGCAATACTAGTTCTGAAGTTCTGAAGTTTCTGTCTAATTAGTAGTTTCTGAAGTTTCTGAAGTAGATGCAATAGTTCTGAAGTTCTGAAGTAGATGCAGTACTAGTTCTGAAGAAGTTTCTGAAGTTTCTATCTAATTAGTAGTTTCTGAAGTTTCTGAAGTAGATGCAATAGTTCTGAAGTTCTGAAGTAGATGCAATAGATCTGAAGTAGATGCAATACTAGTTCTGAAGTTCTGAAGTAGATGCAATACTAGTTCTGAAGTTTCTGTCTAATTAGTAGTTTCTGAAGTTTTTGAAGTAGATGAATTTGATGCACCAGATTAATTTGATGCAGGCCCAAGGAACTCCGCCCGCTCCTGCAGGATAAGAAGTCAGACACCTTTGTTGGCTTCTCCATTGGAGGTGACAAGGAGAAGCTGAAATTGTCCGTTTGGAGATCAACCCCGACAAGTACGTCGACATGCAGCGCAAATGGAGAGTTCCAAAAAATGGAAAGAAGTGGCAGGCTTTGGCTGAGTTTGCAGCCAGCCTCATCCACCCATCGTACAAGGAAATGAAGAAGAAGATCAACAAGGAATTCGACCACAAACTATGGGGGGACAGCCCACTGCCAAACAACCTCATCGAGTACGCAGCGAAAGATGCGTACGTCACCTACGAGGCATGGAAGAAAATCGAAATCGTCAAAGAAGGTTTGGAGTACTGGCAAGAGGCGGAGGATCATTGGGATGACCCCTACTACTGGGGATATTGAGTTGTTTGTGGTATTATGTGTCTCAGTTTGCAGTTATGTGGTTGAACAAGTTTGCTTTTGTAATGCTGAACAAGTTAGCTTTTGTTATGTTGAACAAGTTTGCTTTTGTAATGATGAACAAGTTTGCTTTTGTTATGTAGTTATGTGATTGTTATGATGCTTTGGCCTTGAGAACACTTATGGTTGTGATGTGATGCAAAATCCTTCAACTTTTGGTGATCATTTAGTTCAAGATTTGGTCAGATCGTACAGAATGTTGTCTAGAAGTTTTTGTGATCATTTAGTAGTTTTTTTATACAGAAGCCTTTCACTATAACTGAAAAAGCTGAAGTTCTCAGCATGAAGAATCACACAACACAGCACCTACATTATGATGATACACTATCAACTGCAGACCTGAATGCATCCAATTCGTCCTTTCCCAAGCGGTGATGGTAACTGAAAGTATAACAACTAAAACGCAGCTCTACAAGATGTGTCCAATAGTGCCATCATAACAAAACTTTGAAAAGTCCTATATTATACAAGAGCAAGCATCACAAGTTTCAGATGTTTTTCTAGCAATAATTTTCCAGAAAAGTGGATTGTTGGCAAAAAATTGCTAAACTCATTCTATCTACCTAGCATTATCAGAATGGATACAATTGAGACGTCAATAGAAACTGTGGTACATGCGCTGTCATGCGGTGGTTGAGGAGATGGATCCGGCCGATCCCGTTGGGGGCGCGGGGGCGGCGGGGGTGGAGTCGCCGACGGCGTGCAGGGGCGGCGGACAGAGGGGGACGAGTGGGGGATCTGGCGATGGAGGGAGGGAGGCCACAGCGCGAGGGGAATAGGTGGAGTGGGGGGAGGGTTCTAATGGCCTACTTCGGATGGGCCTAATTCGGATGGGCCTAATTCGGATGGGCCGTCTCGTTGTCTGCGCCTGAGGCATGCATGCATGGGAATGGAGGCGACGTGGGTTTGCATGCGCGGGTGGCGGATGTGAACTTTATCTATCCGAAATATGTTATGATTTCTACCCGAAAACAAGCTCACGTGCGACGCTCTCCCGTGCGACGCACGCCTCTCGCGTGATACGCGATTCCAATGCGACTGCGTGCCAGGTTTTATAGATGGAAACTTCTTTAGACACAATGCCATCTCAAAAACAACTCAGAAACAACTGTATGATTGATCATAAAACACATGCATTGTTGTTCAAAGAACTGTATCATGAATAAATTGTACCATAATTGCGAACATAGTGTGAAACAGAAAACAAAAGGTTTGTTTGCAACTAAATAATCCTGGTTTGAAGCTTAAACTGGTTGAAAAACAATTGAGCCTACTCCATATTGTCTTCTGCACTGCCAAAATCCAGTGACCTCTTGCGTTGCGTCGTTGGAGATTGCGTCGGGCTTGGCGACGACCCATGTGCTTCAATCTTTTTCTCTTTAACATCAATGTAACCATACAACTTAAGTTGTTCTTGGTCTTTCTCTGCCAACTCTCTAGCAAGACCCTCCATTTCTTGGATTCTCACTTCCTGTAGAAAACCATAGGAATTGTATTAGGGAGAACTCAAAAAAGACGTAGCCATAAACTAGATGCATGCAACATGTAAAATTTGAACCTCGGAATCAATGTCATCCTCAGGAAAACAACCCGTAGTTCTATTGTACACAATGTACAGGTGACATGTCTTGCTGCCATTCAGATCAGAAAGCATTTTTGTACATCATCTGGTCCTGCAATCAAGAACATTCCTTCTGGCAGCTTGCACGCAGACCCGGGTAAGAAGTAGTACAGTTCTTCTCCCAGTTTGCAACCAAAACTATCTCTCATTTCACTCATAATGAGATCGTAGGTCACTTTGGCGGGTTCAAAAATTCTGACTTCTGCGGGTGTTCATCAAAGTATGCTCTCGGGACATGTGACATCTCATCATCCCTACTAACAAAAAATTCCATGACCAGCACCTAGTATCTCACATCAGAGTTAATACATTCAATGAGTAAAGGGCCAAACATAACTTTTATGTGCATAGCAACATTGCGGCGTTGTTACCTGCTTTTGTGGAATGTATCCTTCATGTGGAGTGACTGGGGATTGTGCCATCTCAAACCTTCTCACCTTATTATGTTGAATGTATCCTTCATGTGGTGTGAATGCGGACTCTGCCATTACAGGTTTCTTATCCTGCGAATTAAACGTCTATAGTGGGTTTACACACAAGTTTTGAAAGGTCATACCATATCTTGGGTATGCATCGTTATGTAGGTACTTACAAGGGGAGAATTGACGATATGTTTTTGGGGTGGACTGATGTGGCATTGAACGGGTGACTCTATCGCAATGTCTCGAGTGAATGGCGATCGTGCTGCCTCATGATGCTTAGCCTACATACAATCGCCGACATAAGGTTGCCACAAATTGAAGATGTTTGTATCATAGAATACGTAGGTCCTTAATATATAGAATCGGTGTGAGATACTTACAGGGGGAGAATAATTGAAGACATGTTGTCGGGGTGGCCGTGAGATCGCACGGTCTTCTAACATATGTCCTTCCAAGCGGACCTTTTCTAGCATGGCCTTATAATCCATGTCCGACCGCTCCTGTAGCAGCTTACTGTCCATATCCGCACGTGCCTGCAACACATAGACATCCATCTTGACTCGCTCTGTCTGTATAATACTGTCCACAAGCTTCCGGTCCTTCTGCAACGTTCGATGCATTTCCTTGTAGCCTAAGATAAACTTTTTTTCCATGTACTCACAGTCCCTCTTATACTTTTCTTCAATCTCAAGACGCATCTTCGCCATCTTAAGGGAAAACTCCTGACGCTCCTCCTTTATCATCCTGTCCACGTATGAACGTTCTTTTTTCAGTTTCTTATCTACCTCAGCGTGATCCTTTTTTGCACCTTCAAGTCGATCTCCCGACGCGCTTCATGCAAAGACTTGTCAGATTCGCATACGGTTGTTATATCGCCTCTGAGACCATGGTCCCTACAACAACACATATACCCATAGTATGAAAACTGTATCCACACCCTCATCCACCTAATTCAAACAATACGACCGTGAAAAAATATTCATAATCAGTTAAATGCGATCAACTAGTACAAACTATCAATCAAAAAGCTCTTGCATGACATCCTATACTCGAATCACACCAGAACTACTCAACTATGGCAAAAGCTGGATTTTCTAATCTCTTCGGAAATTACTTGTTGGTCGAATCAATGAAAAAAATAATCAGCACTGCAATCGAAGATGAGAGAAGCCGTGGAAGAGACCTTTTTAATCCGGCGTCGGCGTGGTCGCTATAGAAGCGATGGCGCGATCCCGGCGATGGCTATGTGAGGAGAAACAAGGTAGATGGGGGTGGTTAGGATAGGGTAGATATGCGGTAGAATGGGAAGGTATATATCCGTGATTGTAGGGTTAATTAGTTATTTTGAAGTAATGCGCTTCGATGCAAGTTTTTTTAACGAGCGCGATCTTTTCGGGCTTCAAAACATGTGCACCGACCGCTGGTCGAACCACATATCACACAAGCCCGAGCCATCGCTGCGTTCCGTGCCAACCCGCCGCCCACCATTCTAACTTATTGTTCTCTAAAAAGGAAGAGCAATAAATTCAGTCCAAGAATTTCCAGATATAATTGTCAACCCATTTTCGTTGGTAATTACGAGATATGTTTGGCGCAATTAGTGGCTAACTGGGTTTTTTTTAGGAATAGTAGCAACTTGGTTTGATACATGCCAAACGTTACGTTCAGATTAGTTGCATTATTTCTTTCATTTTTTACCAAAAAAATCTATACAAAGTGTTAATTGGACAATGTGAAAAATGTGGCACGAAGGTTGTCGGCCCAGCCAGTGGATGGAACGGATGGTACATGTACACGCAAGTACGATCTCTAACACGCGCATTTCATCTGGTTCAGTGGATGCATGCATGCTCTATGTGGCACGAAGTTTGTCTGCCGAGCCAGTCGACGGACCAGATCGATGCTACAGGAGGGACTCCATTGTAGACCAACGCTCCATCAATGTCCTGTGTGTCTGCTACGTACACCGTTAGACAATTATAGTTCCGTCAACCCTAAAACCCTTAAACCCTAAACCCTGATAACCCTAAACCCCCCTCCCACTAAACCGTAAAAACATTCAAATTTTTGCCCCACATGGAAACCATTATGCATGCATTCTCTATGTGGTCATGGGATGCCATGAAAGACTTTTGGGATTATACACGCAAGTACGATCTCTGACACGCGCATTTCCGGCATAGCATGTCAACACCCCGAAAGCACTAGCTGGGTTCCTCACCTGTATGAAACCAAGAAAACATTGATCCGGTCCAGTGGATGGATGCATGCTCTATGTGGCACGAAGTTTGTCGGCCGAGCCAGTCAACGGACCGGATCGATGGTACCGGAGGGAATCCATTGTAGACCAACGCTCCATCAATGTCCTGTGTGTGTGCTACGTCCACCGTAAGACAAACATAGTTCCGTCAACCCTAAAACCCTTAAACCCTAAACCCTGATAACCCTAAACCCCCCCACTAAACCGTAAAAACATTCAAATTTTTGCCCCACATGGAAACCATTATGCATGCATTCTCTATGTGGTCTCATGGGATGCCATGAAAGATTTTTGGGATTATACACGCAAGTACGATCTCTGACACGCGCATTTCCGGCCTAGCATGTCAACACCCCGAAAGCACTAGCTGGGTTCCTCACCTGTATGAAACCAACCAAACATCGATCCGGTCCAGTGGATGGATGCATGCTCTATGTGGCACGAAGTTTGTCGGCCGAGCCAGTCAACAGACCGGATCAATGGTACCGGAGGGAATCCATTGTACACCAACGCTCCATCAATGTCCGGTGTGTGTGCTACGTCCACCGTAAGACAAACATAGTTCCATCAACCCTAAAACCCTTAAACCCTAAACCCTAATAACCCTAAACCCCCCCACTAAACCGTATAAACATTCAAAATTTTGCCCAACATGGAAACCATTATGCATTCATTCTCTATGTGGTCATGGGATGCCATTAAGAAAGTTTGGGATCATTACTACATATACATGCAAGTACGTTCTCTAACACACGCATTTCCGGGCTTGCATGTAAACACTCAACCCTAAACCCTGATAACCCTAACCCCTGATAACCCTAAACCCCTAAACCCCTAAACCCTAATAACCCTAAACCCCTAAACCCTAAACCCCGTAAACCCCACACCGAGTTCACAAGATTTTCTTATTTCTTTTTATCATTTATCCAAATCTCACATAACTCACGTGGCCCACCCCTCCCTAAATCCCGCGATTACAGCTCCGCATTCTAACCACCCAGGCCGTCCGCACCTCCCACGACCGCTACAAGATCGGATCGGAGACGCCGGTCGCCCACGGAATACAGGAGCCGGCGGCCACCACTCGCCGCCCACCGCCAACGTGATCTGAGGGCTCGGACGTCAGTGTTCTTCTCGCCGCCTCCTCCTCGCGTGAACGCGCCGTTTTTCCTTTGCGCCGTCGACCGCGCTATACCGGCACTTATAGTTTCCGACGCACTAACCGCCGCCATCTACTCAGTGGCACCATCTCCTAGATAAGGTATTAGCTGATCGTAACTCTTTATAATCGTTGTCTGCCGATGCTTTAGTTGTTGAACCCTCATAGGTTTTGCACCCAAATAGGTTCTGTGCTTAAACCATAAGTGGATCATATGTTAAATGACCCGATTAATTTTGTTAAAATTAATTCTCTGCTAATTTTGTTATACATTTTCCAATTTTGTTCAGATTAGTTGAGCCTGATTTTATCATTGCATACGAGGCAGCAATGTCAGTTTCAGATACGAACCTTAATAATGGAGAAAAGCCCATCTCCAAAACTACCGATGCGGTAAGTAATTGACTGTTTGTGTACAATCGTTTCATACACATAATTCATGTGTACTCAGTTTTATTTAATGAAATGTAATAGGAACTCGCCGAAAAGCATGGTCATATGAAGTTAGTATGCTCACAGACAAGGTTCGGAAAAACCATGAAACTGTTGTCAGAAGACCACAAAAAGTACATCATATCAGAAACCAGTCTTGGCGGACTAACCCAGATGCATGAAGTGACTCTACGTCGCATAATGTTGGTTAGACTAGCCAAGAGCATAGATATGGACACGAAATCCATTACCATCGGTAAAACGCCAATTCCTATAACAAAAGAGGACGTGCAAGGTATATTTGGCATTCCGATAGAAGGGAGGATATAGAGCCACATCTGGAAAATCAAACCGACACGTAATTGTTTACCGCCTATGCAAACAATGGGCAAATTTTGATTTCTGACCTTGAAACGGCGATCCGAGCTTCCAAAGCCCTGCACGGTGATTTCTTGAGACGGTTCATTCTGTACGCAATTGGTACTGTTCTAGCACCAACAGCACAACATTATGTGGATTCGAAATATCTCAACCTTGTTACAGATCTTGAAAACCTTCGAAAGTTTAACTGGGGATGTTTCACACTTAATCACTTCTTCAAGTCCGTTCACAAGTTTAGAAATCGAGTTCACGTAAATCTACAAGGAAATCTAATTCTGCTCCAGGTTAGTGCTAGATCACTACTTAATGTCCTTTAATTATTGTTCTGTTGCATATCTGTATGGTGATGAACTAATTTATTGTGTAGTATTGGTACTGGGAGCACGTGCGTAGTGGCCGATTAATGTATGCTTCTAGACCCCCTCCATTGATCGCACGATGGGTCGAAATGATGGCTACTATAAGAAGCGATGCTTACGAGAAAGGAGGTCTTCATAACGGGCTGGTACCTATCTACAATTGAACTTTCTATATCCGATTTTTTATTTGGTACTAATGGTTCATTATATTTTAAAAAATAGGCTGTCATGGAAATTTGTGCTCCTCAACGACCGTCCGAGAATTCTAATAATTTTCCAAGAAAAAAAGATGAACATGTGCATCAACATGATTCGTATCGAGCACCATCACAAGGATATCAATTTAGTAGCCAGCAAGTGTGTACTCCAAAGACTATTTGTTTTTGCAATATCACAAATAGGTGTCATGGAACCTCATTCATTTAGCTATTGTTATCAACGGGTTTTATTTTGTTTACACAGATTGAAATGGTAGTTGAAGTCATGAATGCACGCATTGCTGATCATGAAAAGAAGGTAGGCAGGAAGTTAATGGAAATTGAGCACAGATTTGATGTCAAATACCAGACTCTAGGTGAAGACTTGATCGACATGAAGACTAAAACTGGCACTAATCCTAGGTTGTCGAAGGCCGAGGAGGAAATTAAAGACTTAAGGAGGGAACTCCATGTATGTCATACTGTGCATTTTGTATTTTTTATGAATATGTTCTTTCATGTTCATTATTGTTTGCATTGTACAGGACTTAAAATACGAATTTACAAGGAACCGACAATCGCTGTCACGTAAAGGAGGCGTGCAGGTGATCAATATGGCCCAACATGTTAATATCTAAAAGTAACAAACTAATGATGAACTACCTTTGTTCATTGTAGGATCAAGTCAATGTGTGCAATTCATCCTTGACAGGAACTCCTAGGGCTAGCCAAGTCACGACAGGGACTTCGAGTACACCAAGTGCAAGACATGTGACGGAAAACAATGAGGAACCACAATTAACTCCGATGAAGCCTGTCTTTGGTAATGATTACAAGTTCACGCATGAGGACATAGAGACAGCCGTTTACATCCGTGGAGCATACGAATTCTGTTGAAATAACTAAAATCGGAGACATTACCCTCACAGCAGAAAATCTGAAGCGAAATTTGGACGAAAAATACATTTATGGTGATGTAAGCCCATTATACTCTATTCTACATCATTACTGCAACAACTGTCTTATTATTGTATGATTGAAAATATGGCAGGTTATTATGGCATATGCTAGCATTAGCCAAATTGAGAATGATACTACCTCAATCATATCCCCTCAAGAAACCGAAAAGCTGTTACAAATGAAGGGGGTGGTTCCTGTTGGACGTGCAGCCTCATGGTTAGCTCGTGTAGCAGGAAAATTTGTAGGGCGCCGAAAGGTACACGTTTTCCACAGTTTCATAGTTTACGTACACGACAACTTTCGGTTCTCAACCCAACCCGAATTTTACTACAGGTGCATGTCCCACTGAATGTACACCAAAACCATTGGATGCTAATGATGTTTAATTTTGACAAAAAAGAAATTCAGACTCTGAACTCCATGAATTATCATTGCGACAAGACCAAGGAAGATTCTCTTGTAAGTGTTCTCTTGCTGCCTCTTTTGATCCGCATGGAACATGAGGTCCCAAAGTACCGTAACCCTATGTATAACTCGTCGTACCCTAGGTGGACTCGATTCAGTTCTGCATTGACAAAGCTGTCAAGAAAGGGTTGATATCACCAGCTAAGAACATCAATTTTGCCGAATGGACCAAAAAATGCTATGAGAACATACCACAACAGACCGATGGGTATGCATGGCCTCATAAATTATTATTTGCGTACACGAATAAGATTACTGATCTTTAACTAAACATCGCAGGACTTCCTGTGCGGTTTGGACACTGTAGTACATGTTGTCATGGAACGGGGATGAAATGACCGATATTTTGAACCAGGTAATTGAATGCCTAATTTATATTTGTACTTTGTTTAGCTTGAAAGCTATGCTGACGTCATTGTCGGTTATCCAATATAGGCAAGGATAGATATTTTCAGGTGGAAAATATGTACAGCCTTACTGCATTCAGATTGCAATGCGCTTCGTCTCGAATCATATAATTCCCCATAACGGTTAGCGCTACATCAAGAATATATCATTTATTTCACAAGTCTCATGATTAGAACTAACGCAGCACTCTCTTAAACAGAAGGAAGTGTACGATGCCCGCAAGCAGTTCTACCCGATGCTTCGTAAGAGGACGTACAATTAGTCAACAATCCTGATGGTTCGAATGAACCTGACACATCCAACTCCTGAAGGATACCGTGCACCCAACTCCCGAAAATGGTGCACCCAACTCCCCAAAAGGAAGAGAGCACGTGGACGCCTCGAGAAAGCAAGTCGATCCCGAGCAAACAGCAAAAACAAAGAGTCTTAAAGAACTAAAACATAAATTTGACAGCAAGACCATAGCCAACCAAGTGTCTTCGTTACCATCACGGTCACGCAGAGAGCATAAACCAGCACCAGCTTTATTGAGCCCATTCAAACACAAATAGGTAGTATCAATTGATCATTAATTGATACATGCTCATGCTCATGCTCTACTTTTAGCATCATTTGATACACGTTTTGTTTTTCTTATCGTAAAGTGGAAATAGGTGCTTTTGGCAATCATGAGCATCCTCTACTTATTGCAATATCTAATGCATTGATACATTCTCATGCCCATGCTCTACTTTTAGCATCATTTGATACACGTTGAGTTCTTATCAGAAAGTGGAAATAGGTACTTTTGGCAATCATGAGCATCCTCTACTTATTGCAATATCTAATGCATCATCAGTACAAAGCTTGATTTGGCAATAGGTGGAATCGGCAATCATTTGCATGCTTTAATTTTGTCAAAAATTAATGCATAGTTCAGTTGTAACTGCTCATAGATATGGCAGGAACATGCTGAGTTATACACTAAACATAGTCATGCCAAGCTATAACTACCATAGTCATATTATTAGAGTTCCTAGCATGCATCACCATACGGCAGAATAACACAGCAACCATAACATATACCACCGCATTTATACTTGAGTTAGTAAGGCCTTGTACAATGCAAGGTGCTTAGGGAGTTGCTTATAGAATAACCAGGCTTTTCTTACATTAGGTGCTTATTTGTACAAGGAAGACGCATAACTAGGCGTCTCTCCTGTACAAATATGCACCGGTGCATCAGAAAAACCCTGTTTATTTTTGTAAGCACCACCCTAAGCATCTAGCATTGCACAAGGCTTAAACATGCATCACCAAAATATTATTAACAACTAGGAACACTAAACCAGAGTAGCAGCAAATTCTTAACATAAACGGCAGATCAACCACCGCTCAGCATAGGTTCAGACACACCATAGGACATCAGTTTTAGACTCCAACAACAAAGAAACATAGATAACATAAGAGGACACGGCGGTCCTGGGGCAGCATCAGCACTCTAGCAGCACATCACTTCTCTCCCTTCTTCAATGCATGTTGTACAGCTCATTGACTTTGACAATCTCAAGGAAGCGTGCGTAGGCAGCATGTTTAGCCAGAGTACTGGCACTACGATTCTTGCCATGTCCATTGCCAGTGCTGAAGGCATGCTGGATCATGCCATCTATGCCGCCACCGATCACCTTGCAACAGAAAGGGCACCCAATCTTGCCAAAGAAACGGTACTTGATCTTCCCAGCAATCAGATGCCTCAGGGTGTACCGGCTCTTGCTGTGCCTGCTGTCCATGTTGTAGTCCACGTCATCGTCATCCTCCTGTCAATTAGTGAATTAGTACACATAGAAAAACTCAGGTGATATATTATGGTGCATTGACTTTAATTACAATGTTTTGAAAGTACACATGTGAAACATGGCAACTATCTATTTGCTAGAAATAAGGCGTATGTGCACATACATAATTGAGCCAAATAAATTGACATGCACAATTATGGACGGTGGAATAGTTGCATTTATAGATTAGTGCACAAGTAGTACATAACTAACACATGAAAGACTACATGAAGTGGCTTGGTTTAATGATATTTGATACTTGTTACAGGTGTAATTCTTATTGGAATCAGAAAAATGGCTTCATTGTACTCCTCCATGTTTCACACAAGGGGTTTGTTCTATCTACTGGAATGAAGAAACAATTATTCTTTCCGACAAATGACAATACTGCTTCTCCAACATTGTTAGACCCTGATAACTTTCAGAAGGAAATTGGTAAAGGAGCTATGGGGTGTCTCACTTCTCATATTGATGAGAGATGTGGCTGTGATCATCTAAATAAAATACTATGGAAATTGGGTAGATGAGATGTTTTGATTTTTCGGTTTCCAGTGGATATGTAATGTCAGCCCATAATTATTAAGGGAGCGATCACTTCCTTTGCAAAATGGAAATCTGTATAGAATTTGCAAATGGATCATCTATGTACATGTGTGCAAACTAATCATCTATGAACATGTGTGCAAATTAATTCATGTACATAAACTATAATGAATCAGGAACTGCAGCATTTAGTCACTGTCTGGGAAGCCAATGGAGAATCCTGCCATATATCCATTGTTTAACCCACTTTTTTCATTAATGTATCCCTGCCATGAACATTTTCTTGTATTTGGGTTCATTACCCCACTTCTTTCATTAATGTATCCCTTGTGAAACTTATGCTCATCTAGTTAACAAGACTAACACCAATGCCATGAAAAAACCAGAGTATCTGCTGGAATCGTAATGTGAATCAGATTTAAAATCCACGTCCAACATGAAGATCTATGCTAGATCCCTACAATCCTACATACGCATAACTAGAACGCCCAAGTGAAATTGATGCTCATCTAGTTAACAAGAAAACCCCAAGGTCACGAAAAAACTGAGCAAAAAACAGAGTACTACCTCAGATAGCTCGTCGATGGCATCCTCGTCGAAGTCGCTGCCCTTCCTGCTATCTAGGTCAAACTCCTTTATGGCGTTCTCCTCCATGAGCTCTTCGATTTTTTCATACACCTTGCGCTTACGCCTTCTCATCTCCTCCTCCTCCAGATCTTCCCTGACCTTGTGCTCGCCGACGGGTGCCTCGACGGCTGCGATGGCAGCGGGAGCAGGCACAACGGTCGCTGCACCGCCAGCTTCCGCCGCCACATAGCTGACTCAGCTGGCCCACCCACGGCTGCAGCCACGCAGCAGCATCGCTCTGCTCCGATGGTTGCCTCCGGCTCGTCTGGCCAGATCTTCACGCCCGGCTTCATCGCCGGGTCGAAGACAGGAGGAGGGAGGCGAGGAAGGGAGGAGGGTGGTGACGAAGGAGGAGAGGGTGGTGAGGTGGTGAGGAAGGAAGAGAGGGTGGTATGGTTCGGGAGAGGACGAGGGTTTTCTACCCGATTTGGGGAAGAAAGGCACTGCTCCTGCCTCTTGGAGTTACCGAGAAGCCGCGGGTGCCGATTTGACTTGACACACCCACCCGGCCGTCCCGATTCCACGTGGGGACGTGGCGGTCGTGCACGCGGTCGTGCACCTCGTACGGTTTGCCATCAATTGCTATCGGTCTCACAAGTGGGTCCCCTTGTCATCCACACAACCGAGCCACCACATGTACCACATTTTTCTTTCTCCTGTCTCGACCACTCCACATCTTTCTTTCTCCCCTTCTCGACCAGCGCCGCCGCCTCCGCCGCCATCCGCCGACGACCCTCTCTTCGCTGCCGGTCTTGTGCCGCCGCCAACTACGGCAAGTACGTCAGATCTCCACTCTTCTTCCCTTCCCCAAACGCGTCTCCCTATGGAGGCGGATCTGAGCCGATTGGTTTGGACTGAAACTTAGTTTTTGGATTGGATCTTGATTTGGTTTATATGGTTTGAGACCAAATCAATCAATTAGTTTGAGCCGCCACTACCACCTACTACTGCTTCAAATCCAAGAGCCGCAGTTGCCGGCCGGAGCTCGTCGGCTCTCTCAAGCTTTGACGCCATGTCTGATCTAGATTCATGATGTGCCCTCGCATATGGCTTTGTCCACGGTTTGAACCTTTGGAAGTTGAAAACGGTTTGTACTGGGTTGGATGACGCGCATGTATAGTTCGGTTTGGTCTAGATTCTAAATGAAAATATCTGGATTGGTTTGGTTTTGATGTGTGCCGTGGATTGGACTGGTTTAAGTTTTGATGCCCAACTATTCCTGTGTTTAGATGAACCGGGCATTGCCATTGTCATTGCACTGCTTTATTACATAGATGATAGAAAATAGATTGATTGGCCATTGCCAGTATAGGTTATCACTATGATTTATTATATGTATGATCTTTGTATTGTACTATGTACAATTCAACTTAGAGTTCAACATGTTCTGTGTAGAATGGAGGAAGCACAATGTGGACGCTGCAACTCACGGTGCCGGACCAGCCTTTCTACTGCCACGTTGTTCGGCATCTACTTCCAGCCTTCTTTTGTTGTTGCAGCGGTAATAATTTATATGAACCTTCCGACAAGACATTCTTTTTGGTTATTTGCTATTTGCACTAATGTATTGTGTCTGCTATTTGTTTTTATCTTACACAGATCGTACCATGCAATGTGAGATTGGCATTCAATGAGCTCGTCGTAGACACCGTGACCTTCGACGCTCTTGGGGGCCCATACACTATGCAGGTCGAGAAGGGGCGAAAGATAACCCGGATAGGAGGAGATGATTGGGATCGTTTCATCGCCGCATGCGTCTTACTAGGGGTGAATTGATCAGCTTCTCCTTCAGAAGAGATAGGCCCAGGATTTCTGTTATCTATCTAAATTTCATTCCGGATAGTGAGGATGAAGTTCACGAGGACGAAGATGGTGCTGATTCAGATGATGATGAGAACCCACTTGTTGAATACCTGTATGCCAAGGACTCGGCCTGGGCGACGAGGAAATCGGCAACCTCTGGGACATGCTTCCGCTACGTGAAGACTACCTCGGGAAGCCATTCGTGACCCGCCTCACAAGGACAAATGTTAAACGGCATATCATGGTATGTTACTTAGTGTGGTAATTACATGATATGCATGCTTAGTTAGTGTAGTACTTCATATGATATGCATGTTGTAGTACTGTGATGAGAGGCCAAGTTTAGAATTCATTTAGTGAAGAATTTTATGACATGCATGTAGTGTAGTAATATGCGATGATATGCTTAGTGTACGGAGTAATCTAATGATATGCCTAATTACTGTAGTAATTTGATGCTTGGCGATAGTGTAGTGATGTGATGATATATATGCTCAGTGTTGAATCCAATGATATATGTGTCTTGAAGTGTATGCTTTGTTGATAATTGCACGTGACATGATCATATATCATGTCAACTGTTTTCAGAAATTACCTAAGAGGTTACTTGATAGCTGTGGCATCGACCCGGGCGAAGAAGGCATGGCTGCTGGACTACGCCTTACCAGAACGGGCTCCATCACCAGCTGTGCCTATGCAGTGGACACGGACGGTCGCACTGTCTTGAGCAGGGCAGGGTGGAAGAAGTTCCTTCGTGCCAAGAATCTTCTGTAGGACAGGCCATCCTACTCACTGCTATGCGAACACCCGTCGCCATGACTTGAGGATGATGATCACCATCCACCTCATTTAGAACTGGGGTGGGCCATGTATCAATGTGAAATGAACTTGTTATGTCAGCTCTTGTTTGCAGTACTTGTCGTGGTATTACCGCATTCTATATCTACTCATATCTAGGTACTATTGCTTGTGATGGATTGCAACTATTATTAACTGGTACCTAATGCTCTACTAGCTATGATTATTCCACTGTGTGATGTTTTATATGCTGTAGTGTGACATGGTAACTGTTATATATGGTAGAGGCTGGTCTCTAAGACCTTGTACAATGCAAGGTGCTTAGGGATGTGCTTCCACTGTGATGTTTTGTATGTGCCAGGTTGTAGTATGAAATGCTAACTGTTCTATATGGTAGTGGCTGGTCTCTAATTGGACCGACATGTTGAACTATAGTATCAATGGTAGAGGCGTTTGCCAGCGCCACATCTAACAGTTCACATAATTAATTATCCAAAGATTAAGGTATGAAACCCTTGGTCCTACATAGCAACATTTCGCTCCAAAAATTAAGGTACTTCCACATTCAAACTAACTAATACTACAAATTCAAGGAACTACTTAATACATTAACAGCACATAGGGAAGTAGCCCTGGTCCAACGGCTTGATAAATGACGAACAAAAACTGAAAGAAGAAGGATCAGCCAAGAGCAGCACCATCAGCCTCCCATCCTCACAACTTCAGCCAGCCGGTGAACTCTGTGTTTTTTCCTGCAAAACACACATGTGATGTTGGAGGCAAGAAATAAATATGCCAGGGGTCTTGTCATGGCATCTAATCGCACGGAATGCTAGTACAAATGATGGAGAATAAAACATCCAACATGAGCAAATTCATAGGAGTTCTAGATCCATGGATACCATCAAGAAAAATGCTCAGTTTTAATTCAGACACAAGACTTGGTGAAAACGTGCATATCAGCAACATTGATATGTCATCTTTGCAAGCTTGGGTCGTTGACTTGTCTTGTGTTTCATGGCATGACAATAATTTTAACAATAAATAGACATGAAATTGACCCAAACTCATGTACAAAGTTATGCCATATGATGCATGGATTGATTCACACATAAATGACAAAATGCCAACTTTGTATAGAATTTGCAGTACTGAAATATTTTAGTGTGTACTTAATCTTAAGTACTGTAATAATTCTGTGTGCATCGGTGTGTACTGAAATTGTAGTAACGAATTTTTCAAAGGTTTACCGGTGTGTACCGAAATATTTCAGTGTCTACCACTACAACATTACAAATTTTGCCTAGGGCAGTACCGAAATATTTCAGTGCCTACCGGTGTGTACCGAAATATTTCAGTGTCCACCACTACAACATTAAAATTTTTGCCTAGGGCAGTTCCGAAATATTTCAGTGCCTACCGTGTGTACGAAATATTTCAAAGGTGTCTACCACTAGAACATTACTAATTTTTCCTAGGGTTCATATGATGCCTAGGGTTCACATACATCATAATCCATCCTCCAAATCCATGTACTCAAATATTCATGCAATTCATTGAGATTAAAATGCCATCTAGCTTTCCCTCTCTCGAGCTATTACGATCAAGATCACCACGATGTAAGCACGAGCAGTAGGAAGATGAGGAGTGGGGAAGCTTACTCTAAACATAGCTACCGCCACTGCTCAGACGAGGAGAGCGGCGAGGGAAGCATGGAGAACAGCGGGAAGCGAGGTCGCGACCACCGTCCTCCTCATCTTGGCGCTCGAGTCTCCGGTGACTCGGTTGGAGGCTGCACAATCTGCAACGGCACCTCGTGCACGGTGGGTTCCTGATCCAGTGGATGCTCTACCCTGGATCTGAACGCCCACCACCTCCGCCTGGTCCACTCGCTGGACGATTGGCCTGCTCCATCGCCTAGAGGAGGATCTCGATCTTGTCAATCGGTTGTGTGGGCGGGGGGCAAAGCTTTGCCCTCTCCTTCTTCGTCATATTCTTGAGAGTGGCCATTGCCGTCCAGTTTATCTGCCTTGTGTTGTCAAACCAAGAACGGATCTCCCTCAACCTGGCCAACTTGACCTGAGTCGCCGCCGGCGATCTGCCTGGTCGGTGTTCTCGCCGCCGCCATCAGCTCGATCTACCGTGTAAGAGGGGTGGGGTGGGTGGGGGTTGCCTGAGTGGAGCGGGTGGCAGCGGCAAGAAGGAGGAGATGACTGAGGTGGACTTGGAGGAGAGGGAGGAGATGGCCGCCGATGAGTAATTGTGGAATGTGAATCACCATGGCGGCGGTTATGCATTCGACGAGAGGGGCGGCGCGTGCAAATTTTCCTAGGACTAAACTGCCCCTAGATTAAAACGCGTCCCCACCTTGTCACGAGTACTGGCCCCACTCGTTTCAGTACTTTCGCGTACTTTCATCGGAGTACTACCCAGTACTTCGTATATGTCTGCCGTTAGATCGACATCAACGAACGGTTCTAAAAAAGCCCAACCACTCTAAAACTTATAATAATGAAAATCTGAAAAGGACGCTCCAGTTTTAGCCAAAGTTAAACCATGTGCATTCATACATAAAAACTGAACCAAAACTCATGTGAGTATTATTCATGCAATATAAGAATGCAAAAGGATCAATTTTCATTAATAACAGAAACAATGGTACAAAATCTCCAGTGCTAATAACATCAGCAGAAAGACCTGAATGCACTTTGCAATACTGAATGCAAAAAAAAAAACTAAAAATAAAATCACTGAGGTATACAATAACAATAAAATCTAGAGGAACATCAATACACTAGGATGCGTACGCCAACACTAGTGAGCTGTTAGGATCAATATAGGCAACAATATCACATATAGGGAGAAGTGCATAAGTTAACTATGTGATCCAAATGAATTGTTAAATAGCATGATGCAATAACTTGAACTTTATGATGAAGTCAAATTATTATAAATAGCAAGTACATCATTCTAGTGTGAGTAGCAATGCATTGTTAAAATTCCAGTGCTAATAACATATTTAGAAAGAACTGGGTGCAAAAAACTCAATTGTTTTCATCAATTTATTCGATATAGCAGTACAACAATCCAGTAACAAAAAAATTGGAATAGTGTCAAGGTACACTAGGATGGATATGCCAACACTAGCAAGCTGTAGAGGTGCAAACATAACAAGGTGATCCAAATGCATTGTTCAATAGCATAATGCCAACACTACCATTTAGTAACACAGATCTCATATTAGAGAACAAAGTCAAATGAGCTGATCTACAAGCTAGTTTATAGAGGGAAACAAAAACAAGGCAACGGTACTACCTTTGTGACATTGCTTCCACTACTTGGCACTTTTCTTCGTGAGTGGCTCTCCGCGGACAAATCAACTGAAGGGTATTCCATCTGCCAAAGAAGAAAGTTAGCACGTTTTAGTCCACTCGATCCATTGACAAAGCTACGAATAGAGAGATGCTACTATGCTGAAGATGTAATCGTGTGCTGGAGTAGCGCGACGATGTTTGATAAATTCAGTAAGCAATATTTTTCTTCTATAAGACAGTAATAATAATCAAGGGCAGGGCATCGACCATTTTTATTTTTACACAAGAAGTTGGCAAATACTCTTGATTTATTAAAGTAATTCATTATCAAAGTGCTTAGAGCTAGTACAATTAAAAAGTCACATGCGAGGAAAAAAGCGAGAATAATGATGTATTCAAAGGTGAGATTAAATAAAAAATACATCCTTTCTCATGATAGTATAGCATAACAACACAATTCATACAGAAGTGATAAACTCATGAGTTGTGTTGCAGAAAAACTATGAGTAGATATGGATGTTTCCAGCGGTGCAAAAGCTTCAGTTAAAGAAATCTCTCTTTTGTGTGAAGTGAATAAACATTGACAAGTAGAAGCACCCACAGTAGAGAAGCTACTAAGCTCTATGCTAACTCATCTCTACGAATAAGGTCTCAGGTCATCACGGACATCATCCCTCCCTCAAAACAATTCTTAACTCGGTTTGTGATGAAAAATCATATGAGTCTAAGCTCAACTGCGTTCTTGTGTGTGTGTGTGAGCTGATGCAACAAGGTTGTTGATTTGGTCTAATGCTATAACATACTTGAGCAAAGATACACATCCATAGCAAATTTGCAAGGATCTTGCATACAAGGAACAAAAAATACACCTACTGGGTACTACACCACATAATGTTGCAATTTGCATCGAGCTAGTGCATATCTCAATGCCACTAGGTTTCAAAGAGTATACTAGAAAACATGACAGGACAAGAGGTAAATTTCAAATGAACCGAATTTTAGTTGAAAACTCAGAAATGGAAGGACCTATCTCAAAGTTAAGATAAGGGACAAAACTCCCATGATCGGCATGGGGATGAAGAGGGTACCTTGGTCTTGGTGTTGAAGAGGAGAGAAGAGGTTCTGCTCCTCCCCATCAAAGAAGCTTGCCTCTGCCTATATAAGGAAAGGAAGTAAATCAAATGCATCAATGAAGGGAAGAGAGCAAATCAAGATTTTGTACTGCACCAACAAGCCATTGGTTCCTACTACACAAATCAGAACTTAATCTTTCCGAGAAAAATCAAATCTTCCTAGTGGAAAATAACAATATACGAGCTTATCTTGTACTACACAAATAGTACTCCTGGACTTTGAGCTAAAGAAATCATACAAATTAAAATATAAGCTTGAAGAACTCGGACCCAAATCAAAGCTTTCTTTTACACAAATTAAAATCAAAGCTTCCTACAAGAAAAACCCACAACATTAGGTGATTGAGTTGGTGCTGAAAACATGCATGGAGTTGAATAAAACCCAATGCTCTTTATGACCAACTAGTACATCAACAATCCGTGTGTTCATACATGTTAGATCAATGCTTCATGGATTCTAGAAAAGAAAATCTGAGCTTAAGTTGTGCTTCCTCCTAGGTAATCGATGATCATAATTTGTACTGCATTCAACCAAGATATAAGCTCTATCCGAGATTTTTTCATGTTAAAAAGATGGAAGCTTTCCTAATACATAAATAAATCCGATCTTTGAGCTTTGTACGGGACAGACCGGAGTTTTCTTGCCTAGCGCACAAGTGAAAATCAAAGCTTTTGTTTAATAAACTTTCGCAAATCAGGGGACTTTGAAGAGCTCATTCGCATAAAGATCAAGGAAATCGGGGACTGAATCAAGAAGCATATCATTGGTGCTGCTTCTTACCACACACAAGATGCTCCAGATCCTGGACCAGCGGAAAAGCCGGAGGCGGATGGAGGAATCAACAACCTTGATGGACACGAGTACGGTGGTGATGCCAGTGGCATGGAACAGGCCGCCTCCGTGACTTGGCGAATCAGCCTGTCGGTGTACTAGAGTAGGGGTACCCAAGTATCCCGAACTCGTGCACGGGCAGTCGCAGCACCCCGCGGCGAGACCTGCCTAGTGGCCGCCAAGATCCTCCATGTTTCCCTTGGAGCCATTCAAGAACAAAGTATTCAAGGCCCCGGCAAGAGGAGCTTGCCGGGAAGGCCACTCAAGCACGAAGGAAACAAGACCCCGGCAAGAGGAGCTTGCCGGGAAGGCTTGGTGAGCGACAAGCTCCCGAGCACGACAAGGATTCAGCCACGGCAAGGTGCTTGCCGCGGCAGACAACCTCTCTTCATCTCCGCTCCAGCTCATCTACCAACGTGTCGCCATGAGGCCATTCCAGGCGTGCGTGTCAAGAGGCTGTGCAGCCAGCGGGGAGCAGCGATAAGCGGCCGACAAGCTTACCATCGTGGCAAACGGTGGTGCACTTGACGGTCCCTCACAGAATTGTTTAGGCGACAGGACGGGCATTTATTACTTTGTCCCTTGCCGCCGAGTTAGGTATATGCATCAGACATCGTACAAGTCGGTGTACCGACTACTGTTTTTCCATTTGTACCCTCATCTACGTTGCCACTGTCGGTGACCCCTTGAGCCTATAAAAGGAGGCCCAAGTGCAACGTAGAAAGGGTTCGACTCCGTTCGATTCATTCGACTCACTCGAGACCACACTCACTCGTGCTAGGTTTTGTAGCTCTCATTGCTCCCTAGCAAGAACACAAATAATCAGACAAGCAGCAGTAGGAGTATTATCTCTCCGGAGAGCTCCGAAGCTGGGTAAATCTGCTCGTGTGCATCGCCTCGATCTGCTCTTCGTGCACTCTCCGCCCCCCACCGAACCACAAGGGACCCGGTCCCATAGGTGTCCGTGGGTCACGATCAGCTTCCCCAACATCTTTGGCGCGCCAGGTAGGGGGCGTCGAGGCTGTGTGAACCTGCTCCGGCGTTCACACGAGCGGCATCTTCATCATCTTCAACATCTTCGTCAACATGCCACCGAAGAAGAAGGCTTCGGCGGCAGCAGAGCCGTCCGCGTCAAACCCACCACCACCGGAGCTGACCAGTGGTGGGGAAGGCGCTGGCGGAGGAACGGGCGTCGTCGAGGGAGCCCACGACGCTGCCAAGTCCAAGGACAAGGCGGCGCAGACTTCGGCGTCCGGATACGTACCGCGTCCATCTCAAGAGGCGCGAGACCGACAACGTCATGGTGCTCGCAGCGCCATGCGTTCGTTGGGCCCAGATCGAGCTGGTGGATCCAGGGACGCGCAAGAGCAGCTCGCGCGCCAACAGGCTGGTACAAGCGGGGCACGGTCGCCTGGACGGGATGCTGCTCCTTCTAACATGTTTAGAAGTCCGAGCACATCCCGCTCCTCGCACCGTTCGCCACTGCCGCCCACCACTCCAGCGGAAGCTTTGGCGCGGGCTCAACTGCTCCTGGATTACCCTCCAACGGCTGACAAGGTCGACGAATGGAGGGCCACCATTCAAAGTCTCATCGACTTTGCCAACGGCGATAACCCGCGGCAAGCAACTGCATCCTTGCCGCGGCGAGACGACAAGGCACGAGCCGGTGGTGACGAAACCCTTGGAGGTGCAACCACCATGCACTCTCCATCCAGAAGGCCAAGATCGCCGACTCGTCGGATCCACCTCGACAGCGACTCCACTGCATCGTCTGATCCGCGAGCTCGTTGCGACCAGCGCCAAGTTCTTCAAGAACGGCAAGAAGAAGACGCTCGAACTCGCATGGAGCGCCGAAGAGAAGCACGGCGTCAATCCGATCAGCGCGCTGGGCCCACTGTCGACATGCAAGCGCCAGGGGAACCAGGTGACTTGCCGTAAGCGGTAGGTTGCCCTGCGTTCACTCGTGAGCTGCGGCAAGTCCAGTGGCCCGACAAGAAAAACTTCAAACCAGATGTGCCAGAGAAGTATGATGGCAGGGCGCACCCATCGAGTTCCTCGGATCTACACCATTGCGGTGCAGGCTGCGGGGACGAGACGACAAGATCCTCGCCAACTACTTCCGCTGGTGCTCAAGCCCAACGCCGATCTTGGCTTATGCACTTGCGGACAGTTCCATATCCTCTTGGGCAGATCTGTGCCATCAGTTTGTCGGCGCCTTCACAGCGTGCCACAAGCCTTATGGCGAGAGTGACCTTCACCTGCCGCCTGTAAGGAAGGAGAGTCCCTGCGCAAGTTCATCCAGAGATTCAGCCATGTGCATTACAACATCCCAGATGTCCACCCTGCCGTGGTGATCAGCGCGTTCCATCAGAACGTGCGGAACCGCAAGATGAGGGAGGAGATGGCGATGTGCAAAGTCAAAGACGTCAGCGAGCTCTACGCCCTGGCCGACAAGTGTGCACGTGCTGAGGAAGGGAGGAGACTCCCAGGAGAGAATGCAGAAGCTGGATCTGACAGTGAGGAGTCCGCCCCGGCAAGGAAGAGCCGGCGGCGGAACAACAGAAAGAAGAAGAACAAAGAGGTACTAGTTGTCGAGCAGTCCGGCAACGGAGGTGGTGCCGGCAAGGCTAAGGCTGGTGGATCCGGCAAGGAGGTTGCCGCTGACACCGACCGCCAAGCTGTGGCGGCCGCCGACAAGCAGGATAGCCCCAACAAATAGTACTGCAAGATTCACCGCACCAAGGGCCACGACCTCCAGAGCTGCAAGAAAGTCGAGCAGCTTGTTGAACTGCAGAAGGCAGAGTACGAGCGCCGAGACTAGGAAAAGGCCCAGGAAGGTGCAGGGGCAGCTAGCAAGAAGAGACCCGGCCGGGGAGGACGCCGCGGCAAGGCCAAGCAGCGGCAAGGAGACAGACCTCCCCGCGGCCGCGACAAGGATGAAGACGACGATGATGATGAAGATATGGAGGATGATGAAGCTGATGAGCAGGAGTTTCAGAAGGCAACAGAGGTTCTCTGCGTTGACGGCGGTGCTTCTCTGCATACCTCGCACCGCCAACTCAAGCAGTGGATGTGAGAGGTTAATGCAGCAGAACCATCCGTGGAGTCGCGCAAACCTCTGAAGTGGTCCAGCACGCCTATCATCTTCGATATTGAGGACCACCCTGATCGCATAACTGTGGTCGGGTGCTTGCCGATGTTGGTCTCACCAACTATTCGCAACCTCAAGGTCACCAAGATGTTAGTTGACGGCGGGGCCGGCCTAAACCTGATCTCCTCCACAGTACTCCAGAAGCTTCAAATCCCTGACAGCGAGCTCGAAGAGACTGGTACGTTCCAAGGGATCAACCCAGGAAGGAGCAAGCCGAAAGGGAAGATCACGTTGCCGGTAACATTTGGCAGCAAGCTGAACTTCAGAACTGAGAGGGTCACATTCGACGTTGCTGATTTCCCATTGCCTTATAATGGGATACTTGGCCGTCCAGCGCTCGCCAAGTTCATGGCAGCCTCTCATTATGCATACAATTTGCTCAAGATGCCCGGCCCGATAAGCGTTATTTCTGTCCATGGCGACAAGAAGGATGCGCTTATCTGCGCCGACAAGATTTACCGGGATGCAGCAGCTGCGACAGATAGCAAACCACTTGCCGCTGAAGCTCCCGGGGGGAAGAAGACCACCAAGTCCGGCAAGAGCTCTAATGCCCACTCCGGCAAGCGCACCTCTTCGGAGTGCTGCGCTACCGTCGAGGACGCACCATCGAGCTCCACCGGCAAGTGCAAGAAGATGGCAGCTCCGCCGAAGACCAAGAAGGTGTCCGCCAAGGAGGACGGCACTGGTGGTACCTTCACCATCAGTGCCACTCTAGACCCTAAATAGGAAGGCGAGCTCGTTGCTTCCCTACGGGCAAATGTCGATGTGTTTGCATGGCAACCATCTGACATCCCCGGTGTTCCCAGGAAAGTAATTGAGCACCACCTAGCTGTCTGTCCTCATGCGCGGCCCGTCAAGAAAAAAGTCAGGAAGCAGCAAAGGTGGGCGCCAAGAGTTCATTGCGTAAGAGATCAAGAAGTTGGAAGCAGCAGGCCTTGTCAGAGGAGTGCTCCATCCCACGTGGTTGGCCAATCCGATAGTTGTACGCAAGGCTAATGGGAAATGGAGACTTTGTATTGACTTCACGGATGTTAATAAAGCTTGTCCCAAAGACCCATTTCCCTTGCCACGTATCGACCAGATTGTTGACTCCACGGCAGGATGTGATCTGCTTTCATTTCTTGATGCATATTCAGGATATCATCAGATCTTCATGGCAGAAGAGGATGAAGAGAAAACTGCATTCATTACACCATGTGGCACTTACTGTTTCATACGGATGCCTTTCGGTTTGAAGAATGCTGGTTCAACATTTGCAAGAGTAGTCCATGACGCTTTTGAGCCCCAGATGCACAGGAATGTAGAAGCCTACATGGATGACATAGTGGTCAAGAGCAAGGACAAAGCAACTCTAGTTCAAGATTTAGATGAGACCTTTGCAAATCTGCGCAAGATCAACCTCAAGCTCAACCCCGAGAAGTGCGTGTTTGGAGTCCCTTCCGGCAAGCTTCTCGGGTTCTTCGTGTCTCAGCGGGGAATTGAAGCCAACCCCGACAAGATCAAGGCCATCGAGCAGATTGAAGCACCAAAGCGCGTCAAGGATGTACGAAGACTTGCTGGTTGCGTGGCTGCTCTCAGCAGGTTTATCTCTAAGTCTGCTGAGCGCGCCCTGCCATTTTTCAAGATTTTGAAAAAGGCAGGTCCAATGAAATGGACTCCCGAGGCGGAGGCTGCGCTGCAGGACTTGAAGAGGTACCTGTCCTCCACTCCAATACTTGTCGCACGTAGGCCACAAGAGAAGTTGCTGCTATATATAGCGGCAACCAATCAAGTGGTTAGTGCTGCGTTAGTAGCGGAGAGGGAGGCAGATGAGGAGCCGGCAACCGAGGCAGGTGCGTCCAGCGACAAGCAGGGGGCTTCGCCGTTAAGCTCTGGTCCCGACAAGGACGGATCTGCGCAGGATTGCGAGAAGATTCAGAAAAGGATGGTGCAGCGCCCAGTGTACTTTGTCAGTTCCCTTCTGCAGGGGGCTAGGTCAAGGTACTCTGGTGTGCAGAAACTGCTTTTCGGCCTCCTCATGGCCTCGAGAAACCTGCGCCATTACTTCCAAGCACATGAGATAACAGTTGTCACTCGCTTTCCGCTGAAGAGGATATTGCACAACCCAGAAGCTATATGAAGGATTGTCGAGTGGGCACTGGAACTGTCAAGCTTTGGCCTCAAGTTTGAAAGCACTTCAACTATCCAAAGCAGAGCATTGGCAGAATTCATAGCAGAATGGACGCCGACGCAAGATGAAGAAATTCCAGAGACGAGCATCCCCGTCAAGGAAGCAAGTAAAGAGTGGCTGATGTACTTTGACGGAGCTTTCTCGCTGCAAGGCGCCGGTGCCGGCGTGCTGCTTAGCGCACCCACCGGAGAGCACCTCAAGTACATAGTCCAGATGCACTTTCCCAAGGAGCAAGCAACAAACAATACTGCAGAGTATGAAGGTTTGCTTGCCGGTCTCGTGGATCGCGTAGACCTTGGGATCAAGAAGCTCATTGTCGGGGACTCGCAGCTTGTCGTCCGCCAAGTAAACAAAGATTATCGAGCCCGCTGATGGAAGCCTCACGCCGATGAAGTGAGAAAGCTAGAAGAGCACTTTGAAGGCCTGCAAATGGAACACGTTCCGAGAGCTCAGAATGATATTGCTGATGGCCTGTCAAAGTGCGCCGCACTCAAGTTACCTGTGGAACCAGGGATTTTTGTGCTCAAGCTGACTCAACCAACCGTAACACCATCAACTGGGCAGAACAAGAAGAGGAAGTTGGTTTCTGGTGACTACTTTCCGGCAGAACTCCCTGAAGCCGCCGCCAAGAAGGTCCCCAAGATAAACGCAGATATCGCTGAGGAGCAGTCTGCTCCGACAAGCCCCGGGTTTTGTTTCGTTGAAGCAGACGCTCCCAACAAGTTTTGCTCCGGCAAGCTTGCCGGGGATCATCAAGCTCCGGCTGAGCCGCAGGTTCTTGCCGTAGAAGCTGATGTTCCCGCAGCGGCAGATGTGCCTTTAGTCCTTGTTGTCGAGCCGCAAGCTCCAACATGGGCGCAGCAGATCGTCCATTTCCTTCAGACAGGAGAACTTCCCGAAGAGCAAGAAGAAGCGGAAAGAGTAGCCCGGCAGTCAAGTATGTACAAGTTTGTTGACAACACAATCGCATGTAAGAAGACTCAACGGTGTGAAATTGAAGTGCATTTGCCGGGAAGATGGATGTAAGCTGTTGGCGAGATACATGGAGGCATATGTGGTCACCACATTGGCGCAAGAGCACTTGCCGCAAAGCTTTCCGGCAAGGTTTCTTCCGCCGAAGCCCTCCAGATGCAAATCGCACAAGTAACCAAGTGTGAAGCGTGCGCCCATTCCAAACAGATACACCAGCCAGCTCACGCTCTCCAGACGGTCCCTTTATCCTGGCCATTTTCGGTCTGGGGGCTTGACATCCTCGGCCCCTTCCCCCGAGCTGTCGGGGGCTTTGAGTACTTGTACGTCGCGATCGACAAGTTCACAAAGTGGCCGGAAGTGGAAGCAGTGAGGAAGGTGACAGCACAGTCAGCAGTCAAGTTCTTCAGGTTAATTGTTTGCCGTTTTGGGATTCCTAACCGGATCATCACCGACAACGGCACAAATTCACGAGCCGCACCTTCATGCAATACGTCCAAGACCTTGGCGCCAAGGTCTGCTTCGCTTCTGTTGCTCATCCAAGAAGCAACGGTCAAGCAGAGAGGGCAAATGCTGAAGTGCTGCGGGGACTCAAGACCAGAACTTTCGACAGGCTGCACAAGTGCGGAAGAAACTGGATTGAGGAGCTGCCGGTGGTTCTTTGGTCGATCAGGACGACGCCAAATCGAGCCATCGCCGCACACCTTTTGCTCTAGTCTATGGAGCAGAGGCAGTTCTCCCCACGGAACTCAGATAATGGGTCACCTCGAGTGCTCGCTTATGATGAGCTCGAGCAAGAGTAGCTGCGACAAGATGACGCGCTGCTCCTCGAGGAGGATCGGCTTCAGGCTGCTATACGAGCTGCTCGTTACCAGCAAGCTTTGCGTCGCTACCATAGCCGCAAAGTTAGTGCCAGAAGCTTCGAGGAAGGCGACCTTGTTCTTCGGTGCGTTCAATCCGCCAAGAATTCCAACAAGTTGACGCCGAAGTGGGAAGGCCCTTATCGGGTGAAACGAGTCACTAGGCCCGGCGCTGTCCGCCTTGAGACCGAAGATGGCATTCCGGTGAGCAACTCCTGGAACATAGAGCATCTTCGCAAGTTTTACCCATAGGGCGCGGTTGTCGGAACCCGTTCCGGCAACCACCCTTTTGTACAAGTCTTGCTGCTGTTGCATGTAATCCTTTGTACAAAGCCGGGCGCAGACCCCGTGCATCAGTAAAGCTCATGTGTTGCGCACAACTTGTCAATTTCATGCTTTCATCATCATTTTGCATGCGTTATCTGACATTTTGTGCAGCATCCACACCCAGTAAGCAATAACGAGCCACTAGGCTCCATAACTTTATTTTCTCTTCTTTCTTCTCTCAAACAAAGGAAGGTTCATCCACCCACAAGTTAACCGGGGGGGGGGGGGGAGGAGAAGATAATTGTGTGGGCCACCAAGCGTCGCTCGAGGAAGTATCGCCTTGCCGGGAAGCAAACGAGAGAAAAGCTAAGTTGCCAAAGTTTGAGCAATCTGTTTTTAAATTTTTAAGTTATCTTCCTCGAACGATAGCACTTTGTATGGAAAACCCGTGCGCGAAGGAACCAACTCAAGGCTGGTTTGCGCCTTACTTTGTTTCGAGTACGCTCAACAACTTAAGTGAGCTGCAACTAGTTGCGACAAGGTTGCTTGTCGGAGGCGGCACCGCCAAAGAAGCTGCCGACGTTCCGCACTCAGCGCCAAGGCAAGGGTGCTCAGCCGACAAGTTCCCTAAAAGCGTAGGGCACAAACGTACAAAGGAAGGAATCGAGTAAAGGAAATAACATTGCATTCGATTGCCTAAGATAGAGTATATTACAAAATGACTTGTCGCAGATCTAATAAATTGTTCTCCTGAACATGGTCTGCAGCGGCAAGGGAAAGATAAACTTGGTGGCCTAGTCTACGCGGTCACCATCGAGCCTCTTGACTCCGCTCACCCTGTCCACGATGGGTGCGACAAGGGCCTTGAGTGCTTCGACGTCAGCAGTCGGCGGCAGGGACTTGAGGACGTTGGCGCAGCTGACGCCTGGATTGCGGAAGGCCACCTTCATCAGCACCTTCTGAAGAGCCCCTGCACAGATTTGGCGCGACTCGTTGGCCAGCTGCTTTGGGATCTCTTCCCGGAGCCGCTAGAGAGCCATCAACACACTCTTGAAGAACAGGCTGAGCTTGGCGCTGGGCTGGAGATGCTCGTCGGTGGAGTACCCAAGATCCACCATCCCCATCTCCATCAGCTCCTTGTTAATGGCGGCGGCCGTATTCACAAGACCCTCGGTCCAGATCATCACGTTCTCCTTGAAGGTGTTATGAGCAGTCGTGGCAGTCGCCAGCAGCTCCTCGTTGGCCTTGATCTTCTCCAATGCACTCCACTTCCGCCTCCTTGGCGCCGGCCCAGCGCCTCCGCTGTGGTGGACAGCTTCAGCTCAAGATCCGCCTTGGAGTCCTTGGCGGCGTCGATCTCCTTGATCTTCTCAGCGAGACGGCCCTGCAACTCGCCAAGAGTGTAGGCGTCCTTCTCGCGGTCATGCTTCAGCGCGGTGACCTCCTCGCCGCTCTTCTGGAGGGTGGTCTCCAGCTGCGTCACCATCGTCTCTAATTCCTTCTTGGCGGCCTCGGCGGCCGCGGCAGCATCCTTTGCCTCCTTGAGTGCTCCGCCAATTGATTGCTCGCGCGCGGCAAGATCTTCCTCGTAGCTGTCGAGGTTGATCTTCCGCTGCGCCAGCTCACCTTCTTGCGCAGAGAGCTTTTCGCCGGCAAGCCTTTGCTGCTCCTCGACCTCGGCCTTCTCCAAGATGAAGGCCGTGCGCTCCTCAGCAAGCTGCTCCCGCGCTTCTGCTACGTCCCGGAGAGTTTCCTTGTTGGCGCGCCGGAGCTCTTCTGCGCGCTTCTCCATGTCAGCTCCCGCCCTCGCGACAAGTGCTTCCCTGGACTCCAGCTTAGCTTGTCGGGCGCGGTAGAGCGACAACAGCTTCTTCAGCAGCTGCTCCTCCTCAGACTCGCCACTGCTGCTGCTTGGCGCGTCAACTAGCGGCAGCCCAGCGGAGGTGAGCAGCTCCTCGTCGAAGGTCTCTCCGTCGACCGGCGCCCTGGAGCTCGACGCCCATGGAAGCTTGATGAAGACACCGTCGCCGGCCTTCAGATAGGCGCCGGGCTGGGGCTCTTCGGAGCTCGGTGCTGCATCGGTGGCGGAGGGATCGGCGGTCGGCGTAGCGCCTGGCGCTCCTGCGGCCTCAGGGTCGTCAGTACGACCACCAGACTCCTCCCCAGCCTTTGCGCCAGCAGCCTTGGCGGCCTCCTCGCCGGCGGACCCATCGGCGCCGGCCTCCTCCTCCATGTTGGCGGCGTCGTCATTGTTGCCGCGCACGTCCTCCTCGCCGGCGACCTCAGTCTCCATCGGATCTGCGGCAGATGGATCTGACGATCAGAAAAAGAAAGAACAACAAGCGAGACGTTCGAAAAGAAGAACAGAAGAAAAGGAACCCAAGGGAAATTCTCAAGCAAGAAGATTACCTGCGATGGGATCTGTAGCCGCGGTCTCCACCACTGGAGGATCGTTGGCGCTGCCCCTTGTCGGAGAAGCATCCCTTGTCGGAGAGGCCTCCCTTGCCGGAGAGCGCTCCCTTGCTGGAGAATTCTCCCTTGGCGGCGTAGTTGAAGCAAGCAGAACTTCGGGAGTGACTTCTGGGGCCTCCTGATGAGGCTGCTCTGCTCCTACACAATTCAACAAGTCAGATATCAGTAAAGAAGGAGCACCCAGGCACACCTAATCGTAAGAAATAGATCAAATACTTATGCTGGGGGCTGTGCTGGGGGCTGCTCTGGTGAAGGGTCGCCGGGTCCGGCAAGGTAGTCTCGGACGCGCCTCCTGTCGCCACGGGGGGATCGTCTTCGATGACGACCACCGGAGTCTTGGCCCTCTTCGATGCCCTTTGAGCCAACGTCCTGAAGAAGGAAAAGTTTCAGAATGAAGCAAGTTAGATACAAGACAAAACAGTAAATTGAAGAATTACAAGTACAGCGACAAGATCTTACTCTTCTTCCTCCTCCTCGGAGCTGAGAGCGGAGAAGTCGAATTCCGCTCCACCTCCGGTGCGACGAGCTGGAAGGGTGGGCTCCCTTGGACGCTTGGCGGGTGCGGGAGCCGTGGTCCCAGAAGGCCCCGCTTCGGTAGCTGTGGTAGCGTGAGGCGCTCCCGCGGCAATAGAGGTCGTCGCGGTGGAGCGCGTCGCGCGGCGAGACGGCTGTTGGCCCGTCTGCCGCCCCGCCACTTCCCCGGTTTTGCGGAGGCGCCTTCTTGGCGGGGCCGCGGGCTCCTCCCGCTGCAAGTCATCTGAAGGTGGAGGGAGGCGCCCCAGGCCTGCTCGGCTCAGCGTCGGGCTCGGCCTGCTCCTCCGCGCCGACAAGCTCTTCGCGGTCGGCAAGGCTTGCCGCCTCAGCTGCCTCCGCCTCCTCGACGGTGAACCCAAACACGCCGGCGGCAGCAGCTTCTGCCGCCTCCTCCAACCTTGTGGCGATGCGCGCCATCTCTTGCTCGGTGGTGTCGCGGGTGAGCCACTTCTGCTCGTCGGCACGGATCGGCACTTCTTCCAAGTTGTCGAAGAACTGCTGCACGACGTCGTCGGCGGGCTCCTGCCAAGTTGGAACGATTCCATGGGAATCGCACAACAGCATCATCGCGCGGATGCGGTCAAGCGACGAGTTGTTGCACAAAGGCACAACTCCCCTCGGCAACATGAACCACTCGGGGTGATCTGCATCAGGCTTGAACAGCTCCCGTAGCATGCCATCCAGCTCCAAGACAGTTAAGTTCCAATTGAGGCCCGGACGCAGCCTCATGATGTCCGCCGCGTTTTGGAACTCCCAAGCAGGCCTCCCCCTCTCCTGCAAGGGCACAATGCGGCGGCGAAGGAAATCCGCACCAACAGCTCCTACGGTAAGCCCGGCATGCCTGAGGCGCAGGATCCAGGTCACGACAATCTTCAACTTGTCGTCCTCCGGCGCCAAGTTGCTCCAATCGTTGCCGCGCACTATGGGAGTTTGGCGCAGGGCAGTGAAAGGCTGCGGGTTCTCCTCTATGATCCAACACCAATCGGCTCTCCACTCCTCCCACTTGCTGCGCAGCTCTCTGTCAAGATATGCTTCCTTCTTGCCGATCCTGGAGACCCATGCAATCCCTCCGGCAAGCGGCTCTCCTCTCTCAACACGGGGCATGAAGTAGTGGCGGAAAAGTGCTACATTTGGGTGGACTCCGACAAAGTTCTCGCAGAGGTGTGCGAAAACCGCCATTATCAGGACAGCGTTGGGGGTGAAATCAAGGAGGCGGAGGCCATATGTGTTCATGACGTCGCAAAAGAATTCGGAAAAGGGCGGGCAGAGCCCGCAGTGGAAGAAAAGCGCGAAGAAAGGGTACCCGATGGAAACCTTCTCAGATGTGGCGGCGGAGATCACCCTCGTGCGTGGGTGCGCCCGCGTCTCCGTCGACCAGAAGAGGTAGTACAGCTCTCGCAGCTCCTTCACGTCGAGCAGGGGGTCAAAGAGGGCCCGCTCCTTCCGCAGCGCAGCGAGCCGCTGCGCCTCGGCCGACTTCACCCCTTTGCCCTTGTCGGTTTTCGAAGCCATGGCGGAGGTGGTGGAGGAATCCGACGGCGTTGGTGGCGCCGGTGGCAAAGGGGGGGGGGGGGGCGGAGCGTCGCTCTCTTTGCACTTGAGAAGAAGGGGGGAGCGGCGGTGGTTTTTGATGTGACAACAATGGCAAGTGGCCGTCCTGCCCCTGATTCCTCTGTTTATAAGGAGGGAGAGGGGGCGGACGTTCCGCTTTTCCCATTAAAGAAAGCCCCCACGATCTCTCCCACGACGCCACGTCCGGCGCGTGCCGTTCGTGGGGGACGTGGTGGGTCCGGAGCGAGTAATGGCGCAATCTAGGCCGCGCGCGTGCCCGTGCACTGTTTTGGGCCTGGCCCAACAGCGCTCGGCACCGTGTATGGCCCAGGCCCGGGGGCTCCTATCGGTGTACTAGAGTAGGGGTACCCAAGTATCCCGAACTCGTGCACGGGCAGTCGCAGCACCCCGCGGCGAGACCTGCCTAGTGGCCGCCAAGATCCTCCATGGTTCCCTTGGAGCCATTCAAGAACAAAGTATTCAAGGCCCCGGCAAGAGGAGCTTGCCGGGAAGGCCACTCAAGGCACGAAGGAAACAAGACCCCGACAAGAGGAGCTTGCCGGGAAGGCTTGGTGAGCGACAAGCTCCCGAGCACGACAAGGATTCAGCCACGGCAAGGTGCTTGCCGCGGCAGACAACCTCTCTTCATCTCCGCTCCAGCTCATCTACCAACGTGTCGCCATGGGGCCATTCCAGGCGTGCGTGTCAAGAGGCTGTGCAGCCAGCGGGGAGCAGCGATAAGCGGTGCTGACAAGCTTACCATCGTGGCAAACGGTGGTGCACTTGACGGTCCCTGTTGCACTGTTTAGGCGACAGGGACGGGCATTTATTACTTTTGTCCCTTGCCGTCAGAGTTAGGTATATGCACTGTACACTGTACAAGTCGGTGTACCAACTACTGTTTTTCCATTTGTACCCTCATCTACGTTGCCACCTGTCGGTGACCCCTTGAGCCTATAAAAGGAGGCCCAAGTGCAACGTAGAAAGGGTTCGGCTCCGTTCGATTCATTCGACTCACTCGAGACCACACTCACTCAGGCTAGGTTTTGTAGCTCTCATTGCTCCCTAGCAAGAACACAAATAATCAGACAAGCAGCAGTAGGAGTATTATCTCTCCGGAGAGCTCCGAAGCTGGGTAAATCTGCTCGTGTGCATCGCCTCGATCTGCTCTTCGTGCACTCTCCGCCCCCCACCGAACCACAAGGGACCCGGTCCCATAGGTGTCCGTGGGTCACGATCAGCTTCCCCGACACAGCCCACCGGTGACAGTCCCAGGAACAGCTCGGCTGAACAAGAACAAATATACACTTATGTCAAATGTCCAGAACATCATTTTGGAGTGTGAACAAAAGCAGTAATACGATGCGAATAAGAGAAATACGTCAACATTAAGGTTCAACTGCCATCATATACATGAGCACTTCAACAGGCAGGCCATGGTAGGTACGCGAACTAGAGAATTATGTCAATGACAAAAATCCATCAAAAAGTACACCAAACCCAGGTCGGTGGTTGTTTGGTTTCACAACCAACAAGAATAGATAGATAGACAGAAACTAGGCGCAGGCTAGAGCGGAGCATCAACAAGTTGCTTGGGTAAATAAAAAGAAACAGGACTGCAAACATATATTGGCAGAGTAAACATGATGTATTTGTGCAATGTCTTCCCTCCTATTCTTATTAAGTGCTGGAATGGAGAAAGCAGTGGGTCATCACCTACCACGCTTTGAAAACTTTGTAATGATTGGTATGCACATGAAAAGCTTTAATAGATACTCCTTTGTAAACTTTTATAAGATCGTTTAGATCACCAAATGATCTTATAAAAGTTTACAGAGGAGTACATGCAAAAAAGGTCAGAAATTTAGTTTGACAGTTAATGATAGTTAGCATTGGTACATGGGGATGCAACTCTCCATCTAGTGAACAAAATGAAGCCTTTTTTATATACATACATGGCTGCTACAATACAAGTTACTGCTTGGGTAAAACAAAGGCAAAACTTACCGGCATACATTGGCCACATGACCGTCGAGTACGCATTAGCAGAGCATTTGTGAAGGCTAGCAAACACAAGACATTTTGCAGCAGAGGAGATCACAAGACTACTTCCAGTGCAGGAAATCAATTTATTTTCTAAATGCAAGCAAGCAGCAAATAGGTACCAATATCGGCATTTCAGCATCAAACTAGCAGAAGAGAAGATGGATATGTCCATTAATTAATGTTTAAATAGGGGAGAGGAAAAGAGGACTGAACCGAACAGCAGAAGCTTCTCCATGGAATGAATTGACCTTCCTTCCATGGCGTTAGCACTATCAGGCATCTCTCGCCATGGCCCTCATCTTGAATCGGCATCACTCTCCATGGCCTCCTTTCTTTATGCAGAGAGATGAGATGGGAGGAAAGTGCCTGCACACGACCGTACGCACGCATTAGACAGGGGAAAGGAAGAACACCAGAGGTAGAAGAACAATGAATAGATAAAGATGTGTAGATATGGATGTGTCCAGCGGTGAAAAAGGGATTCCATTCATTCTGAGAAAAATAATTATCAGCCATAGGAAAACACAAAGGAGCAACGGCGTCAATCATTCATGAAGTTAAGACCCAGACTGGAAGTTTCAGTCAAAGAAATCTCTCTTTTGTGTGAACTGGAGGAACATTTTATCCAGTTAAATGCAAGTTGACAAGTAGGCGCCATCAAGAGAAGCTAGGAATAAGCTCTTGGTTTGTCACATAAGTAGAACAACATCATCAAATTTTCTCTGCAAATTCATGAGACATCAAAACAGCACCTACTAAAAATTACAAAACAACACATGTTCTTAACTCAGTTTTGTGATGACAAATTATCAGTCTAAGCTCAAGTGTGTTCTTGTGCGCATGTATAAGCTGATCCCGGTTTAGCATCGTATGTACGATTTTAAATATTAAAACATGAGTGCTACGCTTAGCGGGTAAACTACAAGTGAGGTTTTTGCTTTGGTCTAATTAATTGCTTACACATGTGACGATCGTTTGTATTCAGAGAAGGAAACACGACTGAGTGTTACATGGCGCAACATAAGATCTAATGCTAGAACATACTTGAGCAAAGCTACGCAGCCCTGGTAACTAATACTACAAATTCGAAGGAACTACTTAATACATTAACATCACATAGGGAAGTAGCCCTAGTCCCACGGCTTGATAAATGACGAACAAAAACTGAAAGAAGAAGGATCAGCCAGTAGCAGCACCATCAGCCTCCCATCCTCACAACTTCAGCCAGCCTGGTGAACTCCAGGTTTTTTCCTGCAAAACACACATGTGATGTTGGAGGCAAGAAAATAAATATGCCAGGGGTCTTGTCATGGCATCTAATCGCACGGAATGCTAGTACAAATGATGGAGAATAAAACATCCAACATGAGCAAATTCATAGGAGTTCTAGATCCATGGATACCATCAAGAAAAAATGCTTAGTTTTAATTCAGACACAAGACTTGGTGAAAACGTGCATATCAGCAACATTGATATGTCATCTTTGCAAGCTTGGGTCAGTGACTTGTCTTGTGTTTCATGGCATGACAATAATTTTAACAATAAATAGACATGAAATTGACCCAAACTCATGTACAAAGTTATGCCATATGATGCATGGATTGATTCACACATAAATGACAAAATGCCAACTTTGTATAGAATTTGCAGTACTGAAATATTTCAGTGTGTACTGAAACTGCAGTACTGAAATAATTCAGTGTGCATCGGTGTGTACTGAAATTGTAGTAACGAAATATTTCAGTGCCTACCGGTGTGTACCGAAATATTTCAGTGTCTACCACTACAACATTACAAATTTTGCCTAGGGCAGTACCGAAATATTTCAGTGCCTACCGGTGTGTACCGAAATATTTCAGTGTCTACCACTACAACATTACAAATTTTGCCTAGGGCAGTTCCGAAATATTTCAGTGCCTACCGGTGTGTACCGAAATATTTCAGTGTCTACCACTAGAACATTACTAATTTTTCCTAGGGTTCATATGATGCCTAGGGTTCACATACATCATAATCCATCCTCCAAATCCATGTACTCAAATATTCATGCAATTCATTGAGATTAAAATGCCATCTAGCATTCCCTCTCCGAGCTATTACGATCAAGATCACCACGATGTAAGCACGAGCAGTAGGAAGATGAGGAGTGGGGAAGCTTACTCTAAACATAGATACCGCCATTGCTCGCACGAGGAGAGTGGCGAGGGAAGCGTGGAGAACGGCGGGGAAGCGAGGTCGCGACCATCGCCCTCCTCATCTTGCGCTTGAGTCTCCGGTGACTCGGTTGGAGGCTGCACAATCTGCAACGGCACCTCGTGCACGGTGGGTTCCTGATCCAAAGGATGCTCTACCTGATCTGAACGCCCACCACCTCCGCCCGGTCCACTCGCTGGACGAATTGGCCTGGTCCATCGCCCAGAGGAGGATCTCGATCTTGTCAATCGGTTGTGCGGGCGGGGGGCAAAGCTTTGACCTCTCCTTCTTCGTCATATTCTTGAGAGTGGCCATTGCCGTCCAGTTCATCTGCCTTGTGTTGTCAAACCAAGAACGGATCTCCTCAACCTGGCCAACTTGACCTGAGCCGCCGGGTGATCTGCACGAAGTCGGTGTTCTCGTCGCCGGCCATCAGCTCGATCTACCGTGTAAGAGGGGGTGGGGTGGGTGGGGGGTTGCCTGAGTGGAGCGAAGTTGCAGCGGCAAGAAGGAGGAGATGACTGAGGTGGACTTGGAGGAGAGGGAGGAGATGGCCGCCGATGAGTAATTGTGGAATGTGAATCACCATGGCGGCGGTTATGCATTCGACGAGAGGGGCGGTGCAAATTTTCCTAGGACTAAACTGCCCCTAGATTAAAACGCGTCCCCACCTTGTCACGAGTACTGGCCCCACTCGTTTTAGTACTTTCGCGTACTTTCATCGGAGTACTACCCAGTACTTCGTATTTGTCTGCCGTTAGATCGACATCAACGAACGGTTCTAAAAAAGCCCAACCACTCTAAAACTTATAATAATGAAAATCTGAAAAGGACGCTCCAGTTTTAGCCAAAGTTAAACCATGTGCATTCATACATAAAAACTGAACCAAAACTCATGTGAGTATTATTCATGCAATACAAGAATGCAAAAGGATTAATTTTCATTAATAACAGAAACAATGGTACAAAATCTCCAGTGCTAATAACATCAGCAGAAAGACCTGAATGCACTTTGCAATACTGAATGCAAAAAAAAAAAACTAAAAATAAAATCACTGAGGTATACAATAACAATAAAATCTAGAGGAACATCAATGTACACTAGGATGCGTACGCCAACACTGGTGAGCTGTTAGGATCAATATAGGCAACAATATCACATATAGGGAGAAGTGCATAAGTTAACTATGTGATCCAAATGAATTGTTAAATAGCATGATGCACTAACTTGAACTTTATGATGAATTCAAATTATTATAAATAATAAGTACATCATTCTAGTGTGAGTAGCAATGCATTGTTAAAATTCCAGTGCTAATAACATATTTAGAAAGAACTGGGTGCAAAAAACTCAATTGTTTTCATCAATTTATTCGATATAGCAGTACAACAATCCAGTAAAAAAAATTTGGAATAGTGTCAAGGTACACTAGGATGGATATGCCAACACTAGCAAGCTGCAGAGGTGCAAACATAACAAGGTGATCCAAATGCATTGTTCAATAGCATAATGCCAACACTACCATTTAGTAACACAGATCTCATATTAGAGAACAAAGTCAAATGACCTGATCTACAAGCTAGTTTATAGAGGGAAACAAAAACAAGGCAACGGTACTACCTTTGTGACATTGCTTCCACTACTTGGCACTTTTCTTCGTGAGTGGCTCTCCGCGGACAAATCAACTGAAGGGTATTCCATCTGCCAAAGAAGAAAGTTAGCATGTTTTAGTCCACTCTGATCCATTGACAGGCTACGAATAGAGAGATGCTACTATGCTGAAGATGTAATCGTGTGCTGGAGTAGCGCGACGATGTTTGATAAATTCAGTAAGCAATATTTTTCTTCTATAAGATAGTAATAATAATCAAGGGCAGGGCAGCGACCATTTTTATTTTTACACAAGAAGTTGGCAAATACTCTTGATTTATTAAAGTAATTCATTATCAAAGTGCTTAGAGCTAGTACAATTAAAAAGTCACATGCGAGGAAAAAAGCGAGAATAATGATGTATTCCCAGGTGAGATTAGATAAAAAATACATCCTTTCTCATGATAGTATAGCATAACAACACAATTCAGACAGAAGTGATAAACTCATGAGTTGTGTTGCAGAAAAACTATGAGTAGATATGGATGTTTCCAGCGTTGCAAAAGCTTCAGTTAAAGAAATCTCTCTTTTGTGTGAAGTGAATAAACATTGACAAGTAGAAGCACCCACAGTAGAGAAGCTACTAAGCTCTATGCTAACTCATCTCTACGAATAAGGTCTGAGGTCGTCACGGACATCATCCCTCCCTCAAAACAATTCTTAACTCGGTTTGTGATGAAAAATCATACGAGTCTAAGCTCAAATGAGTTCTTGTGTGTGTGTGTGAGCTGATGCAACAAGGTTGTTGATTTGGTCTAATGCTATAACATACTTGAGCAAAGATACACAGCCATAGCAAATTTGCAAGGATCTTGCATACAAGGAAAAAAAATACACCTACTGGGTACTACACCACATAATGTTGCAATTTTCATCTGAAGCTAGTGCATATCTCAATGCCACTAGGTTTCAGCAGCATACTAGAAAACATGACAGGACAAGAGGTAAATTTCAAATGAACCGAATTTTAGTTGAAAACTCAGAAATGGAAGGACCTATCTCAGGTTAAGATAAGGGACAAAACTCCCATGATCGGCATGGGGATGAAGAGGGTACCTTGGTCTTGGTGTTGAAGAGGAGAGAAGAGGTTCTGCTCCTCCCCATCAAAGAAGCTTGCCTCTGCCTATATAAGGAAAGGAAGTAAATCAAATGCATCAATGAAGGGAAGAGAGCAAATCGAAGATTTTGTACTGCACCAACAAGCCATTGGTTCCTACTACACAAATCAGAACTTAATCTTTCCGAGAAAAATCAAATCTTCCTAGTGGAAAATAACAATATACGAGCTTATCTTGTACTACACAAATAGTACTCCTGGACTTTGAGCTAAAGAAATCATGCAAATTAAAATATAAGCTTGAAGAACTCGGACCCAAATCAAAGCTTTCTTTTACACAAATTAAAATCAAAGCTTCCTACAAGAAAAACCCACAACATTAGGTGCTGAAAACATGCATGGAGTTGAAAAAAACCCAATGCTCTTTATGACCAACTAGTACATCAACAATCCGTGTGTTCATACATGATAGATCAATGCTTCATGGATTCTATAAAAGAAAATCTGAGCTTAAGTTGTGCTTCCTCCTAGGTACTGATGATCATAATTTGTACTGCATTCAACCAAGATATAAGCTCTATCCGAGATTTGTTCATGTTAAAAAGATGGAAGCTTTCCTAATACATAAATAAATCCGAGCTTTGAGCTTTGTACGGCACAGACCAGAGTTTTCTTGCCTAGCGCACAAGTGAAAATCAAAGCTTTTGTTTAATAAACTTTCTGCAAATCAGGGGACTTTGAAGAGCTCATTCAGACAAAGATCAAGGAAATCAGGGGACTGAATCAAGAAGCATATCATTGGTGCTGCTTCTTACCACACACAAGATGCTCCAGATCCTGGACCAGCGCAAGTGCCGGAGGCGGATGGAGGAATCAACAGCCTTGATGGACACGAGTACGGTGGTGATGCCAGTGCCATGGAACAGGCCGCCTCCGTGACTTGGCGAATCAGCCCACCGGTGACAGTCCCAGGAACAGCTCGGCTGAACAAGAACAAATATACACTTATGTCAAATGTCCAGAACATCATTTTGGAGTGTGAACAAAAGCAGTAATACGATGCGAATAAGAGAAATACGTCAACATTAAGGTTCAACTGCCATCATATACATGAGCACTTCAACAGGCAGGCCATGGTAGGTACGCCGAACTAGAGAATTATGTCAATGACAAAAATCCATCAAAAAGTACACCAAACCCAGGTCGGTGGTTGTTTGGTTTCACAACCAACAAGAATAGATAGATAGACAGAAACTAGGCGCAGGCTAGAGCGGAGCATCAACAAGTTGCTTGGGTAAATAAAAAGAAACAGGACTGGAGACATATATTGGCAGAGTAAACATGATGTATTTGTGCAATGTCTTCCCTCCTATTCTTATTAAGTGCTGGAATGGAGAAAGCAGTGGGTCATCACCTACCACGCTTTGAAAACTTTGTAATGATTGGTATGCACATGAAAAGCTTAAATAGATACTCCCTTTGTAAACTTTTATAAGATCGTTTAGATCACCAAATGATCTTATAAAAGTTTACAGAGGGAGTAGCATGCAAAAAAGGTCAGAAATTTAGTTTGACAGTTAATGATAGTTAGCATTGGTACATGGGGATGCAACTCTCCATCTAGTGAACAAAATGAAGCCTTTTTTATATACATACATGGCTGCTACAATACAAGTTACTGCTTGGGTAAAACAAAGACAAAACTTACCGGCATACATTGGCCACATGACCGTCAGTACACATTAGCAGAGCATTTGTGAAGGCTAGCAAACACAAGACATTTTGCAGCAGAGGAGATCACAAGACTACTTCCAGTGCAGGAAATCAATTTATTTTCTAAATGCAAGCAAGCAGCAAATAGGTACCAATATCGGCATTTCAGCATCAAACTAGCAGAAGAGAAGATGGATATGTCCATTAATTAATGTTTAAATAGGGGAGAGGAAAAGAGGACTGAACCGAACAGCAGAAGCTTCTCCATGGAATGAATTGACCTTCCTTCCATGGCGTCAGCACTATCAGGCATCTCTCGCCATGGCCCTCATCTTGAATCGGCATCACTCTCCATGGCCTCCTTTCTTTATGCAGAGAGATGAGATGGGAGGAAAGTGCCTGCACACCGACCGTGCACGCACGCATTAGACAGGGGAAAGGAAGAACACCAGAGGTAGAAGAACAATGAATAGATAAAGATGTGTAGATATGGATGTGTCCAGCGGTGAAAAAGGGATTCCATTCATTCTAAGAAAAATAATTATCAGCCATAGGAAAACACAAAGGAGCAACGGCGTCAATCATTCATGAAGTTAAGACCCAGACTGGAAGTTTCAGTCAAAGAAATCTCTCTTTGTGTGAACTGGAGGAACATTTTATCCAGTTAAATGCAAGTTGACAAGTAGGCGCCATCAAGAGAAGCTAGGAATAAGCTCTTGGTTTGTCACATAAGTAGAACAACATCATCAAATTTTCTCTGCAAATTCATGAGACATCAAAACAGCACCTACTAAAATTACAAAACAACACATGTTCTTAACTCAGTTTTGTGATGACAAATTATCAGTCTAAGCTCAAGTGTGTTCTTGTGCGCATGTATAAGCTGATCCCGGTTTAGCATCGTATGTACGATTTTAAATATTAAAACATGAGTGCTACGTTTAGCGGGTAAACTACAAGTGAGGTTTTTGCTTTGGTCTAATTAATTGCTTACACATGTGACGATCGTTTGTATTCAGAGAAGGAAACACGACTGAGTGTTACATGGCGCAACATAAGATCTAATGCTAGAACATACTTGAGCAAAGCTACGCAGCCCTGGTAAATTTGCACGCATCTTGCATACAAAAGGAATGAACAAACATACCTAACGGTTACTACACCACATGATGTTGTAATTTGCATCTGATGCTAGTGAATATGCCACTTGATTTCAGCAGCATACTACACCACATGACAAGAAAAGAGGTAAATTTTGAAGGAATCCACTTTTATTTGAAAACACTGAGACGGAAGGACCTATCTCAGGGTAAGGTAAGGTAAGGGACACAACCCCCATGGTGGGCATGGGGATGAAGAGGGTACCTAGGTCTTGGTGTTGAAGACAAGAGAAGAGGAAGGAAATCTTGCTCCTCCCCATCAAAGAAGCTTGCGTCTGCCTGCATAAGGAAAGAAAGGAAATCGAATGAATCAGCCAAGGGAAGATTTTGAGCAAATCGAAGATCTTGTACTGCATCAACAAGCCATTCCTTACAAGTAATACACAAATCAAAGCTTATTCTTTTCGAGAAAAATCAAATCTTCAATAACAATATATGAGCTTAGCTTGTACTGCACAAATAGTACTCCTGGAGTATGAGCTAAACAAATCGGAGGCTTGTAATGACGCAAATCTAAGCTTGAAGAACTCGGACCCAAATCAAAGCATTCTTTTACACAAATTAAAATCGAAGCTACCCACTAGAAAAATCCACCACATTAGGTGATTGAGTGGGTGCTGAAAACATGGAGTTGAATAAAACCCAATGCTCTTTATCAACCATCTGTGTGTTCATACAGGACAGATCAAAACTTCCTGGTTTCTAGAAAATTCTGAGCTTAAGTTGTGCTTCCTCCTAGGTACTAAAAAATCATGATCTTAATTTGTATTGCATTCAACCAAGATACAAGCTTTGTTCGAGATTCCTTCATTTTAAAAAGATGGGAGCTTTCCTAATACATAAACAAATCCGATCTTTGAGCTTTGTACGGGACAAACCGGAGTTTTCTCGCCTAGCACAAGTGAAAATTAGAGCTTTTGTTCACTAAACTTTCTATTATTGCGCAAATCATGGGACTTTGAAGAGCTCATTCAGATAAAGATCAAGGAAATCAGGGGACTGAATCAAGAAGCATATCATTGGTGCTGCTTCTTACCAGTGGCAGATGGAGGAGTTGACGACCGCAATGGACACGAGCACGCTGGTGATGCCGGTGCCACATAACAGGCCGCCCTTCGTGACTTGGCGAATCAGCCCGCCGGTGAGGGCTCCCAAGAATAGCTAAGCTGAACAAGAACAAATATACACTTATGTCAAATGTTTAGAACATAATTCTAGAGTCTGAACAAAAGCAATCATACGACACGAATAAGAGAAATACATCAACATTAAGAATGAACTGGCATCATATACAGGATCACTTCAACAGGCATGCCATGGCAGGTATGCGAACATCAGAATTATGTCAATGGCAAAAATCCATCAAAAAGTAAACCAAACCCAGGTCAGTGGTTATTTGGTTTCACACCCAACAAGAATATATGGATAGACAAAAAAGGTGGCAGGCTAGAGCGGAACAAGCATAAACAAGTTGCTTGGGTAAAAAAAAAGAAACAAGACTTGCAGGCATATATTGGCAGAATAAACATGACGTGTTTGTGCAGTATCTTCCCTCCTAATCCTATTTAAGTGCTGGAATGGGCATAGCAGTGGGTCATCACCTACCACACATTGAAAACTTTGTAATGATTGGTATGCGCATGAAAAGCTTACGGGGTTGTTTGGTTCCCAGCCATTGATTACCACGCCAAAGCTGTGTCTTGCCACATTTCCTAGGCTGGTGTTTGGTTTTGTATGCAGGTTTGGCTCACCACAACACAAAGGAGGTTCTGCAGCAGAAATTCTTGCCAAATGTGTGGCGCCCATTTAGCTCGCCACACTTTATGTGGCATGCCACGGGTGTGGCTGACCCCTCAACTTAGGCATGGCAATATTAGTCTCCAACCAAACAGACCCTAAATAGATACTCCCTCTGTAAACTTTTATAAGATTGTTTAGATCACTAGTAGCATGCAAAATAGGTCAGAAATTCAGTTTGACAGTTAACTATTGTTAGCATTCATGCATACATGGTGTCGTGGAATTAACACGTCAGATGTCCTAGTGTAAGGACTTAGTCGCGAGGCCAGCGCATCTATGTGGTAGCTTGAGAGGGGTTGAGCGGAATCGAGAGACGCAGGGCGGATCAACACGCAAGACAAGGGTTTAGACAGCTTCGGGCCCGGGAAACATCATCCGGTAAAACCCTACATGTTGTTTGAGGCTAGATCTCATTATCATCACGAGGGAGCCGCCGTAAACCGGCTCCCCTCTAGTTGTGTCTAGCCCTAGAGATTCTTTCTTGTTGCTTCTAGCTTGTCCCTCTTTAGAGCCCTGCCCTCCTTATATAAGTTGAAGGGGCGGGTTACATGTGGAGTCCTATTAGGATTAGGACTAGTCTACCTCTAATACAAGTCGGATACAAGTCCAGGTCTTAACTCCTTGTAAGACAAATATTCCTTATGCCTTTCCTCTTAAACCGGCCCACCGTAGTTGAACCGGCCTTCATGAACCGCCAGTCGGGCCACCGGGTCTTGTCGCTCCTCTGACCCGCCTGCCGGATTACCAATGAACCGTAAACCGCCAGGTCGCAAGTGAACCGCCAAGTGCCAGCGGGTTCTTCAGGTAAACCGCCAAGTCCGGCCGGGTTATACTTCCGGCCGGTTTACGCCGCGGGGTATATCCCCGACATTAGCCCCCAGTTTAATTTGGATTTATCCATGTTAAACTGATCCTGTGAAATAAACACAAGAACAAACTTGACAGATTATGCTCCGGGTTAAGAATTCTTGTAAACCGGCATCTGATCATCCTTAAATCCTTGTCATTTCCTCCTTCTAGAAAATCCGGTTTAATAGGCCAGCTTCATAATTAATTTGTTGACATTGGTTTCTCATAGAAAATATATTGTGAAGAATAACTCCTTTGATTCAGCTCCCAATGCTTCAAAACAATATTGGTCCTTGAAATACTCATCCGATCTTCAGCCGGTTTAAGGACGTAGAACTTGCCGGTTTATCATTGCCAAGATCACCGGTTTATAAATATTGATGGCACCGGGTCATACTTGTAGAAAATTTCCAGCTTGAAAATATACCTCTTATATACCTATCACTTGTAGCCCCCAAGTCTTTAAGAAGGTAGCATAGCAACAGCTTAAGACTTGTTTCAATATAAATATCACAATCTTGAAGAAATCCAGGTTGTTCATCTCAATCACTAGTCAGAATTGAGTATTCCACATATGTAGCCCCCAAGTGCCGGGTTGTCATGCTTGCAGCCACCTGGAACTTGTAATTGCCTGATGCTCATAAAAACTTCAACCAGTATAGCCCCCAAGGGCCGGGTCATTATGCAATAATGAGCAGGGACTTTGTAAATATAATCATGTAGATTTGAGCAATGATGTATAGCCCCCAAGGGCCGGCTCAGCAAGATAATATTGAGCTGGGACTTGATATATACTTCAATGAAAATGACATCATATGATATAACCCCTATCATGGGGCTTGAATCCATGCCCACAAGGTTAAGAGCCTTGTGCTTTACCAACTGAGCAGTGGACCCTTCAAAGATAATGGATAAAAGGTTTGTACCTTGAATTGTTAACAGGAGCAATTGGTAGCCCCCAAGGGCCGGGTCATTATAATATGATGAGTCGGGTCTTTAATAATATGAGCAAAAAATTACTATGCATTAGCCCCAAGTGTCATGGTGCATGCTTGCAGCGACATGATACTTGCATATTTGATATAATCTCAACTTAAATAATGTAGCCCCCAAGTGCCGGGTCGTAAGCCTGCAGCAACTCGGGACTATTCCCTCCATTGTAGACTAAATCATACCCATTGATGAAATAATAGCCATTGCGCTGAAGCGACTTTGAAAACCTCAATCATAATATTGGTTATTGATAACCATAATAAAAATCTAGCCATGTTGGCTATTTGAAGATTTGAATAATATAGTCCAATGATTTATGAGCGCATGATTCCAATGGCGCAATCCAAATATGTACTGGCGACTTATAGTCCAAAACCAGGCCGGGTTAACAAACACCGGATAATTTCTCATCATATACTGGCGACTTATCGCCTTAAAGCCAGGCCAGTTTAATAAACACCGGATAATTTATCATCATGCTTTATTCAACCTGTCTCTGCATATAACAAGTTTAAAGTGTCCTGGCAGTTTACCGCCGGACGGGTCATAATGCCCAAGATATAACCCAGGTTTATAACCAAGACTGCACTTTAAGAATAATCAATGAAATATATCATACATGTGACATTGAATCACATCATTGGTTTACCAATTTTTTGTAGTAAGGGTGATGACCCCAATCTTGAGTAATGATAACTCCTTCCATACTGTGTCGGTTTGATGAAACCGTACCGGGTTGTAATAAACACCGGTTTAACCATATATAATATTGGCGACTCGTAGTCAAACCAGACCGGGCGGAATTTATAATTGAAAGTCAAGCCGGGTTAATGAACACCGGTTTACTCCATAATAAGATGGTAACATCAAATCAAACCGGGCAGATAGTCTCCGGATTAGGATTTGACCGTGTTCCGCCAATTTGTAATTGACAGTTTGAAATGGATTAACAATGTCGGTTTAAAAATGCAACAAAAACCAAATAACAGTTATGAAAAAATATGGAAGCAAAGGCAATGATAAGACCGTTTGCAAAAAGAGGCTTTACTGAGCCGATCAGATGGTGTTACCATGGTCGGACACGACCAAGCTCCCAATAAGGTGTAGCTATGGTTCAAGTCAGCCAGGTCCCCAACTGAAACCGTGGCATTATGCCGATCAAGTGGCGTGGCAATGGTTCGGGTTCGACCAAGCCCCCAAGTGACTCTATGACCTTAGGCCGATCAAGAGGCGTGACTGGTTCAGACTTGACCATGTCCCCAAGTGATCTGGTGGCTTTCGCCTATCAAAAGGTGTTGCATTGGTTCGGACACGACCAAGCCCCCAAGTGATATTGTGGCACTAGGCCGATCAAGAGGCGTGGCTATGCTCCGGATACGACCAAGCCCCCAAGTGATGCTGTGGCATTGAGCCGATCAAGAGGTGTGACTATGGTTCAGACATGACCAAGCCCCCAAGTGATCAATAATATGATAAACCAATAAGGCATGATACCCATGTTTGAACCGCGCATCATGGTAGCAGGCCCTCTTTGGCACCCTTTAACTTTTTGCAAGAGATAAATCCTTCTTGAACCGGGATTTTGAACCGGATTTGAGAGCTTCAAAGCTTTGTGGGAGATATCTTCCCCTTGAGCCGGATTTTAAACCGGAATCATCTTTTTAAGCCGGAAATTTTCGAATGGCCTTTAAATTTGCACCAATACGGGGGTTTAGGGTCCTGCATTAGACAACTTTGCAGGCCAAAGTAATTGCTCTTTTAAAGAAGGCAATATACAATATAAAATATATTGGATGGATTTCACCGATATATCATGCCAGGGTTATTCATCATGAGTTGATGATCACCATGGTAAAGCTGAAATTAATGACGGCCGCTGGTCAGCGCGCGTTGTAAACTGGTGCAGTAGCGTATCAGTCGCATGCGCGGTAAGCCGCGCAGACGGGCGAGTCAACCGCAGGCGCGGTCCCAGCGAGTCGATGTAGACTGGATGGCGGCTTGTGCGCGTCCATTCATCGGGTAATACGTTACGGACTATCACCGGCGGAATATTGTCAGCCCGTGCTCCATACCCATGGTATAAACCACATTTATAGTGAATAATGGTCCTGTATATAAAATATACAAATCAAAGTAATTTGTCCTTTGATAGAAATAATATGTGTTGATAAAACAAATTTGAGATGGATAGCACCTGATGTTTGCAGATGGCAAACGACGTCGGATGATGAATGACCCGTTCACCGAAATAGAGGCGATGGCGTAAAGCACTGCACCGGCCGGCTCAGAGGGGTTGAGCGGAATTGAGAGACGCAGGGCGGATCAACACGCAAGACAAGGGTTTAAACAGCTTCGGGCCCCGGGAAACATCATCCGGTAAAACCCTACATGCTGTTTGAGGCGAGATCTCATTATCATCACGAGGGAGCCGCCGTAAACCGGCTCCCCTCTAGTTGTGTCTAGCCCTAGAGATTCTTTCTTGTTGCTTCTAGCTTGTCCCTCTTTGGGGAGCCCTGCCCCTCCTTATATAAGTTGAAGGGGCGGGTTACATGTGGAGTCCTATTAGGATTAGGACTAGTCTACCTCTAATACAAGTCGGATACAAGTCCAGGTCTTAACTCCTTGTAAGACAAATATTCCTTATGCCTTTCCTCTTAAACCGGCCCACCATAGTTGAACCGGCCTTCATGAACCGCCAGTCGGGCCACCGGGTCTTGTCGCTCCTCTGACCCGCCTGCCGGATTACCAATGAACCGTAAACCGCCGGGTCGCCAGTGAACCGCCAAGTGTCAGCGGGTTCTTCAGGTAAACCGCCAAGTCCGGCCGGGTTATACTTCCGGCCAGTTTACGCCGCGGGGTATATCCCAACACATGGGTATGAAACTCTCCATCTAGTGCACAAAATGAAGCCTTTTTTTGAAACATGCATGACTGCAGTAATACAAGTTTCTGCTTGGGTAAAACAAAGACATGACTTGCAGGCATATATTGGCAAACACATGACCGTTGAATACACATTAGCAGAGCATTTGTGAAGGAAAGCAAACACAAGACTATTTGTAGCGGGTAAACTACAAGTAAGGTTGTTGCTTTGGTCTAATTAACTGAATAAACATGTGATGATCATTCGTATTCAGAAAAGAAAACATGAGAGTGTTACATGGCGAAGCATAAGATCTAATGCTAGAGCATACTTGAGCAAAGGTACACAGCCATAGAAAATTTGCACGGATCTTGCATACAAGGAACAAACAAACATACCTAATGGGTACTACACCACATGATGTTGCAATTTGCATCTGATACTAGTGCATATCTCAATACCACTTGATTTCAGCAGCATACTACACCACATGACAAGACGAGAGGTAAATTTTGAATGAATCCATTTTTAGCTGAAATTTTTGAGTCCGAAGGACAACTCCCATGCATGGTGGGAGTGGGGATGAAGAGGGTACCGTGGTCTTGGTGTTGAAGAGAGGAGAAGATGTCCTGCTCCTCCCCATCAGAGAAGCATGCCTCTGCCTACGTAAGGAAATTGAATGCATCAACCAAGTGAAGAGAGCAAATCAAAGATCTTGTACTGCGCCAAAAAGCCATTCGTTCCTACTACACAAATCAAAACTTACTCTTCAAGAAAAAAAACATATCTTCCTAGTGGAATGTAACAATATATGAGCTTATAGCTTTTATTGCACAAATAGTACTCCTGGAGTATGCGCTAAAGAAATCGGAGCCTTTACGAGACAAATATAAACTTGAAGAAGTCAAACCTAACTCCTAACTTTCTTGTACACAAATTTAAATCAAAACTTCCTACTAGAAAAATCCACCACATTAGGTGATTGAGCTGGTGCTGATAACATGGAGTTGAGTAAACCCCAATGCTCCTTATGACCAACTTGTACATCAACAATAAGTGCGTTCATACTAGCAATCTCCAGTGTAATAACATCTACACCTGAATGCACTTTGCAATACTGAATGCAAACAACTCAAAAAATAAATCATTGAGGTACACAAAATAGCAATAACGTCAACCCAATAAAAATAAAATCTAGAAGAATATCAATGTACAGTAGGATGCGTACACCAACACTAGTGAGCTGCCAGGATTGAGATAGGCAACAATACCAGATGTAGGGACAAGTGCATAAGTTAACTATGTGATCCAAATGCATTGTTCAATAGCAGAATGCAATACATTGGAAGTTTATGATGAATTCATGTTATTCTAAATAACAAGTACATCATTCTACTATGATTAGCAATGTATTGTTAAAATTGAAGTGCTAATAACATCATTAGAAAGAACTGGGTGGAAAAAACTCAATTGTTTTCATCAGATTATTCGAAATAGCAGTACAACTGTCCGGTAACAAAAAATTGGAAGAGTGTCAATGTACACTAGGATGGATATGCCAACACTAGCAAGCTGCCAGGATCGAAATAAGGTATACAGCAAGAAGTGCAAACATAACAACATGATCCAAATGCTTTGTTCAATATAAAAATGTAGTAAGTTCCACCTTTCTGATGAATTCAAGTTATTCCAAAATAACAGTACAACATTCTATTGTGAGTAGCAATGCATTTCTAAGTGCATCTAGTGCCCCTTAGTGATTTTGGTGTATTGAAGACTTATAGGTTAAGGGAATAATGTGTTTATGAGTGTACACAGGTCTATAAGTCTATGAGGAGTTTGATATTTACAGTGAAAGTCGACCCCTAAAAATGAAGTTCTTTGACTGAAGACTTTGATATTCTGAAGACTTCGAAAGTGAAGAAATTGGTGTGACCTTGAAGACTTGGTATTCATTTGAGGAACATGAAGCGTGAAGACTTTTGTTTTCGTAGTTTCATTTTCTCTTTCTTGAGTCATAGGAAACATCGTCATTAAAGGGGTCGAGGAAATACTAAGGAAACATTTCCATGTGATGCTCAACTCAAAATCCTACACCTACCAAATCCCTTGAGTGAAGCCTTTGGAAATCTCATACGATTCAGTCAATTTCTTCAAAGGATGTAGACGAAGTTCTTCCGTCCCCGAGGAATTTGTTCGACCGAGGAGTTAAAATTCGCCAGTCTTGGATTGCCTACACAAAGGAGGAACATGATAGCCCTGAGGAATTTGAGAGTCAAATTTCCGACCGTCGTTGTGCTGCGCGCCAGCTGTCCCAAAGTATGTTATCCACCTAACGGTCATATCATTGAAGGGCATTTATGTCTTATCATGTCGGGCTGCTCCCTAGGCTATAAATAGCCGCCCGCTACAACCACTAGCTGGTTGGCTGCTCCGAGAGAACTTGACACTTGTCATTCAGCAACCCATCCTCAGAGGACTTTGAGCGAAAATCATCGAGTGAGGAAAAAACCAAAAACCAAACCCCTACAAACCCAAAGTGATTGAGCATCACTAAAGAGATTGATCCTGCGTGGATCTGACGCTTGTTACCTTTGAAGACTGTGCTTCTTCCAGACGGTTAGGCGTCATGGTCTAGAGCATCCAAGACGAATTGTGGATCGCCGAGTGACCAAGTCTGTGAAGGTTTGGAAGTCGCCAGAAGACTTACCACGAGTGATTGGACGAGGTCTGTGTGACCTTAGTTCAAGGAGAATACGGTGAGGACTTGGTGTCCTGAGCTGCGTGCTCAGCGACTGGGTGTCGGGGACTGTGTGTCCTCGAGTTTAAATACTCAGCCGCTCCAACCAGACGTACAACTGAGACAGCAGTTGGAGCTGCTCTACCAAATCATTGTCTTCACCAACCTTACTGGTTCTATTTTCTCAACTCTTTCATTTCCTCATTACTGTGTTGAGTGTTTGTTCATATCTGTGTTTGAAAACTTTGACTGAAGACTTTCTCAATTTCCTCAGTTCAATTTCTTCAGTCTGTTTGTCTTCATCTTGTGTTATCCTGTGATTACGCTTTCTGTACTCTGTGATTGTCTTCATTTCATCATGATGACCATGCACGCATTCTGTTATGCTTACTACTGAGTACTTATTCCGCTGCAAGTGGTTCTTCGCTTAGGAATTTCCTCACCAGCAAATTCCTCAGTGAAGATTTCATAAAAATCGCCTATTCACCCTCCTCTAGTCGATATAACGCACTTTCAATTGGTATCAGAGCAAGGTACTCCCTTGTTCTGTGTGATTTTGGTTTAACCACCTGGAGTTTTAGTTATGTCGACCGCAGGTATGATCAAGGTCTCGGCTGGGTGTCCTACCTTTGATGGCACGGACTACCCCTCTTTGGAAGAACAAGATGCGAATGCATCTTGAGGCAATTGAAAACGATCTACGGTATGTTGTGGAAAATGGTGTTCCCACTGTCTCACCCTCAATGAACGCTACCGATGTGAAGAGATTCAAGCAACTCGATTCTCAAGCGAAGAATATCATATGTGGCCATCTGAGCAAAGGACAGTATGGAAGAGTGAGTGCTTTGGAAACTGCTAAGCTCATCTGGGATAGGCTGTCCAAAGTAAATGAAGGAGTCTCAACTCAGCGTGACTTTCGAGTTGATGTTTTTCGCAATTTCTTCAACCGCTTCAAAAGACTCGACAATGAAAATGTTCAACAAACCTTCGATCGCCTCACTGACATCTCAAATGAGCTTCAAGCGCTTGGTGCCACTGACATCACCGACCATGAGGTGGTGAAGAAATTGTTGAGATCGCTTGATTCCTCATTTGATACTCTGGCACTGATGATACAAGAACGTGCTGACTACAAGTCACTTGATCCAGCTGATATCCTCGAGAGGCTAAATACTCATGTGTTCCAGCTTGCTGAAAAGAGAGATCTCTATGGTTCTAGCTATGGCAAATCACGTGCCCTGAAGGCCAAGGCTGTGTCTGAATCTGATTGTGAAGACTCTGGTAGTAGCCTTGGTGACCCTGAAGAATTGAGCCAGGAGCTAGCACTGCTCGTGAAGAAGTTCCAGAAGTTCTCAAGACACGGTCGCTTTGGAAAATCCTCAAGGAGAAGTGATTCCTCATACAGTGACTATAAGAGAAGGCTATGCCACAAATGCAAGAAACCTGGTCACTACATTCAAGATTGTCCTGAGTGGGAAAAAGAATTAAAGAAGAAGAAATACAAGGATTACAGTTCTGATGACGCTAAGAAGAAGAAGAAATCATCAAAATCTTCATCATCAAAATCCTCAAAGTCTTCATCTCACAAGAAGAGCAGCTCCAAGAAGGCTCGGGCATTCATTGGCAAGGAAATGGACTCTGAAGCTGAATCGAGGAACATGAGGAAGAGGAGGCATCGGAGGAGTCCGAGTCCTGTGTGGCGAAGTCTGCTCTCGCCATCGTGCATTCGTCAGCAAGTCCATCTTCAACTTCCGAAGAAACTGACCTCACCAACAAAGCTGATGAAGATAGTGATGACTACGCTCCCACCTATTGCTTCATGGCAAAGGGTGCCAAGGTACTCAAATATACCTCCTCTGAATCTAGTGAAAATGAATCTGATGAAGATCTCAAGCCCAGCTACTCTAAACATGCTACGATTGCTGTAAAACAACAAAGGGCTTTTGTAAAGGTTCAAAACATACTAGATAAAAGTGATGATATGTTGGGTGAAGAAATGGAGTGCACTAAAGCCCTGACTGAAAATCTTCAGAGACTTTAGTCTAGGTTTGACAGCCTTCAAGGTCATCATAACACTCTCTTATCTGATCATGAGAAGCTTTCTTATGAATTTCTTCAAAGAAAGCAAGATCTTGAGAAGCTAAGAGTGAGTTATGAAGATCTTCAGAAGGAGCGCGATTCATTACTTGCTCAACAAATCAAGCGCTTCTCGTGAAGAATTTGTTCCTCCATGCTTAAAGTGCATTGAATGTGAATCTGCTAATTCTTCACCTGAATGTTTAAATGCTTTAACTGTTACAAATTCTTCACCTGCCTCTGCTTTCACTAATTCCTCATTTGAGGACATTGCTAGTATCACTAACGATGCAGGGCTGAAGGAATTCTACATGACATGCATGTACAAAAGCCTCAAAGGGCATCAGACTCTTTGTGATATGCTTAAAAAGCAGATCCTCAACAGGAACCCTAGGAAAGAGGGTATTGCCTTTGAGAGGAAACTCAATGCTGATGGAACATATTGGAAGCCTGAGCGGTGCCCGTAACCTCATGGGTTGCTGCAAAGGGTCCTCCAGTTGATCCATCTAACTTATCTGGCTTTACATGTGAATCTCCTCATTCTTCTGATGAGTCATTTGACTCCAACTATAAACTGTACAAAAATCAGAATGGTGAAGTATTTACTAGAGATGTGTAAGTGCATCTAGTGCCCCTTAGTGATTTTGGTAGATTGAAGACTTATAGGTTAAGGAACTAATGCGTTTGTGAGTGTACACAGGTCTATAAGTCTATGAGGAGTTTGATATTTACAGAGAAAGTTGACCCCTAAAAATGAAGTTCTTCGACTGAAGACTTTGATATTCTGAAGACTTTCTGAAGACTTTGAAAGTGAAGAAATTGGTGTGACCTTGAAGACTTGGTATTCATTTGAGGAACATGAAGCGTGAAGACTTTTGTTTTCGTAGTTTCATTTTCTACTTCTTGAGTCATAGGAAACACCGTCTTTGTTAAAAAGGGTCGAGGAAATACTAAGGAAAAATTTCCATGTGATGCTCAACTCAAAATCCTACACCTACCAATCCCTTCGAGTGAAGCCTTTGGAAATCATACAGTTCAGTCAATTTCTACAGTGACAGAGACGAAGTTCTTCTGGTCGCTGTGGAATTTGTTCTAACTGAGGAGTTAGGAATTCGCCAAAGGTCTTGGATTGCCTACGATGAGGAACATGATAGCCCCGAGGAATTTGAGATTCAAATTTCCGACCGTTCTTTGTCTTCTTGCCACCTGTCCCAAAATATCTTATCCACCTAACGGTCATATCATTGAAGGGCATTTATGTCTTATCATGTCGGGCTGCTCCCTAGGCTATAAATAGCCGCCCCCCTGCAACCACTAGCTGTTTGGCTGCTCCGAGAGAAACTTGACACTTGTCATTTGAGAGCAACCCATCCTCTGAGGACTTTGAGCGAAAATCATCGAGTGAGGAAAAACCCCAAAACCAAACCCCTACAAACCCAAAGTGATTGAGCATCACTGAAGAAATTGATCCTGCATGGATCCGACGCTTGTTACCTTTGAAGACTGTGCTTCTTCCAGACGGTTAGGCGTCATGGTCTAGAGCATCCAAGAGGAATTGTGGATCGCCGAGTGACCAAGTCTGTGAAGGTTTGGAAGTCGCTGAAGACTTACCACGAGTGATTGGACGTGGTCTCATGTGACCTTAGTTCAAGGAGAATACGGTGAGGACTTGGTGTCCTGAGCTGCGTGCTTTCGGCTGGGTGTGTGGGGGCTGCGTGTCCTCGAGTTTAAATACTCAGCCGCTCCAACCAGACGCATAACCGAGACAGCAGCTTGAACTGGTCTACCAAATCATTGTCTTCACCAACCTAACTGGTTCTATTTCCTCAACCCTTTCATTTCCTCATTACTGTGTTGAGTGTTTGTTCATATCTGTGTTTGAAGACTTAGACTGAAGACTTTCACAATTTCCTCAGTTCAATTTCTTCAGTCAGTTTGTCTTCATCTTGTGTTATCCTGTGATTACGCTTTCTGTACTCTGTGCTAGTCTTCATTTCATCATGATGACCTTGCGTGTATTCTGTTGTGCTTACTTCTGAGTACTTATTCCGCTGCAAGTAGTTCTTCGCTAAGGAATTTCCTCGCCGGCAAATTCCTCTGTGAAGAATTCATAAAAATCGCCTATTCACCCCCCCTCTAGTCGATATAATGCACTATCAATTGGTATTAGAGCAAGGTACTCCCTTGTTCTGTGTGATTTTGGTTTAACCACCTGGAGTTTTAGTTATGTCGCATGGTATGATCAAGGCCTCAGCAGGGTGTCCTACCTTTGATGGGACGGACTACCCCTACTGGAAGAACAAGATGCGAATGCATCTTGAAGCAATTGACAACAATCTCTGGTATGTTGTGGAAAATGGTGTTCCCTCAGTCACACCTTCTCTGAATGCTGCTGATGTGAAGAGATTCAAGCAACTCGATTCTCAAGCGAAGAATATCATATGTGGCCATCTGAGCAAAGGTCAATATGGAAGAGTGAGTGCTTTGGAAACTGCCAAGCTCATCTGGGACAGGCTGTCCAAAGTGAATGAAGAAGTCTCAACTCAGCGTGATTCTCAAGTTGATGTTCTTCGGAATCTCTTCAACCGCTTCAAAAGACTCGACAACGAAAATGTTCAACAAACCTTCGATCGCCTCACTGACATCTCAAATGAGCTTCAAGCACTTGGCGCCACTGACATAACAGACCATGTGGTGTTGAATAAATTGTTAATATCTATTGATTCCTCATTTGATACTCCGCACCGATGATACAAGAGCGTCTTTGACTACAAGTCACTTGATCCTGCCGATATCCTCGAAGGCTAAATACTCACGAAGTTCCACTTGCTGAAAAGAGATCTCTATGGTTCTAGCTATGGAAAAACACGTGCCACGAAGGCCAAGGTTGTGTCTCGAATCGAGTGTGAAGACTCTGGTAGTAGCCTTGGAGATCCTGAAGAATTAGGCCAGGAGCTAGCACTGCTCGTGAAGAAATTCCAGAAGTTCTCAAGACGTGGTCGCTTTGGAAAATCCTCAAGAAATAGTGATTCCTCATCCAGTGACTATAAGAGAAGACTTTGTCACAAATGCAAGAAACCTGGTCACTACATCCAAGATTGTCCTCAGTGGGAAAAGGAATTAAAGAAGAAAAAACACAAGGATTACAGTTCTGATGACGCGAAGAAGAAGAAGAAATCATCAAAATCTTCATCATCAAAATCCTCAAAGCCTTCTTCTCACAAGAACAGCAGCTCCAAAAAGGCTCGGGCATTCATTGGCAAGGAAATGGACTCTGAAGCTGAATCTGAGGAACATGAGGCAGATGAGGCTTCAGAAGAATCTGAGTCTGGTGTGGCGAGTCTAGCTCTCTCTCATCGCTTTAAATCGGCAAGTCCATCTTCAACTCTGAAGAAAATGACCTCACCAACAAAGATGATGAAGATAGTGATGACTACGCTCCCACCTATTGCTTCATGGAAAAGGGTGCCAAGGTACTCAAATATACCTCCTCTGAATCTAGTTAAAATGAATCTGATGTATATCTAAAGAACAGTTACTCAAAACTTGCTAAGATTGCCGTAAAACAAAAAAGGGCTTTAGAAAAGGTTCAAAACATGCTAGATAAGAGTGATGATATGTTAGGTGAAGAAATGCATCGCACTAAAGCCCTGACTGAAAATATTCAGAGACTTCAGTCTAGGTTTGATAACCTTCAAAGTCATCATAACACTCTCTTATCTGATCATGAGAAACTTTCTTATGAATTTCTTCAAAGAAAGCAAGACCTTGAGAAGCTAAGAGTGAGTTATGAAGATCTTCAGAAGGAGCGCGATTCATTACTTGCTCAACAAATCAGCACTTCTCAGCAAGAATTTTTTCCTCCATGCTTAAAGTGCATTGAACGTGAATCTGCTAGTTCTTTACCTGAATGTTCAAATGCTTCAACTGTTACAAATTCTTCGCCTGCCTCTGCTATCACTAATTCCTCATCTGAGGACATTGCTAGTATCACTAACAATGCAGGGCTGAAGGAATTGTATATGACAGGCATGTACAAAAGCCTCAAAGGGCATCAAACTCTTTGTGATGTGCTTAAAAAGCAGATCCTCAACAGGAACCCTAGGAAAGAGGGTATTGCCTTTGAGAGGAAACTCAATGCTGATGGAACATATTGGAAGCCTGAGCAGTATCCGAAAACCTCATGGGTTGCTGCAAAGGGACCTCCAGTTGATCCATCTAACTTATCTGGCTTTACATGCGAATCTCCTCATTCTTCTGATGAGTCATTTGACTCCAACTATAAACTGTTCAAAAATCAGAATGGTGAAGTATTTGCTAGATATGTTGGCACTAATCGCAGGAACGGTTCCCCTATGAAGATAATATGGGTTCCCAAGAAGTGCCTTGAAAGTCTTCAGTGAATGTCCTCATGACACCACCTGTGAAGAATAGGAACCCCAGATCAAATTCTTCATATGGACCAAATTCTTCATATGGATCCAAGTCCTCATACGGACCAAATTCCTCACGTGGATCAAAGTCCTCAAAAGGATCAAAGTCCTCATATGATTATCATCGTGCTAACAACTCTGTTTCACAGGGTAGAGCTAAGGGCTATGAATATGTGCATTATTCTTCAAACCAATATGTTCACAAGTCCTTGAAGAATTTCTCTGCTTATTCATATGCTTACCCTAACCCCTCTTATGTGAAACGAAATGGTTTGGCTTGTATGCCACCATTCTCATATGGTGCTCGCAGAGTGATGAACTCTTTGCCACCCCTTCAGATGTGGGTGGTGAAGAAAAAGAACTAATCTCTTCTGCAGGGTCAGGTCTCCAGACGTGCCTTAACGTCTGAAGAATTTGCTGGGGACCTGACAAAATTGCCTGAAAGGACGCAGGCTAATCATGATGAAATGACCTTTCATTTCACACGTCCTCATACTGCTTATCTGTTAATACTGACTGATGAAATTCATCTCATGAACTTGATATCATATTCTTCACTGATGAAGTATATGAGATTGTAAGTTGCACTAATTCTTCTGCAGGATGATCAACCCAAAGCCACTGAGTGGGTTCTCGATAGTGGATGTACAAATCACATGACTGGTGACAAGAATCTATTGATGGATGCTCCCTTATCACCGTCACATCTGAAGCATATCATCTTTCTTTGACAAAGGCAAAAGTCAGGTATTGGGTCTTGGTAAGGTTATGATCTCTAAGGATAAACACATGGACAAAGTCATGCTTGTTGAGTTCTTAGGATACAACCTCATGTCAGTCTCAATGCTTTGTGATCTTGATATGGTTGTTATCTTTGGCAAGTACCGCTGTGTTGTGATTATGGAAGCTGACAATTCCAAAGTCTTCGAAGGCTTTAGGAGAGGAGACTTGTATATTGTTGATTTCTCTACAGGACCACAACCAACCGTGTGTCTACTTTCAAAAGCCTCAGAAGGCTGGCTATGGCATCGGGGACTTGGTCACGCAGGCATGAGGAATTTGCACACGCTTGCAAAGAAGAAGCATGTCATTGGCATTGAGAATGTCAAATTCCTCAAGGATCACTTATGCGGAGCCTGTGAAGCTGGAAAAATGACCAAGGCCAAGCATCCAGCGAAGACTATCATGACCACCACTCGTCCCTTCGAATTGCTTCACATGGACCTCTTTGGTCCCAATCATTACTCAGCTGTCGTTAATGATGCATCTCTATATGGCTTTGTTATTGTTGATGATTACTCTCGTTACACATGGGTACACATTGTTACTTACAAAAATCAAGTGCAGGAAGACTTCAAACGATTTTCCTCGAGGGCTTCAACCAACTTTGGTGTGAAGATCAAGCACATCAGGAGTGACAATGGAACTGAGTTCAAGAATTCCGGTCTTGATGCCTAACTTGATGAACTTGGTATTACTCATGAGTTATCTGCTCCTTATACTCCTCAGCAAAATGACGTCGTGGAGCGCAAGAACAGAACTCTTGTTGAGATGGCTTGCACTATGCTTGATGAATACAAAACGCCTAGTCGTTTTTGGATTGATGCAATTGATACGGCGTGCCACATCATCAACAGAGTATATCTTCACAAATTCTTCAAGAAGACTGCCTATGAACTCCTCACTAACAAGAAACCCAATGTAAGTTATTTCAAAGTCTTCGGTGCTAAATGCTGGATTAGAGATCCTCATCACACTTCTAAATTTGCACCGAAAGCACATGAAGGTTTTATGCTTGGTTACGGAAAGGACTCGCTCACCTCCAGAGTCTTCTACGTCGCTCTTCTCAAGATGGTTGACACAGTAGATGTGCGGTTCGATGAAACTAATGGCTCGCAAAGAGAGCACCAACCTTCTGTGTTAGATGAACCAGCACCTGAGGATTCTATCAAGTTCAAGGCAACTGAGGATGTCATTCCTACTGAAGAATCTGCTGAAGAATTCATTCCTGTATGCCAAGAACGTCAAGCTGATGCACCTGAAGATAATGCTGAAGACAATGGTGTTGAGGAAAATGATCAAATTCCTCGACGACAACCAGCTCATCCTCGCGTTGCAAAAGAAGTGCAAGTGGAGAAGATCATCGATGACATTAAAGCGCCAGGTCCTCTCACACGCTCAAAAGCTTCACATTTATCTAACTTTTGTGGGCACTATGATTTTGTCTCTATCACAGAGCCCACTAAGGTAGATGAAGCATTTCTGGAGCCGGAGTGGATTCAGGCTATGCAAGAAGAATTACATCAGTTCGAGCTCAACAATGTCTCGAACTGGTCAAACGTCCGAGATCCTCGCAAGCATAATATCATTGGCACAAAGTGGATATACCGCAACAAGCAAGATGAAAATGGCCTTGTGGTGAGGAATAAGGCACGACTAGTAGCTCAAGGCTACACACAGGTTGAAGGAATTGATTTCGATGAAACTTTTGCACCTGTTGCTAGACTTGAGTCTATTAGCATATTACTCGCCTATGCTAACCATCACAATATCACTTTATATCAAATGGATGTGAAAAGTGCATTCCTCAATGGTAAGCTTGAGGAAGAAGTATATGTTGCTCAACCCCACGTTTTGAAGATCCAAAGAATCGACAAAGTCTTGAGACTTAATAAGGCCCTCTATGGTCTCAAACAAGCCCCCACAGGCGTGGTATGATATATTGAAGGAATTCTTCGTGAAGAATGGCTTCACACCAGTTCACTCGACCCTACTCTCTTTACTAAATCTTATGATGGTGAACTGTTTGTGTGCCAAATATATGTTGATGATATTATCTTTGGCTGTCTTGACCAACGTTATAGTGATGAATTTGCCTATATGATGAGTGAAGAATATCAAATGTCTATGATGGGAGAGTTGAAATTCTTCTTAGGTCTTCAAATTCGTCAACAACACAATTGCATATTCATTTCTCGTGAGAAATACCTCAAAGATGTCCTGAAGAAATTGGCATGCAAGATTGCAAAGGCCTCAAAATTCCTATGCCCACAAATGGCCATCTATGCAATCGATGAAAATGGTATTGACTTGATCACAAGGTATACCGCTCCATGATTGGTTCTTTATTGTACTTATGTGCATCTAGGCCAGATATAATGCTTAGTGTTTGCATGTGTGCCCGATTTCAAGCTACACCAAGGAATCACACCATAAGGCTGTGAAGCATATTCTTCGATATCCGCTCACAAACCAACACTAGGATTATGGTACCCCAAGGGCTCTACTTTTGATCTCATTGGATATTCGACTCGACTATGCTGGTGATCGCGTGGACCGCAAGTCAACTTCTGGCACTTGTCATTTCCTCGGACGATCTTTGGTCCGTGGGTCCTCGAAGAAAGCGAATCATGCGTATCGCATCTACTGCAGAAGTTGAATACATTGCTGCTGGCTCGTGTTGTGCTCAATTGCTGTGGATGAAGCAGACTCTCAAGGACTACGGCATCAACGTGAAGAATGTGCCTCTCTACTGTGACAATGAGAGTGCCATCAAGATTGCTCACAACCCAGTCCAGCACTCGAAGACAAAGCACATTCAAATTCGTCATCATTTTCTTCGTGATCATGTGTTGAAGGGCGACATCTCCATCGAGCACGTGAAGACTCAAGAACAGCTAGCTGATATCTTCACTAAGCCCTTGGATGAGAAGAGATTTAGCAAGTTGCGGTGTGAGCTAAATATCTTAGAATCTTGAATGTTCTTTGAAAAGGACACACATCCTGACACTTACGCAAAATTGATGACTTAGATGTGCAACACATGAAGAAACATTTTTCTTCAATCAATGAAGAATAACACTCTAAGTGTGAAGAAATTAATGAAGAATTTGATTCTCAGAACCCTACGACAATTGTACGCGGTGTCTGAAATTATCATTCTTATACGGTGGGTCACGCCACCACCAAAGTTGAATATCTTCAATTTGAGTTTTTCCTCAGTTTTGAAATTCTTCAGTTTTTCAAATTCTTCAACTTTGCAAAATCTTCACTGTTTCCGTCGTTTTTCTTCATTGACAATACATATATATATGGGTTTATGTCCTCTACAGCATTCACTTATGGCTATTTCTTCAAGTCGCTTTTTTTGCTAAGTGAATGTGATCGGACCCTTCCCCCTCTATGCTATACTCAACCCAATCTATTCACAAATTCTTCATGTGCGTTCTATTTGAAACTCGTTCAAAATCTTCACTGTGTCCTTGTCAGCTGAAGAAATTGCGAACGGAACTTTAAAACTGGTCTTATCCAAACTTTCGGTTTTGCCACTCAAATCGTTCCGCATCCCACGATGTATTATTTTACTCACCCACGATCATACACGATCTCCACTACACAGTACGTGGGTGACACATGTCGTGAGAAGGAGAATGGTCAGGGGCACGTTCGTCCTAAATCTTCGGGCAAACAGTTTCTCACTGCCTCTATAAATACCCCTCTCTCCATCCTCACTTATTTTACCCCGCTCGACCTCTCTCTCCCGTTCGAGCTCCTCAAACCCTAGCGCCGCCGCTACTCCATCGTCGCCGGTGAGGAAGAGCTTCACTGCCTCGACCTCTTCGCCGACGTACTCGCGCCGACTGCGGAAATCTTCACTCCGCCGCCGCCGTAGCTGTCTTCCTCCGCCAAGTTAGGGCGTGGAAGATCTGAACAGACGAGCTTCACATCTACAACACCCAGTTCGTCGTGTTCTTCATTTAGGGTAAATAAAAGTATTTTTACTACCCTCGTTGATCCAAATCTTACACTACAAAATCTTCAAAGGTGTTTTATTCTTCAAATCCTCACACACAAACACCTCACAAGTTATATGCTCTTGATTCGTTTCTCTAAGCAATCATTTTCTTCAAGATTCCTCAATTGTGTGGATCCTCGATCTGTACAACTCTGGAACCTAAGACAAAGAACGCTTAGTGAAATTCTTCAAGGCTCATCTGGTCAAAATCCTCAAAACTTGTTTTTTTTAAAAACCTTCTGATAACGCATATGACCTCTCCAAATTCCTCGCAACTATACTCTGTTCATAGGTACTCATGTCCGCTGCTGAATCACTAGGTTCTCATCAACTTAACTCATTTGCAGCGTTCCTCGAAGAAAACACTACTAGAAAAAGGGCTATAGATGGGATTGACACTAATGGCGCACCAGAAAGTTGGCGCGCCATTAGTATATACTAATGGCGGACCACCTTCTGATGCGCCATTAGAGTTGAAACTACTAATGGCGCACCATGCAAAGGGTGCGCCATTAGTATCAAATTTCTTTTGAACGAGTGCGCCTGTCCAAACATACTAATGGCGCATCCTTCTTAAGTGCGCCATTAGTAGTTGTAACTACTAATGGCGCACCAGGCAGTCGGTGCGCCATTAGTATAGAAAATTATTTTTTTTGAACTAGTGCGCCTGTCCAAACATACTAATGGCGCATCCTTCTTAAGTGCGCCATTAGTAGTTGTAACTACTAAGGGCGCACCAGGCAGTGGGTGCGCCATTAGTATAGAATTTTTTTTTTTGAACTAGTGCGCCTGTCCAAACATACTAATGGCGCATCCTGCTTAAGTGCGCCATTAGTAGTTGTAACTACTAATGGCGCACCAGGCAGTGGGTGCGCCATTAGTATAGAATTTTTTTTGAACTAGTGCGCCTGTCCAAACATACTAATGGCGCATCCTTCTTAAGTGCGCCATTAGTAGTTGTAACAAGATATTTTGGACAGCCTCTCCTACCCACACTCACTTTCTCCCCACTTCATTCTCTCCACCTCCTCCTTGTCTCGGGTGCCTCCTCTTTTTCACCTCATTTCCACCATAGATTCATTCAAATTAAGTGGTTAAATTACCTTGTTTTAATAGGTAAGTAAGGGGAAGCTATATTTATGTTGTTCTCCCTACAACAATGTGCACATGCACTTTTTACGGCCTAGCTAGATCTATGTATGTTCGTGGTGTTGCATATGTTTGTGGTGTTGCATATGTGTTTGTGTTTGGAGGTGTACCGGTATTTGAAATGCGATAGTTGCCAATATTTTGCGGAATGTTGATTCATTTCCGTTTAGTAGAATTTTGGCATTAAGCATTCTTTTTGGTCCTATTTTAGGGAAAGTCATGCCAAATTTTTGTTTGGTTCTAAAATATCGTTTTGCTCTACCCCTCAGGCGACCATGGTCCACACGATGACCGAAGGCATCGTGAATAGGTTTTTGAGGTCCGCGAAGGCCGAGATGCTTCAAAAGAACGAGACGGAGATAAGATGTCCGTGTCGAAGATGCAAGTCAAGAGCCTTATTGCGGACCCGGATTCCGGCAGGTGCGGGACCACCTGCTCTTGCGTGGTTTCATGGATGGCTATCGATGGCAAGGTGATGAAGATGACTACGAAGTCGTCCATGGGGGCGGGCAAGAAATGAGGAAGGGCAGCAAGACAACCACCGCGGCTCGGGCAAAGTAGAAGACGAAGAATCCCCAGGAGATGATCACGACGGTGATGCTGTACACAGTCATCATGTAGAAGATGCATGACATGATGATGAGGAAGATGCCGGAGCAGGCGACGGGCAGGCGACGGGCATGATCATGAAGATGATGATGCCGGCGGAGCAGACGACGCTGGACCATTGATGGGCTGGGTGCAGGACCCTCATATTCAAGAGCTGCTTCTCAAGCAGACGGATAACGCCAGAGCTGCTGCCCGAGAAAAAGCCAAGATGGATCAACTTGAGTTAGACGCGGTTACTCCATTGTATGAAGGATGCAGGCCCGAGGATACCCGCTTTGAAAGTAACGCTCATGGCTCACGGAGATGAAGGTAAAACACAAAATGACCGACGCATGCTTCGACGAGAACATGTCATTACAGCACGAACGTCTTCCCAAGGGGAACAAGTGCCCGACCAGTTTGGAGGAGGCGAAGAAAATCGTGTGTCCTCTCGATTTACCGCCGCGTGAAATACCATGTGTGCATGAACAATTGCATCATTTATCGGGACGAGCACGCGGAGTCTACCATATGTCCGGTGTCTTGGCGTCACTCGATACAAGAAGAGGAAGAAAGCTGCTCGAAAAGTGGCGTGGTACTTTCCGATCACTCCTCGTCTGCAGCGCTATTTCAAGGACCCTAAGGTAGCAAAGCTCCTGCGTTAGCACGCCGGATAGGGAGGAGAAGAAGCAGGAAGATGACGCAAATGATCCGGAGATAGATAAAAAAGACAAGATGCTGAGTCACCCTAAGGATGCGAGCCAGTGGCAAGCGTTGAACTTCGAAGACTCGGAATTTGGGAACGATCCAAGGAACATCGTGCTGGGCGCGAGCACCGATGGAGTCAATCCGTTTGGCAGCCAGAGAAGCACACATAGCACCTGGCCTGTGTTTGTGTGGATGTACAACCTTCCCCCTGGTTGTGCATGAAGAGGAAGTACATTCACATGAGTATGCTAATTGAATGGCCGAAACAACCAGGGTACGACATCAATAAGTAACTGGGGCTGCTTAAATAGGAGCATGACACGCTGAGGAAAACCACAACCAAAACGTGGGACTCCGCAGAGAAAGAATATATCCCTATGAGAGCCGCATCGCTCACGACGGTGCACGACTATCTCGATTCTACGGATATCTCGCGGCAGGTAGTCCACGGATTTTACGGATGCGTAAGGTGCATGGATGACACAACGTATCGCCAGCTAGATAGAGATCCGGGTCTTGAAAACCGTGTTCATGGGACATCGAAGGTGGCTTCGATGATGACCCGTGGAGGAAACGCAAGGATCTGTTCGATGGTGAAACCGAACCCCGAAAACGCCCGTGTACGAGGAGCGGCGAGGAAATAGACAAGCTGTTGAAAAATTGGAAAGAGTGCCCACTGCCGGGAAAGAAGCAAAAGGCGCCAGAGCCGGGAAAGAAGCGAAAGGCGCCAGAGCCGCTGCTGAAGGTATGGAAAACGAGGTCTGTTTTCTGGGACTTGCCGTACTGGAAGATCCACCGTGTGCCTCACAGCCTTGATGTCATGCATATCACGAAGAACGTGTGCGAGAGTCTGCTTGGTACCCAAAGATGGGCCGAAAGCAAGGGCAGACTTGAAATCAATGGGCATCAGGCAGGAGCTTCACGCTAATGATGATGATGATGATGATGATGATGATGATGATGATGATGATGAGGCGAAGCAGGACACAGAAAGTCGTCGCAAAGGCAAAAAGGCCAAGAAGACCGGAAATGACTACCCTCCAGCGTGCTCCACTCTAAGTCAGGAGGAGATTGAACAGTTTTTCACCTGCCTCCTAGGAGTAAAACTTCCTTACGGTTACGCGGGCAAGATAAGCAGATACCTAGACCCAGCGAAGCAGAAGTTCAGCGGGATGAAGTCTCACGACTGTCACGTGCTGATGACACAGATACTTCCAGTTGCAATCCGTGGGATCATGGACGCGCACGTCCGTGAAACGCTATTTGGCCTATGCAACTTCTTCGACGTCATCTCTCGGAAGTCGATTGGCGTGAGGAAACTCAGAAGGCTACAGGAAGAGATCGTGGTGATACTATGCAAGCTTGAGATGTACTTCCCGCCCGCATTCTTCGACGTTATGGTGCATCTGCTGGTCCATATAGTGGAGGATATCATCCAACTCGGGCCGACGTTCCTGCACAGCATGATGCCGTTCGAAAGGATGAATGGTGTCATCAAAGGATACGTTCGCAACATGTCACGTCCAGAGGGAAGCATAGCCATGGGCTTTCTGACCGAAGAGTGCATCTCCTACTGCACGAATTATCTAGGCATCGAGAACCCCGTTGGTCTGCCCGTCAACAGGCACCTCGGCAGGCTCGCTGGATGGGGTCACTGTGAGGGTCGCCGCGAAATGCATGTCGACTTCGAGGGTCGACTCGCCGACTTTGAAAGAGCAAACCTAGTCGTGCTACAACACATAGACGTGGTCGATCCTTGGGTGGTAGAGCACAAAACCTTTATTAAGAAGACGTACAATGACCGAGGCCAACAGAGGACGGACGGAAATATACTCAAAGAGCACAACTCATGTTTCACGCGTTGGTTCAAGCGAAGCTTCGCCGTACCCTTTACATGAGGATTCTTCCGCGGAAGAACAACTCATATTCGCCTTGTCACAGGCGCCGAGCACAACCTGATGACCTATGAGGCGTCTGATATCAACGGCTACACATTCTACACCGAGGCCAAGGACATGAAGAGCGCTGGTTATCGAACTCCGGTAACGATGGAATCCTACACCAAGAACGACAAGGACAGATACTACGGAAGGATCGAGGAGATCACGGGAGCTGAGCTACGCTGGAGAGAAGGTCCCGATGTTCCGTGTCGGATGGGCCAAGAACGTCATAAAAGAAGACCGGTATTTCACCACCATGGTTATACCGAAGCCAAATCCAAGATCATGGTATAAGCGTCACCATGAAAAATGAGCCATGGGTACTGGCTTCCCAAGTGGACCAATGCTTCTTCATTACCGACCACCAAAGCCCGGTCGTGTTGTCATGAGGAGAGGCAAAAGGAAGATCATCGGAATGAATGGAGTAGCCAATGAGCAAGACTTCGACAAGTACGGCGACCCGAGGATCGAACATGACGACGATGATGAAGTAGCAGCATACACCACAAGAAGAAGCAGGACCACCCTACCTAAAGGACGTCCGTTCCATAGAAGAACTCCATTTGCGAAAAAGAAGGGCAAGAAGATTGTGAACAAATAGCTAGCTAAGATCGATTGTATTTAAATCGTAGACTTCATTTCTCGATTATATCTCATGGGCACTTTTTGAACTATCATGAATATTTTTTAATTTCATGGACACTCGATCTCGATCCTCCTCCATCTCGATCGCTATCCCACCTCGCCAGATCCGGTCCACGGCCGCCGCGCCGACCGCCGCACCATCTCGATTCCCCTACTCAACCGCCACCGCCGACCCCACTTTTGAATCCGGTCCACCGCCGCCGCCCGCCAAACCGCCCGCACCCTCTCGATTCCCCTACTCAACCGCCACCGCCGACCCCCGCACCCAGATCCGGTCCACACCGCCCGCCGACCGCCCGCACCCTCTCGAGTCCCCTACTCAACCGCCACCGCCGACCCCCCGCACCCCAGATCCGGTACACCGGCCGCCGCCGCCGACCACCCGCACCCTCTCGATTCCCCTACTCAACCGCCACCGCCGACCCCCAGATCCGGTCCACGGCGCCGCGCCACCGCCCGCACCCTCTCGATTCCCCTACTCAACCGCCACCGCCGACCTCAGACTCAGATCCGGTCCACTGGCCACACCGACCGCCGCACCCTCTCGATTCCCCTACTCAACCGCCACCCCCCGCACCCTCCCCTACTCAACCGCCGCCGCCGACCCCCGCACCTCCCCTACTCAAGCACTTCGACCCCGCACCCCGCACCCTCCCGCTCCACCGACATTACTGTTTGATGATATTTTTTAAAAATTATTACTGTCTTATAAAAAATATTACTGTTATGATTTAAACAAGTTTGAACATATTTAGACACAAATAAGTATCAAACAGCATTTTAAATGCATAAAAAATTGTGGAGCACGGAATCGAACCAGGACCTCCTGGTGTGAGAACTAGCTGTGACAGTCGAGCTAGTAGAGAAGACTTGACATGTATCAGGTCGGTGGTAGATAACTGTTGGCTCGAGCAAAAAAATACTAATGGCGCACCTCACCCTGGTGCGCCATTAGTATGTATGTACTTATGGCGCGCATCACGGTGGTGCGCCATTAGTATTGTGGCGCCCCTACTTCGTACCGATCCCGTCTCTCTCCCTCGCCCTCGCCCGCGATCCCCTTCCCCGATCTCCTCTCCCGCCGCCCTCGACGCCACCGTCGCCCCGCCCCGACACCACCGTCGCCCCGCCGCCCTCGACGCCACCGTCGCCCCGCCGCCCCAGCGCCGCCCCGACACCACCGTCGCCCCGCCGCCCTCGACCCCGCCCCGACGCCACCGTTGCCCCGCTGCCCTCGACGCCGCCCCGACACCACCGTCGCCCCGACACCCCGACACCACCGTCCGTAGCCCCGCCGCCCCGAACCCGGGAGCGGAAGCGGCCGGCGTCTTGACAGCGGAAAGCGGCCATCCTCGTCCTCAACCTCTCGCAGCAAGGTATGCGGCTGGTTAAATCCCCTGTCATGGCAGATTGATTTTTTTGATAAACTAGGCTAGGGTTCGATGTATTATGCTCCTTGTTTCGTATGCTTTTGGATGCCTTATTATGTATTATGTTATGACAGTTGAATATTGGTAGCTAGTTATATATTTTCACAACTCACTATAGGTATTTAGCAACCAGCATTATGCTTGCCTTATGCGAAGAAAGGACTAATCTGTATGTCACCACTCACTAGAGGTATTTAGGGATAGAGATAACTTAGCTTAGCGCCTTACCTTGCAAATAAAGGACTAATTTGTAAATCAGTAAACTTAACATCCTGAAATTATGGTAGGACAGAGCTCATCTAGGTATTTGAGCTATTAGCTTGGTATATGTGTTTCTTTTTGTTGTCTAGTAGAGAATCAAATAAAAACTTTAGTGCCCAGCACATGAGATTTGTTCGATTGATGGGGCCTATGAAAATGGTATATGTGTCTCTTTATATTAATCTGAAAACAATATGGTAATGATGGACATCACAACATCGACTGACCCTTTAAACAGAATTTATGGTAGCATAGAGCCTCTCTTTTATGATTCAAGGGAGTCTGTGTCCTGTTTGACGGAGCTCATCCAAAGCATTTCAAACTTTTAGTTTGGTATATACGTGTTTCTTAGAAACAAATGAAATATCTTGAGAGCCAATGACATGAGATTGCTGTGTTGATGGGACCTATGGAAATTGCAAATCTGTTACCGCCTTCTGAATTCTGACTTGTTAATCTTCAGATCATTATGTTTGATTGCACTTATCTTTGTTACTAAAAACAGTATACGGGACATCGCAACTGCATCGCTGCTGCGGTTGGCATCGTTTTAGTCCCGCTACGCTTACACGAGCACAACCATCGTAGGAGACTTGCCTATCGGCTTCAAAGGACAAGGTCGGACCATAGAATCGATGTAAATCTGCAATCCTTTCGTCGATGTAGCAGGGTTGTCCGTTGCTGGATTTGTTGTACTGCTTGTTGACTACTCAGTTTTGTCTAGCATCAATGGATTAGTACATAGTGGTTTTCAGCTTGTAGTATAGCACTGCTAATTAGTCATCGCTATTTGGAAGTACTAGTTCTGTTCCTTATAGCATTGCCGTGTTGCTAAAAGCATTATGTTAATTAGTATTCATGCTTCACCCATAGGCCTCTGTTTGCCCACGGTGACCATGGCACGACGGTACGACATCACAATTAGTATTCATGCTTTGAATAAAGAATTATGACCAAACCCAGGTTCTGAAAATTGGAGTAGCAAACATATGTAGGAGAAATTGTGCTGGTTGCTCACCATGTAGTTGATAGTCGAGGTTGTCCATGGCATCTTCAGAAGTGCATTTTTGCATCTTCAGAAGTGCGGTTGTCCATGGCACCTTGTTCTGTATTAATAACTTCCTATAAGCAATGCACCTCTGATGATTTTGTCAAAAGCGTGTCGAGTCGATATTCTCAATATATTATTCTTTATCAGTTTACAAGTTGATTAATTTCCTCTGATTATTCTCAAATTCTTGAATTATTTGTAATGTCTTGCAGAATTATTTGTGCCTTTGTTTTAGAAAAAGTAGACGAGAGAGATTAAAGGGGTTGTGACCAATGCTCCTCCGTCCTGTAATGTGAGCTGGTGGGATGATCCTGTGTCAAAAGTTCAGACCAAAATGTTCATTTTGCAGCTAGTGCCCATTTTGAGTAATTGCTTAGAGGGATGATCCTGTGTGAGCTGGTGGAGTGATTTGTTTTCTACATAAAGCTCTTTAGTCAGGCTGGTTTTCGTGAAATACACATGAAGCTTCACCAGCTCCTGTGGGTGTGGGATCCATGTGACATGTGACATTGCATCCCTGTCCACCTGGGATAATGATTTTGCAGGTACCCGAGAGGCCCTTGAGTTTGCGGAATGTCGATTAACTTCCGTTCGGCAAATTCGGGTACTCCATATGTCCTATTTTCAGCAAAGGTCATGCTGAAATTTTCCGTGAATTTTAGCATGACTTTGCTAAAAATAGGACATATGGGGTACTTGTGACTAATGCATGGGCGAGGTATCGTAGTAGTTAATTAAGTAGGATCAAGTGCTTGCGTACTTGTGACTAATGCATGGCTTTTAGGGTGCCTCGGTGTCGATAAAACCGAAATGATGAAAGCTTAGGCTTTTAGGGTGCCTCAAGGCCGAAAAACCCTCAATGATAAAAGCTTAGATTTTAGGATGCCTCGGTGTCGACAAACCCTAAATGATGAGACCATGATCTTGTTCGTTGACAATAACCAACTTTTTGACCAAGCTTTGTTTTTATTTAGAGAGAAACATGGCCCACAACAATGAGGCCGGGGGTTCGGGCGGCAAGGCATTCTGGGAGCTGTCCCAGGAGATGGAGGAACAACCTCACTTGTATGAGGCCGCCGCCTTCCCCACCGATCCTGAGACCACGGATGGTGCCGCCGAGGATGACCACACTGATGCCACCACCGATGGTGCCGCCGAGGATGCCACCACTGATGATGGCGGCGCACGCCTGAGATGGCAGCCAACAGAAGAGGCAACGGAAGGACTGGCGCTGACTGCGTGCTCCGCACCCTCAAGGAGGAAGTTCTTGAAGTGGACTCCGATGGGAATCCAACGGCGCCCGAACGAATAGTCAAGGGGTACTCGCTTCAGCTCGGGTGCATTCTCCGAGCACCGTCTCGATCAACACCGAGAACACGAGGCATCCTGACCGAGGGAATTTGTGCAACCTCCTCTTCACGAAGCTGCACGAACGATACAAGTTCCCCGCTGCTTTCGAAAACACAAGCCTCAAAGGGAATAAAGTGAACAATGCTGCCCTCACGAAGATGAGCAAGGCCCTGTCTACTTGGAAAAGCAATGTGAAGAGAATGATCGAGAAAGGTGAGAGTTATGAGAAGATCAAGGAGAAAATCCTTCGATCACCGAAGATGACTACAACGACTTCAAGATCAATTGCTCGAGCACCGCAAACTCCCAATCAAGTGAGTGGGGAAACAAATGCGGAGCTGAACATAGGGGAACACACACTGCTCCCGGCGTTCTGAGTGGCGGAGCCTATATGGGACAAGGAGGAGGCGGACCGTGCGAGCAAGGCCTACCGCCCCTCTTTGATAAATACGGTGACATGCGGACCAGGAACTTTGTCGGGGCCGGTACAAGAAGGACCGAAAACAAAGGAGCTTACCACGGATCCAAGACCAAAGCGGCTTGAGCTTGTTCTCGTAAGGAATACACCCCAGCGTAATTAGCTCCATATGGTTGCATTCTAATTAATGAAGCCAAATTTCTAAATGGTTCACATTCCTTCCGCAGCGATCGAAAGCAGTGGCGGGGTCGACTCAGAGCAACCCTTGGGACACCACTCTAAATAGGGGTTGAATGTAATGAAGAACAAGGATAAGCTCGATGGCCGACGTCGGCTGGTCATGTGGCCGCAAAGGCTTTTCGACAAAATGGGGTCATACTATACCGCTGGTGTGCGGAAGGAGAAAAAGACCAGCTCGGAAAGCCAGGTAGCGAGAGGTTCAAGAACTCAAGGCACAGGTGGCGCGGATTACGGAGATTGTCCAAGAGCAAGTGGAAAAAGCGACTCGGAGCGGCGATCACCGCCATTGTGCCTACTCTTGATCTCGGGTTGAGTGCGTGGTTTGCGGGCGGCCAATAGGGGCCGCCCCCGATTCCTAGCTTCTCGGCTAGCAACTCGCATAATGCGATGGCGAGGCCATTGGTGCCTCCGGCGGAGGCGGCATTGGTGTCTCCGGACGCCGCACGGAGCTTAATGCACCCGGGTGTACGCCGGCCGGCACCTCTGCAGCAAGCGGCCCCTCCGTCAACTACACGCCCGCCGTTGGCGGTGCCTCTACATTAGCCGAGCTCGACGCCATCATCACGGTAACTAATTAAGCCTCTCTGGCCGAGGACTTCATCTCCTTGCCTTTGACTGGGCATCCCTGACGCCCTTCATGTTTTCGCAGGGCGCCGCCGACGTTCCGTGCACTCTCCTCCACTTCATGAACAACGAGTTGGTCGATGTCGCCAAGGGCAAAATAGTTCAACCGGGCAACCCCTTTTTCCACGGTACCCAGATGCCACCCAACTTGTTTAGGATTCAACTGGTTCGGGTGCTGCCAGGCTGCGACGAGTTGTTACCTCCGAATCGACCCGTCGGGGCCGACGATGATGACGTGATGACCCTCAGCGCATGCTTGAGCTGGCCCTGCTTTGGCGAAGAGCCAGATTCGTTTGGGGCGGGGACACCACCCAAAGACAACACCGCCCGATCGTGCGGCCAAGTCGGCCCCATGGCAAGACCGCCGCCAACGGTGCCGGACATCCCTATGCCATCGGATCCAAACATGCATATGGCACAGGATCGTAACGACGCATTTACGACGACGACGATGATACATTTGGCAACGCGTCGATCAGTACTTTGCCGATCATGGGTACGATGGCGACTTCTTGGGGCCTCCTTCTCAAGAACCAAACCCAACAAAAGACGTGTGCGATCTAGCTCGCATCAGCTGGAGAAGCCAAGTTGCAACAGCGCCGTCTGGCGTTCAGCTCTCGGAGACGCCTCCAGCTGCCGACTACACCGAGCCTCGAGATAGGCGAGGTGCGAATATTATCAGCCCCAACACACTCAAGAAGGCGGTCTGTGAGCAAAACTCGGTCCCATTACAGGAGAAGAAGAAGGCACGCAAAAGAAAGACTAAGAAGGGTGCGAGCCAGCCGCACAGTAGTACGATCCGTGCTCGGGACGGGCCACCTTCACCGCAGGATATCTCGAGGAGGGTGCATGTGGCGGGTAGGGCGATGCTACCGACAAATATGCTCAATGCTGCAACCGGTGCTATGCGGAGTCTGCATGACAGTGTTCTTTCTTTGGAGAAGCGGCGTCTCATAGAGAAGGATGTGGCATACCCAGTTTTCGCGGCCAAGGTGCCAGAGGGCAAGGGCTTTGTGGATAACTCCATCGGGCGTACGATCGTCCTGCGTTTTGATGACATCCACGCTATGTTGAACCTTCATCCGCTGCACTACACCTTCGTTCGGCTATTTTCGCTGAGTATGGAGATGCGGATCATTCGCGACAAGACCCGGACATCGTGATAGTCGACCCCTTCTACATGCGTGCCAAGATCTTGGGCAGCGCTGGGACCGCAAGTCGCGAAGTTCTTACCTCGAAGGCGCCATTCGCAAACCAAGATAAGGATAACTTCCTCGTGCCTTACTTTCCCGAGTAAGTCCTCCCCTCAACCGGCCCGTAACATATGAATTCTTACATTTCGATCGTTTTTCTTTTAACATTCCGTGTTTTCTGCAGTGACACACATTGCACGCTCATCCTCCTAAAGCCCCAAATATTCCATGGCCACGTATTTCGACCCGGACCGTCGATTGAACGTAGACTACACAAATGTCAAGAAGGTTCTTGATGATGTTCTCCCGGCTCGCCAAATCTGGAGGCACCTTCACCAGGCCTATTCAGAATACGGCAAGCACGTGTTCTCCCACAATACGACGTTCTGCTGCGTCAAGCAGCCGCCTGGCGGTCAGAAGGGTGCCTACTACGCCATCCATCACATGCGGGCGATCGTACGGGACCATCATCAACTTCTGCTACCAAGTAAACTCCAAGACTGGGCCGCGAGCGTGTCGGCAATCCAGGACGCGGACATCAGACAAGAATTCTTTCGCATCCAGTCGGAGTTTGCGGAAATCATCCATCAAGATGTCGCCGTACCTCGGGGCAGTTCTACCTCGTAAATCAACCGTCCAACGGTGACATCGACACAATGCTACAAATGCAGGATGACAATGCCCGTTCTTTCATGACTCCCACGATGAGACGGCGGCTTCATCCACGCCTCCGGTCCCTTGAGTCGAGTTGTCTAGTTCTGAAACATCGATTGGCTCATGTTGTAATTAAACTTTAATGAACTTGTAGTATGTCTCTTTGGTTTTGAGAGTCGTTCAACTTAGATGTAATCGATGCTATTAATGTCTTGCTTTTCTCTTCCGATCGTTACATTTGCATACTTATATATTGCTTATTTATTGTCTGTGAATTGGTATTAACGTTTCATTTGGCTAGTGCATAGCGATGCCGGCGTATGTCGTGGTACAAGGGTAAGGTTCCCGGAGTCTACGATGACTGGGAGGAGGGTCGGAGACAGGTTCACCGATTCAGCGGTAACAGTTACAAAGGGTACACCACTAGGGCCGAGGCCGAATCTAGATACGCCCGCTATCTGGGAGCGTTGGAGGAACCGGATGAAGACGAGTTTCATCGTGATGATGCTCATCGTGATGACCGCAGCTCTCTTCTATGTGATGGTAGTTTAGATGATCGATATCGACTTGTAATGTGAAGACAAACTCGCTACTCGCGGTCTCGAGACTTGTAATATAATGTTCTATCTTTGTTCGGTCTTTTCAATTCGGAGACTAATATGATGAATTGTATTCGGAGACTAATATGATGAATTGTATTCAAAGACTAATCTTCTATTGTATTCGATGAATCTGTTGTTGATGTGTGTTGTCTATATTTTGTCAAATTATACATTTTGTAACCTGTACAAAAAACAGAAAATAAAAAAATAAAAAAAACCTAATATTCATACTAATGGCGCATCACATGACAATGCGCCATTAGTATGACAAAGAATACTAATGGTGCATCACTGGTCAGTGCGGCATTAGTATGCCATGGTTACTAATGGCGCATCTCGTGGTCGTGCGCCATTAGTATGCCAAAGCACCTGGGTATACATGGCCCCTGGGAGGCATACTAATGGCGCATCAGTAGCCTATACTAATGGCGCACCGGTGGTGCGCCATTAGTATATCAGATACTAATGGCGCACCATCGTGCGCCATTAGTAAAAATTACTAATGGCGTGCTAGTAATGGCGCACCAGTGATGCGCCATTAATGGCCAAATTAGGTGCGCCATTAGTAGTGGTTTTTCTAGTAGTAAAAGTTGCATACTTCTTCAGAGAACTCAATTGTTCAAATTCCTCAACTGAAGAATATGGCAGACGGTAAGAAGCCACAGAAAGGAGGAAAGAAACCTGAGGTTATGACTGCTTTTGAGATCCCTGAGGAAATTTATGCTGACTATTGCACACCTGATGAAGCAAAATTTGGCAAAGAAAACAAAAATCAGTGCAAGGTGCACATTCAGAAGATTGAACGGAGATGGGCAAGGGAATGGAGGGAATACAGATATGTGACTCCAAAGTACATGAAGAAATTCGCTCTCAATCCTCCATGCCCAAGAGCTCCATTGGCACCTGGCCAAGTAGCTGATCCCACAAGCATCAAACGCGGTGAGGACATTCCTGAAGAATGGGCTAAGCGCCAAGCTAAATTGGCAAGACAAGCCAAGGAGGCAGTGAAGAAATTCAATGAGGATTCTGCCATCGCTATCACGCTATCGAGGCCTCGGTCAAACCGAGGAAATCCATGCCAAAGAAGCCTGCTCATAAGCCAAGTGCTTCACCATCAGCGCCCTCACGGCCAAGTTCCTCAGCAGCGCCCTCAAGGCAAATTCCTAACACTGCTACAGCTCCACCAAATTCCTCAATAGCTCCGTCAAAGTCCTCAGTTCCTGTGCATCTGGTTACATGTCAAAGGATTGCTGGTTCCTCGATTGCCTCTGGTGTTTCAGCAAGTTCCTCAGCAGCACCAATTTCATCATCTGGCCCGACTCTGCTGAAGACCAAAGCAACAGCTGGACGAGGTCCTCGGCCAACTCCAAAGAAGAAACAGGTTGCATTCCATGTGCCTTCTGATGATGAACTTGCGGAAATCATCTGAGATCGCCAAGAAAGGGCCGCTAGAGCCAAAGGCACATCTGTGCCACTGCTGTTGGATCCGAGGAAAATCCTCGATTATATTGATCTCTGGCACAAGGATCCAAATACCCCTATGCCTGACTTTCATCTGACCCCTGGACAAAGTCATATGTTGACCCATTTCATCGCTGAAGAGAAATGGAAGTTTGAAAAGGCAAGAGAGATCAAGAAGGCTCAATACGTAAAGGAGAAGTTCTCAAGAAAAAGCGTTGTCAAAATGACACCTGAGGAACTTCTCAAGGTCCAGACTGAAATTCAAGACCTCAACAAAAACATCGATTCTTATTATGCTGATTGGCAAGGAGCCAAGGTCAGATTCGTCAATCTGACGAATAAATTCACCAATGTTGCTGCCCCAACGCAACATGAAATTCCTCAGACTGAAGCCTCACCAGCCGATCGAAGAACATGCCAAAGACCACCGATGAAGTTCAGCGGCTGATGAAAATGCTAGTTCCAGGTACCGATGATCCCATTCCAGCCATCGAATAAATTGCTGTGGCATCCACTAGTGGTGCGCTGATGAAACTGAAGAAGTCGGGGCAAGCGCATCGATTGTGCCTGAGGAAATTCAACCAGATTCCTCAGCTCCTCCTGCACCAATACCAACTCCAATTCTTCCATCTGCCTCTGATGTGAAGAAAACCAAGGCTGCAGAACGAGCTGCAGTGAAGAAAAGGAAGGCATCAGCTGTGTCAAATTCTTCGGCTGCGAAGAAAATGAAGCCAATGACCAGCTCATTTGAAAATCCAATTGATGCTGTTCCGATTTCCTCCATGCCATCAAAGGACCTTGTTCCTTTTGGAGAAGACTATGAGATCCCAATCGGATCGATGAAGAACATCATTCTGCTGCTTCGTCAGAGCAGATTGATGAAGAAATTGAAGTGGACGCAATCCCTTCAACCCCAGTCATTTCCTCACCTATGCCTCAGTTCACAGCTGAAGAGGCTCGTGTTGAGGAAATTGAAGATGAATATGTGGATATAGGGTGCACCACACCAGTGATGAATGATGACTTTTGGGAAAGTCTGCATCCAAATACTCCTCTCTTCACCCCGCTCCAACAGATTCCTCGGCCTGCACCAACAGTCCAAATGGACTCAAGAAACTCAACCCACTTGCTCTGAGCATGAAGAAATTCCAGCCACTAGTGCTGATGAACCTGCTGCTGCTGATCCTCAGACTGCACCTGTTGAGGAACAAGAAATTCCTCAGCCTGAAGAACCTGAGCTCGCGATTCCTGAGGTGGTGATGCAACTCACCGACACCCCTCTGCCCAAGCAAAAGAATCCGTTCTCAAGCAAACAAAAGTTCAAGGCCGATGATTTCTTTGCCGAGCACGTATTCTTCACTAACTATAATCCATATGATTACGCTCGCATAAGGAAGAGGCGTTTCTGGACTGCCAGCCAAGCCAACTTCTATTCCTCAGTGCTCTTCAACAAAGACAAAGTCTTCGATCATGCTCATATTCCTCATGTGGACATGGAGTCTCTGCCCGGCTTTGAGCCAGTCCTCAGTGTTCTTCACGACGCAGGACTTCAATTTCTGCGCGATATACGTGGATCGAATGAAGAACTCATTCTTCAATTCTATGCAACGATGCACATCACTGGAGACGCTGAAGATGTGAACTCATGGGTATTAGACTGGATGTCTGAAAATACTCACTACAAGGCACCAGCAACTGAATTGCTTCGTGCCCTACCACTCAGTCCTCCACTTGATGGTGCTCGTTGTATCTACAACGAACCAGAACTTTCAAATCACTATATGCAAGTGCTGATGAAGCCTTTGAAGCCAAGGCAGGCCCCAAGAACCAAATTCCTCGTCAAGGAATTATTGTATGTGTCTCGGACTGTCTATCGGATTCTGACGAAGACAATGAGTCCTATCAAAGGCCACGACTCGAATGATGAAGAAGTCGTTGGCATCATGAAGAATATTCTTTTCAACATCATCCATGCATGCTTCCGTCAACTTCCATGATTTCTTCATGAGGACTCGCAAACATTGCTATGTCACCATTTGAGCTGAAGCCTTATGCGCCTTGGATAATGAGATTCATCGGGACAAGGTCTTCACTCAATTACAAGGCTGATACTCTGAACCACTGCAGCTACTTGCCCCCGATTGAAGTCCTCAAACGGACATTTACCTCAGCTGATGACAAGGGCAAGGCTACTGTTGTGATCGATGAAGGCATTCGTCCATTGGATAGACAGTTTCGCAAAGCAACATCCTACTGCACCAATGATGACTCTGCCACACATGACTCTACCGCAAATACCTCAGTCAAGTAAAGTCCTCAAGCTACTGCACCCAGCGTGATGACTGATCGTGAGTTACTCCTCAGTCTTCATCAGAAGGTTGATCGCAATCATAAATGGGTCAAGCGTCAGTTTGGTTCAATTCTTCACAACATGACCTCAACACACAATGCAGTGAAGAAAAACCACTACTACCTTCATGAAACCTTCAAAGCGCACTGGGCTGTTCTTTCACATGTCTACAATGCGGAAGAACTGGCGACAATGGGACTTAAGGTAGAATTTGACTGGTCTGCACCTCCTCCAAAGAAATACAAGAAGGTCAAAGTTCCTTCCTTGGTGGCCAGCTCCTATTCTTCATCGCGCGACACTGATGAAAATGAAGACTTGGACGACACCGCGGCAGGTCCTACTACAACAACCGACCCCAACAACGCTGGCGCTCCTTCTTCAACTTGAAATTCTTCAGGAGCGTTAGTCCTCAATTTCGATCCTTTTGGTCATTTGATGACAAAGGGGGAGAAATTTGAGTTAGTCTTCAAGCGGGTCTATTTTATTGCCCATAAACAATAATTTATTTTTGTTAAGTTACAACTCTCGTTCTTCTGAAACTTTTATTGGATCGAGTTGTAATCTTAAACCCGATGGTGCTTTGATACTTTTGATGCACTATGCTCTAATTCTCTTGAGCTTCTTGAAAATCTTCAAAGCGGGTCTACTTGAGCTCTGATACTCTTGATGCGTTATTTTGCATGCTTGTTCCTCGTTAATGTTATCGCACGCATGCTGAATTACATCAAGCACCATATTTCATCATGCATTTCAAATTCTTCACATTATATGTCAAACACGTGTATGAATTACAAGATATAGGGGAGATCTCCATGATTCAACTCTTCAAATGTGCATTGCCTCAAAAGCAAATTCCTCACTATGCACATCTTCAGGGGGAGTTCTTCTATATCTTGCAATCAAATTCCTCATTATCAGTATTTACACTTCATATGTTTATCACGTTTGAAAACTTAACCTATATTGTCATCAATCACCAAAAGGGGAGATTGTAAGTGCATCTAGTGCCCTTAGTGATTTTGGTGGATTGAAGACTTATAGGTTAAGGAACTAATGCGCTTGTGAGTGTACACAGGTCTATAAGTCTATGAGTAGTTTGATATTTACAGAGAAAGTCGACCCTAAAAATGAAGTTCTTCGATCAAGACTTTGATATTCAAGACTTTCTGAAGACTTTGAAAGTGAAGAATTTGGTGTGACCTTGAAGACTTGGTATTCATTTGAGGAACATGAAGCGTGAAGACTTTTGTTTTCGTAGTTTCATTTTCTCCTTCTTAGGTCATAGGAAACACCGTACTGTTAAAGGGGGTCGAGGAAATACTAAGGAAAAATTTCCATGTGATGCTCAACTCAAAATCCTACACCTACCAATCCCTTCGAGTGAAGCCTTTGGAAATCTCATACAGTTCAGTCAATTTCTTCAGTGATAGAGACGAAGTTCTTCTGGTCGCTGAGGAATTTGTTCTAACTGAGGAGTTAGGAATTCGCCAGTGTGGATTGCCTACACAGTGAGGACCATGATAGCCCTGAGGAATTTGAGATTCAAATTTCGGACCGTTGCTGTGCTGCGGGCCAGCTGTCCCAAAATATCTTATCCACCTAACGGTCATATCATTGAAGGGCATTTATGTCTTATCATGTCGGGCTGCTCCCTAGGCTATAAATAGCCGCCCCCTACAACCACTAGCTGGTTGGCTGCTCCGAGAGAAACTTGACACTTGTCATTTGAGAGCAACCCATCCTCTGAGGACTTTGAGCGAAAATCATCGAGTGAGGAAAAACCCCAAAAACCAAACCCCTACAAACCCAAAGTGATTGAGCATCACTGAAGAAATTGATCATGCGTGGATCCGACGCTTGTTACCTTTGAAGACTATGCTTCTTCCATACGGTTAGGCATCATGGTCTAGAGCATCCAAGAGGAATTGTGGATCGCCGAGTGACCAAGTCTGTGAAGGTTTGGAAGTCTCCTGAAGACTTACCACGAGTGATTGGACGAGGTCTGTGTGACCTTAGTTCAAGGAGAATACGGTGAGGACTTGGTGTCCTGAGCTGCGTGCTCAGCGACTGGGTGTCCGGGACTGTGTGTCCTAGAGTTTAAATACTCAGCCGCTCCAACCAGACGTACAACTGAGACAGCAGTTGGAACTGGTCTACCAAATCATTGTCTTCACCAACCTAACTGGTTCTATTTCCTCAACCCTTTCATTTCCTCATTACTGTGTTGAGTGTTTGTTCATATCTGTGTTTGAAGACTTAGGCTGAAGACTTTCACAATTTCCTCAGTTCAATTTCTTCAGTCAATTTGTCTTCATCTTGTGTTATCCTGTGATTACGCTTTCTGTACTCTGTGCTAGTCTTCATTTCATCATGATGACCATGCGTGTATTCTGTTATGCTTACTTCTGAGTACTTATTCCACTGCAAGTAGTTCTTCGCTAAGGAATTTCCTCGCCGGCAAATTCCTCAATGAAGAATTCATAAAAATCGCCTATTCACCCCCCCTCTAGTCGATATAACGCACTTTCAATATGTTGGCGCAAACTGCAGGAACGGTTCTCCGATGAAGAAAATCTGGGTTCCCAAGAAGTGCCTTGAAAGTCTTCAGGTGAATGTCCTCATGACACCACCTTTGAAGAATAGGAACCCCAGGTCAAACTATTCATATGGACCAAATTCTTCATATGGATCCAAGTCCTCACGTGGATCAAATTCCTCAAAAGGATCAAAGTCCTCATATGATCATCATCGTGCTAACAACTCTGTTTCGCAGGGTAGAGCTAAGGGCTATGAATATGTGCATTATTCTTCAAACCAATATGTTCATAAGTCCTCGAAGAATTTCTCTTCTTATTCATATGCTTACCCTAACCCCTCTTATGTGAAACGAAATGGATTGGCCTCTATGCCACCATTCTCATATGGAGCTCGCAGAGTGATGAACTCTTTGCCACCCCTTCAGATGTGGGTGGTGAAGAAAAAAAACTAATCTCTTCTGCAGGGTCAGGTCTCCAGACGTACTTTAATGTCTGGAGAATTTGCTGGGGGCCTGACAAAAATGCCTGAAAGGACGCAGGCTAATCATGAAGAAATGAACTTTCATTTCACACGTCCTCATACTGCTATATCTGTTTTACTGCTTGATGAAATTCATCTGATGAAATTGATATCATATTCTTCACTGATGAAGTATATGAGATCGTAAGTTGCACTAATTCATCTACATGATGATCAACCCAAAGCCAATGAGTGGGTACTTGATAGTGGATGTACAAATCACATGACTGGAGACAAGAACCTATTGATGGATGCTCCCTTATCACCGTCACATCTGAAGCATATCATCTTTGCTGACAAAGGCAAAAGTCAGGTATTGGGTCTTTGTAAGGTTGCGATCTCTAAGGACATACACATGGACAAAGTCATGCTTGTTGAGTCCTTAGGATACAACCTCATGTCAGTCTCAATGCTTTGTGATCTTGATATGGTTGTTGTCTTTGGCAAGTATCGTTGTGTTGTGATTATGGAAGCTGACAATTCCAAAGTCTTCGAAGGCTTTAGGAGAGGAGACTTGTATATTGTTGATTTCTCTACAGGACCACAACCAGCCATGTGTCTACTTGCAAAAGCTTCAGAAGGCTGGCTATGGTATCGACGACTTGGTCACGCAGGCATGAGGAATTTGCACACGCTTGCGAAGAAGAAGCATGTCATCGGCATTGAGAATGTCAAATTCCTCAAGGATCACTTGTGTGGAGCCTGTGAAGCTGGAAAAATGACCAAGGCCAAGCATCCAATGAAGACTATCATGACCACTAATCGTCCATTCGAATTGCTTCACATGGACCTCTTTGGTCCTAATCATTACTCAGCAGTCACTAATGATGCATCTCTATATGACTTTGTTATTGTTGATGATTACTCTCGTTACACATGGGTACACATTGTTACTTACAAACATGAAGTGCAGGAAGTCTTCAAAAGATTTTCCTCGAGGGCTTCAACCAACTTTGGTGTGAAGATCAGACACACCAGTAGTGATAATGGAACTGAGTTCAAGAATTCTGGTCTTGATGACTATCTTGATGAACTTGGTATTACACATGAGTTATCTGCTCCATATACTCCTCAGCAAAATGGCGTCGTGGAGCGCCAGAACAGAACTCTTGTTGAGATGGCTCGCACTATGCTTGATGAATACAAAAGGCCTCGTCGTTTTTGGATTGAGGCAATTGATACTGCGTGCCACATCATCAACATAGTATATCTTCACAAATTCTTCAAGAAGACTGCCTATGAACTCCTCACTGACAAGAAACCCAATGTAAGGTGTTTCAAAGTCTTCGGTGCTAAATGCTGGATTAGAGATCCTCATCACAATGCTAAATTTGCACCAAAAGCACATGAAGGTTTTATGCTTGGTTATGGAAAGGACTCGCACACCTACAAAGTCTTCAACAATGTTCTTTACAAGATTGTTGAAACTGTAGATGTGCGGTTTGATGAAACTAATGGCTCGCAAAGAGAGCACCTACCTTCTGTGATAGATGAACTAGCACCTGAGGAATCTATCAAGTTCAAGGCAACTGAGGATGTCATTCCCTCTTGAAGAATCTGCTGAAGAATTCATTCTGAACGCCAAGAACGCCGAGCTGATGCACTGAAGATAATGCTGAAGAAAATGGTGCTGAAGAAAACGTTGATCAAATTCCTCGACGAAAACCAGCCCATCCTCGCGTTGCAAAAGAAGTGCAAGTTGACAAGATCATCGATGACATTGAAGCACCAGGTCTTCTCACACGCTCAAAAGCTTCACACTTATCTAACTTTTGTGGGCACTATGCTTTTGTCTCTATCCCAGAGCCCACTAAGGTAGATGAAGCATTTCTGGAGCCTGAGTGGATTCAGGCCATGCAAGAAGAATTACATCAGTTCAAGCTCAACAACGTCTGGGAACTGGTCAAACGTCCAGATCCTCGCAAGCATAATATCATTGGCACAAAGTGGATCTGCCGCAACATGCAAGATGAAAATGGCCTTGTGGTGAGGAATAAGGCACGACTTGTAGCTCAAGGCTACACACAGGTTGAAGGAATTGATTTCGATGAAACTTTTGCACCTGTTGCTAGACTTGAGGCTATTCGCATATTACTTGCTTATGCTAACCATCATAATATCACTTTATATCAAATGGATATGAAAAGTGCATTCCTCAATGGTAAGCTTGAGGAAGAAGTATATGTTGCTCAACCCCCAGGTTTTGAAGATCCAAAGAATCCCGACAAAGTCTTCATACTCAACAAGGCCCTCTATGGCCTCAAGCAGGCCCCACGGGCGTGGTATGATACGTTGAAGGAATTCTTCGTGAAGAATGGCTTCACACCCGGTTCACTTGAACCTACTTTGTTTACTAAATCTTATGATGGTGAACTGTTTGTGTGCCAAATATACGTTGATGATATTATCTTTGGCTGTACTGACCAACGTTATAGTGATGAATTTGCCTATATGATGAGTGAAGAATATCAAATGTCTATGATGGGAGAGTTGAAATTCTTTTTAGGTCTTCAAATTCATTAACAACACAATGGCATATTCATATCTCGTGAGAAATACCTCAAAGATGTTACGAAGAAATTCGCATGCAAGATTGCAAAGGCGTCAAAATTCCTATGCCCACAAATGGCCATCAATGCACTGATGAAAATGGTATTGACTTTGATCACAAGGTATACCGCTCCATGATTGGTTCTTTATTGTACTTATGTGCATCTAGGCCAGATATAATGCTTAGTGTTGGCATGTGTGCCCGATTTCAAGCTACACCGAAGGTATCACACCATAAGGCTGTGAAGCATATTCTTTTATATCTAGCTCACACACCAACACTAGGATTATGGTACCCCAAGGGCTCTACTCTTGATCTCATTGGATATTCTGACTCTGACTATGCTGGTGATCGTGTGGACCGCAAGTCAACATCTGGTACTTGTCATTTCCTCGGACGATCTTTGGTCTGTTGGTCCTCGAAGAAACAGAACTGTGTATCACTGTCCACTGCAGAAGCTGAGTACATTGCTGCTGGTTCTTGCTGTGCTCAATTGCTGTGGATGAAGAAAACTCTCAAGGACTACGGCAACAACATGAAGAACGTGCCTCTCTACTGTGACAATGAGAGTGCCATTAAGATTGCTCACAACCCAGTTCAGCAATCGAAGACAAAGCACATTCAGATTCGTCATCATTTTCTTCACGATCACGTGTTGAAGGGCGGCATCTTTATTGATCGTGTGAAGACTGAAGAACAGGTAGCCGATATCTTCACAAAGCCCTTGGATGAGAAGAGATTTCGCAAGTTGCGGTGTGAGCTAAATATCTTAGAATCTTCAAATGTTCTTTGAAAAGGGCACACATCCTGACACTAATGCAAAATTGATGACTTAGATGTGCAACACATGAAGAAACGTTTTTCTTCAATCAATGAAGAATAACACTCTAAGTGTGAAGAAATTAATGAAGAATTTGATTCTCAGAACCCTCGACAATTGTACGTGGTATCTGAAATCATCATTCTTATCTGATTGGGACACGCCACCACCAAAGTTGAAAATCTTCAATTTGAGTTTTTCCTCAGTTTTGAAATTCTTCAGTTTTTCAAAATTCTTCATCTTTGCAAAATCTTCACGGTTTCCGTTGTCTTTCTTCATTGACTATATACATATATGGGTTTATGTCCTCTACAGCATTCACTTATAGCTATTTCTTCAAGTTGTTTTTTTTCTGCTAAGTGAATGTGACCGAACCCTTCCCCCTCTATGTTATACTCAACCCAATCTATTCACAAATTCTTCATGTGCGTTCTATTTGAAACTCATTCAAAATCTTCACTGTGTCCTTGTCAGCTGAAGAAATTGTGAACGAAACTTTTAACTTATCTTATCCAAATTTTCGGCTTTGCCGCTCAATCCGTTCCGCTTCCTACGATAGACTTATCTATTCACCCACGATCTAACACGATATCCACTTTTCAGTACGTGGGTGACACATGTCAAGCGAATGAGAAGGGTCAGGGGCACGTTCGTCCAAAATCTTCGGGCGAACAGTTTTTCACCGTGGCTATATATACCCCCTCTCCCCTTCCTCACTTCCTTTACTCCGCTCGACCTCTCTCTCTCTCTCTCGCTCGAGCTTCTCAAACCCTAGCGCCGCCGCTACTCCATCGTCGCCGGTGAGGAAGAGCTTCACTGCCTCGACCTCGTCGACGTGCTCACGCCGACCGCAGAAAACTTCACTCCGCCCGCCGTAGCTGTCTTCCTCCGCCGAGTTAGGGCGTGGGAGATCTGAACTGACAAACTTCTAATCTACACTTCTCAGTTCGTCGTGTTCTTCAGTTCTGGTAATTAAAAGTTACTTTTATTACTCGCTTTGATTCTCAAACCTTCCTGAAAATCTTCAAAGGTGTTTATTCTTCAAATCTTCACACATATGAACACCTCAAACGGAATACGATCTTGATTCATTTCTCTAAGCAATGATTTTTCTTCAAGATTCCTCAACTGTGTGGATCCTCGATCTATACAACTCTGGAACCTAAGACAAAGATCGCTTAGTGAAATTCTTCAAGGCTCATCTGGTCAAATTCCTCCAACTAGTTCTTTTTGAAAAACCTTCTGAGAACGCATATGACCTCTCCAAATTCCTCGCAACTATACTCATTCACAGGTACTCATGTCCATGCTGAATCACTAGGTTCTCATCAACTTAACTCATTTGCAGCGTTCCTTGAAGAAAAGTTGCATACTTCTTCAGAGAATTCGATTGTTCAAATTCCTCAGCTGAAGAATATGGCAGAAGGAAAGAAGCCCCAGAAAGGAGGAAAGAGGCCTGAGGTCATGACGGCTTTTGAAATACCTGAGGACATATATGCTGACTATTGCACACCTGATGAAGCCAAGTTTGGCAAGGAAAACAAAAATCAGCGCAAGGTGCGCATTCAGAGGATTGAAAGGAGATGGGCAAGGGCATGGAGGGAGTACAGGTATGTTACTCCTAAGTATATGAAGAAATTCGCTCTTAATCCTCTATGCCCAAGAGCTCCATTGGCACCTGGCCAAGAAGCTGACCCCACCAGCATCAAGCGTGGTGAGGACTTTCCTGAAGAATGGGCCAAGCGCCAAGCCTAGTTGGCAAGACAAGCCAAAGAAGCAGTGAGGAAATTCAATGAAGACTCTCCTACTGCTGCTGCCACTGAGGCCCCTGTCAAGCCCAGAAAATCAATGGCAAAGAAGCCAGCACACAAGCCAAGTGCTTCACCAACAGTGCCCTCATGGCCAAAATCCTCAGCAATGCCCTCACGGCCAGAATCTTCAATGCCCTCACGGCCGGTTCCTCATGCTGCTCCTGCTCCTCCCAAAACGTCAGCTCCTCCTCCAAAGTCCTCAGCAGCTCCTCCAAAGTCCTCAGCACCTGTGCATCTGGCCACGTGCCAAAGGACTGCAGGCATCTCTATTGCCTCTGGTGTCTCAGCAAGTTCCTCAGTTGCACCAAATTCTTCATCAGGCCCCACTCTGCTGAAGACTAAGGCAACTGCTGAACGAGGTCCTCGGCCAAGTCCGAAGAAGAAACAGGTTGCCTTCCAAGTGCCATCTGACGATGAAGCTGATGATGATGAACTTGCAGAAATCATCAGAGACCGACAAGTTAGGGCCGCTAGAGCCAAAGGCACACCTGTGCCACTGCTTTTGGATCCAAGGGCGATCCTTGAATACATTGATCTATGGCACAAGGATCCAGAGACACCTATGCCTGATTTTCATTTGACTCCTGGACAAAGTCACATGCTGACCCATTTCATCTCTGAAGAGAAATGGAAATTTGAGAAGGCAAGGCAGATCAAGAAGGCTCAGTTCAGGAAAGAGAAGTTCCTGAGGAAAAACGTTGTCAGAATGACAACTGAGGAACTCCTCAAGATCCAGTCACGAAATCAAAGCCCTCGGTGATGACTTTGATGCCTATTATGCTGATTGGCAAGGAGCCAAAGTCAGATTTGTCAATCGACAAAGAAGTTCACAAATGTTGCAGCCCCATCGCAACAAGAAATTCCTCAGCCGAGCCTCCGCCAAAGTTGTCAAGAACATGCCAAAGATTGATGATTTTCAGCCTGAAGACAATGCTAGTTCCAGGGCTGATGACTCCATTCCAGCCGAAGAAATTGCGGGCATCCACTAGTGGTGCGCTGAAGAAATCGAAGAAGTCAGTGGCAATCGACCGGGCCATACCGAGGAAATTCAAACAGATTCCTCAGCTCCTCCTGCGCGTACACCAACTCCTACCCTTCCATTTGCATCAGATGTGAAGAAGACCAAGGCTGTAGAGCGAGCTGCAGTGAAGAAAAGGAAAGCATTAGCTACTTCAAATTCTTCAGCCCCGAAGAAAATGAAGCCTATGACAAGCTCGTTTGAAAATCCAATGGATGCTGTTCCAATTTCCTCCATTTCATCAAAGGACCTTGTTTCTTTTGGTGAAGAATATGAGATCCCTAGCGGATCTGATGAAGAAAATCATTCTGCTGCTTCGTCAGAGCAGATTGATGAAGAAATTGAAGTGGATGCGATCCCTTCTACTCCTGTCATTTCCTCGCCAATGCCTCAGTTCACAGCTGAAGAGGCTGGCGTTGAAGAAATTGAAGAAGATGTGGATATTGGAAGCACAACGACAGTGATGAACGATGACTTTTAGGACAGTCAGCATCCAAATTCCCCACTCTTCACTCCAATACAAAAAATTTCTCAGTCCCCTGCACCAACAGTTTAAATGGGCTCTGAAGAAACTCATCCCACCTCGTCCGTGCATGAAGAAATTCCAGCCACTAGTGCTGATGAACCTGCTGCTGCTGATCCTTTGAACACGCAGACTGCATATGAAGAGGAACCAGAAAATCCTCAGCCTGAAGAACCTGAGATTGCGATTCCTGAGGTGATGATGCAACTAACTGACACTCCACTGCCAAAGACAAAGAATCCATTCTCAACGAAGCAAAAGTTCAAGGCTGAAGATTTCTTCGGCGAGCATGTAATCTTCACTGACTACAACCCATATGCCTCTGCTCGCATAAGGAAGAGGCATTTCTGGACTGCTAGTCAATCCAACTTCTATTCCTCTATGCTATTCAACAAAGACAAAGTCTTCGATCATGCACATATTCCTCACGTGGACATGGAATCTCTGCCAGGCTTCGAGCCAGTACTTAGTGTTCTTCAAGATGTTGGATTGCTGAATTTCTGCACTGACATCTGTGATTGGAATGAAGAACTCATTCTTCAATTCTATGCGACGCTGCACATCACCGGAGATTCTGAAGATGTGAACTCATGGGTACTGGACTGGATGACGGAAAATACTCACTACAAGGCACCAGCAACTGAATTGCTTCGTTCCCTCCCACTCAGTCCTCCCTTAGATGGTGCTCGTTGCATCTACACCGAACCTGAGCTTACAAATCACTACATGCAAGTTTTGATGAAGCCTTTGAAGCCAGGGCAGGCCCCACGAACCAAATTCTTCGTCAAGGAATCACTATATGTGCCTCGGACTGTCTATCGCATTCTGACGAAGACAATGAGTCCTATCAAAGGCCACGACTCAAATGATGAAGAAGTCGTTGGCATCATGAAGAATATGCTTTTCAATATCATTCATGGCGTTCCTGGCCAACTTCCATGATTTCTTCATGAGGACTCTGGCAAACATTGTTATGTCACCTTTTGAGCTGAAGCCTTATGCACCATGGATTATGAGGTTCATCAGGACAAGGTCTTCACTCAATTACAAGGCTGATACTCTGAACCACTGCAGCTACTTGCCTCCAATTGAAGTCCTCAAACGGACATTTTCCTTAGCTGACGACAAAGGCAAGGCAACTGCTGTGATAGATGAAGGCATTCGTCCATTGGATGGTCAATTTTGCAAGGCTGCATCCTACTCCACCAATGACGACTCTGCCACTCATGACTCTGCCACCAATACCTCAGCCAAGAAAAATCCTCAAGCCACAGCACCCAGGGTGATGACTGATTGTGAGTTACTCCTTAGTCTTCATCAGAAGGTTGATCGCAATCATAAATGGGTCAAGCGTCAGTTTGGTTCAATTCTTCACAACATGACCTCAACACACAATGCAGTGAAGAAAAACCAAACTACCTCCATGAAACCTTCAACCGTACCTGGGTTGTTCTATGTCATCTCTACAACGCAGAAGATCTAAAGAACATGGGTCTCAAGGAAGAATTTGACTGGTCTGCACCTCCACGGAAGAAATTCAAGAAGGTCAAGGTTCCTTCCTTGGTGGCCAGCTCCTATTCTTCATCGCGACACTGATGAAAATGAAGACTTGGACGACACTGCGGCAGGCCCTACTACGACAACCGACCCCGACAACGCTGGCGCTCCTCCATCAACTTGATATTCTTCAGGGGCGTTAGTCCTCAGTTTCGATCCTTTTGGTCATTCGATGACAAAGGGGGAGAAATTTGAGTTAGTCCTCAAGCGGGTCTATTATATGGGCGTTTTTTTGCTAAGTTACAACTCTCGTTCTTCTGAAACTTTTATTGGATCGAGTTGTAATCTTAAACCCGATGGTGCTTTGATACTTTTGATGTGTTCCTCTGCATGCTTATTCTTCGTTATGTGTTAATACACGCATGCTGAATTCCATCAGTCACCATATTTCATCATGCATTTCAAATTCTTCATATTATATGTCAAATGCGTGTATGAATTACAAGATATAGGGGGAGATCTCCATGATTCAACTCTTCAAATGTGCAATGCCTCAAAAGCAAATTCCTCACTATGCACATCTTCAGGGGGGGTTCTTCTATATCTTGCAATCAAATTCCTCAGTATTTACACTTCATATATCTATCCCCGTTGAAAACTTAACCTGTATTGTCATCAATCACCAAAAAGGGGGAGATTGTAAGTGCATCTAGTGCCCCTTAGTGATTTTGGTGTATTGAAGACTTATAGGTTAAGGGACTAATGTGTTTATGAGTGTACACAGGTCTATAAGTCTATGAGGAGTTTGATATTTACAAGAAAGTCGACCCGAAAAATGAAGTTCTTCGACTGAAGACTTTGATATTCTGAAGACTTTGAAAGTGAAGAAATTGGTCTGACCTTGAAGACTTGGTATTCATTTGAGGAACATGAAGCGTGAAGACTTTTGTTTTCGTAGTTTCATTTTCTCTTTCTTGAGTCATAGGAAACACCGTGATCGTTAAAGGGGTCGAGGAAATACTAAGGAAAAATTTCCTTGTGATGCTCAACTCAAAATCCTACACCTACCAAATCCCTTCGAAAGTGAAGCCTTTGGAAATCTCATACAGTTCAGTCAATTTCTTCAAAGGATGTAGACGAAGTTCTTCAGTCACCGAGGAATTTGTTCTGGCGAGGAGTTAGGAATTCGCCAAAGGCGGATTGCGCATACAGTGAGGAACATGATAGCCCTGAGGAATTTGAGAGTCAAATTTCCGACCGTTGCTGTGCTGCGCGGCAGCTGTCCCAAAATATCTTATCCACCTAACGGTCATATCATTGAAGGGCATTTATGTCTTATCATGTCGGGCTGCTCCCTAGGCTATAAATAGCCGCCCCCTACAACCACTAGCTGGTTGGCTGCTCCGAGAGAACTTGACACTTGTCATTTGAGAGCAACCCATCCTCCGAGGACTTTGAGCGAAAATCATCGAGTGAGGAAAAACCCAAAACCAAACCCCTACAAACCCAAAGTGATTGAGCATCACTGAAAAGATTGATTCTGCGTGGATCCGACGCTTGTTACATTTGAAGACTGTGCTTCTTCCAGACGGTTAGGCGTCATGTTCTAGATCATCCAAGAGGAATTGTGGATCGCCGAGTGACCAAGTCTGTGAAGGTTTGGAAGTCGCCTGAAGACTTACCACGAGTGATTGGACGAGGTCTGTGTGACCTTAGTTCAAGGAGAATACGGTGAGGACTTGGTGTCCTGAGCTGCGTGCTCAGCGACTGGGTGTCCGAGACTATGTGTCCTCAAGTTTAAATACTCATCCACTCCAACCAGACGTACAACTGAGACAACAGTTGGAACTGGTCTACCAAATCATTGTCTTCACCAACCTTACTGGTTCTATTTCCTCAACTCTTTCATTTCCTCATTACTGTGTTGAGTGTTTGTTCATATCTGTGTTTGAAGACTTTGACTGAAGACTTTCTCAATTTCCTCAGTTCAATTTCTTCAGTCTGTTTGTCTTCATCTTGTGTTATCCTGTGATTACGCTTTCTGTACTCTGTGATTGTCTTCATTTCATCATGATGACCATGCACGCATTCTGTTATGCTTACTTCTGAGTACTTATTCCGCTGCAAGTAGTTCTTCGCTTAGGAATTTCCTCACCAGCAAATTCCTCAGTGAAGATTTCATAAAAATCGCCTATTCACCCCCCCTCTAGTCGATATAACGCACTTTCAGCATTGTTAAGATAGCATAATGCAAAAGGATCATGTTTCTCAATTTGTAGTACAACATTCGGTAGCAATAACATCTACAGAATGATCTGTGTATTACTAGAATGCCAGAAAGCTCAACTTCTTCATCAACTCTAGTTATTCGAAAATCGCAATGTAGCATTCCGTAAGGTAACATGAGCACAAAGATCAGACAAAGATGTAATTAGCCAGCCAACTATTTCATCACAAGAGAAGAAAAGCAAGAACCATGACAATTTGGCCAAACTACCCTACAATGAACATTACATTGTTATACCTCTGGTACTATACATGATTGAGAAGGTTAGATCCGGCGTTATAGCCTTAGTTAAATGCTCAACAGCCTAGCTCTTCCAGTTTCCCTACCATTTTGTAACACAGCACTCATATTAGAGAACAAAGTCAAATGAGCTAATCTACGAGTTAGTTTATAGAGGGAAACAAAAACAAGGCAATGGTACTACCTTTGTGACATTGGTTCCACTACTTAGCGCTTTGCTTCGTGAGTGGCTATCATCGATCAACTCAACTGAAGGGTATTCCATCTGCCAACGAAGAAAGTTAGCACATTTTAGTCCACTCTGATCCGGTGACAGGCTAAGAATAGAGGGATGCTACTATGTTGAAGATGTAATCATGTGCTAGAGTAGGGCGACAATGTTTGATAAATTCAGTAAGCAATATTTTCTTCATTAAGGTAGTAATAATAATCAAGGGCAGGGCACCAACCATTTTTTTTTTACACAAGGAAATCAAGGGATTGAACCAAGAAGCATATCATTCATGCTGCTGCTTACCACACGCAAGATGCTCCAGATCCTGGACCGGCGGGAGTGCCAGAGGCGGATGGAGGAGTCGACCAACTTGATGGACACAAGCACGCTGGTAATGCCGATGCCACGGAACAGGCCGCCCTCCATGACTTGATTTAATCAGCCCGCGGTGACGGCTCCCAGGAATAACTCGGCTGAACAAGAAAAAAATACGCTTATGTCAAATATTCAGAACATCTATCTGGAGTCTGAACAAAAGTAGTAATATGACACGATTAAAAGAAATACATCAACATTCAGGTTCATCTGGCATCATATATATACAGGATCACTTCAAGAGTCGGGCCATGGTAGGTATGCAAACTAGAGAATTGTGTCAATGGCAAAAATCCATCAAAAAGTAAACAAAACCCAGGTAGGTGGTTGTATTTGTGCAATGTCTTCCCTCATAATCTTATTTAAGAGCTGGAATGGGCAAAGTAGTGGGTCATCACCTACCACGCTTTGAACACTTTGAAATGATTGGTATGCACATGAAAAGCTTAAATAGATACTCCCTCTGTAAACTTTTATAAGATCATTTAGATCACTAGTAGCATGCAAAATAAGTCAGAAATTCAGTTTGACAATTAACTATAGTTAGCATTGGTACATCCATGGCTATGAAACTCTCCATCTAGTGCACAAAATGAATCCTTTTTTTGATACATTCATGACTGCAGCAATACGAGTTGCTGCTTGGGTAAAACAAAGACAAGACTTGCCGACATACATTACCAAACACATGACCATCGAGTACACATTAGCAGAGCATTTGTGAAGGGAAGCAAGCACAAGACTATTTGTAGCGGGTAAACTACAAGTAAGGTGGTTGATTTGGTCTAATTAATTGCATACACATGTGACGATCATTCATATTCAGAGAAGAAATCAGGAGTGAGTGTTACATGGCGCATCATAAGATCTAATGCTAGAATATACTTGAGTAAAGGTACACAGCCATAGAAAATTTGCAGGGATCTTGCATAATACAAGGAACAAACAAACATACCTAATGAGTACTACACCACATGATGTTGCAATTTTGCATCTGATACTAGTGCATATCTCAATACCACTTGATTTCAGCAGCACACTACACCACATGACAAGACGAGAGGTAAATGGAATGAATCCATTTTCAGTTGAAATCTCTAAGACCAAAGGACTTACTCAGGGACACAACTCCCATGCATGTTGGGAGAGGTGATGAAGAGGTACCTTGGTCTTGGTGCTGAAGAGAAGAGAAGATGTTCTGCTCCTCCCCATCAGAGAAGCCTGCCTCTGCCTACGTAAGGAAATCGACTGCATCAGCCAAGGGAAGAGAGCAAATCGAAGATCTTGTACTGCGCCAAAACGCCATTCGTTCCTACTACACAAATCAGAGCTTACTCTTCGAGAAAAAACATATCTTCCTAGTGGAAAATAACAATATATGAGCTTATAGCTTGTAGTGCACAAATAGTACTCCTGGAGTATGCGCTAAAGAAATCGGAGCCTTGTACGACACAAATATAAACTTGAAGAAGTCAGACCTAACTCATAACTTTCTTGTACACAAATTTAAATCAAAACTTCCTACTAGAAAAATCCACCACATTAGGTGATTGAGCTGGTGCTGATAACATGGAGTTGAGTAAAACCCAATGCTCCTTATGACCAACTTGTACATCAACAATCTGTGAGATTAAAGCTTCCTAGCTTTTAAAAAACGATCTGAGCTTAAGTTGTGCTGCACAAATCAAAGCTTCCGCCTAGGTAGTGAAAAATTGTGATCGTAATTTGTACTACGTTCAAGCAAGATATAAGCTTCGAGATTTGTTCATATTAAAAAGATGGGACCTTTCCTAATATAATACAGTACATAAACAAATCTGAGCTTTGAGATTTGTACTGTACAAATTGGTGTTTTCTAGCCTGGCACACAAGTGAGAAAATCCAAGCTTCAGTTTACTGAACTTTCTACTATCGTGCAAAACAAAGGTGAATCATCATTCCCTCGTTCAGACAAAGATCGAGCAAATCAAACTGACACAGACCTAATATACAACTATATTTAGAAACCATTGTAAAATAATTACAGGGTTTCCAATCGGGGCCTTAGGTGCTTGAGCTGATGCTGAAAACATGCAGTTGAATAAAACTCAATGCTCTACATGCAATCGGGGCCTTAGGTGATTGAGCTGATGCTGAAAACATGCAGTTAAATAAAACTCAATGCTCTACATGACGAACTTGTACATCAACAATCCGTAACATCAAAGCTTCTTAGCTTGTAAAAAAAATCAGAGCTTGAGTTGTGCTGAACAAATCAAAGCTTCATCCAAGATAATCGAAAACTCAGAGCTTAATTTGTACTGCATTCAACCAAAGATATAAGCTTTGTCCAAGATTCGTCCGTATTAAAAAGATGGGAGCCTTCTTAATATAATACGGTACCGTGGTTTCCGAGTCGATGAGTTGTTCCGGGGCAGCGATTCGGAAAAAATTGAGCCTGCAGTTGCGGCTAGCTGCGACTCGAGTCATGAGTCGACACTAAGTTTAGTCGACATTTTTTTGTGACTCATCGACTAGTCGCGTGGCTCGAAAACCATGTACAGTACAGTACATACACAAATCTGAGCTTTGAGCTTTGTACGGGACAAATATGAGTTTCCTAGCCTAGCACGCAAGTGAAAATCAAAGCCTTTTGTTTACTGAACTTTCTACTAGTGCGCAAATCAAATGAAAGGTGAATCGTTCCCTCATTCAGATCTTGAGGATAGGAAATTAAATTGACACCGATGGAGAAAAGAAAGGGACGAACCCTTGATGGCATCAGGGGACTTTGAAGAGCTCCACTCCATGGCTCCACCAGATCGAAGCCGGCCTGCACAAATCCAAGAAATCAGATCGGATCAGAAGCGGCGAGGAAGGAAAGCAGAGGGAGGAAGACGAACAAGGTACAGGCAGATGGCGTGTGACGTACGCTGGCACGTCTCCTTCGCACCGGACCTCGTCGCGGCTCGCACCGTCAACTTCGCCGATGGAGAGATCCTTTTCCGGCGAGGGGCTCTCCGGCTCGTGCTGATTGACCAGAGGGGGATCACGGTGGATGCGCGCTATCTCCGGGAGGGCGAATGCATCGACATCGGGCAGATCGTATCTTTCCCGTGCCGCCGCGAGGATCCACGATCGGATTCCGGCGACCGACTCGGCGGTACACGGAACGCGACTCGGTCCGGTGGGGACGGAGCGTCTGGCGCTGGTCGGCAAGACGCTGGTCGGAGCTCCTGGGCCCCAGGCATCCTGGGTCCGCACCCGAGCGTGGTGCCGCCGCCCGCCGCGGATGCGAGACACGTGGACGAAGATCAGGCGATCCATGGCGGCGGGGGGGGGGGGGGGGGGGTGAGGGGTACAAAAGCCTGATTCCGTGCGGCTCGCCCCATTCTTGACCTAGACGCCGCTCTTTCTCATCTCTGGGCGGCGCCACGAAACCCTAGATCGAAAATCTCGCCCTCCTTCCAGTGGTGGGAGGGGAAGATTGGAGGTGACTACAGATCGTTCGCGGAGGTGGTAGCTTCCTCCCCAAGGGCTCCGGCGATGGAGGAGCACGGCGGCCGCGGCTTCCGTGGGAACCGGCGCGAGGGCTTCGGATCTGGGCGGATGGGGCGCGGCGCGGGTCGCTTCGACCGTGGACGCGGGAGAGGTCGCTTCTCCTGGTCCAGGGAGGCGGACGGCGACGACCACTCCACCAACAAGCAAGCGGCGTCGGCGACGGACGACACCGAGCGCTGGGACGATGCGGCGGATCGAGCCAAGCGGGCCAGATCTGGGGGGTATGGGTGGAGAAAAACCCTAACCCCACTGGATCCGAGGCGACGTACTTCAGGAAGAATCAAGTCGCCCCCAACGATCAGCGTGCGGGTTCTTCGGCTCAGGTGATCCCAACCAATGCTTATGAACCTTGCGTGATCTGCAAAGCTTCTACTCATGCCCCTGCTAGTTGTCCGCAAGCATTTTGTGAGAGATGCAGTAAGATGGGTCACTTAGCCTCTGTTTGCACTGCTTTTTTACCCTGGGAGTGTGTGGCACCCATGTGTGCTTTCCAAGCCAAGGGGCAGGGCTTCTTTTACATTCCTGATTCGTGCACAGCTAAGCAGCTCAAAGAGAGAGTTACGAGTGTGGTCATTACTGTGATTGAAGGTAGTGCTACTGTTAAGGAGTTAGAAGATGCTTTCTCTGATTACATAGGAACTAAATGGCACTGTACTGCTCGTTCTATTGGACCCCAGACTTATGTGATGCGCTTTTCGAATCAGAGAGACGTTAAGAAAGCGTGTTACAATGACAAAATGACGCTTAGATCTTGTGGTGTGGTAGTAAAAATTGTTCCGTGGACAGCCAATATTGGGGCCAAGGGTGTGATGGAAACTGCTTGGGTTAAAGTTATTAATATACCTTTGGAGAGAAGAAATGAGAGAAACGTGGACTATGTTTTCTCATTGGTTGGTGTTCCTTTGGAGATCGACATGGCCACCCTGCATAAACCTGAATATGTACGGGTCCGGCTTGGATGTTGCAACGTTGATGAGCTTCCTGAGGTGGCCGAAGCTGTGCTTGGAACGCACCTTTTTGATTTCTTTTATGAGATAGAAAAGGTCTTGGTTCGTGACCCTGAGAGACAGACTGGCACATCTCAAGTGGATTCTGCTAAAAAGAACATGCCTATGGAAAAACAGACTCCAAGCAGAGCTAACCCAAATATTTCAGAAAAGGAGAGAGGTTGGGAGTCCAGCAAGTGTAACCTGTCTGGAAAATCTGCTCCTACATACTCTATTGAGAAAGAACAGGAGGAATCAGATGAGTCAGAGGAGGATAACACCCTTCTTATTGAGACTATAGCTAAAGAGGCTTGTAATAAGGAAGGGGAATTGAGATCTCAGGCGCTCCTGGTTGTTGATAACAACAGGATATCTGCTGAGGAGATCCAGGTATGCAATGATGTTTCATCTAGTTCTGCTGTTGATATCCCAAGTGAAAAAATATCTCATACAGAGAAGGGCAACTCATGTATCCAGGTTGAAGAGATTGAAGGTGATCTGGAAGACAAGATGCAGGAAAAAGTGGAGTATATGGTACAGTATCCTGCCTCACCTGATGATATGGGGGGGCATGAGGAATTTGCAGAACATGGCTGGCAAAATGCAGGATAAAGCTGTGGCTTTATCTAAGAAGAGAAACCTTGAAGGTACTTCCTTATGCCACAATTCTTTTGATGTGCTCACAAATCATGACCTTATGCTTAGGGCATCTAATATGGGTGTGATTATTCCTGATTCTAATTTCTCTAGTGTGGATATTCTTAGAGAATTAGAGAAAGTGAGGGGAAATAGTAATGATGTACAAGCCCCCTCCTCTGATAATCAGGATGGGGGATGTGTGATGTACATCACTAATGAAAAGGGTGATCAGACTCCTGTTAGTACTGAATGGGGGGGAGAGGGAGATGATCTTGAGGCCAATTTTATTCTTGTGATGTCCAGGAAAAAGAAAAGTCCCAAGGTTAAAATAGCTATATCTAGACCTGTAACCAGGAGCCAAAAACCTGCTATAGGAAAACATAAGGTCAAAGCTGGCAGCCCTGTCCATCATTACAGGGCCACCAGAGGGGGGGGGGAGGAAAAGTCATATTAAATGATAGGCATCTTTTGGAACTGTAGGGGGGCAGGAAAAAAATGGATGAGTTCCTGCCTATCCCATATGATCAGAGATCGTTCCTTGGAATTTGTTTGCTTGCAAGAGACCCATAAGAAAAACTTTCTGGACAGTTTCTTCAGAAAAATAGATCCTCATAGTATGTTTGACTGGGATTGGATCCCAGCTATTGGGAAATCAGGAGGCATCCTTTGTGGAGTGAAAAAGGAGAGGTTTGAAGTTATTTCTTGGAGGAAAGGGAGATTCATTCTTCAAGTTTGTTTCTTTGATGTCAAAATATAGAAAGTTTGGACCCTATGTACAGTTTATGGTGCTGCTCATGAATGTGACAAAACTGACTTCTTAGTGGAGTTAGCAGATTTCTGTAGTCACATTCAAACCCCTTTCCTTATCGGGGGGGGGGGGGGATTTCAACATTCTTAGACATTGTGGAGAGAAGAACCAGAATTGGCACCACTCCACTTATACTGACATGTTCAATTCTGTTATAAACTCTGTGTGCTTGAACGAGATCCATATGCATGGGGGTATGTACACATGGACTGCTTGCTTTGCATAAAGAATGCCTTAGCCGCCGCTATCTTCTTCATCGCCTCAATTTCCTGGAGGGCTTTTTGGGCTTCGGCCTTAGCGGCTTTGGCGCTCTCAAGGCCGAGGTGAGCTTGGACTCTCGAGTCTTTGAGTCACACTCCAAACTCTCATGTTTTTCCACGAGAGCCTGGAGGTCTTGCCGCACCTCGGCCACCCGCACCTCCTGCTTCTCTCGCTCGGTGCACTCCGCGGCCGCATTGCTTTCGGCCTTGGACACCGCTTCCTTCAGGGTCACCACCTCGTTTGTGGCCCCTGCAGTATTCACGTTATTCCTGTCATTTTTTGCAACCACATCTTTTAAGTACTCCCTTAAGGTATTACTTACCTTCCTTGTCCTCGAGCTGCTTTTTGGCAAGGCCGAGCTCGTTTTCGGACCACTCGAGGCTCTGCTTCAATGCATCAACCTCCGCAGTCAGCGCGACAGAGGTCAGCAGCGCAGCCTGCATTCCCATATTGACATATTTATGTTAGACTCCTGCGTATATCTTTTAGATCCTCAGTTCGTTTTTTTCTTTCCGAACACCAAACTGAGCATCAGGGGCTACAGTCTTGTAACGCCCCGGATTCGATGCGCCAGGTGCCTGCCAGTTATTCGCCGTCGTTGCCATGTCATGTGCTTGCGTGTCTCTCTTTGCCATGTCATCATCTGCATTTCATATCATGTCATCATGTGCATTTCATTTTGCATACGTGTTCGTCTCATGCATCCGAGCATTTTCCCCGTTGTCCGTTTTGCAATCCGGCACTCCTATGTCTCCCGGCGCCCCTTTTACCTCTTTTCATGTGCGGGTGTTAAACGGTCTCGGAATGGACCGAGGTTTGTCAAGCGGCCTTGGTATAGCACCGGTAGACCGCCTGTCAAGTTTCGTGCCATTTGGAGGTCGTTTGGTACTCCAACGGTTAACCGGGTAACCGCAAAAGCCTCTTTTGTGTTGCAGCCCAACACCCCTTTCAAAGTGGCCCAAAACCCAGCAAACTCCTCTCCATGCTCTCGGCCGTTTGATCGCGATCGCGTGGCCAAAAACCGCACCTCATTTGGACTCTCCTAGCTCCCTCTACCTATAAAACTAGACCCCCCCACCCCCCGCCCCCCCACCCCCCGAAAATTCGCGGATGAATCCCCCGAAACCCTAGCTTCTTCCTCCTCCCGCCGACAGACACGTCCAACCGCCGCCCGGACATGTCCGCCACCGCCCCACGCCCAATCCCGTCGTGCCACGTGTCATCGCCGCCGCCCCTCCGCCCGCCCGCCCACGAAACCCGCCCGAACGCCCGGCCCGCCTCCAGCTCCTCGCGCCGCCGCTGCCAGCCCGGCCGCCCGGCGCCGCGCCCTCCGACCGCCCGGCCACCAGCGCCCGCTTCGCCCCGCCGCCAGCGAGCAGCCGTGCCGACGCCGTCTCGCCCTCGCCATGGCGCTGCGCCCGATCTCTCGCCGCCCGCGCCGCCCTGGCCACGCTCTCCGCCGCCCGCCGGCTCCCGCCGCCGTCGAAACGCGCCTCCGCCTCAGGTGCCGCGCCGCCGGCCCGGCCCGGATCCCGGCCGCCCGCGCCGGCCTCCGCGCCGAGCTTCGCCCGGCGCCTCCGTCCGCCACCTCGCCGGCCGCTCGCCTCCGGTAGCCGCTCCGGCCAGATCCGGACGGGTGGGATGAGATCCACCCGTCCCGCGATCCAAACGCGCCCGGCCTCCGTCCCGGATCTCGCCATCCCGCACCACTCCGTCCCGTTGACTTTTCGAGAGGGTAAAAACTGCTAAGTCCCCGAAATTGTTGCATATTTTATTGCATTTTCATCGCATCATAACTCTCTGCATATAGCTCCGTTTCGTGCGTGTAATATGTCAAATTGTTCCCCTCGATGAGTATATCATTTCGTCTCATTGCATCATTTTCATTTGAGCTCATCTTGATGCCCGAAATGCTGTTGGAAGAGTGCTATGTGATGTTAGTTTCTGTTTCTTAACAGAACATGCACTTTTGTCATTTTTGTCATGATTGATGTGTGCATCCTATGGACTTGAGTCCTACATGTGTTTTGTAATATGCCATGCCATCTTTACAGGGGGCCATGTATTTTTGTGATCTCTGTGGTGACTAGCACAAGCATGCAAACTAGGTGTCTTGTTGCTGATTTCAGCCCTGTTCTGCTGATATTTTTATGCCATGTTAACTTGATGCTACAGAGAGATCCATGCATATTTTGAGATACTTCAGTAAGGATGTTTTGTTATGCATGTCTTCCTCTATCCATCCATGCCCTTGTTTGCAATTATGGAGTGTCATAGCTTGAGTCAATCGAGCTCTACTTTTGCCATAAAATGTTTCCTGGCAGATTGTTTACATGTTATTCAATTTTGCCAAGGTTGTTGTAGCTGGTCCTTGCATGCTATGATGTTGTTCTTGCCATGTATAGCTTCTATGGCATGTCTTATTACTGTTGGTTGCCTTGCCATGCCATGTGTTGCTCTGTGGTGAGTGGTTCAAGCTCACCAACATGCCTACTTGTCGTTGTTCCTGCCATGTATGAATCTGTTATATAACTTGCCATGTTTACATGGGCGCCATCATATTTTCTGTTCCTTTTTGGCTTATGGTCAGTAAGGGACTTTTGTTCTATGCATTTAGTAGATTCATGCCATGCCTTTTTCTGCCATGATAAGTTCCTGTAACATGTTGTTTCATAGCTCTAAACATTGCAACCTGATGTTATTTCTGCCAAAGTCTGAAACTGTTATTATTTGCAATCTTGCCATGTGTGTTTGAGCATGTTCTAGTGATTTCTGGAGATAGCTCAGTGTTCATGTTTTGTAATGCTTTACCTGTACATCATGCCCATGCTTTTTGTTTTCTTGTTGAGGTCCTGTAGCTTGTTGCTTTGGTGCTTGCAATATGCCTAGTTGCTGTTTTGGACAGCTTGTCCTTTAAACTTGTATAGGGTGTATGTGTTGAACCGTTGCTCCGTTTTGAGTGTGCTTTATATGAAACTTGCTTGATTTTGCATGTTGTCTCATATTATCATGTTGCATCCATGTTTTGAGGTGTTTGCTTGATGTTTGTATGCATTTTGCATCAATGCCATGTTTAACTTGTTTTGCTCATATCTTGTAGGTCGTAGCTCCGAATCTAATGAATTTTATATGTAACTTGACTAGAATTTCGTGTAGATCATCGTGGTGCATCTTAACTTGCTGTTTAACAACTTGAACATAAGGTTTATTCAGATCTGGACCAATTTCGAAATTTGCATATGAGGACTTACCGGAATTGTTCTATGTTGTTTCCGGCCTCATTTAAACTTGCCTTGATGTGTTGCTCTTGTATGCATCATCCCTTGCCATGAGTAGCCTCATCTAGACTTGTCATGCATCATGCTTGTTGTGCATCATGTCTTGTTCATGTGTGGTGTGTTCACCTTGTTGTGTGCTTCTTCTTGTTAGTTCCTGTTTCGTTGCGATCGTGAGGATTCGTTCGTCTACGCTTGGTTCGGCTTCATCCGTTCATCTTCTTCATGGACTCGTTCTTCTTCCTTGCGGGATTTCAGGCAAGATGACCGCTACCCTGGATCTCACTACTATCATTGCTATGCTAGTTGCTTCGTTCTATCGCTATGCTGCGCTCACTATTACCTGTTTATCAAGCCATCCCAAATTGCCATGTCAGCCTCTAACCTTTTGCACCCTTCCTAGCAAACCATTGTTTGGCTATGTTACCGCTTTGCTCAGCCCCTCTTATAGCGTTGTTAGTTGCAGGTGAAGATGAAGTTTGTTCCTTGTTGGAACATGGAGATGTTGTTCCTTGTTGGAACATGTTTACTTGTTGGGATATCACAATATATCTTATATTATTAATACATCTATATACTTGGTAAAGGGTGGAAGGATCGGCCTTATGCCTGGTGTTTTGTTCCACTCTTGCCGCCCTAGTTTCCGTCATAGCGGTATTATGTTCCTGGATTTTGCGTCCCTAACGCGGTCGGGTGATTTATGGGACCCTCTTGACAGTTCACTTTGAATAAGACTTTTCCAGCAAGGCCCAACATTGGTTTTCCATTTGCCTCACCACCACCTATATTTCCCTTGGGAGTAATTAACCCAAGGGTCATCTTTATTCAGCCCCCTCGGGCCAATGCTTGTCTAAGTGTTGGTCCAAACTAGAGCACCGTGCGGGACCATCCCTTGGCAACATGGGTTACGTCGGTTCATGTACGCTTCGCTTATCCGGTGTTGCCCTGAGAACGAGATATGTGCAGCTCCTAGCGGTTATGTGGCAGATGGGAATTTGTTAATATCCGGTTGTAGTAAACTTGAAGCAAACTCTTCTAAAATACACCAACCGTGTTCGTAACCGTGAGTGTCTCTTTTCGGGGTTGATCGAGAGGAGAACACGGTTTCGGGTTATGTCGACGTAAGTAGGAGTTCAGGATCACTTCTTGATCATTACTAGTTGACGACCGTTCCTTTGTTTCTCTTCTCGCTCTCATTTGCGTATGTTAGCCACCATATATGCTTAGCCGCTGCTGCAACCTCACCACTTTATCCCTTCCTTTCCCTTTAAGCTTTGCTAGTCTTGATACCCATGGTAATGGGATTGCTGAGTCCTCGTGGCTCACAGATTACTACACCACCAGTTGCAGGTACAGGTTATGCGATGCTCATGACGCGAGAGCGATGTTTGCTTGTGTTGGAGTTCTTCTTCTGCTTCTTCTTCGATCAGGGGATAGGTTCCAGGTCGGCAGCCTGGGCTAGCAGGGTCGATGTCGTTTGAGCTTCTGTTTATGTTTCATCCGTAGTCGGATGTTGATCTTGTATATGATGTTGTTGTATTCTTGTGGCATTTGTGCCTTATGTATGTATCCCCATCTATTGTGTAATGTTGATGTAATGATATCCACCTTGCAAAAGCGTTTCAATATGCGGGTCTATCCTTGGTGGGACCGTCGAGTTCCTTTTGGATAGGGTCGCATATTGGGCGTGACATGTCTATGCGGTAATATTTTTACATATCTTAAATACATACCTCAAAGCCTGTTAGAAGGCTGGCACAGGCTTCAGTCAGCCCGCTCTTGGCGGACTGAACTTTCTGGATCACCACACTCATAACAGTGCGGTGCTCCTCGTCGATGGAAGCGCCGTTAAGCGCCTCCATCAAATTATCCGGCGTCGCAGTCTTGCCCTTCTTACGAAGGGGTTGTCTGCCGGACTCCGGAACCACTGAAGGTTCCAGTACAGAGTCCAGCACAGGGCCGGACTTAAAGCCCTTCGAGGTTTTATCCCCTTTGCGCCCGGAGTCCGGGAGGTCGCCTTGCGGCGCCTCCAGGGCCACCTCCTCCTGGCTGGGCCCCTTTTGGGACTCCACCTCGGCGTCATCCGCAGCGGGAGGAGACGAGGCGGTCGAAAGTGAGGTGTTATTCACATCCGATGAATCCAGGGAGCCGCTCGTCGGAGCGTCGAGCCCGTCCTTTGGCGGGCTACATGGTTATATTCGGCGTTAGAAGATGTTGTGCGACAAATGGAACGCCATGAGTTATTCTGGTGTCTGGACACTTACGATTTCGCCAGGGGCTTGGTCCTCGGTGGCCACTCCTCTTCGCCATCGTCGGCATTGGTGGTGTGTTCCGGAGGAAGGGTCCTTCCCTTCTTGGACCCTCTGGCCTCCCCAGTTGGGGCGGCCTTCCTTTTCTTCTCTCGCCCCGCTGGGGGAGAGGCCTCTTTTTCCTCCTCCTCGTCTTCGCGGGAGGATTCTGCCTCGGAGTCATCGGACGATGAGTCCGACAACACCTGGCGCCGGGAACTCCTTCGAGTTCCCGTGGCCTTCTTCTTGGCCTTCTTCTCCAGCACCACCTAAGGTGCCGGAACTAGCAGCCCCGTCAATCGGGCGTCCGCTGGGTCTTCTGGATGATATTTCTCTGTGTCATAATTTAATATTTAACTTTAAATTTATCATCCTATTTTGAGTAATTTATTATATCATATCATAGATGTGAAGGTGGTGCTGGTGGAGCAGAAGCGTAATGGCTAGTGCGTCATGGTAATCCTCAAGCCACCTGGGCCGGGTTTCCCCAACTACTTCAAATGCAAATCTTATTAAGGTTCTGGTCTCGTGTTTGTTTATTGTTGGCTTTTGGACCCTGCTTGGGTGAACTTTTGTCAAACTGTTTGTATGTGCACTTTGTGTTGTGTATGTGTTTGAACTCAGGCTGGGAGCATCCTGTTTGGAAATTGTGGTGTATAATTTAACCTGAGTGAATGTTGTATGGGTAAAGTAATGATTTTACTGTATCATATCACCTTGCCATAAGGGTTGACATGCATTCTGTATACAGAACCGTTGCGAAAGATAACAGTAGCCGAAGAGCAACTTCATGCTAGGACGATGCCTTTTTTTTAAGAAAAAAGGAAAACAAGGTTGTGAGTATGATATCTCTGCTACTTGCTCTATTTCAATGTTTTTTGACTTTTTGTTAGTGAGATTTTGGTTTCGCCGCAGGATGAACCTTCTGGATATTTACATTCACATGTCTTCATTTACAACTTATGTGTACAATAAATTACATGGGGAGGTCAGAATTGCAACATATTACAAAGGCGTAATGCAGTTTTACAGCTGCAGCTTCTGAAGGTTCAAACTCTGAGTTGTCTTTCATGTATTTTCTCTTATCGAAGTACTATTTTACGTTATATTGGTAGAAGCTGCAGTACCTGAGCCATTTATTATTGCTCTCTTTATTTTTTCAGAAAAAGGAGGATTTCTTTGTGGTGGATCCTTTGCTGCCTGTATCAATATATGAAGTTGACTCCTGGACAAACTATTATCTACTATGAAGCTTCAGTGAAAAATGGGACGCATACTCTGAACAGCTTCGTTCTTTAATCCCAGTGCATGTAGTATATGAATGAATTATTCTCATAGAGCTGAATTGCTCTGACTTGTGAGTGACATTGTTTGTTTTTGTCACATATGGTTACCATGGACAGGAATGATGGATACAGTTAGAAGTGAATCCTGCCTCAACATGGTCAGTGTCCCATCTTTATTATTCCAAATCTGAATAATTCTGAGCCATCCGTCAAGACGGGCTCAATACTTATGTCTTCTTTTTATCCTTCTCCTCCATGTATGCTTTTTTCGCTCATCCAAATGCAATTTTATCTAATATTGCTGAATTTGCTGGAATGACCTTACTTCAATTATTCAGGCACAATTTTCCTTATTGTGAAGTTAATATGTGCTGATCTTTTTCTTATTTCTCGTGCATTTGTGACTAAAGAGATTGGTCGCTGCACAAGCACTGTTAGAGCATGAAGTACTGTCCAGCCAGTCGAAGCAATCTCCAGTTCCATTTGATCTGCATTTTTGCCTCATATTACAGGGGATAAACTTGGTTGATGAAAATGTGCCGTTTGACTCATATCAAGGGTGAACTGGATTCCCTACCAGCAGCTTTTAAAATGAAAAAAAAATCCCAAAAAGGAACAACATAAAAATATTCATTTTTCTATATGCTTGTAAACTTTATGAGTCAGTTTTAGACTTGCTAACAAAACAACAGGAAAATAGAGCAAGCCTCTCACTGGGAGATTGTAGTGCCTTCCCTCTCCCTGGTTTCTAGTTTCATTTTGCATAGGACACCCACTGTAGTGCATTGGTTTGACCTTTTGGGAAATTGTAGTATGATATTTCTTTATCATCGTTTTTACTCTGTTCATACAATCATGTATTGATATTTGGTTATGTTGTTACTATTTTATTGTAGACTGAATCAGTGGGATGTGAATAGCAATTGTGGTTGTAGGGTGCCAAAAGCCCAAAACCATGAAGGCTGCGGAACTTGAGCTCCCGCCCCTGTCCATCCGTGACCGGTGAAGGGCAATGCGAAGCGCGAGTTCCGTCGTCTGGGGCAGAGGAGCTGGAGTCCTCCTTGATGAGTGCCACCCAGTCGATTGGGTCGGATTCCTTGCTGGATCTGCTGCTGGAGCAGGCCAGGGTTGAGGGGAGGGGACGAGAGGGGAGGAGATGGGCAGTGAAGACAGAGCGGTCGAGAAGAGCAAGGACTTTGACTAGGGTTTGGTCCAAGTTGGGTATTTGTGGGGACAAGGTGGGTCAGCGTGGGCTGGATCCGACTTGGCGGACGGGTCCGGACATGTCCGGTCCACTGCAGATCCGTTCCAGATATGGGCTGGGTTTGCGGAGTGCCGGTTAGCCCGGACATTTGGGCTGACTATGTGAGGTTCGGTTGAGTGGCAATTTGCTGTCCGGGCAGTCCGCCCGAACGTTTGCGGACGATATGAGGGCTCCGGTTTCAGATGCTCCAATCAGGCCAGTGCATTTCCTTGTTTCCTTCAGCCTTGTTTCTTCAGATTTACTTGTTTTCCTTACTATGTCTCTATGATTTTGGTGCACGGGAGTGCAGGATAGAGTGCTTGGCATGACAAGAAGCCGAAATCTGTAGTTGGTCTACAAGCATCTAAGCCAGAATCTATTATGAAGCTGAGCGCCATCGTCGGCAGAATAAACCCTCTTTAATCAATTGCTTCCTGGATTGTCATAATGAATGAACATACCTGGAGAAGTTCTCCAAGATTCTCTAACTAGTCGAGGTTTCGAGGTAAACGAAAGCTACTCTGTTTTATAATACCTGCTGCTGTCACACTCTATCTGCATGGTCCAGTAAATTTTATACCTTCGTGAGCCACCAACGCAGTCAAGTTTGTTCTACCATTTTGTTTACTCTGTGGGAATAGATTTGTATCAGGGTGCTAATAAGGACTAATCTGATTATTTCTCTGAGACGGTTGAAGATATCCACGGATGATTTGAAATGAAGACGATCTACCAAGGATTAGCGATGATCAGAGATCATGGGCGTCCAAAGGAAATACTGCTTGCTTTTTCTAACAAGTATTAATCATATTTGTATTGATCTTTATTTGAACTTTATTGTTGTAATTAATACTATTGATGATGGATGCATTAGAAGTAGTGGTCATGCTGTTAGACAAAAAAAAAATCCGAGAACTTGAGTGAACAGCCAACTGGCCGACAAGATGCCCAATTGTAATACGAGTCTTATATTTGAGACAACCTGCATAGTCAACGTTTGGGCTGGGAGGTGAGCGATCCGAACGAATCGTTTGATACACCAGGGAAGTACCAGCGAACGGTTTCGTTCGTTACGGTATTTCCCCAGCCCGAACCATCCACCAAATCCCATGTCAGCTGGCCTGAACGATTCCCTTTGCAATTTTTTTAAAAGTGAAAAAACACGAAAACAGTGAAGAAATCACAAATGAAAAACTGGCAAAACAACTGTACAATAAAAATGCCACAAAAGAATAGAAATTGCGACAAATTGTTATAATTGTGGAGGCTACCATGCAGTATTAAAAAGGTGAAAAGACATGAAAACAATGAAGAAAACCCAACTGAAAAACTGAGAAAAAAGTGTACAATGAAAATGCCACAAAAATCTAGAAATTGCCATCAACTGTTATAATTGTGCAGGCTACCACACAGTACCAAAAATGCCACTAAGTTTTCAAAAACATGTAATCAAGGCTCAACAAAACCACCTTAACATCGCCGATGAATGACATGATCCTTGATAAAACAACACCATTATAAAATAGAAGCTGATCATCCCTGGATATTCAGGAATCGCCAGATTCCTGAGTATCATCAGGCATAATAATTAAGAGTTGCCTATTTGAACCTTCACAAGCTGTGAATTGTCAAACTGTGTACCATAGCATATCTGGCACTAACATCCTAACCTCCCATATATTCAGGAGGAAATTATGACAGAATCTTTGAAGATCACATAACTACTTACCCTGAAAATAGCTAACACATGACACACCATATGAAGTGTATTACTAATTACTCCTGGACTCTTAGTAAAGGACTTGGTTCAAGTAAGCCCTGCGACATGGTTATGATATATTTATTGGTACAATAAAAAATGTACATAGAAGCAATGGTGTCCCCTTTAGAGCATTGTATATTTATCTTCATAAGGTGTGATATTCCCCTAAAAGAAAGGTGTGATATTCCCCTAAAAGAAAGGTGTTATATTAACCATGAAGGTGATCTTTCGCTACACCCATTATCTTAAACAACACAATGGATATTTATAGAATGTATGCGAACCTTTGCAGTAAAATGATATGATAGAACAAATTAACTAAATCAAAATAGTTTGCTATATCTTTCATACAGTAAAATCATTCTTTACCGATACAACATTCGCTCATGTTTGACTATACAACAAATGTTCCAAACAGGACGCTCCCAACCTTACTTCAAACACATACCCGCAACACAAGTACACACACAGCCAGTTTAAAAGAAATTCACACCTTGCCGCACAACACAAGGCTTTAGAAGCCAACAACAAAACAAGCATGCATGAGACATTACAACTGTTACAACAAATGCGGCCGAGGGGGAAACGGCCGCCTCTCAGCGTCGAATTTAATGTAATTGCGGAGACTCAAGCGGATGTAGCTTGACTTGTAGCATGATGCACTAGTCATTATGCTTGTTGTACAGCAGCAGCCCGATCATTGTCCAAACGAGCAACAAGTCGAAGCACCGCTGGGCCTGGTAACCATATATAGCCATAGAAAGTATGTGAACATTCACAACAATCATAGGAATAGGATGCAACAAATCAGTCAGATATATAATCCGTCCCCGACCCCCACCACCCCGAGCATTGACCACAACACATGATTTTTCTTTGTTCCTTTGGATGTGTCGCAGCTTCCAACATACAAGCAGTCAAGCACGCTGAGGAGTAATCTGCTGTACACAATCAGCTCAAATACTGGGTTTGAAGTGTCGTAGAGGTACACATGCATTCTACCTTGTCTACCGTGTTCTGCTGCTGTGAACAGAAAGTTGTATGTGTTTATTGCTTTGTTTTGAACACCTTGCAAACTACTGGAATCCCCCCCCCCCCCCCCCGCAAACTACTGGAAATTTTCCATTTGAAGTAATTAAATGAAACATCCCTTTTTAATATAAATGAAATTGTTACTGCTTTTTTTTGGGCCAAGCAGGTGCATTGCTATTTCATTTTAGGGGGGGGGGGGGGTGAACTTTCCAATTGCTGTAGAAAGCAAGGAAAAGAACAAAAAAAGAGAAAAAAAGACAGCAGACAGGACAACCTGCCCCACGACAGCTCAGGAGATTACTCCCACGCCTCCAGCAGGAGCCAATATCCTCCCTAGCCAAATTTGGCAGTCTTTCCATAAAAAAATTTGTGGTGCACAGGAAAATTGTAACTGCTGCACATACGACATTTTGTGATACAATCCATTTACGATGGAAGATCCAGTGTTGTGCTGTATTTTCTGTTCCAACCCAAGAACTGGTTGATGTGCTGTGTTTCTACAAGAATCATACATAAAGGATCATATGCATAGTAGGACTCTTGGAAAATAAAGGCATCCTCCTTTTCCCAACAAAAAAAATTAATGCACAACTGAGCTACTGCAGCATCAAGATTTCTGCGAGATCCAGCAATATTAGCTAAAAGGGCATTTCAGCGAGAACAAAAGAACAAGAAATACACACTCAGATTTTCCAACTATAGGCTCAACAAAACCACCTTAACACTGGCTAGTGTGTGACATGATCCTAAATAAAAACAACACCCTTTTCAAATAGAATCACATTTTTCCGGGTGTTCAATAATAAGCAGATTCCTGAGTATCATCAAGCATCAGAATTAAGATCTTCTATTTGAACCTTCAGAAGCGGCCAATTGGCAAACTGTGTCCCGTAGCATATCCGGCACACTAGTACAGTAGCATATCCGGCACAGATCTCTCTGCCTTCATAACCTGTGGGTATTCCGACATCCTAACCTCCTTGCGTAATCTGAAGGAACTTATAACTGAATCGTTGAAGATCAACAAACTTATTACCCTGACATAACCTAATGTACGGCACATCATCTGAATCTTCTTTATGACTAGTTTTCAACTTAGCCATATGAAATGTATTACTAATTACAGCTAGACTCCTAGTCCTAGTACAGCATAAAGGACTAGGTTCAAGTAAGCCAGCAACATGATATGACATATTTATGGGTACAATAAAAAGAAGGTAGACAGAAGCAATGGTGTCCCCCTTAAAGCATTCTGTATTTAGCTTTAACTATGGATTTGCTTTTTAACTACATGGTATCTTTAAACAACACAATTTTTATTTATATAATGTATGTGAATTTTTGAGTAAAATGATATGGTAGAAGAGATTAATTAAAATAGTTTGCTATCTTTCCTACAGTAAATTCATTATTCTATCCATACAACTCTAGTTCCACTATCATAAGATAATGGAACAAGTTTACAACAAATGTTACAAACAGGATGCTCCCAACCTGAGTTCAAACACATACCCTCAACACAAAGTACACACAGCCAGTTTAATAGAAAGTCACATCTTGCAGCACAACACAACGTTCCGAAACCAAGAACAAAATGAACATGAGACATGATAACTATTGCAACAAATGCAACCAACGGGGGAAGGGCCGCCTCTCAGCCTTGCATATAAAGTAATTGGGGAGACTCGAACCTAGGTAGTAGCTTGACTGGTACCATGATGGACTGGCCATTACACTTGTGGTACAGCAGTATCCCATTCACTGTCTAGACAACCAAGAAGTTTGAGCACCGTTGGGCCTGGTAATCATATAGCCATAGAAAGTATGTGAACATTTGCAACAATCATACATAGGATGCAATAAGTTAGTCAACATAATTTTCTATCTTCTAGGGCAAATAAGGAGAGAATATAACAAACAAAAAGTCATGATTTATCGATTAACTAAAGAGGAAAAAATAACTAAGTCATCCATAAACATTTTAAGGCTACAAAAACATGTGCATTCTGGCCACTAACGAAGTGTAAGGATAAGCTATTACCGGCGTAGAAATTTGCGTACGGGTGATACAAATTTTCCATAAAGCTTCCATGGAGTTTCTTGCACTGCATTAAGTCGAGCTGAACCAGGAAGACATAAACATCGCCATTCTGCACCCAGGGGAATGTGTGCACCGATATAATAATTGCATCCGCATCCTCAGTGTACCCCAGAATAGTCGATTTCCCTGCCTCCAAGTTAGAGGGCAGAGCAAGCTTGACACACATGTCAACTGTCTTCCGCAGCACCCATGTCGCGACACCCCGATCACTGACCTTACGGTCCCACATTTGCAAGCTAGGGTACGAGAATACGACGAGTCCAACACCGCCATCCTCGCCACTGATGATCCTGCTCCGGCAGCTGTGGATGTTCTCAATGGAAGGCTTGGTGATCACAGCTAGGCTCTTGGTTTCCAAATTGAACTCCAGTATACCATGGTCACGCTCAGTGAGCCACCAGTAGAGCCTTTTGCCAATGAGTGTGCAGGGGAGATGGCCAACAGCACATGGTCTCGCTGCAGCAATGAGTTGTCCCCACTCACCGGTCTCCGAGGAGTAGACGCTGGCCGCAGTAACTCCTGCACCGCCATTGGCAGAAAAGCCTACCAAGACCAACTGAAATGCGCTGGACCGGAGCTGCTGGTCGCCGATCAAAGCTCCATTGGTGTTGTAAGCGTGATTGTCGAAATCTGGCGGAAACGGAACGATGCCGCGGTCGCCGGAGACAGGGTCGAACACCATGAGCTCACACCGCGTCCGGTTGACGACGAGGACGCGCCCATGGCGGCAGCCGAGCACGCCCCAGTGGTCATTGGTGGCCTCGTCGGCGCAGACCTGCAGGGAGAACCTCTCCGCGGGGATGCGATCTGGAGAGTCCATGGCAGGGATGAAGAGGAGCTTCTTCCCGTCCCTCTCGAATGCGCCGAGGACAGGGGGCTTGCGGTGGTGGTCGCGCAAGCGGCGGCGGAAGGCGGCGGATGCGGCGAGGCGACCCCAGCGCTTGGAGACGACGGAGGCGTGCAGGATCAAGGACGGCTGCGGGGGGAGACGGGCGAGGATCTCGGCGAGGAGGTCGTCTTTGCCCAGCGCCTCCGTCGCCGGCGAGATGAGGCCGGGCGTCCTCTCGTCGTCGCCTTCATCGCTCGCGCGGAGTGGGGAGATCGTCAGATTGGAGGAGAAGTGGTGCTGAGGCACGTAAGGGGCCAGAGACTCCGGCGTGGGGCGGGGGCGGAGGGGCAGGCCCAGGCGGTGGAGGAGGGCCGCAGTCTCGCCGCCGGCGTCCATCGGGCAGAATTGTGATCTGGATTCTGGAATGCGTTTCCTGGTAACGGAAAGGGGAGAAGAGGAAAGAAGTCTACATAGCCCCCTGGAGTTTCACGAGCCGGCCAATTTAGCCCCTGAGGTTTAAAACCGGCTACTTAACCCCCTGGTCTTTTCAAAACCTTGTCAATTACCCCCTAATCCTGATTAGAGTGGTTTGGGCAGGCAATTTTTTTGGTGATGTGGCATCGTGCACGTCGCTCTGGACCTCCGCCCAGCTGCACCCGGCCTCGTCCATCCTCCACTGCACATCGCGCACATTGCCCGAAATATCCATGGATGCCCGACATCAGCACAAAGCTTGCAAGGGCTGTTCTTCTAACTCCAAGCTTCTCGGTGGTGAGCCTAATGGTCTCCTAGTTGCCGTGCGGCCTGCACTACTCCAACAACTTCTTTCCAAAACCTTGTGAATCAGCACCTAATCAACTTCTTTTCGTCGTCATAACTATTGTAGACGAGAGGACATAAGCAGTGGCGGATGTACAGGGTGGCCAGGGTTGGCCCCGGCCCACCCTGGAATTTTGAGACAGCCTATATACCTACACATAATACTAGTGGGCCAGAAAAAATGGCCCAATAAACAAAAGCGCAGATGCCCCGTCCAGGTTCCTCGTCCCGACGCCCTAGTCCCCGACGCATGCGCACGCCCACGCCCAGTGCTTGACCCCTGACCCCAGGCAATGAGGCAGCCGCCTCGCCGTTCCTCGCTGGCTCACCGCCAGTCGCGCCCCTACCGGCTGCTGCCACCAGGAAACTTCGCCTCTCCTCCGGTTCTCCCGCCGCCCGCCCTGCCTCCTCCCAGCGGCTGCGCCCTCGGCCCTCGCCCTTCCCCTGCCTCACAAGACGATCAGGTTGCTACCGCCCGGCTGTCCAGCGCCCCTGCCCTCGTGGCCTCACTCCGGCTGCAAATCCGGGCAGTTTGCTACTTTGCTTGCTCATTAACCAATCTGCAGAAACTAGAATACTCCGATTTAAGGTACCAAAATCCTCAAATTTCTAATTTAGGGTTTGCTTTTTTCCCCTATGCTATCCACTACATGAACAGAAACAAAATACCCAATTAGCTTTATTGATAGAAAGTAGTTTTCTTGCAGATTTATTGAAAAATGAAGAGGGTTGGAGACATTGTTTCTCTTTTCCAGAGAGAAGCTATGCAAATAGGGAAGAAGAAGAAGAAGGCGGAGAATATGTCGGATGTGGCTGAAGAGCAAACCAGCAAAGTTGTGTGTGTGCCGATTGTGATTGAAGAGCAAAGTGAAGAACCAATATTGTCTATGTCGAATGTGACCATAGAGCAAACTGAAGATGTCTCACCGCCATCGCCACCGGTGTATGATTTTATTCATCTTAAACATGATCCTGGGGAAAGGCTACCCATTGCAAGTTATCCTGTCAATGATCAAGATGCAGTTCGAAGAGCATATATGCTTAAAAATCCATTCAAACCTTATGCACATAACTTTTAAAAAAGAACAATTGGGAGTAGAGAACGTTCATTCAATTCTTTGTGGCTTCATAATCATAGTTGGCTTGAATATAGTATCAAGAAGGAATCTGCATTTTGCTTTCTATGTTACTTGTTCAAAGAGATAAAAACTAGTGGTAAGGGTACTAATGCATTTACCAATATTTGGGATATCGCTTATCGTTATCGTCTCGGTCGGCTGGAGATTAGTGATTAATCGAAGAATCAGATGGTTAATCGATTTTATCGGTGGACTATTAATCGATCATTTTTTTATAAGTCATAGGTTTCAAGGACTGATAAAATAAAATAGAAAAATTCTTCACTTAAACAGTATGCCTTTAAATAACACAATACTACGGAATATTACATCAATATGTAGCATTACACACATGCCCTTTTTGCATGTTTCAAAACTCAAACAGTGCATATTTAATATATATTACATAAGAGATAAGAGATAACACTTATAGTTGAAAGTAGTACAGTATAGCAGTGCATAGAATACATAGTAGTCTAGCTGCTTTGCAAGCAAATAAGGTGATAACAAGGTCCTGCAATGTTCAAACAAGGTTAAACAAGGTCATCAGAAGGTCCAGAAAACACAAATAACATAGTTCTTGGTGATGTGGCATCGTGCACGAAGCTTGCAAGGGCTGTTCGTCTAACTCCAAGCTTCTCGGTGGTGAGCCTAACGGTCTCCTAGTTGCCGTGCAGCCTGCACTACTCCAACAACGTCTTTTCAAAACCTTGTGAATCAGCCCCTAATCCCGATTAGAGTGGTTTGGGCAAGCGGTTTTTGGTGAGGTGAACCTCCACACAGCTGCACCCGGCCTCGTGCGCCCTTCGCTGCACGTCGCGCACATTGCATAGATGCCTGACATCAGCATGAAGCTTGCCATGGCCATTCTTCTGATTCTAAGCTTCTCAGTGGGGAGCCTCACCGTCTCCTAGTTGTCGTGCGGCCTGCACTACTCCAACGACGTCTTGCACACCTCGAACTTGATTATGCATGGAGCACATCGGTGAACCTAGAGCTTTGACCCAGTTTGTAATCGTGGATCTCATCAGCGGGTTCCAACCTTCCATTATGTCACAAGTATCCATGATGTCAAACGCGAGCCTCGCCGGGATGATCTTCTTGCCGTAGTTCTCCCACGCCACCGTCTTGTCCTACCAGGCTGCCGAAATCGTGTTCACTAGCTTCCATCGTGAGTTATGTGTGTACGACTGCGTTCTTGCTGGGCTAGAGGCAGTTAGACCCTCCTAATGAAGACTTGCTTTGAGATGGAAGGTGCCTACATCAACTACCTCATCGCCTAGCTCGCCAAGATGGTGCTTGTCACCGGCACAAACATACCGGAGTCGCCGCATGGTAAGCTCGTGATCTCTGGGAAGAGAGTGACTATCCTCCTTCTTGGAGCATGTCGTCATAACTATTGTAGACGAGAGGACATAAGCAGTGGCGGACGTACAGGGTGGCCAGGGTTGGCCCCGGCCCACCCTGGGTTTTTGAGACAGCCTATATACCTACACATACTAGTGGGCCAGAAAAAACGGCCCAATAAACATAAGCGCAGATGCCCAGTCCAGGTTCCTCGTCCCGACTCCCTAGTCCCCGACGCATGCGCACGCCCATGCCCAGTGCTTGACCCCGTGACCCCCAGGCAGTGAGGCAGCCGCCTCGCCGTTCCTCGCTGGCTTGCCACCAGTCGCGCCCCTGCCGGCTGCTGCCGCCAGGAAACTCCGCCTCTCCTTCGGTTCTCCCGCCCGCCCGCCCGACCCTCCCCCTGCGCGGCTGCGTGCCCCTCGGCCCTCACCCCTTCCTTACCTGCGCACGGCTGCGCTGCTGCCGCCGGCCTGCTGTCCAGTGCCCCTGCCCTCGTGGCCTCACTCTGGCTGCAAATCCGGGCAGTTTGCTACTTTGCTTGCTCATTAACCAATCTGCAGAAACTAGAATACTCCGATTTAAGGTACCAAAATCCTCAAATTTCTGATTTAGGGTTTTCTTGCAGAAACAAAATACCCAATCTCACACATGAACAGAAACAAAATACCCAATTAGCTTTATTGATAGAAAGTAGTTTTCTTGCAGATTTATTAAAAAATGAAGAGGGTTGGTGTAGCGACCAGACCTCAAACAGTCTGATCTCTGTGCCTCAGTGTCATCCCTGGATCAGTAATGCTGACACGCACAGTACTTGAAGGATTTATAACAGAGTAGCAATCACACACTTATTACATCGAATGTCTCCAAAGAGAAACTTATTACAATAGATATGGCTTAAGGCCATCTAATAATGATAACAGCGGAAGGCTTTGAAGATAAGTGAGTCCATCAACTCCAACGGCATCACTGAGTATAGAACCACGATCCTAAAGCATCTTACTGTAAATGCGAAAAGTCTGCAACATGAACGTTGCAGCCCGAAAACGGGTCAGCACGCTGGCAAAGTAACACATAGAGAAAAATGAAAGAGTAAAACTATACTACATGCATATATGGCTTGGTGGATAGCTCTATGGTTACAGTTTTTGCGTAAAGCCAATTTTTCCCTACTACAAAGGAATAAATTATTTAACTATCATGGTGGTTGTTAAACATTGAGAATGGTTGACAGCATCCTCAATCCCAATTAAGCATCATCATTAAACCCAACAATATTAATTAAAGTAACATGATGAGATTCACACGAAAATCCAAGTACTAGATACTCAAGATGTCCATAACCGGGGACACGGCTAATCACGATTAGTTTATACACTCTGCAGAGGTTGCGCACTTTTCCCCACATGACTCGATCTCCTCCGTTGGTTTTCTCGCACTACATGATGTTTGAGAAACGAATGACCGAGACATAGTCTTTCAGAAGCGCTAGCACCTTACGATGGGTAGACCGGTACACCTACTTTCCCCTACATCTGCTAGTCTACCACTGTAAGAGTTCGGGACGACTTAATCAACTATGCTAGAGCCCATAATAGCATGTGGCTGCACACGGAAGTTTCTAGCATGAATAATCTTATGATCCCTTTGAGCACGGGTGGCGGTCCAAAAGAAAGCAGGCAATCTGGAATAACCAGGTACCTCAATCCACCCAGATGTGTATTAATGTTGCCACCTTAAATAACCATTAATTAACAATCTCACATCTGTCATGGAAAATCACTCACCCAATCCACGTCTACTTGCATAGCATGGCAAATTAAGCAAACGTAGAAGTAACTCCCAAGGGTTTGATAATAAAACAGGTAATAGGTACTACCTCAATCTACTTCCCAAAACCCACAATTTAATTAGATTCTAATCATGCAATGTTTGAGGATTGATCTAATGCATAAAAACTGGGTAGTAAGGAGGAATGATCAAAGTGTTACTTGCCTTGCTGATGATCCGCGTAACCTAGGGATTCGAAGTAGTAAGTGGCGCAGTCCGGGTACTCTATCGCAAGCAAGCAAACAAACAAGCATCCAATAAGTACTCATCTAATGCACGGGTAAAACTCAAATAAGAGATCTAACCAGAAAGTTCAACTTAAGAACTCCGGTTTGCAAAAAATATCAAATCAAACGAAGAACCAAAACTCAAACGGCGAAAGAAAGAAGCTTCATTTACTAATCTGGACCTAAGTCAAATTTTACAAAAGCAAAAACTGGTTTGAGTAGATTATTCGGAAAGAGGGTTTCGAGACGAAACTCTAGGCGCTTGAATCGCCTGATTCCGATAAACGAGCGAAAAGTTATACTAAAACAAAAATCGGATCACAAATCGCGATCAGAAAAATTGCGAAATAAATCTGAGAAAAAGAAAAACGACGAACAGGTTAGCGAACGAACGTTCGTTATCTAGATCTAAACGATGAACGCGTTCATTAAAAACGAATGAACGAGTGAACGTTCGCTAATTAATCCAAACCGGAAGAAAACCGATCTAACGAAAAAAACGGAATCTAAAAAAACCACCGAAAAACCGACGGAAAAACCGAATGATTTTTCTAAAAAAAACTGCGGCGGCGAGGTCAACCTCGAGGGTCTTGGAATTCGGCGATGGCGGCTCGTGAGGCGGCGAGGCGCTTGGTTGGCCCGAGGCGCTAAGGATTAGGAGTTCCGGCGGCGTCGGCGAGTTGGTATGGGGCGGCGGTTTGGGCTGGGGCGGCGGTTTAGGCTGGGGCGGGGCCCGGGGCGCGCTATATAAAGACCCGGCCAGGCGGAGTCCTGGCCGGTTACGGCCCGTAGTCGGTTCCAGTTTTTTTAAAATAATTATCGCACAGAAAAAGAAACGAAAGAAATACCAAACGGACTCCAAAAATCCCGAAATAAATTTTCCCCGGCTTCTAAAATCAAGCTGGTTTAGATGAACATTTATTTGGGACTAAATGCAATTTTTGGAAAACACGCATTTTTTCTAAATTCAAATAAAATAGCCAGAAAATCCAAAATAAAATCTTATTTGATTTTTTTATTAAATCCTCAATATTTATTTATTTTGAGAAAGTCATTTTATTCCCTCTCTCAAATTTATATAATTGAAATAATTGAAGATAAAATAAATAAAATCAAATGATCCTATTTCCAAAATTTGAGAAAACTCAAATATGAAAATATCGAAATCCCCAACTCTCTCCGTGGGTCCTTGAGTTTTGTAGAATTTCTAGGACCGAAGCAAAATGCATTAAATATGTTATGCAACGATGATCTATTATAAAGTTGGAGACATTGTTTCTCTTTTCCAGAGAGAAGCTATGCAAATAGGGAAGAAGAAGAAGGCGGAGAATATGTCGGATGTGGCTGAAGAGCAAACCAGCGAAGTTGTGTGTGTGCCGATTGTGATTGAAAAGCAAAGTGAAGAACCAATATTGTCTATGTCGAATGTGACCATAGAGCAAACTGAAGATGTCTCACCGCCATCGCCACCGGTTAATGATTTTATTCATCTTAAACATGATCCTGGGGAAAGGCTACCCATTGCAAGTTATCCTGTCAATGATCAAGATGCAGTTCGAAGAGCATATATCCTTAAAAATCCATTCAAACCTTATGCACATAACTTTTTAAAAAAGAACAATTGGGAGTAGAGAACGTTCATTCAATTCTTTGTGGCTTCATAGTCATAGTTGGCTTGAATATAGTATCAAGAAGGAATCTGCATTTTGCTTTCACTGTTACTTGTTCAAAGAGATAAAAACTAGTGGTAAGGGTACTAATGCATTTACCAATGTTTGGGATATAAACTTATCGTTATCGTCTCGATTAATTTGGAGATTAGTGATTAATCGGATAATCGGATGGTTAGTCGATTTTATCGGTGGACTATTAATCGATCAGTTTTTTTATAAGTCATAGGTTTCAAGGACTGATAAAATAAAATAGAAAAATCTTCACTTAAACAGTATTCCTTTAAATAGCACAATACTACGGAATACTACATCAATATGTTACAGTACACACATGCCCTTTTTGCATGTTTCAAAACTCAAAGAGTGCATATATAATATATATTACATAAGAGATAAGAGATAACACTTATAGTTGAAAGTAGTACAGTATAGCAGTGCATAGAATACATAGTAGTCTAGCTGCTTTGCAAGCAAATAAGGTGATAACAAGGTCCTGCAATGTTCAAACAAGGTTAAACAAGGTCATAAGAAGGTCCAGAAAACACAAATAACATAGTTCTTACTACTTTTCTAGCACACAGCCAAACACCAATCAACACATAGTCCTTTGCTCTCTGATTCTTTGACAACTCACAACCAAGAGTCCAAAATAAAGTTCTAGGCTGCTAGGAAACATCAGACATTGTCATTGGCATAGGATTCAAGGTTGCATATGGTCTTCCTCACCATTGTCATCGGCCTCTTTTATCCCAACCACATCATCATCAGACTCAAACTCTATCTCACCCTCATTGATAGGCATAGTGTCAGATTCATCATCAGAAACGAACTCTTCCACTTCATGCAGTTCTCTCACCCTTCGGTTGCCCCCATCTCATCATCAATGTAAGCATCTTCACATATCCAATCTTGGGCCGTGGAAGCATATTCACCAAGGAGGACATCAGAAGATGGTGAGTACTTCTTTCTCTTGTCTAGCATTCTTCCATTGATTTGAACATAAACTAGATCATCCCTACGATGCACATCTAGTTTTATTTCTCCTCTTTGCATCAACCTACAAATTGTAAAGTGAAGCTTAGAGATTCATATCTTGTCAAAAACAAAGTAAGGATCAGATTTGAGTATTTGCAAGTTGAAAATTACTTGTTCAAAAACGCTCCAATTTCTTTCACATCCTGATGAACTTGTGGTCAAGTTTAGTATCCTCAAAGCAATGTGCATCAATGTAGGAGTTTGTAGTCCATAAGTTGCCCACCACTCTCCTACATTTATAGAAAATTGAAACTATAATGCAACAGTCCAAAACTTTCAGAAATGCAATATGGCAAAATTATCATTGAGAACAAGCTTACCGGCATTGTACTTTTCATTGGTAATGGCTTTTGTGGCAGCCACCTTTCCAAACATGCCTTCCTTCTTCTTAACCTTGGGCAAATCTGTGTGAAGTGCTTTATTCAGCTTGTCATCATCATCATCATCATGATAAAATTGTTCAATAACTTCCATCAACCCGGACATGACTTTAACATCAGAAAAGATTCTTGTAGTAGCATAGCTATAATAAGGATTCAAGACATATGCTGCCATGTGGAATGTGGTATCTAGCCTCCCATTCATGTTCCTCTCCATGGCTGTTGTGATCAACTTGTAATCCTTCTCCGAACTTTCAACCACAGGCATTATTGCCTTCTTTGTTTCTGTTATTTGTCCATACATAGAGGCCATGGACTGTCCATCACTACCAGCCAGCCGAAATAACTTCACCAAAATCTCAAAAACCTTGCATTCCAACATGAAATATAGGCAAGCACAACATTAGTATTTAACTATTGTGGTATCATGAAACAAGACAGAACTTGTAGTTCATCTACCCATACCTTGATGCAAAGAGAGACATTTTTTCAAAATGCCCTACTCATTATTGTGGCATGAGCTACCTTCCCTTTCTTTGTTCTTGTGTGCTTGCAATTTTCCCAAGTCTCACTATAACACATATCCGTTAGTTGCTTCCTCTTAGCAGCAAGACTTTGCAAGCGAAGAAATGCCGAAGCAAATCTAGTTACTCCCGGCCTAACAATGTCTCTCTTTTTTGTATGATGTCTCATCAATGACAATGTCGTATGATGTGCCTAAAGGAAACATGCCATCTCCTTGGCTTTGGTTATTGCAGGAGCAAACTGCTTCAACTTCGCAATTGCTTCTATCATCAAGTTGATCGTGTGAGTTGCACATGAGGTCCAAAATAAATTGGGCCTTTTACTTTTCAACATTGTCTTTGCTCCCTTGTTGTTTGATGCATTATCGGTGACTATTTGCACCACATTATCAGCCCCTACCAAACATCATTGCAAAACACAATAATCAGCATACAACCACTAAACCACGTGATGAAAACTTGAAAAGCAATGAATGAGAGAAATTAAAAGGTTGAGATAAGTACCAATTTTCTCAATGCACTCATCCACATAATTGAAGATGTATAGACTTGTGTGTGCATCTGCCGATGCCTCCTTTGATCCCAAAGAAAGCGGTCCCCAACTTGCAGTGCACACACAAGTTCATGATGCTCCTCTTTTTCTTGTCTGTCCAAGCATCGGTCATGATAGAGCACCCGGTATCCACCCTCTCAACTTCATGTGGCTTCAACAAATCCTTAGTCCTTTCCACCTCTTGCAACAACATCTTCTCTCTAATCGTATATTGTGAAGGTTGCTTCCAATTAGGACCATAACGACCAAGAGCCTCACAAAACTATTTGAAGTCATCACCATTTATAGCATTAAAGGGTACATTTTTCTTGTACAACCATCTAGCTAGATATTGTCCTACTCGGTAGCTTCTCTCCTTATCAACACTATCATTAATATTCCGCTGAAATTTTATCATGTTCAACGGGATCGAAGGGTTGATTGGAGCAAGATATTGATCCATAGGCCCCTTCTTCGGATCACCGTTGCCAACTTCATTGAGCTCTTGTTGATGACCCTCATTGTCATTGGCCTCTATCGTCACCAAAGCTCCTACTTCTTCTTCCTGTTTTTTCTTTTCCCTCTTCCTCTTTTTGGTGCCTCATGTGCAGCCTTACATCGAGCTTTTTGTTCTGGCATGGCTTGCATACAACTTGTTACTGCCCCTTTGATACCAACTATGTGTTGCTTCCTCCTAGTCACCCCACCTGACATCTCCTTTCCACAAAGAATGCACTTGACTCTTTGCGGATCATCTGGATCAATCGGCCTGACAAATTGCCAAGCCATGTCATCTGATTTTCTCTTAAGTTTGGAACTTCCAACCTCTGAAGTACCAGAAGTAGACATCTACAAAAATCACAAGGGCAACAACATGTATTACAGTATTTGTATTAGACGTTTAGAAATTTAGAATACAAATTTATTTTAGCAATCTAGAGTTCTAGACAATGGCAACAACATTTATTTTAGCAAATTATCAAAGGGTAGCAGCATGTATACCTTGTAGGCTGTAGCATCTATTCATCTACAATCTAAATTAGCATCTACTCATCTACAAAACTAAAAAACAGTCAAAAGAAAAAAATGCCCTGCTGCTTGAGAGGGAGTCCAGTCTTGCATTACACTGAAAGTGGAAGTGGCGGGAGGGAGTGGTGGTGGGTTGGCAGCAGGTCCAATCTCTGGCTTGCTTGCTGCTGGAGTAGGAAGTGGCGAGGATGTTGTGCTGCTGCAGGAAGTGGTGGCAGCGGCGAGATGCTCCAGTCGTCGTCCGTCTGCAGGAAGTGGCAGCGTCGATGTAGCGCTCCTGGAGGGACGGTGGTGTTGATCTCTGCCGCTGCTTCTGAGTCGAGGAAGGGGTCGCGGTGCTCTACTGCTGCTGGAGGACGGGCGGGAGTGTTGGCGGCGGCGAGATGCTCCGGCCGTCGGGCGTCTTGCTCCTGGATAAGCTCTATGGAAAGATAGCGAGGGCGCAGGTGACTGGGTTGTTGAGGAAGAGGAGGAGAAGATCCAGAGGACGGGCAGCTCCGGTGGTGCTAGCTCCAGCCACCGGAGGCAAGCAGGGTGGCGGCGGCAGTGTGGATCGGAAATATGGAGGCGGTAGTGTGGATGGGGAACATTGCTGCTGCGGTGTGGACTGGTCGACTAGATCCCAAACCCTATCGAGCGGCAATATTTGGTGCTTTGCGGGGGAAGGGAGGCCCATTTTGAGTTTTCTGTACACTGGGGCCCATACTGATTAATCAGAAAATTCGCGATAGATCGTTTGTCAGACCGATAAATCGGCCCAGCACTACAGGAATCTGGTACTTTGCCGTCTACCATACCGGACGGCAAAGGCAAGGTTGGCGGACGGCAAAGGACTTTGCCGTCTGCTGCGGACGGCAAAGGGCTCCGGCAAAGAAAGGATCGGCAAAGGCCTTCTTTGCCTCTGTTTTTGCAGCGGACGGCAAAGAGGCCTTTGCCATCAGTGGCAGACGGCAAAGGGCATGGCTCTTTGCCATCTGTTGGCAGATGGCAAAGAGACCAAATAGGCATTAATTCTGTTTCTTCTTATATCAATTCATTTTCACAGAAAATCAAACACACACACACACACACACACACACACACACACACACATATATATGACCAATATAGCATATCCAACACATATTACCAATACTCATGAACACATATATATCCAACACATGTTATCAATATATAGTCATGAACACACATATATATCCAACACATATCCATGAACACATATCCAACAAATATTACAAGCAATGATCTCAAACTAAATATCTATTTTCCTAAAAACTATCTTATTACTAAGATCTTCTCTGGATCTTCTTCTTTTCTTCCAACCTGCATAACAAAAACACTAGGAAAGAGAGAATGGGTTAGGAGTAGAAATGTAGCATTTTACTTGGTGAAATGCAATGCTGTAGGAACCAGTACTTGAGATCAAGATAATCTTAGTTAAGATCATGATTTTCAAAGTGAGAACCAGCCAAGGACCCAATCAAGAAGCCACCACAATTAGCAGTTAGTTAAATGCCAACACAAAGACCACTATCAGTACTAGCTAAAGGAATTAAGCCAACTAAAAACTAGTGATTAAAGCCAAAGATTAGACTTCATCACCACAATCAGTTTTGTCCAGTGACAATAGGTACATGTCACTGTGCAACGCCAAAAACAAAGCTCCAGGAGGAGATATACATCACAACCAACAACTGCACCAAGTCCCAACACATCCAAACCACCAAAGAGCTTAGAAGAGGTAACCATTAAGGAGAGCTACAGAAGACCTCAAGGTATACTTGAGGGATTATGTGCTCAGACAGCCTGGAAGTGCCAATGCTAGTTCATCGCAGCACATGGATAGCCACATGTAAATTAAGCCTAAGAGAGGGGGGCTCAGACCAGCATCACTGCCCAAATCAGATGTACACTACTAGGAAAAGGCCTACTAATGGCGCACTGGTTTTGCCTACTAATGGCGCATTACCAGTGCACCATTAGTAGCACGCCACTAGTATTTCTTACTTATGGCGCACCACTGGTGTGCCATTAGTATCTGGTATACTAATGGTGCACCAAGCAGTGCGCCATTAGTATGTAACACCATGCGCCATTAGTGTGCCTCCCGGGGGGCCATACGTAAGCATGTGCTTTGTCATACTAATGGCGCATTCTGTGTTGATGCGCCATTAGTATCCTTTGACAGACTAATGGCGCACCTGGTGGTGATGCGCCATTAGTATGAATATTTGTTTTTTTTCTTTTCTGATTTTTTGTAGCGACCCGACCTCGGGTCAAGCCTGCAATATTCTTGTGCCATCCACAGATCGGTATCTTTGGCACACACAGTACATCAATGTATATATCAAAGTGCAATCACATGCATAAATAACGTAAAACTGATATATACCTCATAATACTCAGCGGAAACAATCAAACGGGTGTGGAGTCCCATCAACGCCATCGGCGAGGTTGAGTGTAGACCGTAACCTGCACTGTAATCTTACTCGTCGGAAGAAAATATCTGCAACATGATACGTTGCAGCCGTGTAGGTCAAGACATTGAATGTACCGGCAAGATCACAATAAGAGAAAACAGATGATAAACTATACTATATGCAGTATGGCTTTATGGCTCAGATTCGAGTTTTGTTTGCGTAAAAGCTGATTTTATTTTCCCTACATCAAAGGAATAAATGAAGTCTGTACTATGGAGTTTTCTATCATGACATGGTTCCGCCAACCGATGTCTCATATCCCAAAATTCATCATATGTTGCCCACAATTAAGTTATCAATCCGGTGTTGAGAGTTCCAGATAGATCCAAGTCCAGATGCTCAAATTGCCCGTAACCGGGGACACGGCTAATCGATGAGGTTTTAACCCTCTGCAGAGGTTTGTACACTTTACCCGCAAGATTCGATCCCTCTCTTTACGTTCTCGCACTTCAGGGTGTTTGAGAACAAGATGACCGAAACATGGTCTTCCGAAGAGTTCCTCTGACCACTGTCCGGTACCCATCCAGTCCTACCGTAGTTCTACATCTGCTAGCACCGTCCCAGCCAGAGTCACCACTAAGGTCAACCAAGCCAGAGCCCATAATGACTTGCGGTTGCACAGGTAAGCTTCCGGTCATGAAGTATTCTTCCGTCTCTTTGAGTCTGGGTGAAGCTTTCCCAAGATGTCATGGCGCTTCTCCATGCATCCCGGCCAACCACTAGGTTCTCCTGTGGTGCCCGGCCAACCGCCCTTCACCCAGTAGTGTGTATTGAATTCTTGTCTCGAGTCTTGAAGTCTTGAGGTCTTGAAGGTGCAGTCCTTGCAGATTCCATCATGGAGTTGTCGTCATTGACATAGAGTCCTCCTTCTTCACACCACTCTCGTGCACTCATACCAAACCCCGTCTACTATAGCGTAGCATTAAAATAAAATATCGTCCGGGCTTGGTAACAGGGTGATGGGTTCCTACCTCATGCATACTACTCAACTACAAGAATTTCAATATCACTCTTGAGGGGTGGTTGCAAGGATGCCACTAAATGCAATAAAACATAGGTAAGAAAGGCATGGTCAAAGTGAACTTGCACGGTTGACGATCTTCAAAAACTAGGGTTTCAGAGTAGCAATCTTAGCACTCAGGAAAATTCTACCGAGACAAACAAATAATCACAATAAGCACATAGCATAGGACCACATAACACAATAGCATAGCAATAGCAACATAACACATCAAAATCAAATGAATCAAAACCAAATCCAAAGGAAAACTCAAAGAAAACCAATTCAAAGTTTTCCTACTTCAAACAACAACTAAAATAGTTTTATATAACAAAAATTTCTTAACATAACCTAATCATGGTTTTATGTTAACTTAACGGAAAAGGTTTCACTAAGCAACTAGGAGCAAAAAGAAATTAATTAAAAGCTATTATAAAACTCCTAATAGGCCTAATTCAATTTCTATTAAGAAAATAAATTAAAACTTTTATTAATTATAAATAAAAGTTCATCTATTAGAATGACAGAAACTATCCTAGAATAATCAATCACTAGTTAAAAATAAATTAATTTACTAATTAATTTAATAGGAAAACAGGAGCTAGCTAATTAATTAGGATTAATAGTATTCTGCTTAAAACTAATTATTTATTAATCCTAAAATACCCAAGTTAATTTCTAGGGTTTGGCAATGACAAAATAAAGTTGGGACAAAAAGAATCATGCAAAAATAATTTTTCTAACTCAAGTTATAGCAGATTTACTATTCTGACTAAAACTAAATTAAAGCATTTTTAATTACTTTTAACATAGCTAAATATATATTCTACAGAAACTACATAAAATTTGCAATCCAACAAAAAAACTAATCACCTAAAAATATTAAACAGAATAAAAGATATCAATTTTTGAAAACAGAAACTATTCTGCTAAAACAGAAAATCAAAATAAAAGAAAAAGGCCTAATGGGCCTATACTGTGCCCTGTGCGTCAAATAGCCTAAATGGGCTGCAGGTTAAAACTAAACGAACCGGCCTAAAAAAATAAACCTAAACTAAAACTAAACCGATCGTAACCGGCCGGTTTTATAAATAAAACCTAACCCTTCGGGGGCTTCTAATCTAGGCCGATCTAAGATCGGACGGGGTGCTCGGTGACTTACCGGACTCCGGCTGACGGCGGCGGCGGCGAGAATCTTGTCAGGCGTCCGGCGTCGAGCTCCAGCGACTCGTCGAGAGATGCTTGAGGAGCACGGGGTGGTTCGGTGGGGTCTGGGTGGGTCGGGGAACTAGGGCGTCGTGGCGACTTTGGCGTGATGGCGAGCTCGGTGCTCAGCGAGCTCGGGAGAGAGAGGGAGAGGGGTCCGCGAGGCTAGGGGAATGGGTGCGGAGGGCTCGGCTTTATAGCCTGGGCCTCGGGTCGCCCGGAAGGATCGGGCGATCGGGGATCCGGATCCTTCGGGATCCGGTCGATCTCCCATGAGGTCGTGGCGTGGCGTGGGGGAAGAAGAGGGCGGGGCCCACGGGTCAGCGAGAGAGAGAGGGTGAGGAGGGAGGCGGTCGGCCAGGCGTAAGCGCCTGAGGCGAGGGGTGAGGGAGCTGGGCGGCTGGCTCGGCTCAGTGGGCCGTGGGCTGGGCCAGGCTGGAGGGGGCGGCTGGCTGGCTGGGCTGGGTGCTGGGTGGCGCCAGGGGTTTCTTTATTTTTTTAAATAAAACTAAAACAAAAATAAAACCCAATCTATAAATAAATTATATAGGGTATATATATACCAAAATTATCAGGGGAATATTCCCTTTCATTTGAACATTTTTCCAAAGGCAAAAGCCAAATTTCATAAAAATCTATTTTTTTCATATTCAAATAAATTTCAGGTTTGAATCCAAATCTTTTGGCATTGTTTCCTCTGATATTTTTGGAGTGTCATGTTTGCTCCTCTCATACTTTTGATCAAGTATTTATCAGGCAATGTTTCCCACATGCCAAAGTTTGAAATTCAAATTCAAAACTCAAAATTTGAAAGAGGGTTCCAAAGCACCTTCAAATGATTTTCAACTTGATTCATTATAACTTCCAACTCCTATTTCATATAATTGAAGAAGTCATTTTATCTTCCCTCATGAAAATCATTGAGTTGCATAAAGCTTTGAATTTGAAAACTTCCCAAATGAAATTCAATTCTTTTTCCAAAACCCTATTCATTTCAAAATGGAAGAAGTCATGTCATCTTCACTCTAGGTTTTGGTGTTGCAATGAACTTGAGTTCAATTGGGATCCAAAAATGCAAAATGGAAAGTTTGGGAAAGTCATTTCATTCCCTCTCATTCAACTTTCAAAAGTTTCAATTTCCACTCAATTCCATTCAATCAATCACCAAACAATCAGACAACAACCATAGTTATTTATTTAATATAACATTCCAAAATTTAGAATTTTGGGATGTTACAAACCTACCACACTTAAAATGAATCTCGTCCTCGAGATTCAAGAGGTTAACAAGAAAAGGTTAGGGTTGGGGTCTTCTAGCAAAAGTTTTGGTCAGAAAGGTCAGGGGTGCTACCACACTTAAAAACAAGGTCATGGTTCCAATAAACTCAGATATTTCCTCTAGAGGGCTGACAATGTATGTCTCTTCACATATTTTACAATAGCTCCTTCATTAAAGCTCTTCTGCCAGAAGTATAGGGTGTTCCTCAAAATCTTGGGTCGGTGTGTCAAACTTGAAGTTCGTCCGAGACTGGATCTTCTTAGCTGATGGGTCTGTGTCCATTCTAAACAACTATCGAAACACTCATGGTGGTCTACAATTTATGGTTTTCTCCTGCAGAAACGGTTCTGGGTTGAACTTCACCGTATAACCTACGTTTGGCAACGGTTGCCTGTAATGGGGTTCCATCGTCCTACCATTTTATGGTTTTATGGCTTATCGCATCGACACTCTTCTAAGGTTTTCGAGGCTCTCTGATTTTCCATCAACATATGATAGTTCATGATAGAAGTCTTCGTATGGGGCCAATCCATCCCGCATTTGAATCATTACCACATACGTAAATATCGAATCACGTATTCTAACAATTGGGCATACTCACAAGCATTGCAGAAATTTCTCTTGTTCTCGAACTGGGTTCGAGTAATTCCATGGTTTCTGCAAGCCAAACAAAACATCTATCGTTACTTCACCACTCTCAGGTTTTTGCGTAACCTTCTGGGTGTGTCCTATTTCTCCGCAAATCTTGCAGGCACAAGGTTTATTTCTTGGTGTATCATTGTGCTTCCGGATAAGACGTGATCTCATCAGGGTCTTCTTGAATTCCTCCCAAGTTCTTGCTCCTTTAAATCCTTGTATGGATTGATCCATTCTCCACCAGGTTGCAGCACTTTCTGTAAAGTACTGAAGAGCATATTGAACCTCATACTTCCTTGGAATCAATTTTTTTTTCTAAATTGATCCTCCATGTTTTGAATCCATAGCTCTGCCTCCAACTGAGTCATCGGTCCAGAGAATAGCAGACCGTCTTCCTTTATCATCTATTGGGTCCAAGGGTTTTGGGATGAGATAGGAGAGAGGTGGGGAGGGATATACACACAATACAAACAATAGTTTTTTTGAAGAAACAAGTTTTACTTTGTGGCTGTCAGAAAACATCAAACAAATGACAGCTCACACATCGTCGCATCTAACGTAAGTGTGTAACAGGGGTTTGGTCTTCTAAAGGTCAAATATTTCTTTAGGAACTTCAAATCTTCAGAGTCTTCAACTGTTGTAGCTTCTAATACATGGTGAAATCCTCTTTACCGGAAGAGGTCATCAGTCCTCCGATATCTTTCTTGGAGTGGCTTCAGTTGATCCTTCATGTGGTCAAAAGGGAAAAGGGTATATCCTAACTATTTTGAGGTGAGAGTGTCTATTCGATAAAATCAGAAAAGATGAGAAGTAAGAGTCTTTTTGTAAATAAAGTTATTGAGATATCCTGTTCTAGGGCTTTCCGATTTCTAGGGTCACGTCCTACAGTCAACATGTGCTCTGATACCATATCTCAGAGCGACCCGACCTCGTGACGGTCAAGCCTACGTATTCTTGTGCCATCCTCGGATCAAGATATCTTGGCACACACAGACATCAATGTATATATCAAAGTGCAATCACATGCATAAATAACGTAAAACTGATATATACCTCATAATACTCAGCGGAAACAATCAAACGGGTGTGGAGTCCCATCAACGCCATCGGCAGGTTGAGTGTAGACCGTAACCCTGTACCGTAATCTTACTCGTCGGAAGAAAATATCTGCAACATGATACGTTGCAGCCGTGTAGGTCAGTACATTGAATGTACCGCAAGATCACAATAAGAGAAACAGATGATAAACTATACTATATGCAAGATGGCTTTATGGCTCAGTATTCGAGTTTTGTTTATGTAAAAGCTGATTTTATTTTCACTACATCAAAGGAATAAATGAAGTCTGTACTATGGAGTTTTCTATCATGACATGGTTCCGCCAACCGATGTCTCATATCCCAAAATTCATCATATGTTGCCCACAATTAAGTTATCAATCCGGTGTTGAGAGTTCCGAGATAGATCCAAGTCCAGATGCTCAAATTGCCCGTGAATCGGGACACGGCTAATCGATTAGGTTTTAACCCTCTGCAGAGGTTTGTACACTTTACCCGCAAGATTCGATCCCTCTTTTACGTTCTCGCACTTCAGAGTGTTTGAGAACAAGATGACCAAACATGGTCTTCCAAAGAGTTCCTCGACCACCGTCCGCACCCATCCAGTCCTACCGTAGTTCTACATCTGCTAGCACCGTCCCCAGCCAGAGTCACCACTAAGGTCAACCAAGCCAGAGCCCATAATGACTTGCGGTTGCACGTAAGCTTCCGGTCATGAAGTATTCTTCCGTCTCTTTGAGTCCGGGTGAAGCTTTCGCAAGATGTCATGGCGCTTCTCCATGCATCCCGGCCAACCACTAGGTTCTCCAGGTGCCCACAACCGTCCCTTCACCCAAGAGTGTGTATTGAATTCTTGTCTCGAGTCTTGAAGTCTTGAGGTCTTGAAGGTGCAGTCCTTGCAGATTCCATCATGGAGTTGTCGCCATTGACATAGAGTCCTCCTTCTTCACACCACTCTCGTGCACTCATACCAAACCGCGACTACTATAGCGTAGCATTAAAATAAAATATCGTCCCGGGCTTGGTAACAGGGTGATGGGTTCCTACCTCATGCATACTACTCAACTACAAGAATTTCAATATCACTACTGAGGGGTGGTTGCAAGGATGCCACTAAATGCAATAAAACATAGGTAAGAAAGGCATGGTCAAAGTGAACTTGCCTGGTTGACGATCTTCAAAAACTAGGGTTTCGTAGTAGCAATCTTCGCACTCCGGAAAATTCTACCGAGACAAACAAATAATCACAATAAGCACATAGCATAGGACCACATAACACAATAGCATAGCAATAGCAACATAACACATCAAAATCAAATGAATCAAAACCAAATCCAAAGGAAAACTCAAAGAAAACCAATTCAAAGTTTTCCTACTTCAAACAACAACTAAAATAGTTTTATATAACAAAAATTTCTTAACATAACCTAATCATGGTTTTATGTTAACTTAACGGAAAAGGTTTCACTAAGCAACTAGGAGCAAAAGAAATTAATTAAAAAGCTATTATAAAACTCCTAATAGGCCTAATTCAATTTCTATTAAGAAAATAAATTAAAACTTTTATTAATTATAAATAAAATTTCATCTATTAGAATGACAGAATCTATCCTAGAATAATCAATCTCTAGTTAAAAATTAATTAATTTACTAATTAATTTAATAGGTAAACAGGAGCTAGCTAATTAATTAGGATTAATAGTATTCTGCTTAAAACTAATTATTTATTAATCCTAAAATACCCAAGTTAATTTCTAGGGTTTGGCAATGACAAAATAAAGTTGGGACAAAAAGAATCATGCAAAAATAATTTTTCTAACTCAAGTTATAGCAGATTTACTATTCTGACTAAAACTAAATTAAAGCATTTTTAATTACTTTTAACATAGCTAAATATATATTCTACAGAAACTACATAAAATTTGCAATCCAACAAAAAAAGAATCACCTAAAAATATTAAACAGAATAAAAGATATCAATTTTTGAAAATGAAACTATTCTGCTAAAACAGAAAATCAAAATAAAAGAAAAAGGCCTAATGGGCCTATACTGCTCTGTAAGGCCAAATAGCCTAAATGGGCTGCAGGTTAAAACTAAACGAACCGCCTAAAAAAATAAACCTAAACTAAAACTAAACCGATCGAACCGCCGGTTTTATAAATAAAACCTAACCCTTGGGGTTTCTAATCTAGGCCGTCGATCTAAGATCGGACGGGTGCTTTCGGTGACTTACCGGACTCACGGGCGGCGGCGGCGGCGGGAGTCTTGTCAGGCGTCGGGCGTCGGCGAGCTCAGCGACTTCGTCGGGGAGATGCGGGGGAGCACGGGGGGTGGTTCGGTGGGGTCTGGGTGGGTCGGGGGGAACTAGGGCGTCGTCGGCGGCGACTTTGGCGGCGGTGGCGAGCTCGGTGCTCCGGCGAGCTCGGGAGAGAGAGGGAGAGGGGGTCCGGCGAGGCTAGGGGGGGAATGGGGTGCGGAGGGGCTCGGCTTTATAGCCTGGGCCTCGGGGTCGCTCCGGAAGGGGATCGGGGCGATCGGGGGATCCCGGATCCTTCGGGATCCGGTCGATCTCCGGCGAGGTCGATGGCGTGGGCGAGGGGGGAAGAAGAGGGGCGGGGCCCACGGGTCAGCGAGAGAGAGAGGTGAGGAGGAGCGGCCGATCGGCGCCAGGCGCCTTTCGCGAGGGGCGAGGGGTGAGGGAGCCGGGCTGGCTCGGCTCGGCTGGCTGCCTCGGTGGGCCGGGCTGGCCGGGCCAGTGCGGGGTCAAGTGAGGGGGGGGGCGCACTGGCTGGCCTGGGTGGTTCGGCCTGGGGTTCTTTATTTTTTAAATAAAACTAAAACAAAAATAAAACCCAATCTATAAATAATTTATATAGGTATATATATACCAAAATTATCAGGAATATTCCCTTTCATTTGAACATTTTTCCAAAGGCAAAAGCCAAATTTCATAAAAATCTATTTTTTCAAATTCAAATAAATTTCAGGTTTGAATCCAAATCTTTTGGCATTGTTTCCTCTGATATTTTTGGAGTGTCATGTTTGCTCCTCTCATACTTTTGATCAAGTATTTATCAGGCAATGTTTCCCACATGCCAAAGTTTGAAATTCAAATTCAAAACTCAAAATTTGAAAGAGGGTTCCAAAGCACCTTCAAATGATTTTCAACTTGATTCATTATAACTTCCAACTCCTATTTCATATAATTGAAGAAGTCATTTTATCTTCCCTCATGAAAATCATTGAGTTGCATAAAGCTTTGAATTTGAAAACTTCCCAAATGAAATTCAATTCTTTTTCCAAAACCCTATTCATTTCAAAATGGAAGAAGTCATGTCATCTTCACTCTAGGTTTTGGTGTTGCAATGAACTTGAGTTCAATTGGGATCCAAAAATGCAAAATGGAAAGTTTGGGAAAGTCATTTCATTCCCTCTCATTCAACTTTCAAAAGTTTCAATTTCCACTCAATTCCATTCAATCAATCAGTCAAACAATCAGACAACAACCATAGTTATTTATTTAATATAACATTCCAAAATTTAGAATTTTGGGATGTTACATTTTTGCACAGGTTACAAAATATATTATTGCACAGAATATAGACAGCAGCACAGAGCATCATCAGATTCATCGAATACAATAGAAGATTAGTCTCTGAATACAATTCATCATATTAGTCTCCGAATTCAAACGACCGAACAAAGATAAAACATTACAAGTCTCAAGACCGCGAGTATCGAGTTTGTCTTCACATTACAAGTCGATATCGATCATCTAAACTACCATCACATAGAAGAGAGTCAGTGGTCATCACGATGAGCATCATCGCGATCAAACTGGTCTTCATCCGGTTCCTCCAACGCTCCCTCCTCTCTCCCGCTAGATAGCGGGCGATCTAGATTCGGCCTCCGCCTAGTGGTGTACCCTTTGTAACTGTTACCGCTGAAACGGTGAACCTGTCTCCGACACTCCTCCCAGTCGTCGTAGACTCCGGGAACCTTACCCTTGTACACGACATACGATGGCATCTCTATGCACAAGCCAAACAACAGACAGTACATAAGCAATATGTAAGTATGCAACAAAAGGATCGGAAGAGAACAACAAGACATTAATAGCACGATTCATGGTCCTACTAATAAATAACATCGATTACATCTAAGTTGAACGACTGTCCAGACCAAAGAGACATACGAATTCATTAAAGTATAATTACAACATGAGCCAATCAATGTTTCAGAACTACACATCACTACTTTCGACTCGACTCATCGGACAGGAGCATGGATGAAGCCGCCGTCTGTCGTGATGGTCATGAAATCGCGGTTGTTGTCACCCTGCATTTGTAGAGTTTCATCTATCTCATTGTTGGACGGTTGATATCTGAGGAAGAACTGCCCCGAGGTATGAAGGACATCTTGATGTATGATGTCCGCAAACTCCTACTGGATGCGAAAGAATTCTTGTGTAAGGCCCGCGTCCTGGACTGCCGACAAGCACGCGGCCCAATCTTTGAGATTATCTGGTAGCAGAAGTTGATGATGGTCCCTTACGATCGCCCGCATGTGATGGAGGGCGTAGTAGGCATCCTTCTGACCGCCAGGCGGCTGCTTGACGCGCGTAACTTCAGACAGTGAGAACATGTGCTTGCCGTACTTACGAACTGCCTTGGTGAAGGTGCCTCCAGATTTGGCGTAGCCGGGGAGAACATCATCAAGAACTTTCTTGACATCTGTGTTGTCTATCTTGGAGTTACGGTTCGGGTCGAAATACGTGGCCATGGAATATTTCGGGCTTAAGAGGATGAGTGTGCAATGTGTGTCACTGCACAGAACACGGAATCTTAGAAAAAAAAGAACGATCGAAATCTAAGAAATCATATGTTACAGGGCGGTTAAGGGATGACTTACTCGGGAAAGTAAGCCACAAGGAAGTTATCCTTATCTGGGTTTGCCAGAATGACGCCTTCGAGGTGTGAAATCGCAACTTGGCGGTCCCCAGCGCTACTCAAGTGCTTGGCACGCATGTAGAAGGGGTCGACTATCACGATGTCCGGGGTCTTGTCTCTAATGATCCACATCTCCATACTCAGCGAAAACAGCCGAACGAAGGTGTAGTGCAGCGGATGAAGGTTAAACATAGCAAAGATGTCATCAAACCACAGGACGATCGTACCCCCGATGTCGCCATCCACAAAGCCCTTGCCCTATGGCACCTTGGCCACGAAAACCGGGTATGCCACATTCTTCTCTCTGAAATGCCGCTTCTCCAAAGAAAGAACACTGTCGTGCAGACTCCGCATAGCATCGGTTGCAACATTCAGCATATTTTGTAGCATCGCCCTACCCGCCACATGCACCCTCCTCGAGATATCCTTAGGTGAAGGTGGCCCGCCTGAGCACGGGTCGAACGCGGTGCCGGCTGGCTCGCACCGGCGCCCTTTTTATTCTTTCGTTTCCGTCCCTTCTTCTTTATCTCCTGTAATGGGACCGAGTTCTGCTCACAGACCGCCTTCTTGAGCGTGTTGGGGCTGATAATATTTCGCACCTCAGCTATCTGAGGCTCGGTGAAGGCGGGAGCTGGAGGCGTGTCCTGAGAATTGAATGCGAGACGACGCCTGTTGCAATTGGATTTCTCCGCCGTACCAGCTAGATCGCGATCGTCTTGGTTGGGTTCTTGAGAAAGAGGCCCGCAGAACTCGTCAACATCCATGTTCGCAAAGTACTTATCAACTTTGGTAAATGTACCGTCGTCGTTGTCGTCGCCGTCCGGATCCTGTGCCATAGGGCTGTCCGGATCCTGTGCCATAGGGCTGTCCGGATCCTGTGACATAGGGATGTCCGGCAGGTCCGGTAGCGTTGCGGCGTTCTTGCCATGGCTTGGTGTCGGCACGACTGGCGGTCTTGTCTGTGGGGTAGTGTCCCCCGCCCCCAAACGAATCTGGCTCTTCGGCCAAAGCAGGGGCCAGCCTACGCAGGGGCTGAGGGTCATCTCATCTTCTTCGTTGGCCCCAGCGGGTCGAATCGGAGGTAACAGCTCGTCGCAGCCTGGCAGCACCCGAACCACTTCAACCCTATACACTATGGGTGGCATCGGATTACCGTGGAACATGAGGTTTCCCGGTTGAACAATTCTGCCCTTGGCGACATCGACCAACTCGGCGCCCACGAAGTGCAGAAGAGTGCAAGGAACGTCGGCGGTGCCCTGCGAAAACATGTACAGGGTGTCAGGGATGACCAGTCAAAGGCAAGGAGATGAAGTCATCGGCCGAGAGGCTTAGTTACCGTGATGCCGTCGAGCTCGGCTAATGTCGAGGCACCGCCAACGGCGGGCATGCAACTGACGGAGGGGGCGCTTGCTGGCGAGGTGCCGCCGGGCGTACACCCGGTGCATTAAGCTCCAATGCCGTGCCGGCGCTGGAGACACGAGTACCGCCCGCCGAAACACCAATGGCGCCACGGAGACACCAATGGCGCTACCGCGCTGTCGCGAAGTTGCTGGCCGTGGAAGCCGGGAACCGGGAGGCCTCGCTGGCCGCCGCAATCCACATCGTCGACCCATGAATCAACGTAGGCACCATGGCGTTGAGCTTCTCCCGATTGTTGTTCCACTTGCTCTTGGACAAGCTCCGGAATCCGCGCCACTTGTGCCTTGAGTTCTTCAACCTCGCGCGTCTGACTTTCCGAGCTGGCCTTTTTCTCCTTTCGCACACCAGCGGTATAGTATGACCCCCATTTTGTGGACAAGCCTTTGCCGGCCACACGACTAGCTAACGCCGGCCATCGAGCTTATCCTTGTTTTTCATTACGTTCAACGCCCTATTTAAAGGGGTGTCGAAAGGGGAGCTCTGAGACGACCCCGCGCTACTGCTTTCAGTGTCCTGCGAAAGGAACGTGAACCATTTAGAAATATTGGGGATTAATTAGAGTGCAACCATATGGAGCTAATTACGCGGGGGTGTATTCCTTACCAGAACAAGCTCAAGCGCCCTGGTCTTCGGATCCGTGGTAAGCTCCTTTGTTATCGGGTCCTCCTTGTACCGGCCCCTGACAAAGTTCCTGGTCTGCTTGTCACCGCTGTATTTCTCGGCGGGCGGTAGGCCTTGCTCGGCACGCTCCGCGTCCTCCTTGTCCCGTATAGGCTCCGCCACTCTGTAACCACCGGGACCGATTTTGTGTTCCCCTAAGTTCAACTCCCGCATTTCTTTCCCACACTGACTTGATTCGGAGGTTGCGCTGCTCTCGCACTTGATCTTGAACTCCTTGTACTCATCTTCGCTCATCAAAGGATATTTCGCCTTGATCTTCTCATAACTATCACCTTTATCAATCATTCTCTTCACCGCGCTTCTCCAAGTAGACAGGTCGTGCTCATCCTCGTGTGGGCGACATCGCTCACTTTATTCCCCGAGAGGCGTGTGTTTTCAAATTCGGCGGGAACTTGTATCGTTCAGGCAGCTTCGTGAAGAGGAGGTTGCGCAAATTCCCGTGGTCCTTATGCCTAAGGTTATCGGTGTTGATCGAGACGGTGCTCCGGAGAATGCACCCGAGCTGAAGCGAGTACCCCTTGACTATATATTTGGGCTCCGTTGGATGCCCGTCGGAGTCCACTTGAGTGAATTCCTCCTTGAGGGTGCGGAGCGCTTCGGGCGCCGGTCCATCCTTTTCTTCTCCGGTTGGCTGCCATCTGTGTGTGCGCCGCCATCATCAGTGGTGGCATCCTCGGCGGCACCATTAGTGGTGTCATCCCCGACGCCACTAGGGGTCGTGTAGTTAGGATCGGTGTCTTCCGCGGCGTCCTCATAGCGGTGAGGTTGTTCCTCCATCTCCTGGGACAGCTCCCAGAATTGCTTGCCGCCCGAACCACCGGCCTCATCGTTGTGGGCCATTTTTCGCTCTAAATAGGAAAAGAGTTTGGTCAAAAAGTTGGTTATTGTCAAGGAACAAGATCATGGTCTCATCATTTAGGGTTTGTCGACGCTGAGGCACCCTAAAAGCCTAAGCTTTCATCATTTAGGGTTTGTCGACGCCGAGGCACCCTAAAAGCCTAAGCGTACATCATTTAGGTTCTCATCGACATCGAGGCATCCGGGGCAGCCAAGTTAGGTTTTCATCATTTAGGGTTTATCGATGCCGAGGCACCCTAGGTTGGGCCTAATCACTTGGCACTAATCACTTGGTTCTATTGCCACCTATGTTGGGTTTATCATCTAGGGTTTATCGATGCTAAGGAGAATTCTAAGTTGGGCCTAATCACTTGGCTCTATTGCCACCTATGGTTTAATGCAGCAAGAATAAAGGGCAGTTGATCCTACTTAATTAAGTACTAAGATACCCGGCCCATGCATTAGTCGCAGTACCCCATATGTCCTATTTTTAGCAAAGTCATGCTAAAATTCACGGAAAATTTCAGCATGACCTTTGCTGAAAATAGGACATATGGAGTACCAATTTGCCGGAACGGAAGTTAATCAACATTCCGCAAACTCAAGGGCCTCTCGGGTACTTGCAAATTCATCACGACACGATGGTCGGAGACAAAACCCAAGAACTAGCACCACGGTGTGCCTCTACTTTCATATGGATGAAAAGGCCACAGACCATATGGTCCTCTGCTTTCATATGGACAAAAAATCAGCTCAACTTATGTGAGCTTCCATTCCAGATCTAATATCAGCAAGTTGTTCACTTGTAGCTCAACTTATGTGAGCTGCCTTCAAGAAAAGAAATCTGCAGTGGCACATCTGCTCTCTGAATACATTGGCAAGAAACAAAACAACACCTAGTACCATCCATCTGCTATGGCCGTATCATGCAGTTTAACTAAGCACTAACAGGTAATTACATAACAGAAAACTTGGCGCGTACGTGTCACTTAGCTTGGGCAAGCAACATACCTCGTCCTCTTGCTTAGTCCATACAAGCTGTATGCTGAGCCTCAACTCACCACCTGCACATTTTACAGCACCCATGAAATGAAAAACTAAACATAATTGTCAACCAACAAAACCAAAACACAAACATGACTTCAAATTTTCACAATTAGAAAGAAAAACAGGGTTTTCAACTACAATATTCAGTTTCATGGCATCAGTTGAACAGTTGAAAAAGAACAAGCTTCATTTAAATATCTTGCTGCTAACAAACATAACTAATGTCAGTACTCAAAAAATAGAGTGACCACACAGGAACAAACAAACTATTAACTTTTTATTTCTTCAGAATTGGACCAGACAGAGAACAACTCCTTGGAAGCAAACTGAAACCATGCTGAAACTATACTGAAACCATGATGAAACTTTACTGAAACTACTCCTTGCAATCAAACTGAAACTACTCCTTGGAAGCAAATTGTCTTGGAAGGAGTATTGTGTGCACAAATCTACTCCAACTAGTTGCTTTCACTTAGAGATTGTTAGCACAAACAGCATGAGTCATTCTTCAGACCGTTACAAATAGAAACAATGGCAACCAAGGTTAAAAACCAACAATCCTATATATTATTCTGAAACTTGATATATTGAAATCACTTAGCACTCTCTTTATGTGTTCATTCAACACTTAAAATTGAGGAAAATAATACCAACTAGGATCGGTATGACCTTCGTTTTTCATTTTCTGTATGATCAATTAAATCTTCTGCAAGCTTATATGAAAAGGTTCAGCAACTTGAAACGTAACTCTTGCTTGGTGTTCCAAATCATTTCATTTATATTTTAAATAACAGTAGGAATTATTTCATAATAGAATTTACCCGATGGGGCGACGGGTGCATGCGATGAGGGGGAAGGGGTGGGGGTGGAGGAGGCTCACCACTATTGCAAACCAAACAAGTAAGTAGAGCACATGTATATACCTGAATCACTGTCTTGGAGCCAACAAACGCCTCAATTTTTCTCCAACTGTGATCGAACCTGTTACGCAGAAACACAAACAGAGAGATACATGTAACTAACGAGACAGATGCATAAGGTAACAAGAACTCCACAGCTCAATTAAGCATATGCTTATTCTTTCACTCTCCTGCATAAAGTTATTGTTACTACACAGGAGGGATTATATGCTTGTTTACCACTACTAATACCATTTTTAATATAATCTTCATTCTCCTGCTTTTTCTTTTCTTACAAGTGTTCATGCCAAAATATTGCAACCACAGAAGTTCAAGATCGAGTCAAAATTGACCTACACGATTGTTTACCACTACTAAGACATGGATCTAATAGCTATCTCCCCTTGTTCCTCATGCCTTAGTTGAATTCAAAGAAGAGAGAGCTCAGATCCTAGAACAGGGATCTCTCGGAAGATATGTGTTAACCAATTTCGCCAGTATAACCAACACAAAGCTCCTGCTCTCTCAAATTGCAGATAAAACAACTTAATCTACAATTTGCTAACATGTTTAAACCAAAACATTTGCTCATGAAAAATATTCAACCTACAATTTGTAAATATTTGCCCTTAGAGGCATTATCACAAACACCTATCAAGCACAATCCTTTAACATGTAAACTTCAGCATGCTCTGGAAAAATCACGCAGCAAGCAAGAAATAACTATCATTATATTCCCACAGTATCGAAGCTACATCAAGTACTCATCCACTAAAAAAATCAGGAAAAAAATTGAACAGAGGATGCAAGAGGAAGGAGGGAGGGGTATGAGGGAAGAGGGAGGAAGGACGAAGGAGTGGTGGCTACCTGCCTACGGACTGGTCGCCGGGCGAGTTCGGGCGGCAGCAGCTAGGGCAGGAGCGCCTGCTCCAGGAGGGGGGCCACCTGGTGGGAGCGGCTGCTTGATGGGGAGGCGCTGCTGGGGTCTCAGACCGGAGGCGGGCAGCGGAGGGTTCGGGCCGGGTTGGGCGCCAAGGCTGCAGCGGGCCGACAATGTGGCGGCGGCTAGGAACCCTAGCTGTCGCGCTCGAGAGGGAGGTTGACGCAGGCGGGGCCGCGGGGGGAGGGGCACGGCGAGGGCGCGGGCGCGGACGGAGGGGGGACGGTGAGGGAGGTGGTCGGGTGCGGCGGGGGAAGCGAGCACGGCCGGGGACGGCGAGCACGGGGGAAGTGGTGGGCGGTGGTGGTCAGGCGCGGGTGAGACGAGGCAGGGGAGGGATTAGAGAGAAATGTGAGAGATTGGGGATTTTAGTGTGGGGGGAGGCTTAGCAATGGCGCACCACCGAGGGGTGCGCCATAAGTAATTTAATCTAGCCCGACTTGTCAGGTTATATACCACCTAACCCTATCTACAACAGAACCCGCCCACTAGCCCGACTGGTCAGTACGCAGCACCACACCAGGAGGTCCTGGGTTCGATTCCCAGGCTCCCCAATATTTTTTTATGCATTTTAAATCCTGTTTGATATTTATTTGTGTTTAAATATGTTCAAACTTGTTTAAATCATAACAGTAATATTTTTTTAATATAAACAATAATGATTTTTAAAAAAATATGTTCAAATTTGTTACTTGAAAATATCATCGGCGGCGGCGGTGGAGCGGGGGAGGGTGCGGGGGGTGCCCGTTGGCGGCGGTGGAGCGGGAGAGGGTGCGGGGAGTCGGGTGCTCGTCGGCGGCGGTGGAGCGGGGAAGGGTTGCGGTGGGTCGTCGGCGGCGGTGGAGCTAGCGGGGGAGGGTGCGGGTGGGATCGAGATCGAGATGGAGGGGGAATCGAGATCGAGATGTAGGGGGATCGAGATCAAGTGTCCTCATGAATTCAAAAAGTGCCCTGAAATTTAAAAATATTCATGATATCAAAAAGTTCCCATGAAATACAATCGAGAAATGAAGACTACGATTTAAATACAATCGATCTTAGCTAGCTATCTGTTCACAATCTTCTTGCCCTTCTTTTTCGCAAATGGAGTTCTTCTGTGGAACGGACGTCCTTTAGGTAGGGTGGTCCTGCTTCTTCTTGTGGTGTGTGCTGCTACTTCATCGTCGTCGTCATGTTCGATCTTCGGGTCGCCGTACTTGTCGAAGTCTTGCTCATTGGCTACTCCATCCATTCCAATGATCTTCCTTTTGCCTCGCCTCACGACAACACGACTGGGCTTTGGCGGGTCGGTAATGAAGAAGCATTGGTCCACTTGGGAAGCCAGTACCCATGGCTCATTTTTCAAGGTGACGCTTATGCTCATGATCTTGGATTTGGCTTCGGGTATAACCATGGTGGTGAAATACCGGTCTTCTTTTAGGACGCTCTTGGCCCATCTGACACGGAACATCGGGACCTTCTCTCCGGCGTAGCTCAGCTCCCAGATCACCTCGATCCTTCCGTAGTATCTGTCCTTGTCGTTGCCAGTGTAGGATTCCATCGTTACCCCGGAGTTCTGATTACCATCACTCTTCAAGTCCTTGTTCTCGGTGTAGAATGTGTAGCCGTTTATATCGTACGCCTCATAGGTCATCAGGTTGTGGTCGGCGCCCTGTGACAAGGCGAATATGAGTTGTTCTTCCGCGGAAGAATCCTCATGTAAAGGGTACGACAGAAGCTTATGCTTGAACCAACGCGTGAAACATGAGTTGTGCTCTTTGATTATATCTCCGTCCATCCTCTATTGGCCTCGGTCATTGTACGTCTTCTCAATAAAGGTTTTGTGCTCTACCACCCAAGGATCGACCACGTCTATGTGTTGTAGCGCCGACTAGGTTTGCTCTTTCAAAGTCGGCGAAGTCGACCCTCGAAGTCGACATGCATTTCGCAGCGACCCTCACGGTGACCCCATCCAGCGAGCCTGCCGAGGTGCTGTTGACGGGCGGACCAACGGGTTCTCGATGCCTAGATAATTAAATGCAGTAGGAGATGCACTCTTCAGTCAGAAAGCCCCTGGCTATGCTTCCCTCTGGACGTGACATGTTGCGAACGTATCCTTTGATGACACCATTCATCCTTTCAAACGGCATCATGCTATGCAGGAACGTCGGCCCGAGTTGGATGATATCCTCCACGATATGGACCAGCAGATGCACCATAACGTCGAAGAATGTGGGCGGGAAGTACATCTCAAGCTCGCATAGTATCACCACGATCTCTTCCTGTAGCCTTCGAGTTGCCTCACGCCAATCGACTTCGAGAGATGACGTCGAAAAAAGTTGCATAGGCCAAATGGCGTTTCACGGACGTGCGCTGGCCCATGATCCTACGGATTGCAATCGGAAAGTATTCTGCGTCATCGGCACGTGATGTCGTGAGACTTCATCCCGCTGAACTTCTGCTTCACTGGGTCTAGGTATCTGCTTATCTTCCCCACAGAATCAGAAGGAAGTTTTACTCCAAGGAGGCAGGTGAATAACTGCTCGATCTCCTCCTGACTTAGAGTGAAGCACGCGGGAGGGTAGTCATTTCCGGTCTTCTTGGCCTTTTTGCCTTTGCGACGACTTTCTGTGTCCTGCTTCGCCTCATCATCATCATCATCATCATCATCATCATCATCATCATTAGCGTGAAGCTCCTGCCTGATGCCTATTGATTTCAAGTCTGCCCTTGCTTTCGGCCCATATTTGGTCCTCTCTGGCATGTTGAGCAGGGTACCAAGCAGACTCTCGCACACGTTCTTCGTGATATGCATGACATCAAGGCTGTGACGCACACAGTGGATCTTCCAAGACAAGAAGTCCCAGAAAACAGACCTCGTTTTCCATACCTTCAGCACCGGCTCTGGCGCCTTTCGCTTCTTTCCTGGCTCTGGCGCCTTTTGCTTCTTTCCCGGCAGTGGGTAGTCTTTCCAATTTTTCAACAGCTCGTCTATTTCCTCGCCACTCCTCATACACGGGCGTTTTCGGGGTTCGGTTTCACCATCGAACAGATCCTTGCGTTTCCTCCACGGGTCATCGTCGCGAAGCCACCTTCGATGTCCCATGAACATGGTTTTCGAAGACCTGGGATCTCTATCTAGCTGGCGATACGTTGTGTCATCCATGCACCTTACGCATCCAGAAAATCCGTGGACTACCTGCCCCGCGAGATATCTATAACCGAGTTAGTCGTGCACCGTCGTGAGCAGTGCGGCTCTCATGGGGAAATATTCTTTCTCTGCGGCGTCCCATGTATTGGCTGGCGTTTTCCACAGCGTGTCTAGCTCCTCCTTCAACAGCCCCAGATACAGATTGATGTCGTTCCCTGGTTGTTTTGGCCCTTCAATTAGCATACTCATGTGATTACCGAAATACCGCTCCAGACGAGGAGTGATCGGAAAGTACCACACCGATTTTCGAGGAGCTTTCTTCCTCTTCTTGTATCGAGTGACGCCGCACACCGGACATATGGTAGACTCCGCGTGCTCATCCCGATAAATGACGCAATTGTTCGTGCACACATGGTATTTCACGTGCGGTAAATCCAGAGGACACACGATTTTCTTCGCCTCCTCGAAACTGGTCGGGCACTTGTTCCCCTTGGGAAGACGTTCGTGCCAGAATGACATGTTCTCGTCGAAGCACGCGTCGGTCATTTTGTGTTTTACCTTTATCTCCAGAGCCATGAGCGTTACTTTCAGGCGGGTATCCTCGGGCCTGCATCCTTCATACAATGGAGTAACCGTCTATCTCCGGTTGATCCAGCTTGGCTTTCTCGGGCGGCAGCTCTTGCGTTATCCGGCTCGCTTGAGAAGCAGCTCTTGAATATGAGTGTCCTGCACCCAGCTTCCATTGTCGTCTGCTCCGGCATCTTCATCTTCATGATCATGCCCTTCGCCTTGATCTTCCTCATCATCATGTACGACATCTTCTACATGATGATCGTGGTACATCACCGTCGTGATCATGTCCTGGAGATTCTTCGTCTTCTCGCCCGCCCTCGCCGCGGTGGTACTTGTCTTGTTTCCCTTCCTCATTTCTTGCCCGGCCCCCATGGACGACTTCATAGTCATATTCATCACCTTGCCACCGATAGCCATCCATGAAACCACACAAGAGCAGGTGGTCCTGCACCTGCCCAGAATCTGGGTCCGCAATAAGGCTCTTTAGCTTGCATCTTCGACACGGACATCTTATCTCTGTCTCGTTCTTTTGAAGCATCTCGGCCTTCGCGGAGCTCAAAAACCTATTCACGATGCCTTCGGTCATCGTGTGGACCATGGTCGCCTGCAGGGTAGAGCAAAACGATATTTTAGAACCAAGAAAAAATTTGGCATGACCTTCCCTAAAAATAGGACCAAAAAGAATGCATAGTGCCAAAATTCTCGCCGAAACGGAAATGAATCAACATTCCGGCAAAATATTGGCAACTATCGCATATCAAATACCGTACCTGCAAACACAAACATATATGCAACACTACAAACACATGCAACACCACAAACATACATAGATCTAGCTAGGCCACAAAAAGTGCATGTGCACGTTGTTGGAGCGAGCTAGGGAGAAAAAAAGTAGATCTACATCATTAATATAGCATTCACCTAACTTACCTATCAAAAAAAAGTTAATTTAACCACTTAATTTTTATTAATATATGGTGGAAATGAGGTGAGGAGGAGGAGGCAGCCGAAAGCTTGGAGAACGAGGTGGAGGGAATGAAGTGGGGAAAGTGAGTGGGTAGGTGTGGGGCTGTCCAAAATATCTTGTTGGGGTCCCAGGTTACTAATGGCGCACCACATGCAAATGCGCCATTAGTAACCCTGGTTACTAATGGCGCACCTGCATGTGGTGCACCATTAGAGTTTTGCAGAAAAGTAAATATATATATACACACACACACACACACACACACACACACTAATGGCGCACTGTGACACGGTGCGCCATTAGTAGTTTTGCAAAAAATAATAATAAAATAAACATACAGTAATGGCGCACTCCTAGACTGGTGTGCCATTACTATTTATAACTTCTAATGGCACACTAGTCTAGGAGTGCGCCATTAGTATGTATGTAAAAATGAAAAAAAAATATCACTAGTGGCGCACCTTTTGTATGGTGCGCCATTAGTGTCTTCCACACTAATGGCGCATCACAAACCGGTGCGCCATTAGTATATAGTAGTGGCGCACTGCTTCCCTGGTGCGCCAAGTGTCAATCCTATCTATAGCCCTTTTCCTAGTAGTGGTAGTATCTATCTTATCAGTATAAGACTAGGAAAGTAATAGCCAAAACCAAGTATAGCATCTGTTCATAGGCTATTAGAAAGAGACAAATAGGAATAGCCAAACCAAGTGGTATCTGTTCATATCATTATTAGAAGTAAAATAACTAAGAACAAGTGAGTATCTGTTCATGAGTGAAGTAACTGACCAAAGTAACAACTGCAGGATCAAATACACAGAACAGAGCAGTACATGAGTATATATACTTCACAAATACACATAGATGGTCACTGACCAAAACCCTGACACAGCAAGAATCCATCACAGAGAGCTCCAATACAAGTTGATGCTCATCTACAGCAGCTAACCACAGCTAATAGAGCCTCACATCCAACAAGATCAAATGCTAGAGCTATGCATTAGAGAGATCAGGAGGGGAGCAAGGAGAAGCTCACCAAGAGGAGTTGTAGCCGAAGCAGGATGCAGCCACACCATCACTATGGTGTGACCAGCATCACAACCAACACCACCACAACAAGTCGGAGCTTGCTAGAGAGCACCACAACGGCAGCGCCAGCGAGAGCACGGGCACGAAGGCGCCAACCAGGGGCACCGCAGCACGGAGGCGCCACCCAGGGGCACCACCGCGCCACGACACATCCAGCACCGCCGGAGGATCCTCATGGCGACCGAACCTAAATGTGGTCCGTCTACTTTGGTTGCACATGCCAAATCAGCGATGAATGAGCTACTTTTCCCGCACAGCAAGCAAACACTCCATTCAATAGAAGAAAGGCCGGTTTTACGTATAAAGATTAAAGGTGGAATGTTCAGAAGCGATGAATGATCGATTTGGTATAAGCAGGACCAAACGAAAACCATGGCAGAAACTAAATTGACAACACATGATGATGCCTCCTAAGTAGACAAGGACAGCACAAGTTTTACCTATACACAACACAACGATCACTATACGAAATAGTAAGCATTTATAGTTTCCTTGTGTTTGATTGATTGACACTCATTATTAACAAGTCAAGTTAAATCCCAGCAGCATATGTAGTAAGGACCCTATCAAATCGAGCTAACCACGGCAGCCCTCAAGCAGATTAAACTAATTTATGGCACAATTACAGAAGTGAACAACTAAGTCTTCCTCAACCATTATTGCATATGCAGCAAAAACAAGATTGATAATTTTTCTTGTTTGGTTTAGACCTTGAGTGGACGGGTGCAAGGCAGGAAAAGAAGAAATCCACGAGAGGAGGAGAGGAGAATGGGCGGACCTGGATGGCGTTGGGGCAGTGGTGGAGCTGCGTCCTCCACGGCGTCCTTCCCGTCCATGGCGTCCTTCCCGTCCATGGCTTCCCGGCGTGCTGGATCTGTGAGGGAGAGGAGACGCGACGCGACGCGGTGAGAAAGAGAGGGATGGATGTGACGAGGAGGAGTGAAGAGACTCACCTGAGTCACCGGAGCAACGCCGGAGCCACGCCGGCCATGTGGTGGCCAAAACCCTAGCCGGAGGGGAGCGTCACGCGTGGTCGCAGGAGGACGCGCGAGTCGGATCTGGTCGGAGGGGATGGAGGAGCGGGGCGAGGGGGTCACGTGGGTGTGCTGGGCGCCGTCGAATCCCGTCGGAGCTCGCCGAAATCGGCCGCCGTAGGTGCTCGCGCGAGGGAGAGGGAGAGACGAGCGGGAGAGAGAGAGGGGAGAGAGAGAGAGGAGGTGGGGGCCGAGCAGAGAGAGGGGAGACAGAGAGAGGAGGTGGGGGCAATGGTTTTCTTTCTACCTGTAAAAAAAGAGATAGCCCCACCTCGTTGCCGTCTGCCAGCACATGGCAAAGATTCTTTGCCATCTGCTGGTAGACGGCAAAGAGGTAGGGCTGGTGGGCCGTTACAGCGTTGGCATCCATTGGACCCCACCCAGTCCTTTGCCGTCTGGCAGCAGATGGCAAAGAATCTTTGCCATCAGCTGGCAGACGACAAAGGATTGGCTGATGGCAACTAGCATCTTTGCCGTCTGTTACTTCTTTGCCGTCAGTTTTTTGCAAGCAGACGGCAAAGTGCCTCTTTGCCGTCTGCCAGCTGACGGCAAAGAACTGGCAGACGGCAAAGAACTGGCAGACGGCAAATAAGCTGATTCCAGTAGTGCAGAAGATTAATAATGAAGATATGGCCTTATCTTAGCAGCCACACACCGAGTAGCGATTAATCGGCCAATAAATCGCTGAATCGACCGATTTCTTGAACAGTGGCATTTAATGATGGTGGTTGGAGTAACTGAAATAGAGAGGATGCTCTTCTTAAGCATGTTGGTTGCATAACAAGTGTGCACAATGCAGCTCAAGAGAGATATAACTTATTTGTGAATCCTCGTGCAACAGTTGATGATCTTTATGTGAAGGTAAATAGTGAGGATCTACGTCTTTACAAGATGAGGTTGAAGTATTCACTTAGATGCTTGCAGTTTCTTCTTCATCACGGATTGGCATTTCATGGGCATGATGAAAGTGAACAGTCTAGCAATAGAGGAAACTTCCTTGAGCTATTGAAGTGGCTTGCAGCAAATAGTGAGGAGGCAAATAAGTAGGGATTTTTATTTCTGTGCCCCTGGTTCGTTAGTTCTACTCATTCATCCCCAGGCTCTTAACTTTTGCTCACTCTCCCCACTCCCTTGCCCGAAACCCTCAGAACTGGTCTGAACGGACGTTGCCGTCGGGTCAATGGATAAACCGTTAACTCTGACTAGTGGGGCCGCGTAGGGCGGAGTCCACATTTTGACCATTATGGGGTAACCAGTGGGGCCGGGAAACTGACACTCACGGTAACCTAAATCAGATCCAGTTGCTTCCGCGCCGCCCCCTCCGCCGCCGTCGTGCTGCCTCTGCCGCCGTCGTGCCGCCTCCCCCGCACTCTTGCCACCTGATACGTCTCCAACGTATCTATAATTTTTTGTTGTTCCATGCTATTATATTATCTGTTTTGGATGTTTATGGGCTTTATTATGCACTTTTATATTATTTTTGGGACTTACCTATTAACCCAGAGCCCAGTGCCAGTTCCTGTTTTTTTCCCTTGTTTCAGTGTTTCAAAGAAAATGAATATCAAATGAAGTTGAAACGGAATGAAACCTTCTGGAGAAGTTATTTTTGGAAAGAAAACAATCTGGGGGACTTGGAGTCCACATCAAGGAAGCAACGAGGAAGGCACGAGGTAGGGGGCGCGCCCAGGGGGTGGGCGCGCCCTCCACCCTCGTGGGCCGCTCGTGCCCCCCTGACGTACTTCTTCCTCCTATATATATATATATATATATATATATATATATACTAATATACCCTAAAAACTTCGGGGAACAGAATAGATCGGGAGTTCCGCTGCCGCAAGCCTCTGTAGCCACCAAAAACAATTTGGGACCCTGTTCCAGCACCCTGCCGGAGGGGGGACCCCTAACCGGTGGCCATCTTCATCATCCCGGTGCTCTCCATGACGAGGAGGGAGTAGTTCACCCTCGGGGCTGAGGGTATGTACCAATAGCTATGTGTTTGATCTCTCTCTCTCTCTCTCTCTCTCTCGTGTTCTTGATTTGGCATGATCTTGATGTATCGCGAGCTTTGCTATTATACTTGGATCTTATGTTTCTTCTCCCCCTCTACTCTCTTATAATGGATTGAGTTTTCCCTTTTAAGTTATGTTATCGGATTGAGTCTTTAAGGATTTGAGAACACTTGATGTATGTCTTGACATGCGTATCTGTGGTGACAATGGGATATCACGTGATCCACTTGATGTATGTTTTGGTGATCAACTTGCGGGTTCTGCCCATGAACCTATGCATAGGGGTTGGCACACGTTGTCATCTTGACTCTCCGGTAGAAACTTTGGGGCACTCTTTGAGGTTCTATGTGTTGGTTGAATAGATGAATCTGAGATTGTGTGATACATATCGTATAATCATACCCACAGATACTTGAGGTGACATTGGAGTATCTAGGTGACATTAGGGTTTTTGTTGATGTGTGTCTTAAGGTGTTATTTTACTACGAACTCTAGGGCTGTTTGTGACACTTATAGGAATAGCCCAATGGATTGATCGGAAAGAATAACTTTCACGTGGTTTCATACACTACCATAGTCTCTTCGTTTGTTCTCCGCTATTAGTGACTTTGGAGTGACTCTTTGTTGCATATTGAGGGATATTTATATGATCCAATTATGTTATTATTGTTGAGAGAACTTGCACTAGTGAAAGTATGAACCCTAGGCCTTGTTTCCTAGCATTGCAATACCGTTTACACTCACTTTTACTGCTTGCTACCTTGCTGTTTTTATATTTTCTGAATACAAAAACCTTTATCTACCAGCCATATTGCACTTGTATCACCATCTCTTCGCCGAACTAGTGCACCTATACAATTTACCATTGTATTGGGTGTGTTGGGGACACAAGAGACTCTTTGTTATTTGGTTGCAGGGTTGTTTGAGATAGACCATCTTCAACCTACGCCTCCCAAGGTTTGATAAACCTTAGGTCATCCACTTGAGGGAAATTTGCTACTGTCCTACAAACCTCTGCACTTGGAGGCCCAACAACGTCTACAAGAAGAAGGTTGCGTAGTAGACATCAAGCTCTTTTCTGGCGCTGTTGCCGGGGAGGTGACAACTTGAAGTTATATCTTTAGATCTTGCAATCGAATCTTTTTGTTTCTTGTTTTAGCACTAGTTTATTTTATAAAAGAAAACTACAAAAAAATGGAATTGAGTTTACCTCATACGCTTCATCTTTTTAATATCTTTCGTGAGTATGATGGGAAGAAAAATTGTGCCAAAGTGTTAGAAGAAGAATGCATTAAAATATTTGGTACTAGATCTTTGTATGATGAGCATGATTGCAATGTTGTTAGTATGAATTCCTTGAATATCCATGATGCTAATGATATGCAAAGCCACAAGCTTGGCGAAGCTATGTTTGATGAAGATGATATTTTTGTCCCCGAGCTTTGATGAGCAAATTTACTATGATGAAAGCATGCCTCCTATCTATGATGATTATTATGATGACACGTATGCTTTAAAGAATAATGATAACCATGAAACTTGTGATCTTGATCTTAATTTTCAATCGTATGATAGTTATTTTGTTGAGTTTGCTCCCACTACTATTGATGAGAAGAATTTTGCTTATGTGGAGAGTAGTAAAAATTCTATGCTTGTAGATCATGAAAAGAATGCTTTAGGTGCTGGTTATATTGTTGAATTCATCCATGATGCTACTGAAAATTATTATGAGGGAGGAACATATGCTTGTAGGAATTGCAATAATATTAAGTTTCCTCTCCATGTGCTTAAAGTTTCGAAGTTATGCTTGTTTTGCCTTCCTATGCTAGTTGATTATTGTTCCCATAAGTTGTTTGCTCACAAAATCCCTATGCATAGGAAGTGGGTTAGACTTAAATGTGCTAGTCATATTCTTCATGATGCTCTATTTATGTTTCAATTCTTATCTTTTAGGTGAGCATCATTGAAATCATCATGCCTAGCTAGGGGCGTTAAACGATAGCGCTTGTTGGGAGGCAACCCAATTTTATTTTACTTTCTTGCTTTTTGGTTCTGTTTAGGAATAAATAAATCATCTAGCCTCTGGTTAGATATGGTTTTATGTTTTAATTAGTGTTTGTGCCAAGTAGAACCTTCGGGAAGACTTGGGTGAAGTCTTTATGATCATGCTGTAAAAAACAGAAACTTTAGCGCTCACGAGATTAGCTTCAACTTTTTACTGGAGATATCTATTTAGTTGATTATTTTTTCCTCAGGTCCACCAATTTATTTTAGAATTTTGGAGTTCTAGAAGTATACGTTTGATACAGATTACTACAGACTGTTCTGTTTTTGACAGATTCTGTTTTCATTGTGTTGCTTGCTTATTTTGATGAATCTATCGCTAGTAAAATAGTTTATAAACCATAGAGAAGTTGGAATACAGTAGGTTTAACACCAATTCGCTAACGGATCTTACGAGTTTTCTGTTGAGTTTTGTGCTGTGAAGTTTTCAAGTTTTGGGTAAAGATTCGATGGACTATGCAATAAGGAGTGGAAAGAGCCTAAGCTTGGGGATGTCCAAGGCACCCTAAGGTAATATTCAAGGATAACCAAGAGCCTAAGCTTGGGTATGCCCCGGAAGGCATCCCCTCTTTCGTCTTCGTTCATCGGTAACTTTACTTGGAGCTATATTTCTATTCACCACATGATATGTGTTTTTCTTGGAGCGTCATTTTATTTTCTTTAGCTTTGCTTGCTGTTTGAATAAAATAGCAAGATCTGAAATTATTAAATGGGAGTGTCTTCACATATTTGCATCATTATCCGACTACTCATTGATCTTCACTTATATCTTTTGAGCTATATAGTTTTTGCTCTAGTGCTTCACTTATATCTTTTAGAGCACAATGGTGGTTTTATTTTGAAGAAATAGATGAACTCTCATGCTTCACTTATACTATTTTGAGAGTCTTAAATAGCATGGTAATTTTCTTAATCCTAATATGCTAGGTATTCAAGACTAGTAAAAACTTTCTTATGAAGTGTGTTGAATACTAAGAGAAGTTTGATGCTTGATGATTGTTTTGAGATATGGAGGTAGTGATATTAAAGTTGTGCTAGTTGAGTAGTTGTGAATTTGAGAAATACTTGTGTTGAAGTTTGCAAGTCCCTTAGCATGTACGTATGGTAAACATTATGTAACAAATTTGAAACATGAGGTGTTCTTTGATTGTCTTCCTTATGAGTGGCGGTCGGGGACGAGCGATGGTCTTTTCCTACCAATCTATACCCCTAGGAGCATGCACGTAGTGCTTGGTTTTTGATGACTTGTAGATTTTTCCAATAAGTATGTGAGTTCTTTATGACTAATGTTGAGTCCATGGATTATACGCACTCTTACCTTTCCACCATTGCTAGCCTCTTCGGTACCGTGCATTGCCCTTTCTCACATTGAGAGTTGGTGAAATCTTCGCCGGTGCATCCAAACCCCGTGATATGATATGCTCTTTCACACATAAACCTCCATATATCTTCCTCAAAACAGCCACCATACCTACCTATTATGGCATTTCCATAGCCATTCCGAGATATATTGCCATGCAACTTTCCACCATACCATTTATCATGACACGTTCATCATTGTCATATTGCTTAGCATGATCATGTAGTGACATTGTATTTGTGGCAAAGCCACCGTTCATAATTCTTTCATACATGTCACTCTTGGTTCATTGCATATCCCGGTACACACGGAGGCATTCATATAGAGTCATACTTTGTTCTAGTATCGAGTCGTAATCATTGAGTTGTAAATAAATAGAAGTGTGATGATCATAATTTTCTAGAGCATTGTCCCAAGTGAGGAATAAAAAAAGAGAGAAAGGCCATAAAAAAGAGAAGGCCCAAAAAAATGAGAAAAAGAGAGAAGGGACAATGCTACTATCCTTTGCCACACTTGTGCTTCAAAGTAGCACCATAATCTTCATGATAGAGAGTCTCTTGTTTTGTCACTTTCATATACTAGTGTGAATTTTTCATTGTAGAACTTGGCTTGTATATTCCAACAATGGGCCTCCTCAAGTGCCTTAGGTCTTCGTGAGCAAGAAAGTTGGATGCACACCCACTTAGTTTCTTTTGTTGAGCTTTGATACATTTATAGCTCTAGTGCATCCGTTGCATGGCAATCCCTACTCGTTGCATTGACATCAATCAATGGGCATCTCCAAAGCTCATTGATTAGCCTCGTTGATGTGAGACTTTCTCCTTTTTTTGTCTTCTCCACATAACCCCCATCATCATATTCTATTCCACCCATAGTGCTGTATCCATGGCTCACGCTCATGTATTGCGTGAAGGTTGAAAAAGTTTGAGATTACTAAGTATGAAACAATTGCTTGGCTTGTCATCGGGGTTGTGCATGATGAGAGCATTCTTGTGTGACGAAAATGGAGCATGACTAACCTATATGATTTTGTATGGATGAACTTTCTTTGGCCATGTTATTTTGAAAGGACATAATTGCTTAGTTAGTATGCTTGAAGTATTATTATTTTTATGTCAATATTAAACTTTTATCTTGAATCTTTCGGATCTGAATATTCAAACCACAATTAAGAAGAATTACAATGAAATTATGCCAAGTAGCATTCCACATCATAAAATAAGTTTTTATCATTTACCTACTCGAGGACGAGCAGGAATTAAGCTTGGGGATGCTGATACGTCTCCAACGTATCTATAATTTTTGATTGTTCCATTCTATTATATTATCTGTTTTGGACGTTTATGGGCTTTATTATGCACTTTTATATTATTTTGGGACTAATCTATTAACCCAGAGCCCAGTGCCAGTTCCTGTTTTTTCCCTTGTTTTAGTGTTTCGAAGAAAAGGAATATCAAACGGAATTGAAACGGAATGAAACCTTCTGCAGAAGTTATTTTTGGAAAGAAAGCAATCCGGGGGACTTGGAGTCCATGTCAAGGAAGCAACGAGGAAGGCACGAGGCAGGGGGCGCGCCCACCCCCCTGGGCATGCCCTCCACCCTCGTGGGCCCCTCGTGGCCCCCCTGACGTACTTATTCCTCCTATATATACCAATATACCCTAAAAACTTCGGGGAACAGAATAGATCGGGAGTTCCGCCGCCGCAAGCCTCTGTAGCCACCAAAACCAATTGGGACCCTGTTCTGGCACCCTGCCGGAGGGGGGATCCCTCACCGGTGGCCATCTTCATCATCCCGGTTCTCTCCATGACGAGGAGGGAGTAGTTCACCCTCGGTGATGAGGGTATGTACAAGTAGCTATGTGTTTGATCTCTCTCTCTCTCTCTCTCTCTCTCTCTCGTGTTCTTGATTTGGCACGATCTTGATATATCGCGAGCTTTGCTATTACAGTTGGATCTTATGTTTCTTCTCCCCGTCTACTCTCTTGTAATGGATTGAGTTTTCCCTTTGAAGTTATGTTATCGGATTGAGTCTTTAAGGATTTGAGAACACTTGATGAATGTCTTGCCGTGCGTATCTGTGGTGATAATGGGATATCACGTGATCCACTTGATGTATGTTTTGGTGATCAACTTGCGGGTTCCGCCCATGAACCTATGCATAGGGGTTGGCGCACGTTTTCGTCTTGACTCTCCGGTAGAAACTTTGGGGCACTCTTTGAGGTTCTATGTGTTGGTTGAATAGATGAATCTGAGGTTGTGTGATGCATATCTTATAATCATACCCACGGATACTTGAGGTGACATTGGAGTATCTAGGTGACATTAGGGTTTTGGTTGATGTGTGTCTTAAGGTGTTATTTTACTACGAACTCTAGGGCTGTTTGTGACACTTATAGGAATAGCCCAATGGATTGATTGGAAAGAATAACTTTGAGGTGGTTTCGTACCCTACCATAATCTCTTCGTTTGTTCTCCGCTATTAGTGACTTTGGAGTGACTCTTTGTTGCATGTTGAGGGATATTTATATGATCCAATTATGTTATTATTGTTGAGAGAACTTGCACTAGTGAAAGTATGAACCCTAGGCCTTATTTCCTAGCATTGCAATACCGTTTACGCTCACTTTTACCATTTTCTACCTTGATGTTTTTATATTTTAAGATTACAAAAACCTTTATCTACCAGCCATATTGCACTTGTATCACCATTTCTTGGCCGAACTAGTGCACCTATACAATTTACCATTGTATTGGGTGTGTTGGTGACACAAGAGACTCTTTGTTCACTACAAAAAAAATACACTTCCGTGATGATACGTGTTTGTCACAGTAGGTCGCGTTTTTTGTTATGCATTTACATCCATGACAAATTTATGACAGAATCAAGATAGTCATACCTGTCTGTGTCGTAGAAGTGTTCCATGACATTACGAAAATTATCATCACGGAAGTGTCCACTTCCATGACGATAAATCGCGCGTCACAGAAGTGCTTTCGTCAAGGGTGACCGACACATGGCATCCACAGTAACGGAACGCCGTTAAGCTATCGGGTCGGATTTGGATCCGATAACCCGTTAACAGCCCCGACCAATGGGAAATTTGCACGTGCAAAATTCTGATTGGCTGTCAGTGGGCCAGATGTCGCCCGTCCATTGGACGAGACATGCCTATGGTACGTCGACACGTGGATGGGCCCAACAGAGGCCCATATAAGTTAAAAACACCGGCCCAGCCAATGGCCGGTAGAACTTAATCAGGTATTAGTGTGCCAGCCTAATAACGGCCTGCTTAATAAAGGCCCATTTACAGCCCGAAACCAGATCTGGACCGCTAATTGTTCACCCAATATTTGGGCCCATTTACGGCCCGAAGCGAGATCTGGCCCGTTAATTGTTCGCCGAATATTCGGGCCCAACTACAGCCCAGTGACTTTCGGCCTGTTAGAGGCCTGATGTAGACATGGGCCCATTTCAGCCCGTTGTGACTTTCGGCCTGGGAATGGCCCGTGCTGCCAAGGGCCATATATGGTCCGACGGGACATCGGGCCCACTAACGGCCCGTGCTAAAGTTGGCAATAGTTAAGCCCAACGTGGCTTTGGGCCTGTTAAAGGCATGTCTCGTAATTCGTCCCGTTGATGCCTGTACTAAGCTGTCAGCCTCTTAAAGGCCCATGATATCAGTGAGCCAACTAAGGCCCGAGATATGTTTCGGCCTGGTAACGGCCCGTGAGCTAACTGGGCCCATAACGGCCCGGTCTACATTTCGGCCTACTGAAGGCCCGTCGACGACTAGTGAAAATTGAGGCCGAACATGCATTTTGGCCTGCTAAAGGCCCGTGGTTTCATCTCGGCCGTAACAGGCAAGTACAATATTCAGCATGTTAATGGCCCAATGCTACCTGGGCCAAACTAAGCGCTGGGTCGACAAAAGGCCCAAATAAAATATTGGCCGGTGTAAGTTTGGGCCTGGCGCAATGTGTGAAGGCCCCAATCATTCGGGCCCAAGAAAGACGCAGGCCGGTCGACTACATCTGATTTATTTTTAGATAGCGAATGATGGCAGACTTGTGCATGCCATCAGGCATATCACCCTGAAATAAAGCAGAGAGATGACAGGTTTTGCACGGGTATAAACAAAGATGATAACTGCTCTGTCAATTCTATCCAATTTCAAATTAGAAAATAAAGAGTAAGTTCAAAATATCAATAACATAATTTGGCATTGTTCATAATGCGGGGAGCTTCACCACACTCTTTGGATTACCATGTCAACATAACAAGCATAGATGAAGGGCAAAGAAAATCATTGTATCTATTTTGGATAATGTGCATGGCATGTTGTTCATATCATCACCACATCAAGAAGATAAAACAGGAGATTACAAGGTGCAAACGTGGGCTGCTTCACCACACACTGGATTATAGAACCACAAAACCAAGCATACATATAGGGAGTATTAAGTAATGTGCATGGTATGAATAATAAATTTGGTTTTACAAGTAAAACTTATAACTTATGGTTCTTACGAACATGCATTTTGGTAGAAACAGCAAACTAAACAGCAGTAAATGATAGGGAGTATGAGCATATTAAACAGCAGTTGAGGATAAAGGCTTTAGAAGGACTGACTTACATTAACAGTTAACACCGGCTTTATAATGCCCTTCTCCATGTCAAGGGAAGGATAACTCAAGAATTTCAGCACAGAATCTTCTTCATAAGCATTGCCTGTACTCTACGTTTTGTAGATAGTAATTATAGATATGATAATACTGGAAGGGATAGAGGATAATGAAGATAAGATGCAGATTGATGCTACATAATCAACTACCAATCCTCGGAAGTACAAGCGTTACAGGACAAAATGTACTGACAAGAGCAATGGGCTACACTTCTGCACTGGCATTGTCTGTGTATTCTACTTGTTGGTAAGATTAAATATAGATCCGATCTTTTTTAGTAAATGGTGGGCGAGGTAGATAAGATGCAGAATGCTACAAAATGAACCAATCCCTCTTCCCATAATACAAGAGTGTTTTGGACACTGGTGTACTGTACAAAACGTTCTTATATTATGGGACGGAGGGAGTAGCTGTTAATGTAAGTACAGTGGTAGACCACGTTCAGTCCTTACAAGAGGACTGCAGAGCTAAACCTCTTCAAAAGCATTGGGTTGATTCTAAATTTGTGTAAGAGTCCATACGGATCTTATCATGTCCACCAAATGGACGATTACGAGGCTAACATGTGCAGGGATGCTACATAATCAAACATCTATGAAAGTAAGTATGGTCATACAGGGCAAGAGGTACTCACCAGAGCTATGCAGTGTGCAGTATAGTTGCGAGATTCTGTGGTCCCTTGAGAACGAATGTTCTTCTGCTAACAATTTTCATACAAGTGAGACATTAAGGCAAATGCAGAAATGTAGTTCAAATTGTGATGTGATATCATAGACAGTACCTTACGCTGCAGCAGAGACCAATGTGTAACAAGATTATTCCAGTCACCGTCGGATAAATGTAGCACCGGAGACTTTACAGAAATTTCGTTCAGAGGCTTGCCATCGAAGTGCGCTTGCCTCAGGTAGGAACGATACTTCATCAACAAGTGCTTGAAAAGCGCAACCAACTCTTGCTCGTCATCACAATCCAGTTTGCTCCTCGCCTATTTAAAAGAATGAAATCTTGTGTCTTCTGTCAGCAGAAACATATGCAGTAATGACCATGAATAACATTCACTACTACAAAAAGGGCTATAGATGGAATGACTACTAATGGCGCACCTGTGATGTGGTGCGCCATTACTATATTCTAATGGCGCACCATGTCTAAAAGCGCCATTAGTAATATATTACTAATGGCGCACACGGTGTGTGGTGCGCCATTAGTAGTTTCGAAAAAACAGAAAAAATAATTTTGTTACTAATGGCGCACCGATGCATAGTGCGCCATTACTAATTGACATAGTAATGGCGCACCACATCCGTCGTGCGCCATTAGTAGTTATGAAAAAAAAATGTAAAAAATAAATAAATAAATTTTTGTTACTAATGGCGCACCATGTCTCGGTGCGCCATTACTAGTTTTAACTAGTAATGGCGCACACTAAGTTTTTTTCAAAAAAAAGTAAAAAAAATCATTTTTTTATTTTTTTTTCAAAACTACTAATGGCGCACCGTGGGAGTGGTCCGCCATTACTAGTTGAACTAGTAATGGCGCACCACCCCACGGTGCGCCATTAGTAACAACCACCCTCCACCGAATGCACCCCCGTGGATCAACACTACTAATGGCGCACCGTGGGAGTGGTGCGCCATTACTAGTTGAACTAGTAATGGCGCACCACCCCACGGTGCCCCATTAGTAACAGCCACCTTCCACCGAATGCACTTCGCGTGGATCGCCTTTTCAGTTTAAAAAAAATAAAAGAAAATGATGAAAATGTCAAAAAAATAAAACAAAATAAGTTTCCCATGTGATATGTGGTCTAGTTGTTGGGAAAATTTGCAAATATGAATTTCGACTTCATTTGCAAAATCTCTCGAGAATTTGTAAAAATGGGCATAACTTTTGCATACTAACTCGGATGAAAAAGTTTTTTATATGAAAAATCATCTACTCGAAAAGTTAAACATTTTCAAAATCCCCAAAAACCTAACAGAAAAAAAGTTACGGGGCTTTCAAGATCTAGCGGCAAAAATATTCAAAAAATTTCAAACTTACTAGTGGCGCACCGTGGATGTGGTGCGCCACTAGTAACAGAAAAAAAAATTGGTTTTGAATTTTTTTTTGAATTTTTTTTCAAAAAATGATACGTAATATGATCGAGAAGTTTGAAATATTTTTCAAAATTTCATCATAGTCATGAACATGAACAAAGTCCTAGACATCAATAAGGTATAACTTGAGATTGATATGCTAGATATATCAACAAGTGCCTGTGAAGTCTTATTTATTCTTTGGGGTTGGATAGAACTCTGAAGTTAAGCGTGCTTGGGCTGGAGTAGTGTGAGGATGGGTGACCTTTCCGGAAGTTTGACCACGGAGTGCGATTTGACCTGAGATTAAGCATATTGACCCGAGATTAAGCCATAGTGAACTGAGATTAAGAAAAATTTTGAAATTTTTTTTAAAAAAATAAAAAAAATTTAAAAAAAATTCTGAAAAAAATTTGAAAAACAAATTTGAAAAAAAAAAGTTACTAATGGCGCATCCAGAGGTGGTGCGCCATTAGTATGCCAAAGCACCTGGGTATACATGGCCCCTGGGAGGCATACTAATGGCGCACCCTGGCCTATACTAATGGCGCACCAGGTGGTGCGCCATTAGTAAAAATTACTAATGGCGTGCTATTAATGGCGCACCACAGATGCGCCATTAATAGCCATACTAGGTGCGCCATTAGTAGGGGTTTTTCTATCAGTGATTAGTACATTACTTACGCGTAAGTTGCGGAGGAAGACTGAAAATTGTTCTGTGTCTACGGTATAATCTTTCCATGAAGGAAAGATGCGCACAAAGTTCCTGACAACAACATAAGCTTCGTCTTCTAAACTGGGAAGAAATGGAACAGGGGTCCTATTTGCTGCAATTGGGGCTCTCTCTGGTTCGAAAAGGGATTTGGCAACTGGACTTGGTGTACTCTTTGCTGGAATGGGGGTTTTGCATCGTACAACTGGTGCTATATGTCAACTGGCATAATCATACTGTTTGCTGCAGTTGGGGTCTGCTGAGTTGGGGCATCAGAAATGACCAGTGTAGTAGGGCTAGAGTCTACTAGAGTTGGGGTATTTTGTGGGTCAGGTGATATTGCAACTACACCTAATGGGCTATTTGATTTATCAAAGCCACTACCTTTTCCAAATACTTTGCTTGTGCTCCTCCACGATAAGCAATCGCCCTCTTCCTTTTGAACGTCTGATACACAAGAACAACATTTGAATGGATAAATATGGTATGATGACAGATGGAATATGTACTGAAAATGGATAGGCAGGGCATATTCACATACACGATGTGTAAACTAAGCTAATGGCAGTTCAACAAAGTAGAAGCAATGCAAAGTATCAGTTGCAAGATATGTGCGAGCAATGTAACCTTGGGAAAGTTAGAGCAATACCTTGATGGGTGAATAAGATAGGGCATCTTCCTCTGACTCCTCCACTAGGGAGCTACATTGACTTAGGTCTCCCTCTAGCTCAGAATAACTGTTAGGATCATATTCTGAGCATGAATCTGTAGGTGGAGAGCGTTTGCATTGCTGGCATTGTTCTGCTTTATTCTTTTCATGCACGCAAGCTCATAATCATTATGATGCTGTTCAGAATCTGAGATTGATGAAAACATAAAAAGTAGTCAGAATATCTATGGAATGCATTGTGGATTCAACTCGGAGAGTGTCTCCCTATAAACCCCTGCATATGCAAAGTTCACCTCCCCAACTGTCTTGACTGCACCACACATGTAAATACAAACCCCTTATGTCTCTATAACAGGCAGGCACACATTTCAAAACTGAAGTAGGAACATTAGAATCATATGAAATTCGTATTTTAACAAATAAACTAAGCAATTATGAGTGGCGTAATGTTTAGCTTCAAGGGTGGAGTGTTGGTAGTGCCTAATACATCTGAACCATTAAGTGTAGGTAGCACTGAGCACACAACAAACCCTAATGATAGTCCTGCCTAATGAGTAATGAATCAATTAGAAAATGGGTGATGAGGAATGGATGCTGAGTGTTGAGGACTTATCTCAGGATAAATCAGGTTGGCTTGGTGGGTGATGCACGCCTGAGCCCTGAACGGACTGGGAAGGTAGGCACGGCGGCGCGCCCGGGCAGCGGTGACGCTGTTGGGCGAGCGGCTCCTGGCCTCCTGTTAGTCCGGCGTCTCCTCCTAGAGTCATGCCGTCCGGGGACGGCAAGTCGCCGGTGAGGCAGGCGGCTGGGGGCGAGTAGAGATCGGAAGCGCGCAGCAGAACAGAGGGGAATCGGGGCCTGGGACGACCCAAAATCCCAGGGTGGGCCGGCCCACCGTGGGCACCCTGTAGAGATACACACCCGAGCGGCGAAGATGCATGTTTGAAACTAATTTAGGAACATTTAGCTGACCAATTAAACAACTCTGTTTTAATAATATCAGATTCGTATTTGAACATCTAAGCTTGTTTAGCTTGATGCATGGAGCAGTGTTATTATGACACGAAGCACGTGATTCGATCGTATAGTGATCATAAAGGGGAAACTCTAAGCATATTTTTTAGCAAAAGAGGGTTTCCTCCGATTTCTATTAAAGAAATCACCACGGAACCAACATGATCAATTAAACCCTAAGCATGATCAATTAAACCGTATTATGGCTGTGCCATGGCAGATTTGAAGCTGCAAACCGGAGAAATGATATTTAGCATCCATTGTTTGCTTCAAACTAAGAACTAAATTCTAAGAGCTGAAAAGAAAGTAGAGTAACCAAGTTAAGATCTATTTTCTGGTTGAGATCAAAAAGTTGAGGAGATATGAAGTACCACCTCTCTTGCGGCGCCGTGTAGGCATCGGGGGTGCGATGGCTGTCGGTGGCGTTGAAGCAGATCTGCGACGGTAGACGAGTGCATCGGGGGATAAGTCCCGTTGCGGTGGAAGAGAAGGTCGTGTGAGCGGCCCCGGCAAAGAGGACGACGACGCCGATGAAGCGAGAGGACGCGATGCAAGGCTATTGGTCTGTCGCCGTGGATGAGAAACGTCCATCTCTAGCAGTGGACGACGCGGTCTTGGTAGGCGCTCCGGCATGGTGGAGGACGGTGGCGATGGATGTGGTGGAGGACGGCGACGATGGATGGGGTGGCGGACGGAGGCTGGTGTGCGGATGGGGTGTTCTAGCGCGGACGGTGTATGAATGGGAAAACGGAGGGAGAGGTACGGGGAACCATGTTTATGGGACGCACCTGTCTGAAATATGGGAAAGTTACGAACTTAGCCCCCGTTTAAAATTTGGACATCTCGTCGGTTGGGGATAGGACGGTAATCTCGCATCTCGGGTGAGGAGAGGGTGTTTGGCGCCCATGGTTGGCGCCCACGGTGTATGAACTGGGCTGACAAGTAGGGCGGCTGTGTCACGTCTAAGTGAAGTTACAATCCTGCCCCTATTGAAAATATTTTCCTACATAGATTTCGGACGAGTCGAGTTTGTTTTGCCGCCCACCGTGTATGAATGGGGAATGGAGGGAGAAATAGAGGTCTTTCGGACGAGCTTGAATCAAATGTGTTTTGCCGCCCATGTTTGACGCCCACCGTGTCGGAATGGGCTCAGAGGCGGTCGTGTCACGTCTAATTGAAGTTACTAACCTACCCCTATTTAGAGCAGTGGAAATTCGGCTGATGGATTGTCCGTGTAATGGGTAGACAGTAATTTCCATCTCCCAAACACTTGGCTTTCGGCAGCCAACATGGGAGTGGACATTTTGTTGCTTCTTTCAATTTTGGGACAATAAGCATCCACGTTTACCACAGCAACAAATTTGAATCCATTTTGTATTCCTATATGAATCTTTATAAATCATTCTATGTGTTTTTATATATCTTCAAAAGGACGACAAAGATGTATTCCACTGTCATATATGAATATGGGTTACAAATGCCGATACTCAAATTCAGAAACTAGTATCCAGTTTAAGGTGAATTCGCATATTTGGAACACTTCATGTCCAACTCAAATGTCACACGCAGCATAATGCGTACTCCCATTTAGATATGTACACAAGCGATGTATCAAGATTCAAATACCAAGTCAATCAACCAAGAATGTACAGAACTAACAGACATATAAACACTTATAGCGTATATGGATAAATAATATCAACTAAAATACATAAGCCATGCCGCTATACTTTTTTTGGCTACAACAGCATCCTTTTTTTAGCCAGCATCTTGGCCCTTTCCGATGCGTGCCACTTATGGTCCATCTATACTAGTACTATTGTTGAATGCACATTCAGCCCGATTGGCATATTTGTAGGTCTGGCACAGCAATCCAAAGGAAATGTCTCCGAGTCTTATCAATTAATACAGACTTGTGCTCAAATAAAATTACAAACCAAAAACAAAAAAACAATTATTACATGAGCTCTAAAACAAATGGTTTGATTGATTACATGAACAGACAACACAAAGGTTATTCAACTATGGAAAGAACATTTGACTTATGATTTACCAAGTAGGAATTTAATTTCCTTTTTTCCTTCAGGACCTTAACAATCTGATCAGTCTCAACTTGCTTCGTTTTGAAATCCACCAAATATTTAATGGTTGTCTTGAGTACTGCTTGTGATTGTGCTGTTTGCTTCCTCAACATGTCAACTTCATCTCTAAGTGCAGAAGCAGAATCTCTTTCTACCACTAGTTTAGCCTCTAGAGCATCAGTAGTTGGCAATTCATAATGCACGATTGGGCCGGTGCCACTTCAGGATGATGCAACGTCCATGGGGACCTCGCTCTTTGATCTTGGGCTAACCTGTTTTGCCACTAAATTCCGATTGGATTCAGAAAAGTTGAAGTTAGCAAAACATCTCAACTGCGAGTTATAACAGCAAACCTGTTAAACAAACAAGGAATTAAAGAGTTTCAATTGGATGCTGAAAAGTACTAGTTATTAACATCATTGTAACCCGTTGTTGCAGTAGCAAAGCAGTTAAACAAATAAGTAGATATTTAAGTTAAGGCAAACAGGCAATTCTTAACTGTAAGTATCAAACACATAGATAGGTGCAGTCTACAATATGATTAACAGGCTGTGCTATTATGTAATAAGTAGCAAACTAAATTAAACCAAGCAACGTAATTGAACAATTTTGCAATAAGTGGCTAACTAAAATTCCGAGAAGCGGGTAACTGAACTTACGCTAGTTCTTTGTACAGGCACACTGCAACTTCTTTTTAAACTACAAGGTTGTTCAAAGGAGTCCATGGCATCAATTGCTTGGATACGCAGTCCCAATACTTCTTTCTTCCCACACTGCATGGGTAAGTCGAATGGTTAATCTGGTAAGATGGTGCGTCCTTGATATGTTATATGAGGACGTGTACTCAGACTAGTTGTAGCCAAACACATCACAATGGATTTTACTGTATATTTCATGCGATTAATTTTGGCATATCGAGATCTAAGCAATCTACAATAGGATGAAAAGACTGGCATCCTTCACATTATTGGCGAACTCGGTTCATAGAAACAAGCAATTCAACCATTCTGTGGGTAAATCAAAAGCGCCCCTGGAATATTTTTCACTATCCAATCATACACGCAAAAAGGGGCGATGCCACCATAGGGGCTGGTATGGGCGGCCGCCTCAGGTGGCTGGAAAGTGTGCACCTAGTTTGAGTCGTCCAGGTTGGCCCACGCTAGTTTTGTTCGTCCCAACGCACGAGCAGGCAATGTAAAAAATGAAGAAAAATGTTTCAATTTGGATGGGCCAATAACATAAGTGCAAGGCAGGCCCTATAGCAGGCTCGCAGCCCAAACGAGCGCCTCCCATATCGATCGACAGCAGGAAAAATCCCAATTCATTCGCTCCAGCCTCCAGTCTGGTTCGCTCCTAACCTAGCCGCTGGACAGACCGACACAGCATTTCCTCGCGCCCTCGTTGGAGGTCGATCGCCGGGCTTCAAGCGAACGGAAGGACAAGAAGATGAAGATCCAACCCTGGGTACAGCCTGCGTGGGAGGCAGCGGCGGCAGCACGGGCATGGCATCTTGCTTGCCCAAACAGACAGTCGCAGCTAGCAATTGTAGCATGCGCAACGAGCATGTACATCACATCCCTGATTATATCTAATTCAACTCTTCAATTTCTGGCCAATAGTTAAACCTGACGGTGTTGTAAAACTGCTTGTACGTAGGGAATCTATGATAAAATGAAACCAATTTCTACTTATTTTATAACTCCCCCAATCAATATTGAACTGACTAAATCTGATGTATCTAATCAAGTTTCCGGTGCAAACATACAAGCTCATGTTGTTCTTGAGCCTGAAGTGTCTAATGAACAGACTGCTAATGAAGGATTGGATGCAAACATTTTACATGCTCCTGGTGATGAACATATAGTGTCTAATGAGGATCTAATGCAAGCATTTTGCAAGCTCACCGAAGGATTTAGTGTCTAATGATGATCTACTATGTTGAGAGAGACAGAGATTTGCAGGCATTGATGACAAGCAAATTATAGTGCATTTTCATAGCTTGAGGAAACGTCGAGGCCATCTACCAGAAAGTCCCCATATCATGACAACATATAAAAAACATAAATACTTTTCTAATATGTTGTTTGAAACTATTGGCATACTTGTGCAGGATAGATATATTGATATGCAGTTTGCGCACTGGTTATACGTGCAATTACACTTCGATATTTTCAGCCAGAGAATGAATAATTCAAGCAGGTACATACCATGTTTGTAGTCCTTGTACACCATGTTGCATTTTGTGTTTTTGGTGCTTGCATCATTTAGTGTTTATAATCTGAACTACTTTGGATCATTAGCTGGTTTTCAAAGTGCATGTAGCTTCACATTTCTCAAGTTATGTTGATTTCCGGAGTTCAAGTAACTTCGTATTTTTTAAGTTAAATTTTCGCCCCTAGTAACTTGAAAATCGTGGATCAGCCACTACACACAAATCATACACGAATGCCAGTACGAATTAAATGAAATGCAGGGACTTACGCTAGCTCGTTGTACAGGCTCACTGCAGCTCTGCTTGCGCTTGGGATGTTCCATGTACAAGTCCATGTTACCACTTGCTTGGATATGCAGGCCTTGTGCTCCTTGCATCCCCCTCTGCATTTTTGACACGGCGAATGGTTGATCAAATAAGAGGAATCGACCTTGATGTTGTACCGTAGGACAGATACTTACAAGGTTATACAGGTGTGCAGGATGTGTACCAGACCCGTAGCCCCGTCATGCTTCGCTAAAAAATGGATTTTCTTGTTTCAGATGATATCTCCAGAAGAAATCAGAGTTAAAGTCAGAGTTGCACAGGCGTGTAAGCTAAGAGCGCAGTGAAAGGACATCCAAACATCGTCGGAACAGTGCACAAGGGAGTGATGTGTGGATACCTAGTTCGGGCCGGCGTTTGGGCATGCTCGCCTAGCTAGAGTGCGGGTCACTTCAAAGCCGTTGAGGGTGATGCACTGGCGTTGGCTGGCCACACACGGATGCGGTGGACGAGACCGTTGGTGAAGCCCCAACGGCCCCGGGGGGGGGGGGAGGTGCGGCGATGTGCTCGGTGAAGTAGACCCGGTGAGCTGGGAGACGGCGATGGTGAAGCGCACCTGATGCGGTGGAACTGGTGTCTGTGAGGCACGTCGGTTGCGGCGGCCGACGTTGTCGGTGGACCACCCGGTGCGGTGGACGAGGGCGTAGATGAGGTAGCTCCGGTGCGGTGGTGAAGCGTGACCGTCGTCTTCGTCGTCGTCGTCCTGCACAGAGGTGGGGAACGGTGGGGAAAGAGATGAGACGAGGGGCGATTCGAGGGATGGCAGCGAATTAGGGATTTGAGCAATCTGGGCGCGGAAGGGGACGGTGGAGAAGAGAGATTTTGCAGGGCTGGAATTGGGGCCGCCAGATATTTAATCCGAAACGTGGAAGCGCGAACTTATATTGTCGTCGTCCTTTTTTTGGGGGGGAGGGGTGGTGGGTGGTTGGGTGATACGCGTCCGTCCGACACACGCGACCACCCCGATAGGACTATGCTTCGGTGCCTTAAGGAACCTGCCATTGTGTCCATGACATGTGGGCCCAACAGGTGGCTGGCCCACATGTCAGTGACCCAAGGGCAGTTGCATTTAAGGCACCGAAGCAGCGTGCACCCCGACACGACCCTGGTCTGCCTGGTGCGCCTACATTTGAGAATGCAAACGAATCTTCTTTCATTTGCAAACGAATCTGTATGTATTACCATGCCCGTGTTTTCCTTGCAATAATTACTTATTCGAAACGAGATACTTCATCCATTCACTTTTGTAAGTCGTTTGCATAACTTAAAATGAACTGTTTTGCACATTGTCCTAAATGTCTTCAAGGTCTTATAAAAGTGAACAGAGGGAGTACTATAAATTAATTAATGAGGAGTTATTTGAAAAAATCAAAAGCGGTACCACGCTTAACGTGGATTGGAGTGTGTCACATAATTAGTTATTTGAATTAGAGTGTGTGTCACGTAGTTAGTTATTTGAATTAGAGTGTGTGTCACGTAGCGATCTCCAATTCTAACGTGGATTTCGCATTTCACTGTATCCACGCTACTTTTTTAATAAAAATTCATATGTATATGATGAACACCATGGTAGTGAGAAAACTTTTGGATGGATTGAAACATATGACCTACAAAATAGCACAACAAATTGAGCCAATGTGAACTTTTCGAAACTTAGTATGGCACGAATTCGAAATAATTACCCGTATGCCTGGTCCTCGATTCAAATCTTACAATGTACACCGAATTGAAACATCGATATTAAGTCTCGTACTATGTACATTCAAATGTTATTTTTAGCCCCCAAGCACAAACGCTACATACTTCCTGTATCGGTCAATCTTCCTCTCCTAACCACCTTAGCAAGCTATGGTTTCCAACACACATTCATTCTTTCTCTCCATGTTTCGATCTCTAAGTCTCTCAACTACACAACCCCTTTTTCCACTCCTGTTACCAAATGTATTTACCTCATACACCCGCCATTGCAACCCATGCCGAGCTCTCTCTCCCCCTCTCTCTCTCACCCTCTCGCTAAATACATGCATTGCCTATCTAGCCCCCCAACCTCTAAATGCGCCTGACGCATACGTTGTATATCTAGGTCACTCCATCGAGACTGTCTCACTCTTTCTTCTGCATGGCGGGCCAGACTCGCTCAATATAGCTCTCTTTATCTGACTCTCGTTTAACCTCGTTTTCTTTCACGCACAAATGATATATCTCCCTGTTCGGGCCTCGGTCAACACACTCTATACTCTCTCACGCAGATTGTCTATCTAGGTCACTCCATCCAAGCCACCGCCACTCTTTCGACCTCATGGTGGGCCACGCTCACTCAATCTCTCTCTCTCTCTCTCTCTCTCTCTCTCTCTCTCTCTATCTATCTATCTATCTCTATCTCTCTCTCCGTATGTCTCGATTTACCTCGCTCTTTCTCGGACGAAAACGATATATCACCATGTTTGAGCCCAATTCGACCTATTCACATTGTATAATCTCTCACGCACATCGTCTATCTAGGTCACTCTCTCCAACCCGTCTCACTCTTTCGATCGCATGGCGACCCTATGTGATCGGTTGACCTTGCTTCCTCCCATGCACAAAATATATCTACACGTCTGTGACTGGATCATCTCTCAAGCTCTATCTTACAGCCCTCACCCTTACCAAAAGCTCAATCGGACAATATCTCTCCGGAGCATATATATTTTTTCATTGCGAGAGGCTACTACCTCTCCATCCCTCGCAAAGCCGGGGCTATTTACATTGCGAGAGGCACTCCAACCTTGGATTAATTTGTGTAGGCATTTATTCCGGTCGGTTTAGATTATATTTTCGTAGCATTCGGCCCACAACTACTCCAAACACCGTTGCCCCAAGTTGATTTCCCTCTGGCTCGGTCATCGCTCTCTCGCACGTCCTTTCTCGCCTTCAACGTCACACCATGGTATTATTGAAAAAACTATGTTGTTCTCTTTAATTATTATAAATAAGCTACAAAAGAACACACCGATAGTCCACTTGTAATGGAACAAATTTCGACCCACAAATTAAAGGGCTAGAAACTACACACCGAGGGGCCCACATGTCATGAAACAAATTTGGACCCATATACAAATTAAAAAAATAAAGGACGAGGATCGAACATGCGACCGGGCCTTCAAGTCGGACGTCAATAGGCAACATACGTAGAATAGCAATGTTTGTTGTACCCCCTTTGTTCACATAATGTTTTTATATTACCACAGCCTAATTAATGGATAACATGTAATATTATTTTTAGTACTATTCGCCTTCACTTACTGGTGGGTTCCATGTCTCTCTCTCCCCCCTTCTGCGTTTAGACTCATGGGCAAACTGGAAGAACTCGCTGGCGATGTTGCCGTTGACCATATCTGGATGCGTTCACAAGTCACGGCACCAGTTTCACGTACTAGCAGCACTAATCAGTGTGTACGTGCAAGGCACGTTAATATGGAAGTATATTAAGTGCATGCGGATATTAACTACTAGGATATTATTTGCGTGTTGTCATGTGATTAGCACTATTTTTGGCATGAAATTAACTGCATGCTAAACGTGTTTTGCGCTCGACATTGAAGCAGTCTAGGTCGTTGGATGACAAGGAATACATGTGGCTTGATGACGTTTTATATTTAATTTGATACGGCTCTAGCAGAACATTCAATCGATCAAACCATACATTTTGTTCAGTCTGACTCCAACTTTAAATTATACGAGGATCGATATAAAATAAACGAAAATGATAAACGTTCGGATTTTTATCATGGCAATCCGAACGTTTTTCATGGCAAATTTAGATTACGCGGCGGCAGCGGGGGCGTCTCGCGGTGGGAAGCAGCTCCTCTGTCGTGCTCTGTGTGTCGTCGGGCCACTGACCGACGGCGGCGGCGGCGTCTTGCGCCGTTGTTGGCGTACTCCTGGACGTTGGCCTAGCTTCAAGGAAGGCCAAAATGTTCTGGACTTCGGAGCGAGTCAACTGGCGGGAGGAGGCGACTGGCGTTGGTGCAAGGAAGTGGTCGACGGCGGCCATCCATGCCGCTGAGGGGGGCACTGGCACCCGCGCGGGGACAGGCGCTGTCAACGGCGCGGCGGAGACATTTGTGTGCATGGGCACCGCAGCGCGGCGTCGGTCTGCAGACGCGCATGCGCTGGCAGGTGCACGGGCGTCTGTCGCTGCTGCCAGACGCGGCGCATGCGCTGGCTGGTGCACGGGCGCGTGAAAGTCGGCGGGGACCTCATGGAACCCCGTGGCATCAAGCTCGGCAACAATGTGCGGCTTCCAGCCCATCAATGCCACGGGGATGGGCGCTGCGCAGTCGGGGCGACGGGAGCCGGAACAGGAGCGGGGACAGGCGCGGCATCTTCCCGCAAGGCCAGTTCAAGCTCGTCCCAAAGCGCCTTATGTTCTTGAGACTCTGGTTGGGTGTCTTCCTCAGGAAACTGGAACACTAAGGGCAGACCATCGTGATGCGGCATGGCGTACGTTTAGGTCAGGCTAGTTGGAGGTAGACGACAGGAGAATCGGAGAGGAAGAGAGAGGATTGTAGCGATACCGGGTAGTGCGGGTTGATTTTAAACTGCGGCGCCGGCGACATTAAAAGTGGGAGAAGTTGGGACGACGGTGGGCGGCGGAGCCTGGTCAAAGGGCTCGCCTCCCGGTGAGTCTGCACAGCGGTCTGCTCGCACGCCTCCCTGACAGCCGGCGCAGCGGTCTGCTCGCACGCCTCCCATCGACTCACACGCTTGCTGGGACGGCACCTGCCGATGAGAAGCGGGGACTCGTGGCGGCACGTAAACGCCCACGGTTTCAATAGTGAAAGCGTTCGCCTTAACGTGACAGGTCTTTGTTCCGAAATACCTTGGCTCTTCATTTGTGCAACTTGTCATAAGCAGCTTGTCTCGAATTGAAGGAAAAACTTACGAAGTAATATTTGTGCCATATCACGTGACCATGCTCAGTTTCAAGAATTTATGCTCACTTTTGGATTTTCTGAAATTTAATCCAGGATTCAAAACAATATCATAACCTGCATCATGCAATAACTTTTCGAGCCGTACATCTGTCCTGTTGTATTTCTTCAGAAAGGATTTGGTCAAACATTTTTCTAAGTTAAACCTTCTTTCCAGTTTATAGGGCTCAATTCAAAAATCTCACCAACCAAGGTAGATGGTGAGTGGTGGAACAATTGTTGTAGTTTGCAAAACCACTCAATTAATGCACTTGTTTTCCTCAAAAATTGTGTTTATGAATGCATTAATTGCAATGCATGCATGCATAAAGTACATGCATTGGTCAATTTTCTCTTAATACTTGCATGTAATGATTTATTGCACCTTGAAATCTGAACATGTGATGGGGAACAACCAAATTGAGACTTATAAAATGGGAAAACTAAAATTTTGAGATAAGCCCTATAAACCGGAAAGGAGGGAGTAAAAGGATAATCCCTCCGTACCAGTGCATTGCCTGATATATTAACTCAAGTACTAGGCACGAACAAACGGGCTCAATTCTGTGCTCATCCTGGTGTAGTAGTAGTAGTACTAGGCAATGCAGTTGACGGGTGACCTTGACGAGCGGCGACCGAGGGAATTGAACCGTGCTCGGCACGGTAGGTAACGTTGTCTAGTTACTAAAGCATCCCTCCGTTGTTCATCGGTAGTCATTATGGACCGGGGACATGAGGGGAATTTCCTAGGGCTGGAATTCTGGCCGCCAGATATTTCGACTTGAAACGCTGAGGCTCGACTGGTTGGGGTTGCCTAATGTGCGTACCACGCACGCCACCGAAGGACACGAGCCCGTTTTTTAGGATCAACACGAGCCAAGGTCTGGCTGGTACGCCGTTGGGTCCTACCATTTGAGAATACGAAAGGAACCTTTTAAATTGCCGAACGAATCTATGTGTATTACAATACCCGTATTTTCCTTGCAAATACTAATCTCAACGTGGTAATTGATTTATGAAGAGTTGTTGAATATGAGTGAATTTGTGATATAGTGATCTCAACGTGGATTTCACATTTCATGGTATCCCTAGTAAGTTTTCCAATGCAAATTCAAATTTAAAAGATGAACAATATGGAGGTGAGAAAACTTTGTATGTATCAAGCATATGACCACACACACACACACACACACACACACACGCACGAACACAACAACAATCCAATAAGTATAGTGCATCTATTTTTCCAACCCATGCATGTATGACACGAGTTCAAAAATACTCCTTCTATTCCTAAATATTAGTCTTTTAGAGAGTTCAACAAGTGACTACATACGGAGCAAAATGAGTGAATCTAGACTCTAAAATATGTCTATATACATCAGTATGTGACAGTCTATTTGAAGCCTCTAAAAAGACTAATATTTGCGAACGAAGGGAGTAAAATGTAAGACATCCATGGTCCTCAGTTCAATATTTAAAATGAACATGAAACTGAAACATGAATATTAAGTCTAGTACTACTGTACATGCAAATGTTGTGTTTAGGCGGAGCTATGATTGTCGGGGGTCAACCCCTCGACCTTAGATAAAATTGTGGAGCTCTGTTTAGGGTTGTTTAGATTATATTTGTCCCGACCCTCCCAACCACCGATTTGTTGTGCACCCCCACCCCTCCTCCCCGGTTGAATATCATGTGGCCCCATACCTTAGATGCTATATGCCGATACGAGTTGCTTGGAGCTTGTAGATCTGAGATATAGCAGCTCACATGATGTGTCTTAATTTTTTTGCAGGAAACCTTGATGAGTTTGAGAATTGCACACATTTTGTACAAAAACTACTTAGATGCCCTTTGATCCCATATCCAATGACCTCGAAGCTCGTATCACCGTAGCATCTAAGATGAAGGAGGACATCATATTCTCCTGTATGTAAGAATATCATGTGCTACCACACCTTAGATGCTTTGGTGATACAAGCTCTTCGGAGGCGTTGGATTTGTGACCCAATACCTCCTCGGTGGTTTGAATGGTTTTTTGCAGAAAAGCCCCAAAAGAGTTCGGCCACTGCTTACAAGCACAAAGACTGCTCAGATGCCATTGGATCTCAGATCAAACGACCTCCAAGCTCGTATCACCGTAGCATCCAAGCTGCGATAGCACCTTATGTTTTCTCATGCGGGAGAGTATGAGGTGCTCCCGCACCGTAGATTCTATGGTGATACGAGTTCATTGAGATCTAACGGCCCACAATAGGAGGTTTGAATGTTTTTGCAATATACGGCTGATAGAGTTTGGGAAATGCGCAGAAAGTATAAGTACTATGCATGTGCCATCTGATCACTGATCACACGACCTAGATGCTCATATCACCGTAGCCGGTAATTAAGCTACGGGGAGCACCTAGTATGAGCATCGGGGAGCCGTTGGATCGAAGATGCAGCGGCACACACGAGGCCTGAATGTTTTATTTGCAAAATACTTTGGAGAGTTTGGAAATTGCGCATAATTACAAAGACTACTCCCAAGCCATTGGATCTCACTTCCAACGGTGTAAATACTCTTATCACCATAGTATATAAGCTGCGGCGTGGATGTGATATTCTATGTCGCTGTCATTTTTTTCGTAAACTTGCAAAATACGTGTAACTCGTGACGTTACTCGTCTAACTGCGCAAAGTGTTTGTTCAAAAAAACCATCCTACACTGAAATATCGGAACAACACACGGGGGTCCCACTTGTCATTAATCAAATTTGGACCTAAAACTAACAAATCTGAAAGACGAGATTCGAGCTGGCAACCTGGACTACAAAGCGTAAGTCGATAGCCTGAAAAAACAAACGGTTGTTGGCTTTGTCCCATAACTTGATTTTATACAGTACTTGCGTTGAGTAGAGTAGAGGGAGTGCCTCGTCAACACGTGCATGACCGTTGTCTCACTTACGGGTGGGTCCCAGGTCTGCGATCTCAATCTCTCTTCTCTCCATCGTCTAACCTTTGCACGGGCACACACGAAGAGCGGCGCTAGCTTGCCGTGGTGTTATTACAACTAAAAAAAGCTTGGAAAATAGAATAATCGCCTAGAACAAGAGACGTTGTGGCTGGTCGAGACGGAGCTAACCGTGCCACGTTTGCATGATGAAGCTGTGTGGCTAGTGGGGTGTTTTCGACCGAATGGCTGGGTCGCGAGGTCGAACCATAGGTACTACGTCTGATATAGTATATTTTTACACGCACATTTTTCCTCCGTGCCGAGACGTGGCACACCCTACCGCGCGGTTTCGGGGTCCTCCCGGTGAAGGAAATATTCCCTAGAGGCAATAATAAAGTTATTATCTATTTCCTTATATCATGATAAATGTTTATTATTCATGCTAGAATTGTATTAACCGGAAACATAATACATGTGTGAATACATAAACAAACAGTATGTCACTAGTATGCCTCTACTTGACTAGCTCGTTAATCAAAGATGGTTATGTTTCCTAACCATAGACATGAGTTGTCATTTGATTAAACGGGATCACATCATTAGGAGAATGATATGATTGACTTGACCCATTCCGTTAGCTTAGCACTTGATCGTTTAGTATGTTGCTATTGCTTTCTTCATGACCTATACATGTTCCTGTAACTATGAGATTATGCAACTCCCGTTTACCGGAGGAACACTTTGGGTACTACCAAACGTCACAACGTAACTGGGTGATTATAAAGGAGTACTACAGGTGTCTCCAAAAGTATATGTTGAGTTGGCATAATTCGAGATTAGGTTTTGTCACTCCGATTGTCGGAGAGGTATCTCTGGGCCTTCTCGGTAATACACATCACCTAAGACTTGCAAGCATTGTAACTAATGAGTTAGTTATGAAATGATGTATTACGGAACGAGTAAAGAGACTTGCCGGTAACAAGATTGAACTAGGTATTGGATACCGACGATCGAATCTCGTGTAAGTAAAATACCGATGACAAAGGGAACAACGTATGCCGTTATGCGGTTTGACAGATAAAGATCTTCGAAGAATATGTAGGAACCAATATGGGCATCCAGGTTCCGCTATTGGTTATTGACCGAGAATAGTTCTAGGTCATGTCTACATAGTTCTCGAACCCGTAGGGTCCGCACGCTTAACGTTACGATGACAGTTTATTATGAGTTTATAAGTTTTGATGTACCGAAGTTTGTTCGGAGTCCCGGATGTGATCACGGACATGACGAAGAGTCTCGAAATGGTCGAGACATAAAGATCGATATATTGGAAGCCTATGTTTGGACTTCGGAAAGGTTCCGGTGAAATCGGGATTTTACCGAAAACCGAGGCTACGGAACCCTCCCGGGGGATGTTGGGCCTCAATGGGCCATAAGGGAGAAGAGGAGGGCCGGCCAGGGCAGGCCGCGCACCCCCTCCCCCCTAGTATGAATAGGACAAGGAGAGGGGGGGCGGCGCCCCCCTTCCTCTCTCCCGTCCCCCAAGTCCTAATCCAACTAGGAAGGGGGGGGGGGAGTCCTACTCCCGATGGGAGTAGGACTCCTCCGGCGCGCCTCCTCCTAGGGCTGGCCGCACCCCTTGCTCCTTTATATACGGGGCAGGGGCACCCCATGACACACAAGTTGATCTACGGATCGTTCCTTAGCCGTGTGCGGTGCCCCCCTCCACCATATTCCACTTCAGTCATATCGTCGCGGAGCTTAGGCGAAGCCCTGCATCGGTAAAGTCATATCATCGTGGAGCTTAGGTGAAGCCCTGCGTCGGTGGAGCATCATCATCGTCACCACGCCGTCGTGCTGACGGAACTCATCCCCGACGCTTTGCTGGATCGGAGCCCGGGGATCGTCATCGAGCTGAACGTGTGCTGAACTCGGAGGTGCCGTGCGTTTGGTACTTGGATCGGTCGGATCGTGAAGACGTGCGACTACATCAACTGCGTTGTTATAACGCTTCGCTTACGGTCTCACGAGTGCGTGGACATACACTCTCCTCTCGTTGCTATGCCATCACCATGATCTTGCGTGTGCGTAGGAAATTTTTTGAAATTACTACGTTCCCCAACAGTGGCATCCGAGCCTGGTTTTATGCGTTGATGTGATATGCACGAGTAGAACACAAGTGAGTTGTGGGAGATATAAGTCATACTGCTTACCAGCATGTCATACTTTGGTTCAGCGGTATTGTGAGATGAAGCGGCCCGGACCGACATTACGCGTACGCTTACGCGAGACTGGTTTCACCGCTTCGAGCACTCGTTGCTTAAAGGTGACCGGCGGGTGTCTATTTCTCTCACTTTAGTTGAACCGAGTGTGGCTACGCCCGGTCCTTGCGAAGGTTAAAACAGCACCAACTTGACAAACTATCGTTGTGGTTTTGATGCGTAGGTAAGAAAGGTCCTTGCTCAGCCCGTAGCAGCCATGTAAAACTTGCAACAACAAAGTAGAGGACGTCTAACTTGTTTTTGCACGGCATGTTGTGATGTGATATGGTCAAGACGTGATGCTATATTTTATTGTATGAGATGATCATGTTTTGTAGAAGTTATCGACAACTGGCAGGAGCCATATGGTTGTCGCTTTATTGTATGAAATGCAAAAGCCATGTAATTGCTTTACTTTATCACTAAGCAGTAGCAATAGTCGTAGAAGCAATAGTTGGCGAGACGACAACGATGCTACGATGGAGATCAAGGTGTCGCGCCGGTGACAATGGTGATCATGACGGTGCTTCGAAGATGGAGATCACAAGCACAAGATGATGATGGCCATATCATATCACTTATATTGATTGCATGTGATGTTTATCCTTTATGCATCTTATCTTGCTTTGATTGACGGTAGCATTATAAGATGATCTCTCACTAAAATTATCAAGAAGTGTTCTCCCTGAGTATGCACCGTTGCTAAAAGTTCGTAGTGCCCAGACACCACGTGATGATCGGGTGTGATAAGCTCTACATCCATCTACAACGGGTGCAAGCCAGTTTTGCACACGCAGAATACTCAGGTTAAACTTGACGAGCCTAGCATATGCAGATATGGCCTCGGAACACGGAGACCGAAAGGTCGGCGTGAATCATATAGTAGATATGATCAACATAGTGATGTTCACCATTGAAAACTACTCCATCTCACGTGATGATCGGTTATGGTTTAGTTGATTTGGATCACGTAATAACTTAGATGACTAGAGAGATGTCTGTCTAAGTGGGAGTTTTTAATATGATTAATTGAACTTAAATTTATCATGAACTTAGTACCTGATAGTATTTTGCTTGTCTATGTTTACTGTAGATAGATGGCCCGTGCTGTTGTTCCGTTGAATTTTAATGCGTTCCTTGAGAAAGCAAAGTTGAAAGATGATGGTAGCAATTACACGGACTGGGTCCGTAACTTGAGGATTATCCTCATTGCTGCACAGAAGAGTTACGTCCTGGAAGCACCGCTGGGTGCCGAACTGCTTTAAGAGCAACGCCGAAGTTGTGAACGTCTGGCGAGCAAAGCTGATGACTACTCCATAGTTCGATGTGCCATGCTTTACGACTTAGAACTGGTCTTCAACGACGTTTTGAACGTCATGGGGCATATGAGATGTTCCAGGAGTTGAAGTTAATATTTCAAGCAAATGCCCGGATTGAGAGATATGAAGTCTCCAATAAGTTCTATAGCTGCAAGATGGAGGAGAATAGTTCTGTCAGTGAGCACATACTCAAAATGTCTGGGTATAATAATCACTTGATTCAACTAGGAGTTAATCTTCCGGATGATAGTGTCATTGACATAATTCTCCAATCACTGCCACCAAGCTACAAGAGCTTCGTGATGAACTATAATATGCAAGGGATGAATTAGACAATTCCTGAGCTCTTCGCAATGCTCAAAGCCGCGGAGGTAGAAATCAAGAAAGAGCATCAAGTGTTGATGGTCAACAAGACCACTAGTTTCAAGAAAAAGGGCAAATGGAAGAAGAAGGGGAACTTCAAAAAGAACAGCAAGAAAGTTGCTGCTCAAGAGAAGAAACCCAAGTCTGGACCTAAGCCTGAAACTGAGTGTTTTTACTGCAAGCAGACTGGACACTGGAAGAGGAACTGCCCCAAGTATTTGGCGGATAAGAAGGATGGCAAGGTGAACAAAGGTATATGTGATATACATGTTATTGATGTGTACCTTACTATAGCTCGTAGTAGCACTTTGGGTATTTGATACTTTGGTTACATTGCTAATATTTGCAACTCGAAGCAGGGACTACGGAATAGGCGAGCACGGCAAAGGACGAGGTGACGATGCGCGTGGAAAGCGGTTCCAAAGTCAATGTGATCGCGGTCGGCACGCTTACCTCTACATCTACCTTCGGGATTAGTTTTAGACCTAAATAATTGTTATTTGGTGCCAGCGTTGAGCATGAACATTATATCTGGATCTTGTTTAATGCGAGACGGTTATTCATTTAAATCAGAGAATAATGGTTGTTCTATTTATATGAGTAATATCTTTTATGGTCATGCACCCTTGAAGAATGGTCTATTCTTGTTGAATCTCGACAGTAGTGATACACATATTCATAATGTCGAAGCCAAGAGATGCAGAGTTGATAATGATAGTGCAACTTATTTGTGGCACTGCCGTTTAGGTCATATCGGTGTAAACGCATGAAGAAACTCCATACGATGGACTTTTGGAATCACTTGATTATGAATCACTTGGTACTTGCGAACCGTGCCTCATGGGCAAGATGACTAAAACACCGTTCTCCGGTTGTATGGAGAGCAACAGATTTGTTGGAAATCATACATACAGATGTATGTGGTCCGATGAATGTTGAAGCTCGTGGCGGATATCATTATTTTCTCACCTTCACGGATGATTTAAGTAGATACGGGTATATCTTCTTAATGAAGCATAAATCTGAAACATTTGAAAAGTTCAAAGAATTTCAGAGTGAAGTTGAAAATCATCGTAACAAGAAAATAAAGTTTCTACGATCTGATCGTGGAGGAGAATATTTGAGTTACGAGTTTGGTCTACATTTGAAGCAATGCGGAATAGTTTCGCAACTCACGCCACCGGGAACACCACAGCGTAATGGTGTGTCCGAACGTCGTAATCGTACTTTACTAGATATGGTGCGATCTATGATGTCTATTTCCGATTTACCGCTATCGTTTTGGGGTTATGCTTTAGAGACGGCCGCATTCACGTTAAATAGGACACCATCAAAATCCGTTGAGACGACAACTTATGAACTATGGTTTGGCAAGAAACCAAAGTTGTCGTTTCTGAAAGTTTGGGGTTGCGATGCTTATGTGAAAAAGCTTCAACCTGATAAGCTTGAACCTAAATCGGAAAAATGTGTCTTCATAGGATACCCAAAGGAGACAATTGGGTATACCTTCTATCACAGATCCGAAGGCAAGACATTCGTTGCTAAGAATGGATCCTTTCTAGAGAAGGAGTTTCTCTCGAAAGAAGTGAGTGGGAGGAAAGTAGAACTTGATGAGGTAACAGTACCAGCTCCCTTATTGGAAAGTAGTTCATCACAGAAATCGGTTTACGTGACACCTACACCGATTAGCGAGGAAGTTAATGATAATGATCATGAAACTTCAGATCAAGTTGTCACCGAACTTCGTAGATCAACCAGAATAAAATCCGCACTGCAGTGGTGTACGGTAATCCTGTTCTCGAAGTCATGCTACTAGATCATGGTGAACCTACGAACTATGAAGAAGCGATGGTTAGCCCAGATTCCATAAAATGGCTTGAAGCCATGAAATCTGAGATGGGATCCATGTATGAGAACAAAGTATGGACTTTGGTTGACTTGCACGATGATCGGCAAGCAATAGAGAATAAATGGATTTTTAAGAAGAAGACCGACATCGACGGTAATGTTATCTGTTTACATAGCTCGACTTGTTGCAAAAGGTTTTCGACAAGTTCAAGGAGTTGACTACGATGAGACCTTCTCACCCGTAGCGATGCTTAAGTCTGTCCGAATCATGTTAGCAACCGCCGCATTTTATGATTATGAAACATGGCAGATGGATGTCAAAACTGCATTTCTGAATGGATTTACGGAAGAAGAGTTGTATATGATGCAACCGAAGGTTTTGTCGATCCTAAAGGAGCTAACAAAGTGTGCAAGCTCCAACGATCAATCTATGGTCTGGTGCAAGCCTTTCGAGTTGGAATAATCGCTTTGATAGTGTGATCAAAGCATATGGTTTTATGAGACTTTTGGAGAAGCCTGTATTTACAAGAAAGTGAGTGGGAGCTCTGTAGCATTTCTAATATTATATGTGGACGACATATTGTTAATTGGAAATGATATAGAATTTCTGGATAGCATAAAAGGATACTTCAATAAAAGTTTTTCCATGAAGGACCTCGGTGAAGCTGCTTACATATTGGGCATCAAGTTCTGTAGAGATAGATCAAGACGCTTAATTGGACTTTCACAAAGCACATACCTTGATAAAGTTTTGAAAAAGTTCAAAATGGATCAGGCAAAGAAAGGTTTTTTTACCTGTATTACAAGGTGTGAAATTGAGTCAGACTCAATGCCCGACCACAGCAGAAGATAGAGAGAAAATGAAAGATGTTCCCTATGCTTCAGCCATAGGCTCTATCATGTATGCAATGATGTGTACCAGACCTGACGTATGCTTAGCAATAAGCTTGGTAGGAAGGTACCAAAGTAATCCAGAGTGGATCATCGGACAGCGGTCAAGAACATCCTAAAATACGAAAAGGACTAAGGATATGTTTCTCGATATGGAGGTGACAAAGAGCTAGTCGTAAATGGTTACGTCGATGCAAGCTTTGACACTGATCCGGACGATTCTAAATCGCAAACCGGATACGTGTTTTTATTAAACGGTGGAGCTGTAAGTTGGTGCAGTTCTAAACAAAGCGTCGTGGCGGGATCTACATGTGAAGCGGAGTACATAGCTGCTTGAAGCAACAAATGAAGGAGTGCGGATGAAGGAGTTCATTTCCGATCTAGGTGTTATACCTAGTGCATCGGGACCAATGAAGATCTTCTGTGACAATACTGGTGCAATTGCCTGGGCAAAGGAATCCAGATTTCACAAGAGGACCAAGCACATCAAGCACATCAAGAGACGCTTCAATTCCATTCGGGACCAAGTCCAAGTGGGAGACATAGAGATTTGCAAGATACATACGGATCTGAATGTTGCAGACCCGTTGACTAAGCCTCTCTCACGAGCAAAACATGATCAGCACCAAGACTCCATGGGTGTGAGAATCATTACTGTGTAATCTAGATTATTGACTCTAGTGCAAGTGGGAGACTGAAGGAAATATGCCCTAGAGGCAATAATAAAGTTATTATCTATCTCCTTATATCATGATAAATGTTTATTATTCATGCTAGAATTGTATTAACCGGAAACATAATACATGTGTGAATACATAAACAAACAGTATGTCACTAGTATGCCTCTACTTGACTAGCTCGTTAATCAAAGATGGTTATGTTTCCTAACCATAGACATGAGTTGTCATTTGATTAAACGGGATCACATCATTAGGAGAATGATATGATTGACTTGACCCATTCCGTTAGCTTAGCACTTGATCGTTTAGTATGTTGCTATTGCTTTCTTCATGACCTATACATGTTCCTGTAACTATGAGATTATGCAACTCCGTTTACCGGAGGAACACTTTGGTACTACCAAAGCGTCACAACGTAATCGGGTGATTATAAAGGAGTACTACAGGTGTCTCCAAAAGTATATGTTGAGTTGGCATATTTCGAGATTAGGTTTTGTCACTCCGATTGTCGGAGAGGTATCTCTGGGCCTTCTCGGTAATACACATCACCTAAGCCTTGCAAGCATTGTAACTAATGAGTTAGTTATGAAATGATGTATTACGGAACGAGTAAAGAGACTTGCCGGTAACGAGATTGAACTAGGTATTGGATACCGACGATCGAATCTCGGGTAAGTAAAATACCGATGACAAAGGGAACAACGTATGTCGTTATGCGGTTTGACAGATAAAGATCTTCGAAGAATATGTAGGAACCAATATGGGCATCCAGGTTCCGCTATTGGTTATTGACCGAGAATAGTTCTAGGTCATGTCTACATAGTTCTCGAACCCGTAGGGTCCGCACGCTTAAAGTTACGATGACAGTTTATTATGAGTTTATAAGTTTTGATGTACCGAAGTTTGTTTGGAGTCCCGGATGTGATCACGGACATGATGAGGAGTCTCGAAATGGTCGAGACATAAGGATCGATATATTGGAAGCCTATGTTTGGACTTCGGAAAGGTTCCGGGTGAAATCGGGATTTTACCGGAAAACCGGGGTTACGGAACCCTCCCGGGGATGTTGGGCCTCAATGGGCCATAAGGGAGAAGAGGAGGGCCGGCCAGGGCAGGCCGCCCCCTCCCCTAGTCCGAATAGGACAAGGAGAGGGGCGGCGCCTTCCTCTCTCCCTCCCCCAAGTCCTAATCCAAGTAGGGGGGAGTCCTACTCCCGGTGGGAGTAGGACTCCTCCGGCACGCCTCCTCCTAGGGCTGGCCGCACCCCCCTTGCTCCTTTATATACGGGGGCAGGGGGGCACCCCATGACACACAAGTTGATCTACGGATCGTTCCTTAGCCGTGTGCGGTGCCCCCCTCCACCATATTCCACTTCAGTCATATCGTCGCGGAGCTTAGGCGAAGCCCTGCACCGGTAAAGTCATATCATCGTGGAGCTTAGGTGAAGCCCTGCGTCGGTGAAGCATCATCATCGTCACCACGCCATCGTGCTGACGGAACTCATCCCCGACGCTTTCTGGATCGGAGCCCGGGATCGCCATCGAGCTGAACGTGTCTTGAACTTCGGAGGTGCCGTGCGTTCGGTACTTGGATCGGTCGGATCGTGAAGACGTACGACTACATCAACCGCGTTGTTATAACGCTTTCGCTTACGGTCTACGAGGGTACGTGGACATACACTCTCCCCTCTCGTTGCTATGCCATCACCATGATCTTGCGTGTGCGTAGGAAATTTTTTGAAATTACTACGTTCCCCAACACCCGGGTGGTGCACGCATATATTCTTCCTGACGTTGGACGCCCTACCGCGCGTTTTTTGGGTCCTCCTCGGTCGTAGCGCCGAAGCTAGTAAATGAGTCGTCAAATCACGAAAGACCACCTTTCCCGCCGAGTACATCAGTGAAGCACGGTGTCTAGCTAGTTGGGCTAGTTCGACCGATTAGCTAGGCCCCCGCCACATTTGTTTTTTCACCCCTTTTTTTATCTACCTGCCGGCAGGTAAATCAAAATATCCACCGCGGCGTTGCTCTGGTGTTTGTGTGCGGCAGGATTTTTAATTTTTTGATTGATGGGAGCAGGCGCGGCAGGATTTTTAATTTTTGAAATAGTGAAAAAATGTGGAGTCACCAAGCTGGCTAACAAACTCCCAAAGTCCACTAGCAGATCCAAGATCTAATCCAACATAGCAATTTAAGAGAATTAGCATAAGGATAGTAGGAAATGAAAAAGAATTGCGCTCAAACAACAATTGTAACAGCAAAATATTGAAACCTTTGGTAAGCATTATATTACAAAAAAAAGATATGTAGTAGTATACAATATCCATAACCAGCAAACAAGACATGAATAGGCTATATTTGAGATATCAGTCAATTATTCAAGCATGTAGTAACTAAATACAATGCCAAGGAAGAAAAGGTAAAATAATGAAAGAACATGTTGTCCTATCAACAAATTGAAATAATGACTCAAACCGGTCGCTTGATTTTACTTCATAGGTTAATTAGTACTGATTGTATCAGTGCTAAAGTTGGAAGCTTGTGATTTCAATCTGCTGTATTTATTCAGATAAGTATTTTTTTACCTACATGTACCAAGCTAAGGCTATTTTGCAAAAATCTGCGATGTCAGTTGACAGCACAAAGATGTGTGTAGCCTCACCAGTGCTACTGGATTTCTATCCTTGACAAATCTACTACTGAATTCTAGCAGTAGGATGTGAACCAGAGAGAGCTACTAGCACAAGACAAGAACATGTATAGTGGAGGAAGGGGGCAGAATGAATTACATACTGAGTTAATGGCCAGCCAGTAGAGTGGAAACGCCCCGTGCTGAATCCAAGCAAGCCTCACCACTTCCTGAACTAGGCAGAGGACGACATGACTGAAAAAGGACACATACAAATCCAATGAGGAACATAAAGCACTTGCGTTTGGTGGATATGCACAAAGCCAGGGAAGTAAATTGAAAGCATTGGGCACCTTGATGGGGAACGGACGGCGGTTGGAGGACGATGGAGCTGCGGTGGCTGGGACGGTGACGAAGGCGACTGGGACGAGGACATCGATGGCGGCGGCTTGGACGAGGATGGCGACAGCGGCGGCTGGGACTTGGACGGCGACGGCGGCGGCTGGGACTTGGACGGTGACGGCGGCGGCTGTGACTTGGACGGTGACAACCACGGCTGGGACGAGGACGGCGACGCCGGCGGCTGAGTCAAGGACGGCGACGTTCGATGCTGAGGCTGCGGTCTAGTGGTTGGCGAGCCGAGGAATTGAGCGGAGGGGCGGGTGAGAGGTTCGGGAAGGCTAGGATTTGAGGAGGTGCAGCCGGCGGCGGCGGATTTGGGGTCCAGCCAGCGGCGGCGGCTAGGGATTTGGGATGCTCTCGCGCTCTCTGGAAAGAGCTCGGTGAAAGAGATAAGGGGATTTTCTTTTGCCGTAGGCTTTGGCCACATACTGCGACGATGGGCCAAAAATTTGGTGAGCAGCGGGCAATTTGGCGCGCACATCAAATCTATGGTGCGAAATGGGCTAAGCCTGTGGGCCGGCGACGGACCGACAGCCATATTAATTTTCCTGTGAGTTCCTCAGCCGGCACACAGGATAACTACTTTACTCCTAGCGTGCTGGTTTGGGCCGACAGTGCAAGCCCATTGTCCTGTGCGCTAGCGCGGGCCCGATAAGAAAATAATTAACACACAATAAAATTTCAGTTTCTGGTAGTGTGGGGCCGTTGTACTGCATCCTCGCCTCGCTTTGAGAGTGCTCTGGGTTTGGGTGAAGAAGAGAAGGGGGCGGCGCAAATAGATGTGTGGAGAATAGGTGGAGGGGTGGTGGTTTAAATAGGGAAAGGGGAAGGGAAGGGAAGTGGCACCGGCCGCGCTTTGGATTTGCTACGTTCAAACGAGCCGCGTCGATCGATATGCCACTTTAATTGCCAACAAGTTTTAATTGCCACGTTGAATAGATGTGAGTGGATCGAAATGTGTGAAACATTTCTCTACATCGAGGGGACACGCGTGGGAGATGATACGAACCTGCGGCAGCAACCGTCCCTGCGTCCGTGGCGGCTCGCGTGAAAATGAGGCCGGTCAGCATCCGTGGCGGCTCACATGAAAAAGAGGCCGGTCAGCGCATCGTGGCGGCAGGCGGCACCGCATGCAGGTAGGCTAGCTACGTGCATGCATGCATGCTAGCTGTACATGTCGTGCATGCATAACAGGCTTCTGTCGTTGCGGCGCGCGCACGGCCCAAGTCCAACCACGGCCCAATGGGCCAACCGCGGCACCGTCCGCCGCGACCCCACTCATCAGGTCCAACGGGTGACACAGTCAGCGTGGCCCCACTCGTCAGAGTTAACGGTCAAAGCACTGACCCGACGACATCCACCGTTTGTGACTAGTTGTGAGGGTTTCGGGCAAGGGAGTGGGGAAAAGTGAGCAGAAGTTAAGAGCATGGGGATGAATGAGTATGGCTAAGGAACCAGGGGCACAGATGTAAAAAATCCCAAATAAGTATGTTTGGAAGAATGCACCAGGTAACTGCAAATTGACTTCTCATCAGATACAACATCAGCTTATTCAATTTTGTGCAGTACTTACTAGAAAGCAAATTATTGATCAACTTGGTGATGAGCACTATGCTATTCCAGCTGATGAGTCTAGTGATGTATCACATAAAGAACAACTAGCTTTGTGGTTGCGTTTTGTTGATAAAGTAGGAAGGCCGTGTGAGCACTTTCTTGGAGTTGTTCATGTAAGTGATACTACTTCATTGTCACTTAAGGAAGCAATTGCGACTTTACTTACTGATCATGGTTTGACTATAACTCAAATTCGTGGGCAAGGATATGATGGGGCTAGTAATATGAGAGGGGAAATTAAAGGACTGAAAACATTGATGATGAAAGAGTCACCTTCTGCCTATTATATTCATTGTTTTGCACATCAACAAAAACAATTTCTTGTTGTTGTTTGATACGTCTCCAATGTATCTATAATTTTTTATTGCTCCCTGCTATATTATCTACTATTTTGGACCATATTGGGCTTTATTTTACACTTTTATATTATTTTTGGGACTAACCTATTAACCGGAGGCCTAGCCCAGAATTGTTGTTTTTTGCCTATTTCAGTGTTTCGAAGAAACGGAATATCAAACGGAGTCCAAACGGAATGAATCCTTCGGGGACGTGATTTTCTAGCCGAATATGATCCAGGAGACTTGGAACCCCCGTCAAGAAAGAAAGGAGGCGGCCACGAGGGTGGAGGGCGCCCCCCCTAGGGCACGGCCCCCTGCCTCGTGGGCCCCCATTTGCTCCACCGATGTACTTCTTCCTCCTATATATACCTATGTACCCCCGAACGTTCAGATACGGAGCCAAAAACCTAATTCCACCACCGCAACTTACTGTATCCACGAGATCCCATCTTGGGGCCTGTTCCGGAGCTCCGCCGGAAGGGGAATCCACCACGGAGGGCTTCTACATCATCATAGCCTCTCCAATGAAGTGTGAGTAGTTTACTTCAGACCTTCGGGTCCATAGTTAGTAGCTAGATGGCTTCTTCTCTCTTTTTGGATCTCAATACAATGTTCTCCCCCTCTCGTGGAGATCTATTCGATGTAATCTTCTTTTTGCGGTGTGTTTGTTGAGATCGACGAATTGTGGGTTTATGATCAAGATTATCTATGAGAAATATTTGAATCTTCTCTGAATTCTTTTATGTATGATTAGTTATCTTTGCAAGTCTCTTCGAATTATCCGTTTGGTTTGGCCAACTAAATTGGTAATTCTTGCAATGGGAGGAGTGCTTAGCTTTGGGTTCAATCTTGCGGTGTCCTTTTCCCGTGACAGTAGGGGCAGCAAGGCACGTATTGTATTATTGCCATCGAGGATAACAAGATGGGTTTTTTTTATCATATTACATGAACTTATCCCTCTACATCATGTCATCTTCGTAAGGCGTTACTCTATTTTCATTAACTCAATACTCTAGATGCATGTTGGATAGGTGTCGATGAGTGGAGTAATAGTAGTAGATGCAGGCAGGAGTCGGTCTACTTGTCTCGGACGTGATGCCTATATACATGATCATACCTAGATACTCTCATAACTATGCTCAATTCTGTCAATTGCTCAACAGTAATTCGTTCACCCACCGTAAAATACTTATGCTCTTGAGAGAAGCTACTAGTGAAATCTATGGCCCCCGGGTCTATTCTCTATCATATCAATCTTCCATCACTTTATTATTTCTTTGCTTTTTTACTTTGCTTTTTATTTTACTTTGCATCTTTATACCAAAAATACCAAAAAATATTATCTATCATCTCTATCAAATCTCACTCTCGTAAGTGGCCGTGAAGGGATTGACAACCCCTAATCGTGTTGGTTGCGTTGAGCTATTTGTTTTGTGTAGGTACGAGGGACTTGCACGTGGCCTCCTACTGGATTGATAACTTGGTTCTCAAAAACTGAGGGAAATACTTACGTTACTTTGCTGCATCATCCTCTCCTCTTCGGGAAAAACCAACGCAAGCTCAAGATGTAGCATTGTTGCCAAGGGAAATGATGATTGTGTGTGGTTTTTTGATCGAGTGTCTTTATTACTGCATGTTATTGGAGTGTCTTGTAAGCGTCATGACATGCTTCGAGATGCTAGACTTCACAATATCATGAAAGTCTTAAATGCGGTGAGTTACAAACTGGGAGTGATTTGAATCAAGAGATGGGGTTAGCTAGGCCTGGTGATACTCGGTGGGGCTCTCATTACAAAACTGTTCTCAATATTATTGTTATGTATCCCACAATCCGTGATGTGCTCATAACTCTTGGACAAGATGCTTCACAAATAAGTGATTGGCCCAAAATTCATACTGTTGTTGGAGTGTTTGAGTCATTTGACTTTATTTTCAATGCACACTTGATGCTTGTCATTCTTGGATACACAGGTGATTTGTCTGATTGTTTGCAAAGAAGAGACCAAGATATTCTTACTTCCATGGCACTTGTTAGAACTGCAAAAAGTAGAATACAAGAACTTAGGTCTAATGGGTGGGAGGCATTTCTGCAAAACGTCACACTATTGTGTAACAAGCATGGCATTCAAGTTCCAATAATGGAAGATAAATATGTACCTTATGGAAGATCAACACGATTTGCTCGACCCCAAATAAATGATGATCACTTTAGAAGAGAAGTTTTTCTTGGAGTCATTGATCAAATTAGTCAAGAGCTTGAAAATCGGTTTGATGAGATCAATATGGAATTGCTATCTTGTATGTCTGCTTTGAATCCCGCCAACTTATTTGCTGCTTTGATGCACATAAGTTATGCAAACTTTCTTCTAAAGTTTGTATTGCTTTCAAAATTGCTATTGAATCTCTTCAACTCATTTGTTTCTCTTGATGCACACTTGGTACTTGCTGAATTTTATCCCAAAGACTTTTCAAGTGCCGACTTGATACACCTTGAACTACAACTTGATAACTATATTGATGACATGAGAAATGATGAGAACTTCCAAGGCCTTGGAAATCTTGTTGATCTCTCGGTTAAGCTTGTTCAAACAGGGAGACTCATAGTTCATCATTTGGTGTACTTGCTTTTAAAATTGGTATTGATTCTATCGGTGGCAACGGCAAATGTTGAGAGAGCATTTTCTGCCATGAGTATAGTCAAGAGCAAGTTGAGAAATAAGATGGGCGATAGTATTTTGGATGATTGCCTAGTTACATACATTGACAGGGATGCTTTCTCCGAGGTGAATGAAGATTACATAATTGATACCTTCATTGCAATGCAAAAGCGTAGGCCAGAAACATAGTCTTTTTTAACTTCTCAAGGTATGTACTATGGTCAGTGTTTCTATTTGATACCTTCATGGCAGCCATGTACTATTTACTATTAGGCTTCTTTATGCAAAACTGAGATTGAATTGTGAATTTTAGTGTGTTCGTAAGACCATATTGATCTATTTCTTTGTCCTATTGATCATTAGTTAGAATATTCACATGCCATATTAGTTATGAAAAAAACAATTTGGGGCGGACCACCCTGTCATCAAAAGCCAGCTCCGCATTGGACATAAGAGACGCCGTATACACCAAGAAGGCAGACAGATGGGACAGGGAAGAAGTAACACTGTTGTCATGCACCCTCGACGTTGCTACTTGACCAAAACCGCTAGCCAAAACAACTCTATTAGGATTTAGGTGGTGATTCAGTTGGTTTCACAAAGATCAGGGGGTTAAATACCCAGTTTTAGACCTGGGGAGCAGGGGGATTAAATTGGACAGTTTGTAAAACCCTTGGGGTTATGTGGACTTCTTTCGGGAGGATTGTCAGCTTCGGGCAGGGTTTATGGGAGGGAGAAGATGATTTCGCCCCATGATCTTTACCAGGATTTATCCTTTTCTTGCAGACGACTGTCCTAGGGCAGGGAAAAGATGATTTAGCCCCCTGGTATGGAGTTTCTCCTTTACTTTTAGATTTAGATTTGGAGGACTAACCTAGGGTATCCTTTTTCTAGGTGTAATGATCTACTGGAAGGGTTGGGCGTGATTTGTTGCGCCGTTGATGTTGTTGGGTTTCTTAAAAAGATTATTCATTCTGTTTCAAAACATAAGATGTATTAGATTTTAAAAAAGTCAAACCTTTTTAAGTCTGATAAAATTTGTAGAGAAATATATCAAAATTCATAATACCAAATTGGTATAATTAGATTCATCATGAAATGAGTTTCCATATTTTTTGTTTAATATTATGGATTTTGACATTTTTCGCTCTAAACTTGGTCAAAATTAAAGGAATTTTACTTTCCAAAAAATAATAGTGTGTGTTTTATTTATTTATATAGTTTGATGATTTGGTAGGCCTTTCGCGATGTGATTTTGTGTTATCCTCTAAGAAACCCATATTTATGTGACGAAATATCTGCTTCGGTGGGTGCATGTACTATTTTGGTTCTACAACATCACATGATGGCGTTTATTTTTTCTAGGTGGTGAAAGAGTGTGCAGGATTGATATGTTTTTATAGGCGGGTTGTCGCCGATTGATTTGAAAACTGATTGGCTTCATAGTTGAATACCTCAATCGAATAGAAGAGCTTCAAAATTAGAGAACTGTAGTGACTTAAAATAATTTAATGGGAGAGCTCCTTGAGCAATTGTTGACCCAGTCAAAATTGAGTGACTCAATTTAAATTGAAGACCTCGGTTAATTATGAGGCCTTAAAAATTAGGAAGCATAGTGTATAGTATAAAAGAATTGAATGAAAGAGCTTTGAGAAATTGTTGACCCGGTCAAAATTGGGTGAACCAATTTAATTTGGAGACCTCCATTGATTGTGAACCCTTTAAAATTAGGGAGCTTAGTGTTATACGGGATGTTCTTCATCTGAGGTGGACAGACGGAAGGACAAAAGACATCACCAAGAGGAGAATGGCTCGTGGAGGAATGATGTGGGAGCACCTATGATGGGACATCTTGTATAGGGATGAGGAAGGGGGCGGCCAAAGAGCCATGATCACTGAATAGGAGAAGATGGTGATAAGTTTGAGGAGGGGTAAGAAGGTGAGAAGGCGTTCCAGCTACGCCTATGAAGTGGACCATGTCCTAGTCGCGCCATAGTAATTATTAGGGCACGACTATCTGTAGCCGACCAAAACACCTACTAGTTTTTGAAAGTTTGACCATTATCCCTTTTTGCTTGTGTCATCGAACACGGAGAATACAAGGGTCGCGGGAGGGGTCCGTGCATTACGACTGTGAAGTGGCCCACACCCTAGTCGTGTCTCCATTATTAGTAGCTTGATCACGTCGAATAAAAACTAGTACCTCATAATTTTATATATTTTTGGCAAAAGAGGGGTCCAGAAGGACCTCGAAGTTGCATTAACTAAAAAATGCATGTACACATCAGAATGCTATAGGACCGAAAACTAAAAGAATATGACAAATTGGTCCCTGAAATTTATAGAAAGGACCCAGAACCAAGATAAAAAATGCGATCAGGTCCAAAGTTTCTTCTCCTAGGGAAGAACCTCACCACCGCCGAGGACAACACTACTTGGGACGGCAAGACCTCCGAGACTCCATGGTGTGTACTCCGTGATAGAGAAACACTACCTCCCAATGGCTCAATGGTGGCGGGGTGGGGGGTAGATATGGATACCCTTTGGCATGTAGACATGATGGTGTGGTGAAGCAAGATGGCGCATTTAACGCCGCAGCTAGCGCCAAGGCTGCCCCAAAATAGCCACCAGGATTGTACTGCGATCTGGACCTCCATTTCTACCCTACTTTGTGATGACCACCCCAGCTACTTTCAAAGCATGGGACTAATATGGCCTCTCCACCAATAATGCATCCAGCACTACAGTGGCAAGATCAAGGAGAAGAGGAGATTTGGGTTGAGAAATTAGGGTTGCACCAACAATCACTTGGCACCTGGCCTTAGATTCACTCGTCTGAGGCAGCCTCAATCCCGACATCCATGGTGGCTTGGTTTATTTCTACTGGGTAAAAACCCAATATCCATAAAGAATGCATAACTGAATGGATCTACAAAGGAGACTATGCGACCAAAGGAGACTATGGGACTGAGCCCCTTTCCTCCCCATCTCCGGCCAGCCGAGCTGGCAGGGAAGGAGCGGGAGCGGAGAGGAAGGTTTGGGAGGGTGTTGGGGAGGAGCAAGGACAACGATGATAGGGAGGAGAGAGAACGAGAAGGGATACTAATGTCTAGTTTCCACAATTTTACAGTTTACTCTTACTTTTTTTTTCAACAATCGCCGAAGAGGTAGAATGTTGGGTGACAAGTCCAAGGAGTGAAAAGGAGAAGATGGGGTGAGTTGATTGAGGGAGAAGACATCGGTAGGATGATCCCTCGCTAGGATTGTTCAATGGCACATGCCCTAGTCATGTAATTGTTAGATCAAGTATATCTCTAGGCCGGCTAAAACCCCTATTACTTCAAAGCTATATAATTTTACTCGTATTTCTTTTTGCATCGTCAGCGAAGAGGGGGAAATAGGGTTGAGTAGTCTCATAGGTGAGAAGAAGGCCGGAGGGGGTTTGCGCCCTACAACTATGATGTGGCCTACGACCTAGTCGCATCCTAAATATTACCGGGTCATGTCTCTTTCTTAGCTGATTAAAACCCTGGGAGTTCAAAATATTTAAGTCTGGTTCTCATCGCTTTTCTCAAAAAATAGTGACCTTTAATCGAGATAGCATTTATTAGGTGACTTAAAAGTAGTGAATTTTCCCTTTAGAGAATGTGGATGGAGAAATCACTAGACACCGCGAGAAGATGGTAAGTCAAAAAAGTAAAAGTTATGGCGCCCAACCCAAATTTGGACGCATTGGTTGTGTGTTAACCCATCTCGGCAGTTCAAATTTCACATTTAGAATGTTAAAGATATTAGAAAAATGAACTAATGATAGATAGAATGTTCAACATGTTAGGCGGGTCCAATAGTTAAGTATATCCTTCTTTGCTGCTCAAGATAGCTATGTTGAGTGACAAACCGACAATACCATTCTCACATGTCTAGCCGGCATGAAATCTGCTCAATATAGGCCAAGTTTTTTTATACTTTTTTGGGGATGGGCCAAAAATCTGGCATTCAAAAAATCTCAGGTATTCCAATTTTTCTCAGCTGAAATTTTCAAATGAACTCTGAATTTAGGATTGTTCAATGTTTAGATGTATTTAGTTTAACAGATTGCGAACACCAAGTGCTTCTTATTCCAGTGGCCAGACAACCTCGGAATCGAACATGCAACATGAAGTTGGTAGGTCCCGCGCCCTACCGCTAAGCCAAGAGCTTGCATCCGATAATGTATGCATATGACACCTATTTGACATTGCTTTTGTGGTTTAAATTCAAATAATCCAGGCGATAAAATTTTTTCCCCGTGGCCACCGAAATTTCCAGTAAGCTGTCAGCTATCGGAAATTGGGACCAAGAAAAAGGAAACCTGATATAGGCCAGCTGGTTGTGCCTTGACTCAAGTTCTCGACATATTTTTGTCTAACAGCAAGACCTCAACTTCTCATTCATCATCAATATTATCAAAATTATGAAGTTCAAAAAAAAGAGTATTACAAATATGATTAATACGTGTTAGAAAAAAAGCAAGCAACAATATTCCCTTTGAGCGCTCATGATCTCTGTTCGTCTTTATTTCTTGGCAGATAGTCTTCACTTTAAATTGCCCACAGATATCTTCAACCGTCTCAAAGAAATTCATAGATTATTCGTTATTAGCAATCGGATATTTGCAACCCTCTCAGAACAAATCCTGATATACAACCCTGATAATTTCACAGATTGTTCCTTATTTGCAACCTGGTAGAACAAACCTGATAGTGCCGGTTCATGAAGGTATAAATTTTATTGGACAACACAAACAGAGAGATTGTTATGACCGGCATATTAGGGGCTTAGCCCAGTTAGTTGTGGCCCAGTCTATCTTATCGTTATTAGGGGCTTAGCCCAATTATATTAGTAGGAGGATTATATAAACTTATGTAAGGATCCGTTTCGGCGTCAAGCAAGAAGCAATCATATTTGCTCGGCTTCCTTAGGGAGCCGGGAGACCTAACCCTAGCCGCCTCCTTCCCAATGCCAACTCCCTCTCAGCCGCCGCCTCCTCGCACACGACAGCGCCCAGTCGTCGGCGTCCGCGTGTTCGTCCAGGACTAACTCCCTCCTTCCCCTACAACCTCTGGCCTAGACCCGGTAGAACCCTAGTTTCTACCAGTTTGGTATCAGCTAGCTTCGTTTCAATGATGTCTTCATCCCCGCCCAACCCGTCTCTTCCATTGCCGATCACCTCGTCGCCTCCGGCGACCACCACGACCGTAGTCCCGCTCCTGCCCTCGCCGGGATCCTCCGTCGCACCCGCCCCCGCCGTCCTCACCCCGGAGGAGGTGTCCGGGGTGCTGCGGGACCTAACCCAGGCGGTCCAGGAGATCCGCATGTTCTTGGCCGGGTCCTACGGGCCGCACCCGGCTGCGCCGCCCATCACCGCCACCGCGCCGCCATGGCTGCCGTGGCAGCCGACGCACCAGGCGACCTTTGCCGCGCTCGCCGGGCCGCTACAGCTGCCATCAACTGCCACCACTGCCCCACCCTGGCTGCAGTGGCAGCCGCTGACGAGGACATGTATTAGGGGTAGGGTAACATGCCTGACCTAAAGACCCTACCCATGGACACCGTACACTTTATACTGGGCCCCTGGGCCAGATCGCCGTCCAGATGTACCGCAACTTGAAAGTCACTCGGACGGCAACAACCACTCGGAGCATGGCACTCCACTCGACGAGCTCATTCCACTCGGCCATGTAACTCACTCGGATATGCGAAGACCAATAGTCAGCATGACGGTTTTGTTGTGGGCAGGCATTATGGCATTGATGATCCACTTTGTAACATAGGAGGTGAGGGGATGGCGCACTCTATATAAGCCACCCCCCACCACTAGACCGGGGGCTTCTTCGACCTCTCTCTCTTTTCATCATTAGTCCCAGGACTTAGCTCAAGCATGGGATCCGTTCCTCTCTCACACACACACATTGTAATCTCCGGATATATACTCAGATAAAACAAAGCCTCTCCGGAGCATGAGACGTAGGGTTCTTATTGTTGGGGAACGTAGCAGAAATTCAAAATTTTCTTACGTGTCACCAATATATATCTATGGAGAAACTAGCAACGAGGGAAGGAGAGTGCATCTACATACCCTTGTAGATCGCTAAGCGGAAGCATTCAAGAGAACGGGGTTGAAGGAGTCGTACTCGTCGTGATCCAAATCACCGGAGATCCTAGTGCCGAACGGACGGCACCTCCGCGTTCAACACACGTACAGCCCGGTGACGTCTCCCATGCCTTGATCCAGCAAGGAGAGAGGGAGAGGTTGAGGAAGACTCCATCCAGCAGCAGCACAACGGCGTGGTGATGATGGAGGAGCGTGGCAATCTTGCAGGGCTTCGCCAAGCATCACAAGATATGAGGAGGAGGAAGAAGAGACGCATGGCTGCACCAACGAGAGATAGAATTGTATCTTGGGCAGCCCCTTGGCCTCATATATATAGGGGAAGGGGAGGGCTGTGCCCCCATCTAGGGTTTCCAGCCCCAAGGGGTGCGGCCAGCCCTAGATGGGGCTTGGGGAGGCGGCCAAGAGGGGAGGGAGAGGGAGGCGCCCACTAGATGGGCCTTATGTCCCATCAGGACTAGGGTTTGCCCCTCCCACTCATCCTTGCGCCTTGGGCCCCTTGTGGGGGCGCACCATCCCTCCTAGGGGCTGGTCCCTCCCACACTTGGCCCACGCAACCTTCTGGGCAGGTGGCCCCACTTGGTGGACCCCGACCCTCCCGGTGGTCCCATACATTACCGATATCGCCCAAACTTTTCCGATGACCAAAACAGGACTTCCCATATATAAATCTTTACCTCCGAACCATTCCGGAACTCCTCGTGGCGTCCGGATCTCATCCGGGACTCCGAACAACTTTCGGTAACCACATACAAACTTCCTTTATAACCCTAGCGTCATCGAACCTTAAGTGTGTAGACCCTACGGGTTCGGGAACCATGCAGACATGACCGAGACGTTCTCCGGTCAATAACCAACTGCGGGATCTGGATACCCATGTTGGCTCCCACATGTTCCACGATGATCTCATCGGATGAACCACGATGTCAAGGACTCAATCGATCCCGTATACAATTCCCTTTGTCTAACGGAATTGTACTTGCCCGAGATTCGATCGTCGGTATCCCGATACCTTGTTCAATCTCGTTACCGGCAAGTCTCTTTACTCGTTCCGTAACACATCATCCCGTGATCAACCCCTTGGTCACATTGTGCACATTATGATGATGTCCTACCGAGTGGGCCCAGAGATACCTCTCCGTTAACCGGAGTGACAAATCCTAGTCTCGATTCGTGCCAACCCAACAGACACTTTCGGAGATACCTGTAGTGCACCTTTATAGTCACCCGATTCGTTGTGGCGTTTGGTACACCCAAAGCATTCCTACGGTATCCGGGAGTTGCACAATCTCATGGTCTAAGGAAAAGATACTTGACATTAGAAAAGCTTTAGCATACGAACTACGATCTTTGTGCTAGGCTTAGTATTGGGTCTTGTCCATCACTTCATTCTACTAATGATGTGATCCCGTTATCAATGACATCCAATGTCCATGGTTAGGAAACCGTAACCATCTGTTGATCAACGAGCTAGTCAATAGAGGCTTACTAGGGACATGGTGTTGTCTATGTATCCACACATGTATCTGAGTTTCCTATCAATACAATTATAGCATGGATAATAAACGATTATCGTGAACAAGGAAATATAATAATAACTAATTTATTATTGCCTCTAGGGCATATTTCCAACAGTCTCCCACTTGCACTAGAGTCAATAATCTAGTTCACATCGTCATGTGATTAACATTGATAGGTCACATCGCCATGTGACCAACACCCAAAGAGTTTACTAGTGTCTGTAAACTAGTTCACATCATCATGTGATTTAGGCTCAATGAGTTCTGAGGTTTGATCATGTTTTGCTTGTGAGAGAGGTTTTAGTCAACGGGTTTTAGTCAACGGGTCTGAACCTTTCAGATCCGTGTGTGCTTTTGCAATTCTCTATGTCATATTGTAAATGCTGCTTCCATGCTCCACTTGGATCTATTCCAAACGGTTGCTCCACTATACGTATCCGGTTTGCTACTCAGAGTCACTCGGATAGGTGTTAAAGCTTGCATCGACGTAACCCTTTACGCTGAACTCTTTATCACCTCCATAATCGAGAAACATGTCCTTATTTACTACAAGGACAATTTTGACCACTGTCCAATGATCCATTCCTGGATCATTCTTGTACCCCTTGACTGACTCATGGCAAGGCACACTTTCGGTGCGGTACACAGCATAGCATACTGTAGAGCCTATGTCTAAGGCATAGGGGACGACCTTCGTCCTTTCTCTCTGTTCTGCCGTGGTCGAGCTTTAACTCTTAACTTCATACCTTACAACTCAGGCAAGAACTCCTTCTTTGACTGATCCATCTTGAACACCTTCAAGATTATGTCAAGGCATGTGCTCATTTGAAAGTATTATTAAGCATTTTTGATCTATCCTTATAGATCTCGATGCTCAATGTTCAAGTAGCTTAATCCAGGTTTTCTATTGAAAAACATCTTTCAAATAACCCTATATGCTTTCTAGAAATTCTACATCATTTCTGATCATCAATATGTCAACAACATATACTCATCAGAAATTCTATAGTGCTCCCACTCACTTCTTTGGAAATACAAGTTTCTCATAAACTTTGTATAAACCCAAAATCTTTGATCATCACATCAAAGCGCACATTCCAACTCCGAGATGCTTACTCCAGTCCTTAGAAAGGATCGCTGGAGCTAAGCATACCTTTTAGCATCCTTAGGATCGACAAAACTTTCTGATTGTATCACATACAACCTTTCCTTACGAAAACTGGTAAGGAAACTCATTTTGACATCCATCTGCCAGATTTCATAAATGCAGCTTATGCTAACATGATTCCGACGGACTTAAGCATCGCTACGGATGAGAAAATCTCATCGTAGTCAACTCCTTGAACTTGTGAAAAACTCTTTGCCACAAGTCGAGCTTCATAGAAGGTGACATTACCGTCCACGTCCGTCTTCTTCTTAAAGATCCATTTATCTAAATGGCTTGCCGATCATTGGGCAAGTCCACCAAAGTCCATGCTTTGTTCTGATACATGGATCCTATCTCGGATTTCATGGCTTCTAACCATTTGTCGGAATTTGGGCCCACCATTGCTTCTCCATAGCTCGTAGGTTCATTGTTGTCTAGCAACATGACCTTCAAGACAGGATTACCGTACCACTCTGAAGTAGTACGCATCCTTGTCACCCTACGAGGTACGGCAGTGACTTGATCCGAAGTTTCATGATCACTATCATAAGCTTCTACTTCGATTGGTGTAGGTGCCACAGGAACAACTTCTTGTGCCCTGCTACACACTAGTTGTAGTAATGGTTCAATAACCATATCAAGTCTCCACCATCCTCCCACTCAACTTTTCGAGACAAACTTTTCCTCGAGAAAGGACCCGATTCTAGAAACAATCCCTATTGCTTTCGGATCTGAATTAGGAGGTATACCCAACTGTTTTGGGTGTCCTATGAAGATGCATTTTATCCGCTTTGGGTTCGAGCTTATCAACCTGAAACTTTTTCACATAAGCGTCATAGCCCCAAACTTTTAAGAAACGACAACTTAGGTTTCTCCAAACGGTGTCGTCTCAACGGGTGGTGCCCCATTAAAGTGAGTGCGGTTGTCTCTAATGCCTAACCCATGAACGATAGTGGTAATTCGATAAGAGACATCATGGTACGCACCATATCCAATAGGGTGCAACTATGATGTTCGGACACACCATCACACTATGGTGTTCCAGGCGGTATTAATTGTGAAACAATTTGCACAATGTCTTAATTGTGTGCCAAAACTCGTAACTCAGATATTCATCTCTATGATCATAGACATTCTATCCTCTTGTCACGAAGATCTTTAAACTTCACTCTGAAATTACTTGAACCATTCAATAATTCAGATTTGTGTTTCATCAAGTAAATATACTCAACATCTACTCGAATCATCTGTGAAGTCAGACATAACGATATTCACTGCATGCCTCAGCACTTATCGGACTGCACACATCAAAATGTGTTACTTCTAACAAGTTGCTATCTAGTTCCATCTTACTGAAACCGAGGCTTTTCAGTCATCTTGTCCATGTGGTATGTTTTGCATATCTCAAGTGATTCAAAATCAAGTGAGTCTAAACGATCCATCTGCATGGAGTTTCATCATGCGTATACACCAATGAGACATGGTTTGCATGTCTCAAACTTTTCAAAACGAGTGAGTCCAAAGATCCATCAACATGGAGCTTCTTCATGCGTTTTACACCAATATGACTTACATGGCGATTGCCACAAGTAAGTGGTACTATCATTACTATCTTATACTTTTGGCATGAAAATGTGTATCACTACGATCGAGATTCAATAAACCATTTATTTAGGTGCAAGACCATCGAAGGTATTATTCAAATAAATAGAGTAACCATTATTCTCCTTAAATGAATAACCGTATTGCGATAGACATAATCCAATCATGTCTATGCTCAATGCAAACACCAAATGATAATTATTCTGGTTTAATACTAATCTTGATGGTAGAGGGAGCGTGCGATGTTTGATCACATCAGAATTGGAAACACTTCCAACACATATCGTCAGCTCTCCTTTAGCTAGTCTCCATTTATGTCGTAGCTTTTATTTCGAGTTACTAACACTTAGCAACCGAACCGGTATCTAATACCCTGGTGCTACTAGGAGTACTAGTAAAATACACAATAACTTAATGTATATCAAATATACTTCTATCGACCTTGCCAGCCTTCTCATCTACCAAGTATCTAGGGTGGTTCCGCTCCGATGGCTGTTCCCCTTATTACGTAAGCACTTAGTCTCGGGTTTGTGTTTAACCTTGGGTTTCTTCACTGGAGCAGCAACTGATTTGCCGTTTCATGAAGTGTCCCTTCTTGCCCTTGCCCTTCTTGAAACTAGTGGTTTCACCAACCATCAACAATTGATGCTCCTTCTTGATTTCTACATTCGCGGTGTCAAACAACGCGAATACCTCAAAGGATCATCATCTCTATCCTTGATATGTTATAGTTCATCACGAAGCTCTAGCAGCTTGGTGGCAATGACTTTGGAGAAATATCACTATCTCATCAGGAAGATTAACTCCCACTCGATTCAAGTGATCATTGCACTCAGACAATCTGAGCACAAACTCAACGATTGAGCTTTTCTCTCTTAGTTTGCAGGCCAAGAAAATCGTCGGAGGTCTTATACCTCTTGACGTGGGCACGAGCCTGAAATCCCAATTTCAGCTCTTGAAACATCTCATATGTTCCGCAACATTTCGAAAACGTCTTTCGTGCCTCAACTCTAAACCGTTTAACTGAACTATCACGTAGTTATCAAAACGTGTATGTCCGATGTTCGCAACATCCACAAACGACGTTTGGGGTTCAGCACACTAAGCGGTGCATTAAGGACATAAGCTTTCTATTGTCCGCATAATCGCTACTGTCAACTTTCAACTATATTTTCTCTAGGAACATATCTAAACAGTGGAACTAAAACGCGAGCTTACGACGTAATTTGCAAATGGTCTTTTGACTATGTTCAGGATAATTAAGTTCATCTTATGAACTCCCACTCAGATAGACATCCCTCTGGTCATCTAAGTGATTACATGATCCGAGTCAACTAAGCCGTGTCCGATCATCACGTGAGACGGACTAGTCAACATCGGTGAACATCTTCATGTTGATCGTATCTACCATACGACTCATGCTCGACCTTTCGGTCTCCGTGTTCCGAGGCCATGTCTGCACATGCTAGGCTCGTCAAGTTAACCCCAAGTGTTTTTGCTGTGTAAATCTGTCTTACACCCGTTGTATGTGAACGTAAGAATCCATCACACCCGATCATCACGTGGTGCTTAGAAGCGACGAACTGTAGCAACGGTGCACAGTTAGGGGGGAACACTTCTTGAAATTGTTGTAAGGGATCATCTTATTTACTACCGTCGTTCTAAGTAAACAAGATGCAGAAACATAATAAACATCACATGCAATTATATAGTAGTGACATGATATGGCCAATATCATATAGCTCCATTGATCTCCATCTTCGGGGCTCCATGATCATCATCGTCACCGGCATGACACCATGATCTCCATCATCATGATCTCCATCATCGTGTCTTCATGAAGTTGTCTCGCCAACTATTACTTCTACTACTATGGCTACCGGTTAGCAATAAAGTAAAGTAATTACATGGCGTTCTTTAATGACACGCAGGTCATACAATAAATAAAGACAACTCCTATGGCTCCTGTCGGTTGTCATACTCATCGACATGCAAGTCGTGAGTCCTATTACAAGAACATGATCAATCTCATACATCACATATCATTCATCACATTCTTTTTGGCCATATCACATAGCATACCTGCAAAAACAAGTTAGACGTCCTCTAATTGTTGTTTGCATGTTTTACGTGGCTGCTTTGGGTTTCTAGCAAGAACGTTTCTTACCTACGCAAAACCACAACGTGATATGCCAATTGCTATTTACCCTTCATAAGGACCCTTTTCATCGAATCCGTTCCGACTAAAGTGGGAGAGACTGGCACCCGCTAGCCACCTTATGCACCAAGTGCATGTCGATCGGTGGAACCTGTCTCACGTGGAAATGCGTGTAAGGTCAGTCCGGGCCGCTTCATCCCACAATACCGTCGAAACAAGATTGGACTAGTAACGGTAATCATATTGAACAAAATCAACGCCCACAACTACTTTGTGTTCTACTCGTGCAAAGAATCTACGCAATAGACCTAGCTCATGATGCCACTGTTGGGGAACGTAGCAGAAATTCAAAATTTTCTTACGTGTCACCAAGATCTATCTATGGAGAAACTAGCAACGAGGGAAGGAGAGTGCATCTACATACCCTTGTAGATCGCTAAGCGGAAGCGTTCAAGAGAACGGGGTTGAAGGAGTCGTACTCGTCGTGATCCAAATCACCGGAGATCCTAGTGCCGAACGGACGGCACCTCCGCGTTCAACACACGTACAGCCCGGTGACGTCTCCCATGCCTTGATCCAGCAAGGAGAGAGGGAGAGGTTGAGGAAGACTCTATCCAGCAGCAGCACAACGGTGTGGTGATGATGGAGGAGCATGGCAATCTTGCAGGGCTTCGCCAAGCATCACAAGATATGAGGAGGAGGAAGAAGAGACGCAGGGCTGCACCAACGAGAGATAGAATTGTATCTTGGGCAGCCCCTTGGCCTCATATATATAGTGGAAGGGGAGGGCTGCGCCCCCATCTAGGGTTTCCACCCCCAAGGGGTGCGGCCAGCCCTAGATGGGGCTTGGGGAGGCGGCCAAGAGGGGAGGGAGAGGGAGGCGCCCACTAGATGGGCCTTAGGGCCCATCTGGACTAGGGGTTGCCCCCTCCCACTCATCCTTGCGCCTTGGGCCCCTTGTGGGGGGCGCACCAGCCCTCCTAGGGGCTGGTCCCTCCCACACTTGGCCCACGCAACCTTCTCGGGGCAGGTGGCCCCACTTGGTGGACCCCGGACCCTCCCGTGGTCCCAGACATTACCGATATCGCCTCAAACTTTTCCGTGACCAAAACAGGACTTCCCATATATAAATCTTTACCTCCGGACCATTCCGGAACTCCTCGTGACGTTCGGGATCTCATCCGGGACTCCGAACAACTTTCGGTAACCACATACAAACTTCCTTTATAACCCTAGCGTCATCGAACCTTAAGTGTAGACCCTACGGGTTCGGGAACCATGCACATGATCGAGACGTTCTCCGGTCAATAACCAACTGCGGGATCTGGATACCCATGTTGGCTCCCACATGTTCCACGATGATCTCATCGGATGAACCACGATGTCAAGGACTCAATCGATCCCGTATACAATTCCCTTTGTCTAACGGTATTGTACTTGCCCGAGATTCGATCGTCGGTATCCCGATACCTTGTCCAATCTCGTTACCGGCAAGTCTCTTTACTCGTTCCTTAACACATCATCCCGTGATCAACCCCTTGGTCACATTGTGCACATTATGATGATGTCCTACCGAGTGGGCCCAAAGATACCTCTCCGTTAACCGGAGTGACAAATCCCAGTCTCGATTCGTGCCAACCCAACAGACACTTTCGGAGATACCTGTAGTGCACCTTTATAGTCACCCAGATTCGTTGTGACGCTTTGGTACACCCAAAGCATTCCTACGCATCCGGGAGTTGCACAATCTCATGGTCTAAGGAAAAGATACTTGACATTAGAAAAGCTTTAGCATACGAACTACGATCTTTGTGCTAGGCTTAGTATTGGGTCTTGTCCATCACTTCATTCTACTAATGATGTGGTCCCGTTATCAATGACATCCAATGTCCATGGTTAGGAAACCGTAACCATCTGTTGATCAACGAGCTAGTCAATAGAGGCTTACTAGGGACATGGTGTTGTCTATGTATCCACACATGTATCTGAGTTTCCTATCAATACAATTATAGCATGGATAATAAACGATTATCGTGAACAAGGAAATATAATAATAACTAATTTATTATTGCCTCTAGGGCATATTTCCAACACTAATCTCCACCGTGAGAGGTCCAAACTCAATAAAACCACCGTGTCACCCATATGCATCTCGATAGATCATGCTCCCTTACCCTATACCTTATTATTGTCGGAATCGTTCCCACGACAGTTGGCGCCCACCACGGGGCATGACATCTATCGAGCCATGATGCAAATGGTTTTTCCTTTAATCACCGGCAACAGACTAATTTCTGTAGGACACCTCCCTTTGGACCGGTTGATGAATCGGCTCTAGGACGACGAAGCGCCGCTGTCCACCCGTTGTCAGATTTGGTCTCATCTACGAACGCCGTCGCCGAGCGCCGACACACGCACAGCCGCTAACGGTTGGCTTGGTTCCTTGGCCGGCGAAGCACGACGACCGGCAGTCGACCCGACTCCTTGGGGACAAGGCCCGGCTACCGGCACTCAGCCCAGCTCCACAAGCATTGAAACGCAACTCCGGCCGGTGCACAGCTCTGGCTCCCCAAGCAGTGAAACGCGGCCACCAGTGCCCACGTCGATCACGCCCTTGGTAGCGCCGTCCCGCGTCTCCGTCTCCTGGGCTGCGGACAACCGCTCGTTGACCTCATCGCCACCTCTCGGCTGCCGTCTGGTTCCGGCCAGACCGGCCGTTTCTGCTGCAACGGACCTCTCCTCCGGGCTACCTCTACAACTCTCCGTCTCATTTCAAGTCCCATCGCATGCAGAATCGTATTTAATTCTTGCTTAATCAGCATTAATACCTCTTGCATGCAGGTTCTGAACATGGGGCAAGTCCATCAATGCATTGGACGTGAACAACTCCTTCATTGCGTTAGGCGTGGACGACTCCTTCAATGCGTCAGTTAGCCAAACAATTACACCTAATTATTAGGGATTTATTGCTAATTCTCACAGGAGCGTCATCGGCGGAGCAATCACAACAACGGTGGCAGTTGCGGCGAAAGGCCCACCTCCCCTTTGTTTCGATCAGATTCGGCTCCCGGACGATGAAGCAACTCAATCGACTGCACAACACGTCGTCGTCAACTTCACTCGACTGCCCACGCACTATCACTCGGTTGGGCTTGACTTCATCGACATGCTCCGACTCAGCCGTCCCGCGCGTCGTCAGTCGGCTGGACACGTCCTCCTCACTAGGCCGCCCCGAGCGTCGCCACTTGGTTGGTCACCTCATCACCACTCGACCGCCCCGCGCGTCGCCATCGGTTGGTCACCTCATCACCACTCGGCCGCCCCACGTGTCGCCATCGGTTGGTCACCTCATCACCACTCGCCCGCCCCAACATCGCCATCGGTTGGTCACCTCATCACCACTCGGCCGCCCCGCGCGTCGCCATCGGTTGGTCACCTCATCACCACTCGGCCGCCCCGCGCGTCGCCATCGGTTGGTCACCTCATCACCACTCGGCCGCCCGGCGCGTCGCCACTCGGTTGGTCACCTCATCACCACTCGGCCGCCCCGCGCGTCGTCATCGGTTGGTCACCTCATAACCATTCGGCTGCCCCGTGCGTCGCCACTCGGTTGGTCACCTCATCACCACTCGGCCGCCCCACGCGTCGCCATCGGTTGGTCACCTCATCACCACTCGGCCGCCCTGAGCGTAGCTTCTCGGTTGGTCACCTCATCACCACTCGGCCGCCCCTGGCGTCGCCACTCGGTTGGTCACCTCATCACCACTCGGCCGCCCCGCGCGTCGCCATCGGTTTGTCACCTCATCACCACTCGGCCGCCCCGTGCGTCGTCATCGGTTGGTCACCTCATCACCACTCGGCCGCCCCGCGCGTCGCCACTCGGTTTCTCACCTGTAACGCCCCGGATACAACTTTCCATATTCGTAACTCCAACTCTTGCCTTTTCCGGAGATGCGATATGATTTTACCTTCGTGGTTGGGTTTTTCTTTTGTTTTGCATTTTGTTCATGTCTTGCATCTCATCTCATGGCACCATGTGCATTGCATCCACATGTTTTCATAAAGCTTGCACCCATTCGTAGTTGCCGCGTTCCCCCTGCCTTCTTTGACCGTTCCATGACCAATCGGGTTTTCGCTTCCCTCTTGACCATGAACACCTAACCTCTTTCGCCAGCTCGCAGCCCCCTCCGCGTGTCCGAAACTTACCCAAACCCAACCTGCTCAGGCATCACCGTTGGTTTCAGTTCATCCCCAAACATCTATAAAACATCTCCGTTTTCTCTTGTGGACTCCCTAATCCATTTATTCCGGACCGCCCGATCGCGATCGGAGGACCCAAATCATCCCCTTTCGTGTGTGTGTGTATATATATATATATATATATATATATATATATATATATATATATATATATATATATATATATATATATCGCCTAACCCTAGATCCTAGGGATCATGTCCCATCCTTCCCATTCCATCGCTACCGCCACTCCTCCAGTCCCCTCTTCCTCAGGATCCCCTCCCGATCCAGCCCACCAACCAGCGCAAGCCACTTCTTCCCTCGATCCCGAATGGATCGTGTAGCTGCTCGAGGCCCCGAGCAGGAGCGCTCGGCCTCGTCCCCTCGCTCCGCGCCGCCGGCAACCCACCAACCAGAGCCCTCCCATGGCTCCCCTCGACTCCTCCCTCCTCCTGGCCGATGAGCCAGCCCGCAGCCGCATCGAGCCCCTAGCCGGAGCTGCACCCACGTCACCGCCGGCGACCACCTCCATCAGGCCAAGCCCCGCACCCCTCGTTGCTTCTCCTTCTCCCGTTCCACCTGGTTCCCTCTCTCACCTGCTCTCTCTGTTCGTGCAACAGGGAGCCCCCGAGGAGTTTGCGCTGGTCATCCTCGCCTCCCGCGCCCGGACGTCGTCGTCCTCGAGCTCCTCGACCCGTTCCCGCCTACCTCACGGCCGGTGAGTTGCCGTCGTTCAGCAAGGCCCCCTTGTGACCCCCTGTTCCCCTTCCCCGATTCGCTTCTCCACTACTAGGAAAAGGGCTATAGATAGGACTGATTCTAATGGCGCACCAGGTAAATAGTGCGCCACTACTATATACTAATGGCGCACCGGTTGCTCGTGCGCCATTAGTGTGGAAGCCACTAATGGCGCACCGTGCTCACGGTGCGCCACTACTATTGATTTTTCCCCCTTTTTCCATACAAACTAATGGTGCAGGATGGCAAAGTGCGCCATTACTAGTTAGAACTAGTAATGGCGCACGACCAAGACAGTGCGCCATTAGTATATATTTTTTCTTTACTTTTTTGCAAACCTACTAATGGCACACTATGCCAAAGTGCGCCATTAGTAGTTTAAACTACTAGTGGCGCACTTTTCCACAGTGCGCCATTAGTATACATATGTTTTTTTTTTACTTTTTTGCAAAAAGTACTAATGGCGCACCACCTGCCGATGCGCCATTAGTAACCGGGGTTACTAATGGCGCATTTTGTGGTGGTGCGCCATTAGTAACCTGGGACCAACAAGATATTTTGGACAGCCCACCTACCCACTCACTTTCCCCACTTCATTCTCTCCACCTCCTCCTCCAAGCTTGTCTCGGCTGCCTCCTCCTCCTCACCTCATTTCCACCATAGATTCATCAAAATTAAGTGGTGAAATTACCTTTTTTGTTAGGTAAGTCAGGGGAAAGCTATCTTCATGATGTAGATCTACTTTTTTTCTCCCTAGCTCGCTCCAACAACGTGCACATGCACTTTTTGTGGCATAGCTAGATCTATGTATGTTTGTGGTGTTGCTTGTGTTTGTGGTGTTGCATATATGGTTGTGTTTGCAGGTACCGGTATTTGAAATGGGATAGTTGCCAATATTTTGCCGGAATGTTGATTCATTTCCTATTCGGCAAGATTTTTGGCACTATGCATTCTTTTTGGTCCTATTTTAAGGGAAGGTCATGCCGAATTTTTTCTTGGTTCTAAAATATCGTTTTTCTCTACCCCGCAGGCGACCATGGTCCGCACGATGACCGAAGGCATCGTGAATAGATTTTTGAGCTCCGCGAAGGCCGAGATGCTTCAAAAGAACGAGACGGAGATAAGATGTCCGTGTCGAAGATGCAAGCTGAAGAGCCTTATTGCGGACCCGATTCCGGCAGGTGCGGGACCACCTGCTCTTGCGTGGTTTCATGGACGGCTATCGGTGGCAAGGTGATGAAGATGACTATGAAGTCGCCCATGGGGGTCGGGCAAGAAATGAGGAAGGGCAACAAGACAACCACCGCGGGCGAGGGCGGGCGAGAAGACGAAGAATCTCCGTGACATGATCACGACGGTGATGATGTACACAATCATCATGTAGAAGATGTCGACATGATGATGAGGAAGATCAAGACGAAGGGCATGATCATGAAGATGAAGATGCCAGAGCGCACGACGATGGAGGCTGGGTGCAGGACCCTCATATTCAAGAGCTGCTTCATGGCGACGGATAACGCAAGAGCTGCCGCCCGAGAGAAAGCCAAGCTGGATCAACTGGAGATAGACGCGGTTACTCCATTGTATGAAGGATGCAGGCCCGAGGATACCCGCCTGAAAGTAACGCTCATGGCTCTAGAGATGAAGGTAGAACACAAAATGACCGACGCATGCTTCGACGAGAACATGTCATTCTGGCACGAACGTCTTCCCAAGGGGAACAAGTGCCCGACCAGTTTCGAGGAGGCGAAGAAAATCGTGTGTCCTTTGGATTTACCGCACGTGAAATACCATGTGTGCATGAACAATTGCATCATTTATCGACGAGCACGCTGAGTCTACCATATGTCCGGTGCGGCGTCACTCGATACAAGAAGAGGAAGAAAGCTCCTCAAAAATCGGTGTGGTACTTTCCGATCACTCCTCGTCTGCAGCGGTATTTCGCGGACCCTAAGGTAGGAAAGCTCCTGCGTTGGCACGCGGATAGGGAGGAGAAGAAGCGGGAAGATGACAGAAATGATCCGCAGATAAATAAAAAAGACAAGATGCTGAGTCACCCTAAGGATGCGAGCCAGTGGCAAGCGTAGAACTTCGAATACCCAGAATTTGGGAAGGATCCAAGGAACATCATGCTGGGCGCGAGCACCGATGGATTCAATCCGTTTGGCAGCCAGAGAAGCACACATAGCACCTGGCCTGTGTTTTGGTGGATGTACAACCTTCCCCCCTGGTTGTGCATGAAGAGGAAGTACATTCACATGAGTATGCTAATTGAAGGGCCGAAACAACCAGGAACGACATCAATCAGATCTGGGGCTGTTGAAGGAGGAGCTAGACCCGCTGAGAAAAACGCCAGCCAATACGTGGGACGCTGCAGAGAAAGAATATTTCCCTATGAGAGCCGCACTGCTCATGACGGTGCACGACTATCTCGGTTACGGATATCTCAAGGCAGGTAGTCCACGGATTTTCTGGATGCGTAAGGTGCATGGATGACACAACGATAGCCAGCTAGATAGAGATCCCGGTCTTTGAAAACCGTGTTCATGGGACATCAAGGTGGCTTCGCGACGATGACCCGTGGAGGAAACGCAAGGATCTGTTCGATGGTGAAACCGAACTCCGAAAACGCCTGCAGTACGAGGAGCGGTGAGGAAATAGACGAGCTGTTGAAAAATTGGAAAGACTGCCCACTGCCGGGAAAGAAGCAAAAGGCGCCAGAGCCGGGAAAAAAGAGAAAGGCGCCAGAGCCGCTGCTGAAGGTATGGAAAACGAGGTCTATTTTCTGGGACTTGCTATACTGGAAGATCCACCGTGTGCCTCACAGCCTTGATGTCATGCATATCACGAAGAACGTGTGCGAGAGTCTGCTTGGTACCCTGCTCAACATGCCAGAGAGGACCAAAGATGGGCCGAAAGCAAGGGCAGACTTGAATTCAATGGGCATAAGGCAGGAGCTTCACGCTAATGATGATGATGATGAGGCGAAGCAGGACACAGAAAGTCGTCGCAAAGGCAAAAAGGCCAAGAAGACCGAAAATAACTACCTTCCCGCATGCTTCACTCTAAGTCAGGAGGAGATCGAGCAGTTTTTCACCTGCCTCCTAGGAGTAAAACTTCCTTACGGTTACGCGGGGAAGATAAGCAGATACCTAGACCCAGCGAAGCAGAAGTTCAGCGGGATGAAGTCTCACGACTGTCACGTGCTGATGACGCAGATACTTCCAGTTGCAATCCGTGGGATCATGGACGCGCACGTCCGTGAAACGCTATTTGGTCTATGCAACTTTTTCGACGTCATCTCTCGGAAGTCGCTTGGCGTGAGGCAACTCAGAAGGCTACAGGAAGAGATCGTGGTGATACTATGCGAGCTTGAGATGTACTTCCCGCCTGCATTCTTCGATGTTATGGTGCATCCGCTGGTCCATATCATGGAAGATATCATCCAACTCGGGCCGACGTTCCTGCACAGCATGATGCCGTTCGAAAGGATGAATGGTGTCATCAAAGGATACGTTCGGAACATGTCACGCCCGTAGGGAAGTATAGCCAGGGGCTTTCGACCAAGAGTGCATCTCCTACTGCACGAATTATCTAGGCATCGAGAACCCCGCTGGTCTGCTTCAGAACAGCACCTCGGCAGGCTCGCTGGATGGGGTCACCGTGAGGGTCGCCGCAAAATGCATGTCGACTACGAGGGTCGCATCACGACTTTGAAAGAGCAAACCTAGTCGTGCTACAACACATAGACGTGGTCGATCCTTGGGTGGTAGAGCACAAAACCTTTATTGAGAAGACGTACAATGACCGAGGCCAACAGAAGACGGACGGAGATATACTCAAAGAGCATAACTCATGTTTCAGGCGTTGGTTCAAGCAGAAGCTTCTGTCGTACCCTTTACATGAAGATTCTTCCGCGGAAGAACAACTCATATTCGCCTTGTCACAGGGCGCCGAGCACAAGCTGATGACCTATGAGGCGTACGATATCAACGGCTACACATTCTACACAGAGGACAAGGACATGAAGAGCGATGGTTATCAGAACTCCGGGGTAACGATGGAATCCTACACCGGTAAGGACAAGGACAGATACTTCAGAAGGATCGAGGAGATCTGGGAGCTGAGCTACGCTGGAGAGAAGGTGCCGATGTTCCGTGTCAGATGGGCCAAGAGCGTCCTAAAATAAGACCGATATTTCACCACCATGGTTATACCCGAAGGCAAATCCAAGACCGCGGGCGCAAACGTCACCGCAAAAAATGATCCATGGGTACTGGCTTCCCAAGTGGACCAATGCTTCTTCATTACCGACCCGCCAAAGCCCAGTCGTGTTGTCGTGAGGAGAGGCAAAAGGAAGATCATCAGAATGGATGGAGTAGCCAATGAGCAAGACTTCGACAAGTACGGCGACCCGAAGATCGAAGATGACGACCACGATGAAGTAGCAGCACACACCACAAGAAGAAGCAGGACCACCCTACCTAAAGGACGCCCGTTCCACAGAAGAACACCATTTGCAAAAAAGAAGGGCAAGAAGATTGTGAACAGATAGCTAGCTAAGATCGATTGTATTTAAATCGTAGTCTTCATTTCTCGATTGTATTTCGTGGGCACTTTTTGATATCATGAATATTTTTAAATTTCATGGGAACTTTTTGAATTCATGAGGACACTTGATCTCAATCCCCCTCCATCTCGATCTCGATTCCCCCTCCATCTCGATCTCGATCCCCGCACCCTCCCCCGCTCCACCGCCGCCGCCGATGATATTTTCAAGTAAGAAATTTGAACATATTTTTTTTAAAATTATTACTGTTTTTATAAAAAAAAATATTACTGTTATGATTTAAACAATTTTGAACATGTTTAAACACAAATAAATATAAAAAACAGCATTTAAAATGCATAAAAAAATAATGGGGAGCCTGGGAATCGATACCAGACCTCTGTGTGTGTGTCTTTGCGTCTTGACCAGTCGGGCTAGTGGGTGAGTTCTGTTGTAGATAGGGTTAGGTTGTAGATATGGTTAGTGGGCTAGATTAAAACAAAATTCTAATGGCGCACAGAGGGGAGGTGCGCCATTAGAATAGTCATACTTATGGCGCACCGAGGGGAGGTGCGCCATTAGAATAGTCATACTTATGGCGCACGACTGGACGGTGCACCATTAGAACCCTCCCCCTAGCTATCCTCCCTCCCTCTCGCCAGATCCCCTTCGACCCTCTCTCCCTCGCCACCAGATCCACCCAGCGCTGCCCGACCCACGCCGCCCAGCGCCTCCGTCTCCGACGCCGCCCCCCCTCCGCCCCCGCCCGCCCCCCCCTCGCCGTCCGCCCCCAACCCCCCCCCTCCCTCGCCTTCACCGCACCCACCCACCCCTCCCTCGCCTTCCCAGCCCTCGAGCTCCACCGTGCGAGGCGACAGGCAAGGCGGCGGGCAGAATCTGCTTCAACACCGGGCCGGCGAGCCGCGGAACCAGGGCGCGACGGTGCTCGACCCCTCCACCCCCCTCCACCTCTTCTTCCTCGGGTCGCCGCTGTCTTCCTCAACTTCGGCCACCTCTGTTGCTACTAAGCTGTCGCAGGGCCTCCTTGCGCCTCCCCGGTGAGCTCCGCCTCCTCTCCCCTCTTCCTTCTCGCAAACACTCTGTTGATTCCGGCTGTAGTATTTCAATCCAACAGTAGCGCCGACGGCAGTGGCATCATTCTGGGGTATAGTTAGGGCCATGATGGCACAAGCATTTAAACAACTGATACAATATTACAAAAAACAATGCACAATGATTTAGCTAGTAGTTAAGCAAAGAGCAACTTTTCCCCAAGAAAATGAAGAGAATTAGTTTGTAAATACCACTGACAAATGGAACACGCCGATCAGTTATCACTGCAATTTCCAACATATATATGACATTTGCTGTTTGAGTTGTTAGTTTTTCCCATTTCTCGCTCAAATTAATTCAGCCAAATACTAAACCTTTATACAGAGAGATGGAAACAGATGCTTCCTGTGTAGTATAATTCTTTTACTAGGTTGCCAGAAGAGGGGGGCTTACAGGTAAAACTACCGGGAATTGTTATGCATAAATTGCTAGTGGTTGCTTGGCCACTCACTACAACTAATTTCACATAACCAAAATGATAAAAAGGGAGATGATGGCAACCAGTTTAGAAAACATTGTACTAGTGAGTGGTAACTAGTTTGAAGAAAATTGTAAATAAGATTCCAGCAAATTAGTGATCTAATTGTGATAATCCTGCTCACATCCCCACTTGCAGCAGAGGCAGGCAATGGCTCTATATGCTCTGTTTTACTGCCTAGCTAGAGCACAAACCTAGCCCCAGTTGTGTATTCCCAATTGCTAGTGGTCTAACTGATGTTTCCCTAGTTGGGTGAGACTAACTTGGCTCTTTCTTGGAGGAGACAGATCAAACAAGTGTTGTCAGTTTTTGTTTGAACTTCAAAGAGTGTTGTGACTTGGCACTTAATCAAGTTATAATGTGTTTAACTAGTAGAATTCAGTTAACAACAACATCAGTAAAATTCAGTTAATTAATTGAAGAAGAGAAGAGAGAAATTAGAGAGCTAGAGGAGTACTTGCATTAACTGAAACGTTTTACTTTAAACTTGCAAAATTGCAGTACTCCCTAAAACTACTGCAAGCAAGAACTACTGTTGGAGGGCACTACTGTAGGGATATTCTCTGGTCTACTGAAACTTGCACTACTGCAATTTACTCCAGTGATACTATAGTTCTTTGCAAATTCTCTGCTCTACTCCACTGCATGCACTGCAATACACTACTCCACTGCATGTTTAATCAGTTAACAGAAAAAGGTATAGAACAAGCAAATGTAAGAAAAGAAGAGAGCTTGTACTGCCAGTACATCATCAGGCAGTTCACCAGAGATTTTCAAGTTAGAAATACTCCCAGGGGTAGATGAAGAGAGGATATCATGAAGGAACAATTTAGTTTTAATTAATGGAAAAGTTGCATTTACTTGTAGTGAAAGGAACAATTTCAGGTAATTATAAATATTCAAGAGCAGCAGAGGCAAGCGAGCAGATGGCAGTAGATGCCAACTTTTGATATGCATGCATGCATTCTTTGCTTGTTTATATTCATTCTTGTAAACTGAACATGCTCATCTATCTATCTATCTATCTATCTACCTGCTTAAGTATGTATGTATGCATTGTATTTTTATTTCCTTTGGAAAGTAAAGTTTATTTCCTGGCTGGCTGGCATGATGGCTCATGGATCCCTCAACTGCAGCTACAGTTGGAGCTCAATCTGATCTCATCTGAAATGAATCTATAAATACAGAGTGTAGTTAGTTACAGAGTAGCAGAAATAGTTGCTGGATGCAGTTACTTGCATAGGCCTGGCTGATGAAGAAAAACTTTATATATATTCATACTGATGTTGACTCTATAAATCATACTTATTGGACATGTTTTATGTGTTGATCCATCAATTGATCACATTGAGAAAGACCATCGTGTCTCCGACCATTTTGCAAAGGTCATGTCTCCGACCATCGTGTCGTGATGAATTTGCAGGTACCCCGAGAGGCCCTTGAGTTTGCCGGAATGTTGATTAACTTTCGTTCCGGCAAATTCGGGTACTCCATATGTCCTATTTTCAGCAAAGGTCATGCTGAAATTTTCCGTGAATTTTAGCATGACTTTGCTAAAAATAGGACATATGGGGTACTTGCGACTAATGCATGGGCCGGGTATCTTAGTACTTAGTTAAGTAGGATCAACTGCCCCGCCATTCTTGCTGCATTAAACCATAGGTGGCAATAGAGCCAAGTGATTAGGCCCAACTTAGAATTCTCCTTAGCATCGAATAAACCCTATATGATAAGCCCAACATAGGTGGCAATAGAGCCAAGTGATTAGTGCCAAGTGATTAGGCCCAACCTAGGGTGCCTCGGCATCGATAAACCCTAAATGATGAAAACTTAACTTCGCTGCCCCGGATGCCTCGGTGTCGATGAGAACCTAAATGATGTACGCTTAGGCTTTTAGGGTGCCTCGGCGTCAACAAACCCTAAATGATGAAAGCTTAGGCTTTTAGGGTGCCTCGGTGTCAACAAACCCTAAATGATGAGACCATGATCTTGTTCCTTGACAATAACCAACTTTTTGACCAAACTTTTTTCCTATTTAGAGCGAAACATGGCCCACAACGATGAGGCCGGTTGTTCGGGCGGCAAGCAATTCTGGGAGCTATCCCAGGAGATGGAAGAACAACCTCACCGCTATGAGGATGCCGTGGAAGACACCGATCCGGATTACACAACCCCTAGTGGCGTCGGGAATGACACCACTGATGGTGCCGCCGAGGATGCCACCACTGATGATGGCGGCGCACACACAGATGGCAGCCAATCGAAGAAGCAAAGGAAGGACCGGCGTCCAAATGCGCTCCGCACCGTCAAGGAGGAATTCACTCAAGTGGACTCCGACGGGAATCCAACGGAGCCCAATTATATAGTCAAGGGGTACTCGGTTCAGCTCGGGTGCATTCTCCGGAGCACCGTCTCGATCAACACCGAGAACCTTAGGCATAAGGACCGAGGGAATTTGCGCAATGTCCTCTTCACGAAGCTGCACGAACGATACAAGTTCCCCGCCGAATTTGAAAACACACGCCTCTCAGGGAATAAAGTGAACAGTGCCGCCCTCACGAAGATGAGCACGGCCCTGTCTACTTGGAGAAGCGGTGAAGAAAATGATTGATAAAGGTGATAGTTATGAGAAGATCAAGGCGAAATATCCTTTGATGAGCGAAGATGAGTACAAGGAGTTCAAGATCAAGTGCTCGACCGGTGCAACCTCCGAATCATGTCAGTGGGGGAAAGAAATGCGGGAGTTGAACTTAGGGGAACACAAACTCGGTCCCGGCGGTTACAGAGTGGCGGAGCCTATATGGGACAAGGAGGACGCGGAGCGTGCCGAGCAAGGCCTACCGCCCGCTTCGAGAAATACAGCGGTAACAAGCAGACCAGGAACTATGTCAGGGCCCGGTACAAGGAGGACCCGATAACAAAGGAGCTTACCACGGATCCGAAGACCAGGGCGCTTGAGCTTGTTCTGGTAAGGAATACACCCCCGTGTAATTAGCTCCATATGGTTGCACTCTAATTAATCCCCAATATTTCTAAATGGGTGTACGCCGGCCGGCACCTCGCCAGCAAGCTCCCCCTCCGTCAGTTGCACGCCCGCCGTTGGCGGTGCCTCGACATTAGCCGAGCTCGACGGCATCACGGTAACTAAGCCTCTCGGCCGATGACTTCATCTCCTTGCCTTTGACTGGGCATCCCTGACGCCCTGTACATGTTTTCGCAGGGCACCGCCGACGTTCCTTGCACTCTTCTGCACTTCGTGGGCGCCGAGTTGGTCGATGTCGCCAAGGGAAGAATCGTTCAACCGGGCAACCGCATGTTCCACGGTAATCCGATGCCACCCATAGTGTATAGGGTTGAAGTGGTTTGGGTGCTGCCAGGCTGCGACGAGCTGTTACTTTCGGTTCGACCCGCTGGGGCCGACGAAGAAGATGAGATGACCCTCAGTGCCTGCGTAAACTGGCCGCTGCTTTGGCCGAAGAGCCAGATTCGTTTGGGGGTGGGGGACACCACCCCACAGACAAGACCGCCAGTCGTGCCGGCGCCAAGCCATGGTAAGAACGCCGCAACGCTACCGGACCTGCCGGACATCCCTATCTCGGACATCCCTATGGCACATGATCCGGACAGCCCTATGGCACAGGATCCGGACGATGACGACAACGACGATGGTACATTTACCAAAGTCAATAAGTACTTTGCCGAACATGGGTACGCTGACGAGTTCTGCGGGCCTCTTTCTCAAGAACCCAACCAAGACGACCGCAATCTAGCTGGTACGGCGGAGAAATCCAATTGCAATAGGCGCCGGCGTTCAGTTCTGTGGAGACGCCTCCAGCTCCCGCCTTCACCGAGCCTCAGATAGCTGAGGTGCGAAATATTATCAGCCCCAACACGCTCAAGAAAGCGGTCTGTGAGCAGAACTCGGTCCCATTACAGGAGATCGAGAAGAAGGGAAGGAAACGAAAGACTAACAAGGGCGCCGGTGTGAGCCAGCCGGCACCGAGTTCGATCTGTGCTCAGGACGGGCCACCTTCACCTAAGGATATCTCGAGGAGGGTGCATGTGGCGGGTAGGGCGATGCTACCGCCAAATATGCTGAATGCTGCAACCGGTGCTATGCGCAGTCTGCACGACAGTGTTCTTTCTTTGGAGAAGCGGCGTCTGAGAGAGAATGATGTGGCATACCGGGTTTTCGTGGCCAAGGTGCCAGAGGGCAAGGGATTTGCGGATGGCGACATCGGGGGTACGATCGTCCTGCGGTTTGATGACATCTTTGCTATGTTTAACCTTCATCCGCTGCACTACACCTTTGTTCGGCTTTTTTCGTTGAGGATGGAGATGCGGATCATTAGAGACAAGACCCCGGACATCGTGATAGTCGACCCCTTCTACATGTGTGTCAAGCACTTGAACAGCGCAGGGGACCGCCAAGTTGCGAGTTCACACCTCGAAGGCTTCATTCTGGCAAACCCAGATAAGGATAACTTCCTTGTGGCTTACTTTCCCGAGTAAGTCATCCCTTAACCGCCTGTAACATATGATTTCTTAGATTTTGATCGTTCTTTTTTCTAACATTCCGTGTTACGTGCAGTGACACACATTGCACACTCATCCTCTTAAGCCCGAAATATTCCATGGCCACGATTTTCGACCCGAACCGTAACTCCAAGATAGACTACACAAATGTCAAGAAAGTTCTTGCTGATGTTCTCCTGCCACGCCAAATCTGGAGGCACCTTCACCAGGGCAGTTCGTAAGTACGGCAAGCACATGTTCTCACACAATATGAAGTTCTGCTGTGTCAAGCAGCCGCCTGGCGGTCAGAAGGATGCCTACTACGCCCTCCATCACATGCGTGCGATCGTAAGGGACTGAGGGAGTTCCGGAATAAGGGGTGTCCGGATAGCCGAACTATCATCATCGGCCGGACTCCAAGACTATGAAGATACAAGATTGAAGACTTCGTCCCGTGTCCGGATGGGACTTTCCTTGGCGTGGAAGGCAAGCTTGGCGATACGGATATGTAGATCTCCTACCATTGTAACCGACTCTGTGTAACCCTAGCCCTCTCCGGTGTCTATATAAACCGGATGGCTTTAGTCCATAGGGCGAAGAACAACAATCATACCATAGGCTAGCTTCTAGGGTTTAGCCTCTTTGATCTCGTGTTAGATCCACTCTTGTAACACACATCATCAATATTAATCAAGCAGGGGCGTGAGGTTTTACCTCCATCAAGAGGGCCCGAACCTGGGTAAAACATCGTGTCCCTTGTCTCCTGTTACCATCCGCCTACGCAGTTCGGGACCGTCGGTGTCAAAACCGCGGATCTCGGGTAGGGGGTCCCGAATCGTGCGTCTAGGCGGATGGTAACAGAGACGAGGGACACGATGTTTTACCCAGTGTTCGGCCCTCTTGATGGAGGTAAAACCTCACGCCCCGCTTGATTGATATTGATATTGTGGATGTTTACAAGAGTGGATCTACCACGAGATCAAGGAGGCTAAACCCTAGAAGCTAGCCTATGGTATGATTGTTGTATATTGTATATGAGATTGTCTATCGACTAGCCTGGCCTCGGTTTATATAATGCACCGGAGGCCTAGGATAACAAGAGTCCTAGCCGAATACGCCGGTGGGGGAGGAGTCCTTGTCTTGATCGCCAAGTCTTGTGGAATCTTCCTTGTATGCCGCAACTGTCCGGACTGGCGCATGAGTATACGGCCATGGGGGTCCTCGCCCAATCCAACTGATCGAGACGACGTGGTGAGTACCCCTAGTCCAGGACACCGTCAAGAGCCCCTGAACCGGTCTTCAAGTTGGGGACGCCCCTCGATTCTTCCGAACTGTTCTTCATCTTCGGTCGTCGGTCTTGAAAACTGGTTCAACATATCTTCTCATCTTCGATCTTGAGGATCGCCGAAATGCATTCGACGAGTTCATACGTCGGGTATCCGAGGAGCCCCTTTAAGTTTCCGGCCTTTATCAATGCCTTGTTATTTTTACGCCACACCTCAGGTTTGAAGTTGTTCCCGAGCGGCAATGTCCTCTTGCGTCCGAGCTCCAACGCCGCACTGCATTCAAGGTATCTTTTGCAGCCGAGCACAAATGTCGGACTGCTTCCCAGCTCTAAGGCCGGACTATGTATCCGAGCTCCAACGCCGGACTGTATCCGAGCTCCAACGCCGGACTATGTATCCGAGCTCCAACGCCGGACTTTATCCGAGGTGTCGTAAATCACCTTGGTTCAAAGAAGTTTGAAGGAGTTTAACCGAGCTTAATGCCGGAAATGCCCTCTAAGGAGCCAGCCACTTGCATCCGAGCTATATGTCGAACTGCTTCCGAGGTGGTTAAGCACCTCGGTCATGGGCTGATTTTTGGTCAATGTTTTTTATTGATGTAATTTATTCTTTGACAATATATATAGCCAGTAGCCCTCAAGGTATGTATCGGTCTAAAACCCGAGATGCACCTGAAGGATGACATAAGACCGCTGATCCCCGTAGCCGCTGAGACTCAGGTTGATTTGCAAAAATCGGTCTGAGGATCAAGTCCTAGCTCGGCAGAATACTTCGGGACACAAAGCGGCGTGCTCAGTCCTCGAGACCGAGGTTGGGTCTGACCGACCAACCTGAGGATCAAAATCTCCTCGGGAACTGTATTGCACTTAAGATTTTCTGCATATAACAAGCAATGCAGTAGCCCCCGAGACACTGGTCGGGTGGCAACACCAGATCAGGGGATCAATGTGCCCCTTTAATATTTGTAAATAATAAGCCCGAAGCCCAGTAGCCCCCGAGCCTTAATGCGGGCACGGGAGGCCAATTAAGGATCGACATCCATAGTAAAATCACAAATTATGTGTAATGACTCTATGTATCCAAGTACTTTACGTCATTAATGCTCGGATCCGCATTGTACAAAACTTTGTTGACCGACCATCGGCTTCCACCTCCTCGGCCAATAGCCGAGGAGTGTTTGTCCTACTTTATAAAGCCTCTATAAGGGCAAAGATTTACAACAAACAAGGCAATCTGGCCATACGGTTTTATAAACAAAGGTACGCGGAGAGACATGTTATATTACTGTTTAACAGAAGAAATGTCTTCCAAAGAAAATAGTCCCACTATCGGTTCCTTTCTTTGGGTTGTCATGCTAAGCATGATCATGAAACCTCTGCTCCAATGTAAGAGCAAAATATCGAGGATTTAGTTTGGGAGGCCAGTTAATAGCCCCCGATAGTGTTCGGCGACAGTCGAGGTCAAGCCGGAAACACTTCGGCCAATGAATGGCCCGTCATTTAATGTAGTCATCGGATCGCTGACCAGTTTACACCTATTGTGATAGTCAGTTTTCGGCTTTCTCCACTGAGGTGCTTGACCATGCGAGCTGGAAGCACAATCGCAGTGGTTCTCCCTTTGCACACCTAGCCGAACAAAGCGGAACGTAGGAGGCAAGCGCGGGAGCCGGGCAACCCAACTATTGACCAAAGACACAATTCGAAACTGATGCATATATAGCAATATCCGAGAATGTTTTGCCGAATCTCAAAAGGTGTCCAGCGTTAATCGCAAGACTTGTGCTGAAAACACACAAATAGTTTAAAAGTGCCATGGGCTCAAAAGCCAAAAACTTATTCAAAAGATTAATGTCCGAACTAGATCAAGTGTTCGTGCCAATCCGAAAATTGGACTTTAGAAAAAAAAAGGTGCTTCTTTCGTTCTTTAACTTTGCAACGACTAAGAAGAAAAACACTTAGTATGAAACGGCTCAAATAAACATAAGAGCCCCCAAGCGACTTGGGTAAAAGTTGACTATAAAATGTAAGGTGACATGTAGAATGCCTTCTTGCCGGATTGTAGATCGTTTGTCGTAGCGGACCTTTTCGCTTCAACCTCTGGACCCAATAGTCCGGAGTGTGTCCAAATACCTTCGTGGTTATATAAGAACCGTGGTATGCATGGAGAGAAGGCGTAGGGGTCATTAGTGTTGTATCAGACAAGTGCCCAACTAGTTATGTTATATTACATGGGTAGTAAGAAACATCTTCCAGGGAAAATAGTTCCGTTAAGGGTTCCTTTCGCTGGGATGCATGCCCTGAAGTGCATGTCAAAGCTGCTATGAAAGCAGAAAATCATCTGGGGGCAGATGGGTAAATAATTAAAAATCATCTTTTAGTTCACCGACCGAGTATTCCCTTAAGAACGCTAGCTTTCGGCTTCACCCAGTCCGAGGTACACATCCGCTGACCCGCAGTAATAATCGCAGAGGTGCTCCCTTTACCACCTAGCCGAACAATCGGGAACGAGGGGTAAGCACAGGAGCCAGCAACCCAGCTTGACCAAAACTTAAGTCATATCGATGCATATAATGGTGAATAAAAGGTACATGCGGAAGTGTGACACATGTGTTGGGCATAAAGCCCAGATTAATAAGCTTCATTAAAGAAGCCCCTGTGTATAATGAGCGGGTAGCGCGTCAAGTGTCTTGAACAAAGTTTCGACAAGGAAAATTTGTACAAGCAACTTTTTACAAAGAAGTATAATTCTTGGTCGAACCGAACACAAGTTAGAAATTTAAAACTTTGAGCATGAAGGCAACTTAGCTGGTTAATGTGTTCGGTATTGACGACGCGGTCCGAGCTTGATGGGGGACAAGTTTCCATCCCCCAAGCCGGTCCCGAGGTGGCGGAGCAAGGAGCTCGGCACTCCGAAGTGGCGGCATAGCACGGTCAATGCAGGACGGCAGAGTGATGCCGAAGTCCCCGGCATGGGGTAATGAAGTGTTGACGAAGCCCCCGTCCAGCCGAGGTGACGCTAAAGGATATAGTCCGCTAGATTATTTTCCTGTGCACAAAAATAGTGCAGACCGGGATAATAGTAATAATAGGAATTAAAAAAATGTTGCATAATAAATAATTTATGCAAAGTGAGTAATAAAAGAAATATGGCCTGGCGCCGAAGTCGATGTCGATGCAGGTCGTCGGTGTAATGCAATAAAGGCGTGGCAAAGCCTGGATTCACAGGTCGGTCCGAGTTCCGGATGCGGCGTTCGCCGAACTGTGTACGGAAACTGACCGAACCATCATGCGACCGTCGATAATGCGGCCACCATTTGATAGACCTATGTACATATGCTGGACTAACCAGAGTAATAATTCCTTGGGAAAAATTTAACCCAAACAAGCAAAAAGAAATACTAGGATTAATAGCACCTGGTTTATTTGTTGTAGCAATCCGAAGGAAGGTGATTCCCAAAATTGGGACTCGATCCGCGCACCCATGCCTGGTCTGCTAGTGACGCCGAAGTGTCCGGAGTAGGTTGATGAAGAGATGGCGAAGCCCCCGGTCCAGCCGAGATGTCGAAGTAGGTCGGCGTGATGGACACCAGCTTGAAGAAGCAATAGTGCGGCCCTGCTGATGCAGGTCGTGACGTGGTCGATGCCGGCTTGATAAAGCGACCGTGCGGCGATGCTGGTATGCCCGCTCCGTGTAATCCGTGGGGCGGCGATGTTGGTGATGATTTATCCTTCGCGATGCCGGACTCTTGTTCGGCTTGCCAAGATGATGATCCGAAGAAGTTGAGCTTGGCTCAACAAAGTGACGACGTGTCTAGCGCAGGTCGGCAGCCGTGGAGCAATATTGCCGGACTGGTTTGACACCAGCATGATGTTGAAGATCATGTTCAAAAGATTTTAAAGTTAGTGGGATGTGTTCGGGAACAAAACACAATGCCCCGTACCAAACTTCCTTCAAAAAGGATGTCCGAAATCCCGTTCATAAAAAAGACGAACTCGGATCGGATTCGTTTTCGCGCAGAAAACAGATCCGAAAAGTGATGCACTAATCGGAAGGTTCCCGGAGTTTGGACGGTCGGATCGAGCTGAAATTTTGAGGGGTGGTAGATATAGGAATTCCGCAGCCGATTAACGGTTGGATCTTCCAAAGGAAGTCCGAGCTAGAATCTGGACACCATGCCCTAAACTCGTCCGGATTCTCGTCCAGATTCAATGCGGCTCCGGTATATCGAAGATTGCCAGAGATTCCTCCATCGGAACTCGATGAAATTTTCCAGGGTTGTTGTAGACTCAATTCCGCACAATTTCACCGAAGCAATCATTAAAACGACGCTCGAAGGGGCGGTGGCGGCGGACACAAGTCCGCTGTCCAGAAAAACAGTACGGTCGCCCTAGGGCAATGTTGACGTTGAGCCCCCGGGCTCCCTGGATGATTCCTCCATGATCTTGATAGAGATCGGAGTTGATGTTGATGAAGGCCCTCATCCGAACATGACGATCGGAGATAGGGCGCAGTCCTTGGTCGAACCAAGGTGACTAATCGAGCTGGTGAGAAGATGCCGGTTGCAGTTGACTGCGGGCGAGCCCTCGACCTTTTGCCGGACACACCGCGGAACTCTCAATGTCAGCACCAATGTCGGTGTAAAAACCGACGGATCTCGGGTAGGGGGTCCTGAACTGTGCGTCTAGGCGGATGGTAACAGGAGACGAGGGACACGATGTTTTACCTAGGTTCGGGCCCTCTTGATGGAGGTAAAACCCTACGTCCTGCTTCATTGATATTGATATTGTGGATGTTTACAAGAGTGGATCTACCACGAGATCAAGGAGGCTAAACCCTAGAAGCTAGCCTATGGTATGATTGTTGTATATTGTATATGAGATTGTTTATCGACTAGCCTGGCCTCGGTTTATATAATGCACCAGAGGCCTAGGATAACAAGAGTCCTAGCCGAATACGCCGGTGGGGAGGAGTCCTTGTCTTGATCGCCAAGTCTTGTGGAATCTTCCTTGTATGCGGCAACTGTCCGGACTGGCCCATGAGTATACGGCCATGGGGGTCCTCGGCCCAATCCAACTGATCGGAGACGACGTGGTGAGTACCCCCTAGTCCAGGACATCGTCACCACCCCTACCGAGATCCGCCGGTTTTGCCACCGACATTGGTGCTTTCATTGAGAGTTCCTCATTGTCGTCACCGATAGGCCCGATGGCTCCTTCGATCATCAACAACGACGCGGTCCAGGGTGAGACTTTTCTCCCCGGACAGATCTTCGTGTTCGGCGGCTTTGCACTGCGGGCCAATTCGCTTGGCCATCTGGAGCAGATCGAAAGCTACGCCCCTGGCCATCAGGTCAGATTTGGAAGTTTAAACTATACGGCCGATATTCACGGAGACTTGATCTTTGACGGATTTGAGCCGCAGCCAAGCGCGCCGCACTGTCTCGATGGGCATGATCTAGCTCTGCAGCCGAACAGTGCCTTGGAGGCCGCACCAGAATCCGCTCTGACTCTTAATCCGGAGCCGGATTCCCCGATCGATGACGAGTGGTTGGACACCGCCTCGGCGGCTCTAATCTCTACGGCGATCGAGCCGAACTCCATCCCTGTCCTTTGCGAAGACCTCGACTCCAGGGTGTCGGACTCCTCTCCGGACTCCGAACCCTCCGCGCCCTTGCCAATCGAATCTGATTGGGCGCCCGTTATGGAGTTCACGGCCGCGGACATCTTTCAGCACTCGCCCTTTGGCGACATCCTGAATTCACTAGTCTCTCTCTTTATCCGGAGAGCCCTAGCCGGACTGCGGTCAGGACGGTTGGGATGCGGACGACGAAAAAATACAAAGCCCACCCACCACCCACTTGGTAGCCGCTGTCGATGATCTAACCGACATGCTAGACTACGACTCCGAAGACATCGACGGTATGGACGACGATGCCGGAGACGAACAAGACCCAGCGCCTACAGGGCACTGGAAGGCCACCTCGTCATACGACATATACATGGTGGACATCCCAAAAGATGGGAACGGCAATGGAACAACGGAGGATGACCCCTCCAAGAAGCAGCCCAAGCGCCGGCGTCAGCGGCGCCGCTCTAAATCCCGCCACAGCAAGAATGAAGATTCCGGCACCGGAGATAACAATACACCGGACAGTGCCGAAGATAATCCACTCCAGCAAGATCCAGCGCAGGAGGATGGAGACGCCAGCCCTCACGAGAGCGGCAGAAGAAGAGGTAGAGGATTATATGCCTCCCTCCGAAGATGAAGCAAGCCTCGACGACAATGAATTCGTCGTGCCTGAGGATCCCGTCGAACAAGAGCGTTTTAGACGCAGGCTTATGGCCACGGCGAACAGCCTCAAGAAAAAGCAGCAACAGCTTAGAGCTGATCAGATCTGCTAGCCGACGGATGGACTGAAGTCCTCGCGAAGAGCATGAGCTCGAACGCCCTCCAAAGCTACCCTAAACGCAAGCTGCTCCCCGATTAGAGGAGGAGGCTTACGAACCCGCATCACCAGGAGACAATACGGTGACCGACCACCCCGTGGTTGCGACAGAGAGGCCTCTAGGCCCTTCACTATAACCGCATTCTCGGCATCGCTCAAAAAGCACATGGCCACAGGGGAACGCTCCGGACCTGCGAGATATATTGGAGGACAAGGCAAGACAATCAAGATCGATCTATGGATCACGTGGGCGCCCCACGGTACGTAACGACAACCGTCGCGCCGGACAAATTAAGTCCGTCCGGGCCGAACAAAACAGACAAAGCTCTTTTGAGCTCCGTCGTGATATCGCCCAAAGATCAGAGGCGCCACACCCACTATGCTTCATGCACGAAGTAATGGATCATCAAATCCTCAAGGGTTTAAACCCGTCAATATTGAATCCTATGATGGCACAACAGACCCTGCGGTTTGGATCAAGACTATCTCCTTCACATCCACATGGCCCGCGGTGACGATCTTCACGCCATCAAATACCTCCCCTCAAGCTTAAAGGACCAGCCCGGCATTGGCTCAACAGCTTGCCAACAGAGTCGGTTGGGAGCTGGGACGACACGGAAGCCGCATTCCTCGATTACTTCCAGGAACTTATGTGCGACCACCGACGCCCGATGACCTAAGCCACATAATTCAGCAGCCAGACGAATCGGCCAGACAATTCTGGACACGGTTCTTAACCAAGAAAAACCAAATCGTCGACTGTCCGGATGCGGAGGCCCTCGCGGCCTTCAAGCATAACATCCGCGATGAGTGGCTTGCCCGGCACCTAGGACAGGAAAAGCCGAAATCCATGGCAGCCCTCACATCACTCATGACCCGCTTCTGCAGCTGGCTAGCACGCAGCAACAGCCTCAGCAAAAATTCTGGCAATCCGGACTTCAAGGACCAAAATGGCAGGCTGCGTCGTAACAAAAACAAACGCCGGATTCAGAGGCTCTAAGCCCGGCCAGCGAAAAAAGCCATTCAAAAGAACTACTCCGGGTCCATCCAATTTGGACCGAATACTCGACCGCTTGTGCCAGATACACGGCACCCCCGAAAAGCCAGCTAACCACACCAACAGGGACTGTTGGGAATTCAAGCATGCAGGCAAGTTAATTGCCAAAAACAATGACAAGGGGCTGCATAGCGATGACGAGGACGAGACCCAACCGCCGAACAATAGAGGACAGAAGGGTTTCCCCACAAAAGCGGACGGTGAACATGATATACGCAACGCATACCCAAAAGGGAGCGGAAGCGCACTCGTGGATGTCTACGCGATGGAGCCAGTTGCCTGAAGTTCAATCCATGGTCCTCCCGCCCGATCACTTTTGACCGAAGGACCACCCCACCGGATCCGCCACGGCGGATTCGCGCCAGACCGTCTTAGACCCAATCGTCGATGGATTTCACCTAACCAGAGTCCTGATGGACGGCGGCAGCAACCTGAACCTGCTTTACCAGGATACAGTGCGCAAGATGGGCATAGACCCCTCAAAGATTAAACCTACCAAAACGACCTTTAAAGGCGTCATACCAGGTGTACAAGCCAATTGTACAGGCTCAATTACACTGAAAGTGGTCTTCGGATCCCCGGATAACTTCCGAAGCGAGGAGTTAATCATCGACATAGTCCCGTTCTGCAGCGGCTATCATGCCTTGCTCGGACGTACCGCGTTCGCAAAGTTCAACGCGGTGCCGCACTACGCATACCTCAAGCTCAAGGTGCCAGGCCCTCGAGGAGTCATCACGGTCAACAAAAACACTGAACGTTCTCTCCGCACGGAGGAACATACAGCGGCTCTCGCGGCAGAAGTGCAATGCAGCCTCTTAAGGCAATTCTCGAGTCCGGCCGTTAAGCGGCCGGACATAGCTAAGCGCGCCCGGCATAACTTACAACAAGACCACCTGGCATGTTCCGAGCACGCGTAGCAGTGCAGCCCCAACCCCAGCCCCTGCGAAACGTTAAAGCAGGTCCTTCGCGTACACCTTTACGCTCTGAAGATACCATGGGCATGGGGAGTGGGGCACGACCATGCTAAACCCATACTGCGGCTCAACCACACCAGGGGCTCTCAAGTGTGTCGTTCCTTTGTCTTTTCTTTTTACCTTTTACTTTTTATCCACAGGACTCCGTTTGTCAGAGGCCCTGTCCGGCAGCAGACCTGCCGAACTCACGATGCACCAGCCAGGGAAGGATAAAGGCTACAACGAATATACAGGTGGTCTCCATTACGAGCATTTTTATACACCAATCTGCAGCCTACCCCTGGAGGGGGACATGTTTAACAGTCCCATACCTTGCTTATCGCACTATTTGTATCGTTCTGCATTCGTAGCAGCACTTATTGAATAAAATAATGCAGCACCCTTTTGCTTATAATTGCATTTCTTTTTCATACATATGTTCATTCACGGCATGTTGCATCCGTACACTTTGGTACGGCTAATATACACCAGGGGCTTATGTTTCCCGCATTATGGTGTGATGAGTCCGAACACTTTCACAAGTGCGGCACCCGAACTTATAGCACTATATGCATCGGCTCGAATCATGTCTTGGGTAAATAGTTGGGTTTGCCCGGCTCCCATGTTTTGGTACCTTACGTTCCGTTATATTGGCTAAGGTAGCACTGGGAGAACCACTGCGATTCCGCCCCAGTTGAGCTGGGTTAACGCCTCAGTGGAGAAAGCTAAAACTGACCGTCATGATGAGGCGAGAGACCGGTCGCTGTTCGAGAGGTTTTTTGCGAGTCCTTAAAGACTTATGCCGCTTAGAGCGAGGAGCCGGATACTGTCCAGCCAAGGCGTGGATAGCGCCCCAAATTCGCCAGACCTATATATATTATAAAGAAAGTAATCCAGCTCCTTCCGAAGACTAGGGGCTTCGCCGAAATTTAAAATTATAGAATTCTATGGCTAAGTGAGAGTGTTCAAGCATTAAAAGTCCGGTTGCCTTGTTCGCTGTGTTGAGCGCCTCCCTAGATGGACCCAAAAATGGGAACAAGAGCGCTCAAGTTTATCCCGAACACCCCAGCACTCGTGGCATGGGGGCTGAATCCGACGACTTGCCATCTCTCAGATTTGATAAACAGCCGCACTGAAGGTAATATTTTAAATTAACAAGCGTTGCTTGGCGCATATGAACTAAGTTTTCAGCGCACAGGATAACAAAATGCGAGTCTACTCAAATATTACATCTTTGGAGCACTCACCCGCAATAGTGCGGGCGCCCTTCAGCACACTCTTATAATACATCTCGGGCGTGCGATGCTCCTTGCCCTCTGGTGGCGGGTCCGTCACGAGCTTCTGGGCATCCATCTTGCCCCAGTGCACCTTTGCGCGGGCAATGGCCCGACTGAAGGAAATATGCCCTAGAGGCAATAATAAAGTTATTATTTATTTCCTTATATCATGATAAATGTTTATTATTCATGCTAGAATTGTATTAACCGGAAACATAATACATGTGTGAATATATAGACAAACAAGTATGTCACTAGTATGCCTCTACTTGACTAGCTTGTTAATCAAAGATGGTTATGTTTCCTAACCATGAACAAGGAGTTGTTATTTGATCAACAAGGTCACATCATTAGTTGAATGATCTGATTGACATGACCCATTCCGTTAGCTTAACACTTGATCGCTTAGTATGTTAATGCTTTCTTCATGACCCATACATGTTCCTATAACTATGAGATTATGCAACTCCTGCTACCGGAGGAACACTTTGGTACTACCAAACGTCTAACGTAATTGGGTGATGATAAAGGAGTACTACAGGTGTCTACATATGTACTTGTTGGGTTGGAGTATTTCGAGATTATGTTTTGTCACTCCGATTGTCGTAGAGGTATCTCCAAGCATTCTCGGTAATTCACATCACTTAATCCTTGCAAGCATTACAACTAATGAGTTAGTTGTGAGATGATGTATTACGGAACGAGTAAAGAGACTTACCGTAACTAGATTGAACTAGGTATTGGATACCGACGATCGAATCTCGGGTAAGTAACATACCGATGACAAAGGGAACAACGTATGTTGTTATGCGGTTTGACCGATAAAGATCTTCAGTAGAATATGTAGGAACCAATATGGGCATCCAGGTTCCGCTATTGGTTATTGACCAAGAATAGTTCTAGGTCATGTCTACATAGTTCTCGAACCCGTAGGGTCCGCACGCTTAAGGTTTCGATGACATTTATATTATGAGTTTATGAGTTTTGATGTACCGAAGGAGTTCGGAGTCCCGGATGAGATCGGGGACATGACGAGGAGTCTCGAAATGGTCGAGACGTAAAGATCGATATATTGGACGACTATATTCGGAGTTCGGAAAGGTTCCGAATGATTCGGGTATTTACCGGAGTACCGGGAGGTTACCGGAACCCCCCGGGAGGTCCATGGGCCTAATGGGCCATAGGAGAGAAGAGGAAGGGCCAGCCAAGGTGGGCTGCGCGCCCTCCCCTCTAGTCCGAATAGGACAAGGAAAGGGGGCGGCGCCTTCCTCTTCCCCTCCTCCAATCCTAGTCCAACTAGGAGAGGGGAGTCCTACTCCCGGTGGGAATAGGACTCCTCCTTGGTGCGCCTCCCCTAGGGCCGCCACCTCCCCTTGCCTCCTTTATATCTGAGGGCAGGGGCACCCCAATACACACAAGTTGATCTACGGATCTTTCCTTAGCCGTGTGCGGTGCCCCTTCCACCATATTCCACTTCGATCATATCGTCATGAGCTTAAGCGAAGCCCTCGCCGGAGAAGTCATATCGTCATGAGCTTAGGCGAAGCCCCGCGTCGGTGGAGCATCAACATCGTCACCACGCCGTCAGGTTGACGGAACTCATCCCGACACTTTGCTGGATCGGACTCGGGATCGCCATCGAGCTGAACGTGTGCAGAACTCGGAGGTGCCGTGCGTTCGGTGCTTGGATCGGTCGGATCGTGAAGACGTCGACTACATCAACCGCGTTGTTATAACGCCCGCTTTCGGTCTACGAGGGTACGTGGACGGACACTCTTCCCTCTCGTTGCTATGCCATCACCATGGTCTTGCGTGATCGTAGGAAAAATTTTGAAATTACTGCGTTCCCCAACAGTGGCATCCGAGCCTGGTTTTATGCGTTGATGTCATATGCACGAGTAGAACACAAGTGAGTTGTGGGCGATACAAGTCATACTACCTACCAGCATGTCATACTTTGGTTCAGCGGTATTGTGAGATGAAGCGGCCGGACCGACATTACGCCAGACGCTTACGCCGAGACTGGTTTCACCGCTCCGAGCACTCGTTGCTTAAAGCTGACCAAAGGTGTCTGTCTCTCTCACTTTAGTTAAACCGAGTATGACTACGCCCGGTCCTTGAGAAGGTTAAAACGGAGTCTATTTGACAAACTATCGTTGTGGTTTTGATGCGTAGGTAAGAACGGTTCTTGCTCAGCCCGTAGCAGCCACGTAAAATTTGCAACAACAAAGTAGAGGACGTCTAACTTGTTTTTGCAGGGCATGTTGTGATGTGATGTGGTCAAGACGTGATGCTATATTTTATTGTATGAGATGATCATGTTTTGTAACCGAGTTATCGGCAACTGGCAGGAGCCATATGGTTGTCGCTTATTGTATGAAATGCAACGCCCTGTAATTGCTTTACTTTATCACTAAGCGGTAGCGATAGTCGAGAAGCAATAGATGGCGAAACGACAACGATGCTACGATGGAGATCAAGGTGTCGCTACCGGTGACGATGGTGATCATGACGGTGCTTGAGATGGAGATCACAAGCACAAGATGATGATGGCCATATCATATCACTTATATTGATTGCATGTGATGTTTATCCTTTATGCATCTTATTTTGCTTTGATTGACGGTAGCATTATAAGATGATCTCTCACTAAAATTATCAAGAAGTGTTCTCCCTGAGTATGCACCGTTGCGAAAGTTCTTCGTGTTGAGACACCACGTGATGATCGGGTGTGATAGGCTCTACGTTCAAATACAACGGGTGCAAAACAGTTGCGCACGCAGAATACTCAGGTTAAACTTGACGAGCCTAGCATATAACAGATATGGCCTCGGAACACGGAGACCGAAAGGTCGAGCGTGAATCATATAGTAGATATGATCAACATAAGATGTTCACCATTGAAAACTACTCCATCTCACGTGATGATCGGTTATGGTTTAGTTGATTTGGATCACGTGATCACTTAGATGACTAGAGAGATGTCTGTCTAAGTGGGAGTTCTTAAGTAATATGATTAATTGAACTTTAATTTATCATGAACTTAGTCCTGGTAGTATTTTGCAAATTATGTTGTAGATCAATAGCTCGCGTGGTTGCTTCCCTATGTTTTGATGTGTTCCTAGAGAAAATTGTATTGAAAGATGTTAGTAGCAATGATGCGGATTGGATCCATGATCTGAGGTTTATCCTCATTGCTGCACAGAAGAATTATGTCCTTGATGCACCGCTAGGTGACAGACCTATTGCAGGAGCGTATGCACGTTATGAACGTTTGGCTAGCTCAATATGATGACTACTTGATAGTTTAGTGCACCATGCTTAAACGGCTTAGAATCGGGACTTCAAAGACGTTTTGAACGTCATGGACCATATGAGATGTTCCAGGAGTTGAAGTTAATATTTCAGCAAATACCCGAGTTGAGAGATATGAAGTCTCCAACAAAGTTCTAAAGCTAAAAGATGGAGGAGAATCGCTCAACTAGTGAGCATGTACTCAGATTGTCCAGGTACTTCAATCGCTTGAATCAAGTGGGAGTTAATCTTCCGTATAAGATAGTGATTGACAGAATTCTCTAGTCACCATCACTAAGTTACTAGAACTTCGTGATGAACTATAGTATGCAAGGGATGACGAAAAGATTCCCGAGCTCTTCGTGATGTTGAAATCGACGAAGGTAGAAATCAAGAAAGAGCATCAAGTGTTGATGATTGACAAGACCACTAGTCTCAAGAAAAGGGCAAAGGGAAGAAGAGGAACTTCAAGAAGAACGGCAAGCAAGTTGCTGCTCGAGTGAAGAAACTAAGTCTGGACCTAAGCCTGAGACTAAGTGCTTTTGCTGCAATGGAACTGGTCACTAGAAGCGGAACTACCCCAAGTATTTGGCGGATAAGAAGGATGGCAAAGTGAACAAAGGTATATTTGATATACAGATTATTGATGTGTATTTTACTAGTGTTCGTAGCAACCCCTCGGTATTTGATACTGGTTCAATTGCTAAGAGTAGTAACTTGAAACGGGAGTTGCAGAATGAACAGAAACTAGTTGAAGGGGAAGTGACGATGAGTGTTGGAAGTAGTTCCAAGAATGATATAATCATCATCGCACACTCCCTATACTTTCGGGATTAGTGTGGAACCTAAATAAGTGTTATTTGGTGTTGAGCATAAATATGATTTGATCATGTTTATTGCAATACGGTTATTCATTTAAGTAAGAGAATAAATTGTTGTTCTGTTTACATGAATTACACACCCGATGAAAACGGTTCATTGGATCTCGATCATAGTGATACACATATTCATAATATTGAAACCAAAAGATGCAAAGTTAATAATGATAGTGCAACTTATTTGTGGCACTGCCGTTTAGGTCATATTGGTGTAAAGCGCATGAAGAAACTCCATGCTAATGGATTTTTGGAATCACTTGATTATGAATCATTTGATACTTGCGAACCGTGCCTTTTTGGCAAGATGACTAAAACTCCGTTCTCCGGAACAATGGAACAAGCTACTGACTTATTGGAAATAATACATACCGATGTATGCGATCCAATGAGTGTTGATGCTCGTGGCAAGTATCGTTATTTTCTCACCTTCACAGATGATTTGAGCAGATATGGGTATATCTACTTAATGAAACACAAATCTGAAACATTTGAAAAGTTCAAAGAATTTCAGAGTGAAGTGGAAAATCATCGTAACAAGAAAATAAAATTTCTACGATCTGATCGTGGAGGAGAATATTTGAGTTACGAGTTTGGTTTACATATGAAACAATGTGGAATAGTTTCGCAACTCACGCCACCCGGAACACCACAGAGAAATGGTGTGTCCGAACGTCGTAATCATACTTTACTAGATATGGTGCGATCTATGATGTATCTTACCGATTTACCACTATCGTTTTGGGGTTATGCATTAGAGACAGCTGCATTCACGTTTAATGGGGCACCATCTAAATACGTTGAGATGACACCGTATGAACTATGGTTTAGCAGTAAATCTAAGCTGTCGTTTCTTAAAATTTGGAGTTGTGATGCTTATGTGAAAAAGGTTTCACCTGATAAGCTCGAACCCAAATCGGAGAAGTGCGTCTTCATAGAATACCCAAAGGTTACTATTGGGTACACCTTCTATCACAGATCCGAAGGCAAGTTTTTTCGTTGCTAAGAATGGATCCTTTCTAGAGAAGGAGTTTCTCTCGAAAGAAGTGAGTGGGAGGAAAGTAGAACTTGATGAGGTAATTGTACCTTCTCCATTATTGGAAAGTAGTTCATCACAGAAATCAGTTCCAGTGATTCCTACACCAATTAGTGAGGAAGTTAATGATGATGATCATGAAACTTCAGATCAAGTTGCTACCAAACTTCGTAGGTCTTCCAGAGTAAGATCCGCACCAGAGTGGTGTAGTAATCATGTTCTGGAAGTCATGTTACTAGACCATGATGAACCTACGAACTATGAGGAAGCGATGATGAGCCCAGATTCATGAAATGGCTCGAGGCCATAAAATCTGAGATATGATCCATGTATGAGAACAAAGTATGGACTTTGATTGACTTGCTCTATGATCAGCAAGCCATGTTAAAATAAATGGATCTTCAAGGGGAAGATGGACACTGATAGTAGTGTTACTATCTACAAAGTTAGACTTGTCGAAAAAGGTTTTAGGCAAAGTTCAAGATGTTGAATACAATGAGATTTTCTCACTTGTATCGATGCTTAAAAGTCTGTCCGAATCATGTTAGCAATTGCCACATTTTATGAAATCTGGCAAATGGATGTCAAAACTACATTCTTTAATGGATTTATTAAAGAAGAGTTGTATATGATGCAACCAGAAGGTTTTGTCAATCCTAAAGGAGCTAACAAAATGTGCAAGCTCCAAATGATCCATCTATGGACTGGTGCAAGCATCTCGGAGTTGGAATAAAAGCTTTGATAGTGTGATCAAAGCATATGGTTTTATACAGACTTTTGGAGAAGCCTGTATTTACAAGAAAGTGAGTGGGAGCACTACAGCCTTTCTGATAAGTATATGTGAATGACATATTGTTGATCGGAAATAATGTAGAATTATTCTGCAAAGCATAAAGGAGTGTTTGAAAGGAGTTTTTTTTCAAAGAAAGACCTCGGTGAAGCTGCTTACATATTGAGCATCAAGATCTATAGAGATAGATCAAGACGCTTAATATGTTTTTCGAATACATACCTTGACAAGATTTTGAAGTAGTTCAAAATGGAACAGTCAAAGAAAGAGTTCTTGCCTGTGTTGCAAAAACGTATGAAATTGAGTAAGACTCAAATCCCGACCACGGCAGAAAATAGAAAAGAGAATGAAAGTCACTCCCTATGCCTCAGTCATAGGTTCTATAAAGTATGCTATGCTATGTACCAGACCTATTGTATACCTTGCTCCAAATTTGGCAAGGGAGTACAATAGTGATCTAGGAGTAGATCACTGGACATTGGTCAAAGACATACTTAGTGAGGACTAAGGAAATATTTCTCGATTATGGAGGTGATAAAAGAGACCGTCGTAAAGGGTTACGTCGATGCAAGTTTTAACACTAATCTAGATGACTTTGAATCTCAATCTGGATACATATTGAAAGTGGGAGCAATTAGCTAGAGTAGCTCCGTGCAGAACATTGTAGACATATAAATTTGCAAAATACTCACGGCTCTGAATGTAACAGACCCGTTGACTAAAATTATCTCACAAGCAAAACATGATCACACCTTAGTACTCTTTGGGTGTTAATCACATAGCGATGTGAACTAGATTACTGACTCTAGTAAACCCTTTGGGTGTTGGTCACATGTCGATGTGAACTATGGGTGTTAACCACATATAGATGTGAACTATTGATGTTAAATCACATGGCGATGTGAACTAGATTATTGACTCTAGTGCAAGTGGGAGACTGAAGGAAATATGCCCTAGAGGCAATAATAAAGTTATTATTTATTTCCTTATATCATGATAAATGTTTATTATTCATGCTAGAATTGTATTAACCGGAAACATAATACATGTGTGAATATATAGACAAACAAGATGTCACTAGTATGCCTCTACTTGACTAGCTTGTTAATCAAAGATGGTTATGTTTCCTAACCATGAACAAGGAGTTGTTATTTGATCAACAAGGTCACATCATTAGTTGAATGATCTGATTGACATGACCCATTCCGTTAGCTTAACACTTGATCGCTTAGTATGTTAATGCTTTCTTCATGACCCATACATGTTCCTATAACTATGAGATTATGCAACTCCCGTTTACCGGAGGAACACTTTGGTACTACCAAACGTCACAACGTATTTGGGTGATTATAAAGGAGTACTACAGGTGTCTCCAAAGGTACTTGTTGGGTTGGCGTATTTCGAGATTAGGTTTTGTCACTCCGATTGTCGGAGAGGTATCTCCAGGCCTTCTCGGTAATACACATCACTTAAGCCTTGCAAGCATTACAACTAATGAGTTAGTTGTGAGATGATGTATTACGGAACGAGTAAAGAGACTTACCGTAACGAGATTGAACTAGGTATTGGATACCGACGATCGAATCTCGGGTAAGTAACATACCGATGACAAAGGGAACAACGTATGTTGTTATGCGGTTTGACCGATAAAGATCTTCGTAGAATATGTAGGAACCAATATGGGCATCCAGGTTCCGCTATTGGTTATTGACCAAGAATAGTTCTAGGTCATGTCTACATAGTTCTCGAACCCGTAGGGTCCGCACGCTTAAGGTTTCGATGACATTTATATTATGAGTTTATGAGTTTTGATGTACCGAAGGAGTTCGGAGTCCCGGATGAGATCGGGGACATGACGAGGAGTCTCGAAATGGTCGAGACGTAAAGATCGATATATTGGACGACTATATTCGGAGTTCGGAAAGGTTCCGAATGATTCGGTATTTACCGGAGTACCGGAGGTTACGGAACCCCCGGGAGGTCCATGGGCCTAATGGGCCATAGGAGAGAAGAGGAAGGGCCAGCCAAGGTGGGCTGCGCGCCTCCCCCTCTAGTCCGAATAGGACAAGGAAAGGGGGCGGCGCCTTCCCTCTTCCCTCCTCCAATCCTAGTCCAACTAGGAGAGGGGGAGTCCTACTCCGGTGGGAGTAGGACTCCTCCTTGGTGCGCCTCCCCCAGGGCCGCCACCTCCCCTTGCCTCCTTTATATCACGGGGCAGGGGCACCCCAATACACACAAGTTGATCTACGGATCTTTCCTTAGCCGTGTGCGGTGCCCCTTCCACCATATTCCACTTCGATCATATCGTCATGAGCTTAGGCGAAGCCCTGCGCCTGATATGTCATATCGTCGCTGAGCTTAGGCGAAGCCCTGCGTCGGTGGAGCATCAACATCGTCACCACGCCGTCGTGCTGACGGAACTCATCCCCGACACTTTGCTGGATCGGAGTCCGGGATCGTCATCGAGCTGAACGTGTGCAGAACTCGGAGGTGCCGTACGTTCGGTGCTTGGATCGGTCGGATCGTGAAGACGTACGACTACATCAACCGCGTTGTTATAACGCTTCCGCTTTCGGTCTACGAGGGTACGTGGACGGACACTCTTCCCTCTCGTTGCTATGCCATCACCATGGTCTTGCGTGATCGTAGGAAAATTTTTGAAATTACTGCGTTCCCCAACACCGACGGGCACCCTCAATACAAGCGGAATGCTTGATGACTTCAACCCACGGGCACGCATCCATCAGCCGCCGCACCAGGCCGAAGTAGCTCCCAGGCATGGCCTCCTTAGGCCACAGCCGAACTATGAGGCCCTTCATGGCCTGTTCGGCCGCCTTGTGGAGCTCGACCAGCTGCTTCACCTGGTCGCTAAGGGCACTGATGTCCGCCTCAAAGATATCGAGACCAAGACCTTCTCCATCGAGCTCCCCTCCTCGGCCCGGTAGAATGCGACAGCATCGGACACGCTGGGAGGAAGATCTGCGAACGCTCCTGGAGAGCTCCGAATTCGGGTAAGCAACAGGTAATTAACTCTCACATACTTACTTTGCATGAAAAATGCCTTACCCGCTGCTATTTTCTTCACTGCCTCAACCTCCTGGAGGGCCTTGTAGGCTTCGGCCTTAGCGGCTTTGGCACTCTCAAGAGCCGTTGCAAGCTCAGACTCTCGAGTCTTCGAGTCACGCTCCAAGCTCTCATGTTTTTTCACGATATCCTGGAGCTCTTGCTGTACCTCCGCCACCCGCGCCTCCTGCTTCTCTCACTCGGTGCACTCATGTCAAGATTATGCGTCGTCCGCTGCCTCCTTCAGGGCCGCCACCTCGTTAGTGGCCCCTACAATACCCACGTTATCCTTGTCATTTTTCTTGCAACCAAATCCTTTTCTGTAAGGTACAAATTTCATAAGGTATTACTCACCTTCTTTCTCCCCGAGCTGCTTCTTGGCATGGCCGAGCTCGTTCTCAGACCGCTCAAGGTTTTCCTTCAAAGTATTGACCTCCGCCCAAGGTCTGGCGGAGGTCAAGAAGACAGCCTGCAATCCCATATTGACATATTTTTTATGACTCCTGTGTTTATCTTTCTCAAGATCCTCAGTCCGGCTTTTCTTTCCGAACACCGAACCGAGCATCAGGGGCTACTGTCTATGCGGTACCATTTTACATATATTGAAATTCTTACCTCAAAGCCTGTTAGAAGGCTGGTACAGGCTTCGGTCAGCCCGCTCTTGGCGGACTGAACTGTCCGGATCACCGCACTCATAACAGTGCGGTGCTCCTCCTCGATGGAGGCGCCGTTGAGCGCCTCCAGTAAGCTATCCGGTGCCTCCGGTGGGATTGAGGACACCGGCGTCTTACCCTTCTTGCGAAGGGACCGCTTGCCGGACTCCGGAACCGCTGAAGGTTCCGGCATGGAGTCTGGACAAGGGTCGGGCTTAGAGCCCCTGGGGGTCTTGCCCCCCACGCGCCTGGAGTCCGGGAGGTTGCCTTGTGGCACCTCCTGCGCCACCTCCTCGTGACCAAGCCCCCCTTGGGGCCCCACCGCGGCGTTGTCCGCAGCGTGAGGCGAGGAGGCGGTCGGAAGCGAAGTACTCTCCATTTCCGACGAGCCCAGGGACCCGCTCGATGAATCGGCGAACTCGCCTTTGGGCGGGCTGCACGATTGTTCGACATTAGAGAACACTCTGCAATAATAAAAAGCCATGGGTATCCGGACACTTACGATCTCGCCAGGGGCTTGGCCCTTGTAGGCCAATCCTCCTCGTTGTCGTCGACGTTGGTGGAGAAGTCCGGAGGAAGGGTTCTTCCCTTCTTGGACCCTCCGGCCTCCCCAGTTGGGGCGGCCTTCCTTTTCCTCTCCTCCCCCGCTGGGGGAGAAGCTTCTTCTTCCTCCTCGTCTTCAGGAGAAGATTCTGCTTCAGAATCCGACAGCACCTGGCGTCGGGAGCTCCTTCGAGTTCCCGTGGCCTCCTTCTTGGCCTTCTTCTCCGGCACCACATGGGGTGCCGGAGCCAGCAGCCCCGTCAATCGGGCGTCCGCTGGGTCTTCTGGCAAAGGAGCCGGACAGTTAATCTGTCCGGACGTCTTCAGCCAGTCCTGTCAAAGAATAGGGAGTTTTTAGATCCCACGTAGAGTCAATCTATGAAAAAAGAGTCCCGTAAAGGGTAAAATAACTTACCTCGCCGGCTTGATGCCGTGAGCTGTATCCGCGATCTTTGTTAGTGGATGCGGGGGCTTCGGCGCCCTTGAACAGCACCTTCCAGGCATCTTCTTACGTAGTATCGAAGAGCCGGCTCAAGGTTCGGTGCGGTGCCGGATCGAACTCCCGCAAATGGAAGGCCCGTTGTTGTTATGGGAGAATCCGGCGGATGAGCATCACCTGGATTACGTCGACAAGCCAGAGATTCTTGTCCACCAGGTTTTGGACGCATGTTTTGGAGTCCGGATAGCTCGTCCGAATCCCCCCACTTCAGGCCCGTTTCTTTCCATGACGAGAGCCGTGTGGGGAATCCAGATCTGAATTCGGGGGCTGCCACCCATTTGGGGTCGCGTGGCTCGGTGATGTAGAACCACCCCGATTGCCACCCCTTTATTGTCTCCACAAAGGAGCCCTCGAGCCATAGGACTTTGGCCATCTTGCCGACCATGGCGCCTCACACTCCGCTTGACGGCCGCCAACAACCTTCGCCAAGACATTAAAGGTCTTCAGCCATAGGCCGAAGTGGGGCTGGATGCAGAGGAAGGCCTCGCACACGACGATAAACGCCGAGATGTTGAGGGCGAAATTTGGGGCCAGGTGGTGGAAGTCCAGGCCGTAGTCGAACATGAGCCCCCGGACAAATGGGTGAAGTGGAAAACCTAGTCTGCGGAGGAAGTGGGGGAGAAATACCACCCTCTCATGGGGCCTGGGGGTTGGAATGAGCTGCCCCGCGTCGGGCATCCTGTGCGTGATATCGCCGGGCAAGTATCCGGCCTCCCGCAGTCTTGTGATGTGCCCCTCTGTGACGGAGGAGGCCATCCATCTGCCTCCCGCTCCTGACATGGTTGGAGAAGGTTGAGGAGGAAAGTGCGGACTTGGGCGCTAGAGCTTGAGTGCGCGGAAATGGATGAGCAAAGGAGGAAGAAGGCGAGGTGAAAGGGTGGATCCTTATCCCTTATATGGGCGGACAAAACATGTGTCCCCACCGGCCTGGTAAAACTCGCTTATCTCCCAAGCGCCACAATCAATGGCGCGGTTGGGTTACCCACGTCCGTATTGATGGGAATCCCGGAATAAGGGGAACACGATCTCTGCTTCGACAAGACGTGCCAAGGAAACCGCTTCGCTAAACGCACTGAGGTGGAACAATAAAAAAAATTTAGTAAAGGCTTGGTAGTGGTGCGACGTCACGCCACAGAATACGTTAGCAGATTGATCTTGTGTAATATTATTCTCTCTACGGTGGTATGTGGAATTTATTTTTGCAGAGCCGGACACTATCCTGGTGTTCACAATCTTCTATAAATTATTCAGAGGAAGAACCCGCCTTGCAATGCCGAAGACAACATGTGCGCCGGACTCGTCGTCATTGAAGCCTGGTTCAGGGGCTACTGAGGGAGTTCCGGAATAGGGGGTGTCCGGATAGCCGAACTATCATCATCGGCCGGACTCCAAGACTATGAAGATACAAGATTGAAGACTTCGTCCCATGTCTGGATGGGACTTTCCTTGGCGTGGAAGGCAAGCTTGGCGAGACGGATATGTAGATCTCCTACCATTGTAACCGACTCATGTAACCCTAGCCCTCTCAGGTGTATATATAAACCGGATGGCTTTAGTCCATAGGACGAACAACAATCATACCATAGGCTAGCTTCTAGGGTTTAGCCTCTTTGATCTCATGGTAGATCCACTCTTGTAACACACATCATTAATATTAATCAAGCAGGACATAGGGTTTTACCTCCATCAATAGGGCCCGAACCTGGGTAAAACATCATGTCCCTTGTCTCCTGTTACCATCCGCCTAGACGCACAGTTCTGGACCCCCTACCCGAGATCCGCCGGTTTTGACACCGACAGAGACCATCATCAACTTCTGCTACCAGATAATCTCAAAGATTGGGCCGCGAGCTTGTCGGCAGTCCAGGACGCGGACCTCAGACAAGAATTCTTTCGCATCCAGTCGGAGTTTGCGGACATCATCCATCAAGATGTCCTTCATACCTCGGGGCAGTTCTTCCTCAGATATCAACCGTCCAACAGTGAGATAGATGAAATGCTACAAATGCAGGGTGACAACGACCGCGATTTCATGACCATCACAACAGACGGCGGCTTCATCCACGCTCCTATCCGATGAGTCGAGTCGAAAGTAGTGATGTGTAGTTCTGAGACATTGATTAGCTCATGTTGTAATTAAACTTTAATGAATTCGTATGTCTCTTTGGTTTGGACAGTCGTTCAACTTAGATGTAATCGATGCTATTTATTAGTAGGACCATGAATCGTGCTATTAATGTCTTGCTTTTCTCTTTCGATCCTATTGTTGCATACTTACATATTTCTTATGTATTGTCTGTTGTTTGGCTTGTGCATAGAGATGCCGTCATATGTCGTGTACAAGGGTAAGGTTCCCGGAGTCTACGACGACTGGGAGGAGTGTCGGAGACAGGTTCACCGTTTCAGCGGTAACAGTTACAAAGGGTACACCACTAGGGCGGAGGCCGAATCTAGATATGCCCGCTATCTAGCGGGAGAGAGGAGGGAGCGTTGGAGGAACCAGATGAAGACCAGTTTGATCGCGATGATGCTCATTGTGATGACCACAACTCTCTTTTATGTGTTGGTAGTTTAGATGATCGATATCGACTTGTAATGTGAAGACAAACTCGATACTTGCGGTCTTGAGACTTGTAAAGTTTTATCTTTGTTCGGTCTGTTGAATTCGGAGACTAATATGATGAATTGTATTCGGAGACTAATCTTCTATTGTATTCGATGAATCTGATGTTGCTGTGTGCTACTGTCTATATTCTGTCCAATCATATATTCTGTAACCTGTGCAAAAATCAGAAAAGCAAAAAAAAACCAAATATTCATACTAATGGAGCATCAAGGCAGAGTGCGCCATTAGTATGCCAAAGGATACTAATGGCGCATCAAGGCAGAGTGCGCCATTAGTGTGACAAAGCACATGGTTACATATGGCCCCCGGGAGGCATACTAATGGCGCATGGAAATTTATAGAATTTTTATATTGAAATTCATCAAATGCTACTTATTTCGTGATCAGGGAAAGCTAACACAATGCTAAGTAACGAATAGATGTTTGTCTTTTTATGACATCCATCAGATACATGAAAATTCATATACTTTAATGTATAGGCTTGGGTTGCTCAGGTCAGCGCTAGGTTGTGCCCGGTTGTGATACAGATTGAATCTCAACCGGTACGCCGAGCTCTCATGAGCATACAATGTTTAATAAGAAACATTGCATCACTTGGGCATCTAAGGCAACATAATTATTAACTAAATTCATCTGAATTCTAAGAACATCAGCTTATGCTAATAATTGTTGTTTACGAATATTGTGTTGTTTTGAATTGACATATTTTTTTTACCATGAAAAAAAGTCAGAGATTAATTCTTGACACTCCATTCTTTGTTGTTCGGATTATTTTACTTTTCGAGTACGATACTTCTGGCCACAACTATTACATATTGATATGTACATGAGCCACTCATGTTTATTCTCTTTTATTATCTTATTAAACTCGTGCATATTATTATCTTACATCAATACTCATCCGTCCAAATAAAAGTCATATTTAGAATATTATTATAGTTTTATCACATTTTAGTTTCAGGTTGATTTTCTTACACAAAAATTGCCCGTTAATGTAAAAGTATTACAAAATTTAGCTCACTTCATGGATTTCCAAATTGCTAATATTTTTTTATATCAAATTCCATAACGGCATTTTAGCTTGTGGTTGAAAAGACATACATCTATTCGTTAAAGTATACATTAAAGTATATGAATTGTCATGTATCTGATGGATGTCCAGTGGTGCGCCATTAGTAAAAAATTCTAATGGCGTGCTACTAATGGCGCACCGGTAGTGCACCATTAGTAGGGAAAACCGGTGCGCCATTAGTAGGCCTTTTCCTAGTAGTGCTCTCTCTGAAACGCCCTCTGTTTTCTCTGCACAGTGGCACCGTCAGAGCTTGATGGCCTCCGCTGCATCAGATCCGACACGTCCCCGTGTCTTCGGCCTCGTCCCCGTCTCCAGGGCGCCGCCGGCAAGCCCTGCCGCCGCTGCCTCGCCAAGTTCTGCTGCCGGCGCTTCCTCTGCATCGTGCCGGTGCGCCTGGCCTCTTCTTCATCGCGCTGTTCCCCTGCTTCTGCGTGCGAGGAGGACGACCAGCGCCAGGTCTCCTCGGCCGTGCGTTGACCTCCAGCCCGCTCGATCCCCTTCATCGATCGATCCAAGCCAGCCTCCCCACCGAGCCGGCCCATGAGGCCTGGTGAGCTTCAGATCCAGCGCCTCACCCTGTGTTTTGTTGGGCCAGCTAGTTTCGGCCCGATGTAGTTTTTTTTTCATGTCTGCGATTTTGCTAATTTTCTAAAAACCTGCATGTTTACAGATTGCACCCTCATGTTCATGCATCTAATAACTAATTAACCATGCTTCATATGTAAATGATTTATACATGGAAAATGCTTAGTTTTTCATCTGGTTTCATAATCTGCTACTTTCATCCCATGTTAAAATGTTTATAATGTTGTTTGTTTAATTTTGATCAAATGCCATGCTAAAATGATTTATTTCATAACTAAATAACCGTAGCTCGGTTTTAAATAAACTTTATATGTAAATGGGGTGGAATAATGCCTAGTTTAACATGGTGGACTTTATTTTCCTGTTTAACAACAATAAAATATGTTTTAGGGAAGAACAGTACCAAATTCTAAATATGCATATGGGGATTTTCCGGAATTGTTGTTTCTTATTTTCGTCCTCATTTAAACTTGCCTAAATAGTTAGATTACTTATGCTTCACCCCTTGCCATGGTTAATAACATTTAATATTGTTGGGTACATAAACGAGATTAAACTAAATATGTCTATGTGGTGTTTTGTCAATATGCAACTCGTTGCATATTGAGTTCCACTTAACTTGTAGCATTGTTTGTTGCACTTTCCCATGCCATGCCTCATTAAACCGGACATGCATCATACTTGGTTGTGCATCATGCCATGATTATGTGATGGTTGTTTACTATGTTGTTTGCTTCTTTCCGATTTGCTTCTCTCGTTAGCTTCGGTTTTGTTCTGGAGTTGTGAGGATTCGTTCGACTACTCCCGTTCATCTTCTTCATGGACTCGTTCTTCTTCCTAGTGGGATTTCAGGAAAGATGACCGTCACCTTGGATCTCATTACTATCATGCTATGCTAGTTGCTTCGTTCTATCGCTATGCTGCGTTACCTACCACTTGCTGCTCAAGCCTCCCAAATTGCCATGAACCTCTAACCTTTGTCACCCTTCCTAGCAAACCCTTGTTTGGCTATGTTACCGCTTTTGCTCAGCCCCTCTTATAGCGTTGCTAGTTGCAGGTGAAGATGAAGATTGCTCCATGTTGGTTTATGTTTATGTTGGGATATCACAATATCTCTTATTTCATTAATGCATCTATATACTTGGTAAAGGGTGGAAGGCTCGGCCTTATGCCTGGTGTTTTGTTCCACTCTTGCCGCCCTAGTTTCCGTCATATCGGTATTATGTTCCCGGATTTTGCGTCCCTAACACGGTTGGCTGATTTATGGGACCCCCTTGACAGTTCGCTTTGAATAAGACTCCTCCAGCAAGGCCCAACCTTGGTTTTACATTTGCATCACCTAGCCTTTTTCCCTTGGGAGTCGCGCATCCCGAGGGTCATCTTATTTTACCCCCCCCTGCCAGTGCTTGTCTAAGCATTGGTCCAAACTAGAGCACCATGCGGGACCATCCCTTGGCAACTTGGGTTACGTCGGTACCTGTACGCTTAGCTTATCCGGTGTGTCCTGAGAACGAGGTACGTGCGACTCCTATCGGGATTGTCGACACATCGGGCGGTCTTGCTGGTCTTGTTTTACCATTGTCGAAATGTCTTGTAAACCGGGATTCCGAGACTGATCGGGTCTTCCCGGAGAAGGAATATCCTTCGTTGATCGCGAGAGCTTATCATGGGCTAAGTTGGGACACCCTGCAGGGTATAAACTTTCGAGAGCCGTGCAGCGGTTATGTGGCAGATGGGAATTTGTTGATATCCGGTTGTAGTAAACTTGAAGTAAACTCCTCTAAAATACACCAACCGTGTGTGTAACCATGAGTGTCTCTTTTCGGGGTTGATCGAGAGGAAAAACGGTTTCTGGGTTATATCTGACGTAAGTAGGAGTGCAGGATCACTTCTTGATCATTACTAGTTGACGGCCATTCCATTGCTTCTCTTCTCGCTCTTGTTTCGTAAGTTAGCCACCATACATGCTTAGTCGCTGCTGCAACCTCACCACATTACCCCTTCCTTACCCTTTAAGCTTTGCTAGTCTTGATACCCATGGTAATGGGATTGTTGAGTCCTCGTGGCTCACAGATTACTACACCAACAGTTGCAGGTACAGGTTTTGCGATGATCATGACGTGAGAGCGATGTTTACTTGTTTTGGAGTTCTTCTTCTGCTTCTTCTTCGATCAGGGGATATGTTCCAGGTCGGCAGCCTGGGCTAGCAGGGTGGATATTGTTTGAGTTTTTGTTTATGTTTCATCCGTAGTCGGATGTTTATCTTATGTATGATGTATTGTTGTATTTATGTGACATTGTATGTCTTGGAGTATCCCCACTATTATGTAATGTTGATGTAATGATATCCACCTTGCAAAAGCGTTTTCAAGATGCGCTTCTATCCTTGGTGGGACCTTCGAGTTCCTTTAGGATAGGGTCGCATCTTGGGCGTGACAAGTTGGTATTAGAGCCTCGACTGACCATAGGAGCCCCCTTGTTTGTTGGTCGTTGTTGAGTCTAGAAGAAAACTATTTTGAGTCTTAGGATTATATATATGTTAGAGTAGGATTCTTTTTACTCCTCAGTCCCTTCGTCGCTCTGGTGAGGCCTCCTGACGTAGATGTTTTGTCTTTCCTCTCCTCAAATTTCATGAAATTTTTTTAGGATCACGCGGGTATCTTGGGATCGTTCCGATAGTCTTGTGACGAGAACATTGTTCTTGGTGCCTCCTGACATTTAGGGGTTGTGGCAGTGTCCCGGGGAGTTGAGCTCCGAGGTGTTGTCGTCACAATTTTATCGCTATGTTCTGTAATACCTGAGTCTTGCCGACATCGAAAATCTCTTTTATGCAGTTGTTGGTGAGATAACCTCGACGCCACCCAGTACTGGGGAGTTCGGGAGTATTGCCATAACTTGTATAACGGATGCTTTTCGAAGGTTGAGGTACACGATTTCCGGAGTTTTCTTGGTTATGTGTTGAAGGATGGATACAGCTGGATCTAGGTATTGTTAGTTTGGGTGATATATTTTGTGTCCCCTGTATCCCCAACACCAGATTGCATAACCAGAAAGTTTCGGGAGTTTATAGGTGGGAATTCAAGTAGCTCCTAGAATATCTTTTCGACAGATGCATGATATGGGATTGGGTAAATCTCCATCATATGTATTTGTTCCGGCTTATTCTGCAAGCCAAATCCTTTGTTTTGTTTTATTTGTGGTATTCGAGTTGCTTCGATGTCAAGTGTTGATCCATACCTTCCCTAAACAGTGTTCTCATATTTCTATGTGAATACTAATCCTTCTTGATCATCGAGGTCGTCATGTTAATTCTTTTCCAACCGACATGCTTCTCTTTAAGTGGATCCGATCATTTCAACATCCTCAAGATAAATTCTAAGTTTTTTCCATTTCATCCGTCCCCAAGTTGCCTTTGTTTCCCTCCCTCCCACCCTTTTCTGCAAGGACTCAGATTTCTTAATCATGTATCCTTTTATTTGTGGGAAGTCTCTTCGTTCTTTTCTTTCAATGTTCTTATCCGGTGATTTCCCATGAAGATGCTCAACAGTTTCAAGTTCATCATTCTTCATTCTCGTATTCTTTTCCGGTGGATTTAACTCAAGCTTTCAGTGTTGATCATATTCCTTTCCTTGTTGCAAATGCTTTCTCTTGCCGATGCACCTCTTAATCATTCACTTCTCGCTATTCATTTGTCCTGGAGTGCTGAAGATATCTCAGAAGGCCTGCTCTTTTCTTCCAAGATCTCTTCAAGCTATTTGGATATTATTATCTCATTCAAGTCATTTAATTCAACCGGTGCAACCTCTCTTTAAAATCCTTCAACGATGTTTCTTTCGAGTGGGCCCTAACCCACAGGTCTTTTCCAGGATCTTACCTGACTCTTCTAATTTTCCCGGAGTTATTCTCAAATTATTTTTCAAATTTTGACGTAAGAATGAATTTTCATCAGTCAAATGCTTTTCAAAGATCGATTTCAAACCATTGTCATTGCTGGCTAAACCTCTTCGCTTTCATTCTCCGGAGTATCTCAACAATTCATGGTGATGTTTCTCATCGTCATTCTCAACATTTGAAGACCAAAGAAGAGTTTCTGTTAAATCTTGCTCCATTCTCTTCAAGATTCATGGTTCTAGTTTGATGCCATCCTCTCATAATTGTTTTCGATTGTGGGAATTCTTTTCACCCATCCGGAGCATTTCATGAGTTGTTTCCATTTCTTTCCTTCGAAGGCCATCATGTCATAATTCTTCAGTCTCAGCGTGTAGCTCTCGTTCTCCAAATCATACCGGTGAATCATTCAAATATCCTCTAATAAGTTCATGATCTCTTCATTCTCTTGTATCTAAAGCCCCTCAAGTATCTTCATTCGTTTTCCAATTCTTCCCAGTAAATTGTGCCTTTGCTAGTTTCATTTTCAATTTTTACGGTGGTTCGTTCAAGATTCCTCTTCCTTTATTACTGTATCAGTTCATTCGTCTTTTCCAATCCTCTCGGTGATTCGTCGAAGACTTCTTCAAGTTGGCGCTATATCTCTCTTCAATCCTTGCAAAAGAATAAGTAGTGTGCCAAATCCGTTGCTTATCATCAATTAAATTGGTGAAGGATACGCATAACGTAATTCTTATTATTGTTTCATCCAAGTGATCTAGTTTCTTCTTTCCATCATTGTCATCATGTCACATTTCTCGGTTCGAGATGCTCCATCTTTTCTTTTCCGGAGTTCCATGTTCTCTTGGTTATATAATCACGAAGCTCCATCTAAATCATTGCAAGGTTTCACCTTGTGTCTTCAACTTCTCTTTTTTTATCATCCTTTTATTACCGGAGTTCTTCATGGAGGCTCTACATGGTGGTTCGTCAAGGATTCTTTTCATTCTTCAATTGTTCTTCAAGATTTCTCTCGAAGTTATGATCCATCAAGCCATACTTCAAAATAAGCATGGTGCTCAACACATGTTTTGTTTTGAGGAGTTCAAGCATTCTTCATCTAGCATTCCGAAGTGCAATTCTTTCTACCGTATCTTTTGAGATGGTGTTATGTCATCCTTGGCAATTTCTCCTCGTGCTTCATGATTCACATGTTGTCAAGAATGAGGTATTCAAATCCATCATTTTCTCTTTGTTCAAGAGATCTTTTCAACCAATCAATCTTTTTGTTGGAGTTATATGGGATTATATTTCACCTACAGCCTTCCCTAAGGAATGTAGCTATTTGTGGTGCTTATCAATGATCCAATTTTCTCCTTCTCATCTCGGTGAAGAAGTTTTTCATCTCTTTGGTGCTCTCAATCAAATCAATGGTTTCCATTAGTGGTCGGTTGTCACCTCATAGTCTCGAGATGTTTTCCATAAGCCCACTACAAGCTTATTCGATTCGTTGTGGGTTTTCCAACAACCCCGTTGTAACCTTCTTGGAAGGGTGCTTTCCAAGTTCATTTGTGGCAGAAGTTGGCATTTTCTTCTCCATTCTATTATTCCAATGATCAATCTTCTATTCTTTCTTCCGGAGGCATGGTGATGTTGCTCTTTTCACCCATCACCTCGTTTTGTGAGGATCGTGTTCTTTTTTTGCTTATCCATTTAACCGGAGTGTTGTGTCATCTCATCAAGTTCTTTTCATCTTATCATGTTTTCATTCTTCTTTCAGTCGGAGTGCTGCCCAAATTATATCAATCTTATTCCTTCTCTATCTAGTTTTAACCGGAGTGGTTTCAATATCTATCTTATCACTAAACCTCTTGGTTCTAGTCGTATCCCTTGTTCCTCTTTTCTAACGGAGTGTTTTCAATTTTGCTCATCTTCGTTGTTTTCTTTCTTTCATTTTGCTCAACATCTCAAGGTTTATGGTTTCACTCGTTTGTCGAAGAAGCAACTTAGTTTTACCTCTTATCTTCCTCTTTCTTTTCCCTCCGGTGCCATCCTAGATCTCGGGACGAGATCCTCTCGTAGTGGTGGAGTGTTGTAACGCCCCGGATACAACTTTCCATATTCGTAACTCCAACTCTTGCCTTTTCCGGAGATGCGATATGATTTTACCTTCGTGGTTGGGTTTTGTCTTTTGTTTTGCATTTTGTTCATGTCTTGCATCTCATCTCATGGCATCATGTGCATTGCATCCACATGTTTTCATAAAGTTTGCACCCGTTCGTAGTTGCCGCGTTCCCCCTGCCTTCTTTGACCGTTCCGAGACCAATCGGGTTTTCGCTTCCCTCTTGACCGTGACCACCTAACCTCTTTCGCCAGCTCCCAGCCCCCTCGCGCGTGTCCGAAACTTACCCAAACCCAAACCTGCTCAGTCATCACTGTTGGTTTCAGTTCATCCCCAAACATCTATAAAACATCTCCGTTTTCTCTTGTGGACTCCCTAATCCATTTATTCCGGACAGCCCGATCGCGATCGGAGGACCCAAATCATCCCCTTTCATATATATATATATATATATATATATATATATATATATATATATATATATATATATATATATATATATATATATATATATTATGATAACACCCCCTTAAGACCTTATTCTGCACACCGAAGCTTATTCTGCTAACACCCGTCGCCCACCGTGCCCCTCCCCCACTTAACCCACCTTTTCCCGGTCAACCCCCACCTCTCTCCCACGTTCCCACTCCATGCTGCCCCCTGGATCTTACCCCGCGCCGCCCCCACCTTCCTCCGCCGCCGCACCACCTCCGACTCCTCTTCCTCCCCTGCTCCTCTTCCTCCCAGCCGGGGCCGCCGCGCGACCTCTTCCTCCCGGCCGGGGCTGCCGCACCTCCTCTTCCTCCTGGAATCGCCGCCTCCTGCGCCGCCGGAGCAGCCCGCCAGAGCCCATCCAGCCCCCGTGAAGGCTCCCACCTCCCACCTCCGGCAAGGGCCGCCATCTCCCACCTCCAGGCCTTGTCGATCGGATCCAGGCTGGGGACTACAGCGACGGGCACCCACCACCGCACCACCTCCCACCATCTTCGTCTCTCTCCCTCACCCACCACCGCACCACCTCCCTCCCTTCGCCCACCACCGCAACCAGCGGCGATCTCCTGCGCCCCCGCCCTGCCCGCGTCCCTCCTATCCTCGCTAGCCAGCCACCCCTCCCTCGGCCACCTCCAAGCAGGAGCCAGCGCGGGGTTCAGGCCACGCCCCCTCCACCCACCCCCGTGATGCCCCAGTGCCGGATCCAGGGCGCGACGCCCCAGTGCCGGATCCAGGGCGCGACGCCCTCCCGTGACGCCCCGCCGCCGGAGCCAGGCCGCGGCCGCTCCCCCTTGGCCTCTCCCCATGGGGCCCAGCCTCGCCCAGTCGCTGCCAAACGCCAGGGCTGAGCTCCCCCTCCGTCGGCCCCAACAAACTCTGTCGCGGCGCGGCGGCCGGATCCACCCTCCCCATGTCTAGATCCACCGTCGCGCCTCCTGCCTTTCTGCACTGGCGTGAGCCCATCTCGCGGCGGAGTATCCCACCCTCCATCCGCACAGTCCAGGCGCAGGTGGATAGGGAAGTGAGGCGCATTTGGGGAGGAAAAAAGGGCGGCTCGGACGGCCTTCTCCCACTCGACGTGACCGGCAAGTCCGATCGCCATCTCCGGTGCCTGCCACCTCTGGTGCCCCGTCGCAGTCGTGCTGGGGTTGGCGGGTCATGCTGGCCACACCCCTCGGTGATGGCGGGGCAAGAGATGCGCCGCCAAGAAGCCTCCTACCCTTCTGTACCACTTCCTCCCCTTGTCTCCTTCCCCCACGACCGTCCCCGGCGAGGAGAAACTCCACTGCAGTTCGGTTGTACAGCCGGCGACGTGCTCGTGCACATAAATCGTGGATGCAGTACGGTTTTGGTTTTGACGATAACAAAAGCAGCTCCCTGTGTAGGTGCGGGGTTCAGAGACTCGGTTGCTGCTCGCGTCGTGCGGGCAGCGTGCGGTATCCGTGTGAAATTTTGAGTTCTGCATGTTTGTAAAATGAGTGTGCCCGCGGTCCAGCGTCTTTGGCCTCCACTGCAAGACATCTGGGCGTGCCATGAGGTTCGGCAGTGCTCTTCTGCACTTCACTGATTTGTGTGATATCTGAAGAGAAAAAAGAGTGCAAATGAAGTCCGCTATGGTTTTCTATTGAGGTTCATTTTACTCATTTTTGCAGGAAAAGATGGAGGGATGCAGTTCTATTGGATGCCCCATTGCTCAATTTTTTTGTAAAACACTACAGTTCATTACCGCGATACGGCTGGTGGAGAGTGCAGACTCTATATGCGTGTGTAGCTGTGTATAATAATCAGATGGATGTCCTTCTTTTGATAGCTGTGTATAACAATCTGATGGATGTCCATCTTTTGAAGCTCACTTTGTTCTCTGACGTGGTTCGCTATAAAACTCCTCTGTTGTCCACTTGGTAAACACAAAACAAAAACATCTCACAAAAGAAGCTCGCTTCTATATTAGATGTAGCTCACTCGCGCAGTCCCCGCGGTCCACTCGTCTGGTCAACACGCGTAAAACATAATAAGAACGAAAAAAAGACAACAAAAACTCATGAGGTTCACTTTAGGTAGTGTCGCGGTTCACTTCTCGATGGTGTTGCGGTTCACCTACGCTCGACGTGAAGTGCGGTCCACTTTCTCGTCTGAAAAAATTTACGTCCGACAAAAGAAATTATGCAGCTCGCTTCCCCGTCCGATGCAGTGTGGTTTTCATTCAGAAGCAGTGCGGTCGGCGGTATGATGTTGTTCATCCCGTAAGTGCAAAAAAATTGTTACGAAAGCGAAAAAAAGTAATGTGGTTCACTTTTTGGTACTGTTGTGGTTCATTTACACCCGATGTGAAGTGCACTCTACTTTCTCGTTCTTGAAAAAATCACGTTTGAATAAAAGAAACCATGCAGTTCGCTTACCCGTGTGATGCAGTGCGTTTTTTCGTCCGTTGCAGTGCGGTTTTCAGTCGGATGAAGTATCCACGTCGATTTGGGTGTCGCGAAAAACAGAGTGTCCGCATTTCGATAAATTCGAAATTCCTCTTTAACCGTAAAGAATTAGCGAGAGTGTTCTACATGAAAGAGTTGCGTATCGTCGAAATTCCTCTTTAACCGTAAAGAATTAGCGGTTTTGCAAAACTTTCGCCAAAAACGGATGCTGCCACTCGTTGTCCGCCGCACAATTTTCAAAATTAACTTAAAACCGGAAGGAATTTCAAAACCATTTCAACATATGAAAGTTGCGCCTTGTCCGTAGCTTTCCAACGGTGTATCATATGTCTCGTTTCGACAAACGGTTAGAAAACTGGAGCAAAAACAGTACCGAAAATTTCAAAAAAATTGAAAAAACAGAGTTCCGTGATTTAGTAAATTTGAAACTGCTCTTAAACCATAATGAATTAGAGAAAGATTTATATATGAAAAAGATGTGCCTCGACAATATCTATCCAACGGCGTATCATTTGCTTCGTTTCGACTAGCGGTTTAGAAAAAAACGCGAAAAAACGCTCGCTGCCACTCGTCATCCGCCGCACTATTTTCAAAACTGCTCTTAAACCGTGTGGAATCTCGAAAGTGTTCAACATGTCGAAGTTGCGCCTAATCCATAGCTTTTCAATGATATATTACACGCCTCATTCCGATAAACGGTTAAGAAATTAGAGCGAAAACAGTACCGAAAAAATAACGCGTGCAGTTTTTTCCTACGAGAAGTTCACTAGTCTCTATTGCAGTGCTCGTCGTCAAAATGGTGCAGTGCGCTTCTGTTGAGCGTGCAGTGCCGAAGTGGTGTGCAGAATAGTTATTCTGCTAATATTAGCAGAATAGACCGTCTATATATATATATATATATATATATATATATATATATATATATATATATATATATAAATCCATCCTACCACCACAGGGTAATTACCCCACATGTCTCATATACTATCCTATGGTAGTATATATCCTACTTTATCATTTTAAGTATGTTCATATACTATATATAAGATACTCAAAAGTGAGTTGCATGAAAAATTTAAAGTTGGCTCATGGTTTTTATTATATTTGTGAAATACGTACATATTTGTACATAAAAGAGAGCATACTCAAAATATGATACATACTACCAAAAAAATATTATATATATACTACCTAAACATTCTTATATACTACATACTACGCGTACATATTCTCCGATTTGATAGATACTACATACTACATATAAAAACTTAAGTGGTGGTAACTACCACTGGTGGTATACTATATACAAGCAGTGGTAGTTACCACCACTTGCGTTTTGTATGTTGTATGTAGTATCTGTCAAAATTGAGAGTATGTACGTGTAGTATGTAATATATAACAATGATTAGGTAGTATATATACTAATTTTTAGGTAGTATATACCATGTTTTGAGTATGCTGTTATTTACGTACAAATATGTACGTATTTCACAAATATAAAAAAAACTATGGGTTCATATGTAATTTTTTCATGTAAGTTGCTTTGAAATATCTTAGACATGGTATATGAATATATTTAAAATGATAAAGTAGTATATATAGTACCACATGGTAGTATATGAGACATATGGGGTAACTACCACCGGGTGGTAGGATGGATTTTCCCTATATATATATATATATATATATATATATATATATATATATATATATATATATGTAGACCCCTAGTCCATAAATAGACGCCTAACCCTAGATCCTAGGGATCCTGTCCCATCCTTCCCATTCCATCGCGCCGCCGCCACTCCTCCAGTCCCCTCTTCCTCGGGATCCCCTCCCGATCCAGCCCACCAACCAGCGCAAGCCACTTCTTCCCTCGATCCCGAATGGATCGTGTAGCTGCTCGAGGCCCCGAGCAGGAGCGCTCGGCCTCGTCCCCTCGCGCCGCGCCACCGGCAACCCACCAACCAGAGCCCTCCCATGGCTCCCCTCGACTCCTCCCTCCTCCTGGCCGACGAGCCAGCCCGCAGCCGCATCGAGCCCCTCGCCGGAGCTGCACCCACGTCACCGCCGGCGACCACCTCCATCAGGCCAGACCCCGCACCCCTCGTTGCTTCTCCTTCTCCCGTTCCATCTGGTTCCCTCTCTCACCTGCTCTCTCTGTTCGTGCAACAGGGAGCACCCGAGGAGTTTGCGCCGGTCATCCTCGCCTCCCGCGCCCGGACGTCGTCGTCCTCGAGCTCCTCAACCCGTTCCCGCCTACCTCGCTGCCAGTGAGTTGCCGTCGTTCAGCAAGGCCCCCTCATGACCCCCCCCCCCCCGTTCCCCTTCCCCGATTCGCTTCTCTCTCTGAAACGCCCTTTGTTTTCTCTGCACAGCAGCACCGTCACAGCTTCATGGCCTCCGCTGCACCAGATCCGACGCGGCCCCGTGTCTTCGGCCTCGTCCCCGTCTCCAGGGCGCCGCCGGCAAGCCCTGCCGCCGCCGCCTCGCCAAGTTCCGCTGCCGGCGCCTCCTCTGCATCGCGCCGGTGCGCCTGGCCTCTTCATCGTCGCGCTGTTCCCCTGCTTCTGCGTGCGAGGAGGACGACCAGCGCCAGGTCTCCTCGGTCGTGCGTTGACCTCCAGCCCGCTCGATTCCCTTCATCGATCGATCCAAGCCAGCCTCCCCATCGAGCCGGCCCATGAGGCCTGGTGAGCTTCAGATCCAGCGCCTCACCATGTGCTTTGTTGGGCCAGCTAGTTTCGGCCCGATGTAGTTTTTTTTTCATGTCTGCGATTTTGCTAATTTTCCAAAAAACTGCATGTTTACAGATTGCACCCTCATGTTCATGCATCTAATAACTAATTAACCATGCTTCATATGTAAATAATTTATACATGGAAAATGCTTAGTTCTTCATCTAGTTTCATAATCTGCTACTTTCATCCCATGTTAAAATGTTTATAATGCTGTTTGTTTAATTTTGATCAAATGCCATGCTAAAATGATTTATTTCATAACTAAATAACTGTAGCTCGGTTTTAAATAAACTTTATATGTAAATGGGGTGGAATAATGCCTAGTTTAACATGGTGGACTTTATTTTCCTATTTAACAACAATAAAATATGTTTTAGGGAAGAACAGTACCAAATTCTAAATATGCATATGGGGATTTTCCGGAATTGTTGTTTCTTATTTTCGTCCTCCTTTAAACTTGCCTAAATAGTTAGATTACTTATGCTTCACCCCTTGCCATGGTTAATAACATTTAATATTGTTGGGTACATAAACGAGATTAAACTAAATATGTCTATGTGGTGTTTTGTCAATATGCAACTCGTTGCATATTGAGTTCCACTTAACTTGTAGCATTGTTTGTTGCACTTTCCCATGCCATGCCTCATTAAACCGGACATGCATCATACTTGGTTGTGCGTCATGCCATGATTATGTGATGGTTGTTTACTATGTTGTTTGCTTCTTTCCGGTTTGCTTCTCTCGTTAGCTTCGGTTTCGTTCTGGAGTTGTGAGGATTCGTTCGACTACTCCCGTTCATCTTCTTCATGGACTCGTTCTTCTTCCTAGCGGGATTTCAGGAAAGATGACCATCACCTTGGATCTCATTACTATCATTGCTATGCTAGTTGCTTCGTTCTATCGCTATGCTGCGTTACCTACCACTTGCTGCTCAAGCCTCCCAAATTGCCATGAACCTCTAACCTTTGTCACCCTTCCTAGCAAACCGTTGTTTGGCTATGTTACCGCTTTTGCTCAGCCCCTCTTATAGCGTTGCTAGTTGCAGGTGAAGATGAAGATTGCTCCATGTTGGTGTATGTTTATGTTGGGATATCACGATATCTCTTATTTCATTAATGCATCTATATACTTGGTAAAGGGTGGAAGGCTCGGCCTTATGCCTGGTGTTTTGTTCCACTCTTGTCGCCCTAGTTTCCGTCATATCGGTATTATGTTCCCGGATTTTGCGTCCCTAACGCGGTTGGGTGATTTATGGGACCCCCTTGACAGTTCGCTTTGAATAAGACTCCTCCAGCAAGGCCCAACCTTGGTTTTACATTTGCATCACCTAGCCTTTTTCCCTTGGGAGTCGCACATCCCGAGGGTCATCTTATTTTAACCCCCCCCCCCTGGCCAGTGCTTGTCTAAGCATTGGTCCAAACTAGAGCACCGTGCGGGACCATCCCTTGGCAACTTGGGTTATGTTGGTACTTCTACGCTTAGCTTATCCGGTGTGTCCTGAGAACAAGGTACGTGCGACTCCTATCGGGATTGTCGACACATCGGGCGGTCTTGCTGGTCTTGTTTTACCATTGTCAAAATGTCTTGTAAACCGGGATTCCGAGACTGATCGGGTCTTCCCGGGAGAAGGAATATCCTTCGTTGATCGCGAGAGCTTATCATGGGCTAAGTTGGGACACCCCTGCAGGGTATAAACTTTCGAGAGCCGTGCCCGCGGTTATGTGGCAGATGGGAATTTGTTGATATCCGGTTGTAGTAAACTTGAAGTAAACTCCTCTAAAATACACCAACCGTGTGTGTAACCGTGAGTGTCTCTTTTCGGGGTTGATCGAGAGGAAAAACGGTTTCTCGGTTATGTCTGACGTAAGTAGGAGTGTAGGATCATTTCTTGATCATTACTAGTTGACGACCGTTCCATTGCTTCTCTTCTCGCTCTTGTTTCGTAAGTTAGCCAACATACATGCTTAGTCGCTGCTGCAACCTCACCACATTACCCCTTCCTTACCCTTTAAGCTTTGCTACTCTTGATACCCATGGTAATGGGATTGCTGAGTCCTCGTGGCTCACAGATTACTACACCAACAGTTGCAGGTACAGGTTTTGCGATGATCATGACGTGAGAGCGATGTTTACTTGTTTTGGAGTTCTTCTTCTGCTTCTTCTTCGATCAGGGGATAGGTTCCAGGTCGGCAGCCTGGGCTAGCAGGGTGGATATTGTTTGAGTTTCTGTTTATGTTTCATCCGTAGTCGGATGTTTATCTTATGTATGATGTATTGTTGTATTTATGTGACATTGTATGTCTTGGAGTATCCCCACTATTATGTAATGTTGATGTAATGATATCCACCTTGCAAAAGCGTCTTCAAGATGCGCTTCTATCCTTGGTGGGACCTTCGAGTTCCTTTAGGATAGGGTCGCATCTTGGGCGTGACATCACCTCATCACCACTCGTCTGCCCCGCGCGTCGCCACTCGGTTGGTCACCTCAACACCACTCGGCCGCCCCGTGCGTCGTCATCGGTTGGTCACCTCATCACCACTCGGCCGCCCCGCGCGTCGCCATCGGTTGGTCACCTCATCACCGCTCGGCTGCCCCGCGCATGGCCCTCGGTTGGTCACCTCATCAACACTCGGCCGCCCCGCGTGTCGCCATCGGTTGGTCACCTCATCAACACTCGGCCGCCCCGCGCGTCACCATCGGTTGGTCACCTCATCAACACTCGGCCGCCCTGCGCGTCGCCATCGGTTGGTCACCTCATCAACACTCGGTCGCCCCGCGCGTCGCCATTGGTTGGTCACCTCATCACCACTCGGCTGCCCCGCGTGTCGCCTCTCGGTTGGTCACCTCATCACCACTCGGCCGCTCCGCACATCGCATCTCGGTTGGTCACCTCATCACCACTGGGCCGCCCAGTGCGTCGCCACTCGGTTGGACACATATACATCAATCGGTCGCCCCTTGCATTGCCATCGGTTGAGCACATCTTCACCACTCGGCCACTCGCGCTTCTTCAGACAGCTAAGTCATTCTACATGCACTTCATTCTGTTATTTCCGTGTTCCCGAGTATCCTGTAATTCACACATCACGTTCACTCGGAGGCCACGCCACCGAGTGTACCTCTATGCTCGGCTGCTTATTTTCACATACTTGCTTAGTACTGGTTATGTGATTCCCGAGTCCAACTTCCATTTTTTCGCATACATCATTCACGAACACCATGTGTTTTCTTCATTTCGAGTTTGCATCGGTCCTCCGGGGCTGCAACTCAGTCGAAACACTACACTTCCGTTTTATTTGAGCCAGCACTTCGACAAGTTCGAACGGATCCTTCGCTCTTTCAGACTCTTGCTGGTTAACCAGCAAGCCCCTTGCACTCCCAGTGGTTGTCTATGGGTGTTATTCACACAATTTATTTCAGCACACATTAAATTTCCTCGAGAAATTATTTCATTGGCTTGTGCCATTTTTTACACAAGTTACAAGATCACTCGACGGCCCTATGCGCCAACTTCATCGCTGCTCAGACTCGGTCACCATACCGGTCCCAGCGCACCACAACACCGACCTTGTCGCTCTGTTAACTTCAAACACATCTGGCCAACCCCTATGTGGAATCCTCTTCATCATATCAATGATATAGACTTCATCAGGCATGAGACTGATAAGTCCGTTTTATAATTAAACTTCACACTTCACTCTTTTGCGAGTTTGCCTCTTTCGAGCATCACTCGGAAGCTCCTCCACATCTTTTCCCAAGTCCGACTCGATGAAATGCAAATTATCGTTTCTCGTATTTTGACATGTCCGTTGTCGAAGCCTGTAGTATGCTCGGGGGCTACGCCGCTCTCGGGGGCTGCATCTCATTTGGAATGACACTCCTGAGTGGTAGAGTACTTCATCACCGGTCAGATCCTTCACTTCAACAAGTGCATTCGATCCGCCACTTTGACAAGTTTTATAATCATCCAGACGCTCTGCACGCCATCTTCATTCCTACTCAGACTCAGTTGTCACGCCCGTCTTGTTGTGTCACAACCACACTACACCGACCTCGTCCCTACATTAGCTTCGAGAGCATCTGGCTAACTCCTTCGAAGACCATTTCAGCCACTTGGCTGGACACGTATTCCTTCACTCGGGAACCTCGCGCATCCACACTCGGCCGTCCCTCACCGCGCCAATCGGTTGTGCACGTCTTCACCACTCGGCCGCTCCCTGCGTTGCCTCTTGGTTGTGCACGTCTTCACCACTCGGCCGCCCCGCGCGTTGCCATTCAGTTGTGCATGTCTTCATCATTCGGCCACCTCGCACATCATAACTCGGTAGCCCCGCGCGTCGCCACTCGGTTGGGCATGTCTTCACCACTCGGCCGCTCCGCGCGTCGCCACTCGGTTGTGCACGTCTTCACCACTCGGCCGCCCAGCACGTCCACTCGGACAAATACCCCTTTCATGCAAAAGGGTGAAAACGAAGCTCCTCTACGGATACAATATAGTCTTGCAAATACCCCTTTCACGCAAAATCTAACGGTCAATATAAGAAGTACTACTGGAACGATTACTTGCAGAAGTGTCTGCCTTTTTTTTCTACAGTCGGCAGTTTCAAAGCCGAATTCATTCACCGTGCCGAGAGCACGAAGATTCACCTGCTTGACCGAGTTCCAGGCTGAATTTATTTACCGTGCCGAGTGCACGAAGATCAGTCTGACTGACTCAGCTCCAGGCTGAGCTTATTTACTATGTCAAGTGCCTGAACATGCATCTGATTGACTCAATTTCAGACTAAAAAGATATTTACCGTGTCGACTGCGTAGAGGTTTACCAGGAGATTTAAACCCTCTGCCAGGCTCATCTAGTCCGACAGAGGCTCGGGGACTACACCCAGTGGGTGCACTCTGCGAATCCGTTTCGCCTAAGTAATAAAAAATCCTACCGAGTAGTGAGTCTGCCTCTCACTCGGGGGCTTAGCTGCAGTCCAGTACTCACCTAAGTAATAAAAAATCCTACCGAGTGGTGAGTCTGCCACTCACTCGGGGGCTTAGCTGCAGTCCAGTAATCGCCTAAGTACTAAAAAATCCTACCGAGTGGTGAGTCTGCCTCTCACTCGGGGGCTTAGCTGCAGTACAGTACTCTCCTAAGTAATAAAAATCCTACCGAGTGGTGAGTCTGCCTCTCACTCGGGGCCTTAGCTGCAGTCCAGTACTCGCCTAAGTAATAAAAAATCCTACCGAGTGGTGAGTCTGCCTCTCACTCGGGGGCTTAGCTGCAGTCCAGTACTCGCCTAAGTAATAAAATATCCTACCGAGTGGTGAGTCTGCCTCTCACTCGGGGGCTTGGCTGCAGTCCAGTACTCGCCTAAGTAATAAAAAATCCTACCGAGTGGTGAGCAATCCTCCCACTCGGGGGCTTAGCTGCAGTCGAGTACTCGCCTAAGTTTGAAAAATCCTACCAAGTGGTGAGCAATCCTCCCACTCGGGGGCTTAGCAGCAGTCCAGTACTCGCCTAAGTTTGAAAAACCCTACCGAGTGGTGAGCGATCCTCCCGCTCGGGGGCTTAGCTGCAGTCCAGTACTCGCCTAAGTTTAAAAAATCCTACCGAGTGGTGAGCGATCGTCCCACTCGGAGGCTTAGCTGCAGTCCAGTACTCGCCTAAGTTTGGAAAATCTTACCGAGTGGTGAGGAATCCTCCCACTCGGGGGCTTCGCAAAGTGCAGGTCGGCCACGACCACCACCTCAGAGTTGTACCATCAAGAAGAAGGACGAGATTGAGCGTGTCGCCAAGGCGAGCCACACTCAGGAATGTCAAGACCATTACTGAATACCTCGTTGATGAGTTGACCGGCCCCGCCGAATGGTGCGGGTCGACTGCGACCGAAAGCAGACGGCTGACAGGAACGTCAAGACCATTGTTGAGTGCCTTGCTGGTGAGCTGAGACAGGAACGTCAAGACCATTGCTGAGGGCCTTGCTGATGAGCTGATCAATGCTGCTCAAGGATCGTCCAATTGGTCGACTGCTGATTCCTCTTCAGAAGCTGTGTCAAGCAAACAGAAACCAATCCGTTCGATCAGTACCAGCTAAAAAGAGTTTTAGTTCTCTTAGACCCCCGCCGACTGCCCGCAGTCGATGGCGGTCTCGAGGACTACACCCAGTGGGTGCACTAAGCGTGCCCCCACTGGAGTAATCTCCACTCGGTATGGCCTGACCAGTCTGACTGATGAACAACAACAAAAAAGACAGGCTCTAAGACTCCCGCCGACTGCCCGCTGTCGACGGCAGTCTCGGGGACTACACCCAGTGGGTGCACTCAGCGTGCCCCCACTGGAATGGTATTCACTCAGAACGGTCTGCCCAGTCCGAGTGATGGCCAAACAACCAAAAAAGACACGTTCCAGGCGTGAAGAAATTTCGAGTAATCAGTTACTCGATGCAGGACCAACTCCAAATCACTCCAAAAAAATTGCTATAAGGTGAGTTCAACGCTCCTCCGCGGACCCGTTTGAGCTCATTTCACTCGGACACCATGCAGTCTGGAATCCGTCAAGGCAACACGCGGAGATAAGACCGCCGGGTGACCAGAGGAAGTTCATAAGTGCCTCCGTAGCACTCGACTCATCTGGGAATACACCTCGACTCGACCCGCTCAACCTCGACCGATTTGGGGGCTAATGACAAGGACATGTATTAGGGGTAGGGTAACAGGCCTGACCTAAGGACCCTACCCAGGGACACCGTACACTTTGTACTGGGCCCCTGGGCCAGATCGCCGTCCAGATGTACCGCAACTTGAAAGTCACTCGGACGGCACAACCACTCGGAGCACGGCACTCCACTCGACGAGCTCATTCCACTCGGCCATGTAACTCACTCAGATATGCGAAGACCAATAGTTAGCATGACGGTTTTGTTGTGGGCAGGCATTATGGCATTGATACTCCACTTTGTAACACAGGAGGTGAGGGGTGGCACACTCTATATAAGCCACTCCCACCGTTAGACAGCGGGGGCTCTCTTCTTCCGTCTCTCTCTTTTTCACCATTAGTCTCAGGACTATGGGGATCCATTCTCCTCTCATTGTAATCTCCGGATACATACTAAGATAAAACAAAGCCTCTCCGGAGCACGAGACGTAGGGTTGTTATCTCCACCGTGAGAGGCCCGAACTCGCTAAAACCACCGTGTCACCCATATGCATCTCGATAGATCATGCTCCTTTATCCTACCCCTCTCTTATTGTCGGAATCGTTACCACGATAGCCGCCACTACTGGCGGCCTTCGCCGCGCTCGGCACTCCGCCGCCGCTGCTCGGCGCGACACTATAGCAGCCACCGTCGGTCAGCTACAGCCCCGCATCGACCGCGCCGGCGGGAGTACCGATCCACCAGGTCCGGTTCCCGCCCTCGCGTCCCCGCTACCGGCCTGGTTGACTGAGTCGTCGTCTCAGCTGGTTTACACGATGGCCTTGGACCGCCGCACGCATAGTCACAGCAGGCACAGGACGGCTGGTCCTCCAGCTCCACGGGCCCCTACGTTGGCCTCGATACGCCACAGTTCCACGGGGGCCTCCCTGTAATCACCGACCCGGTGCCGCTGGTCCGTACCGTCGAGCCGTAACCCCACGGCGGTCATACCCAGATGGCGGCGCGCTTCGCCAAGCTCGCCTTCGCCACCTACGACGGCACCGAGGACCCGCACAAATGGCTTAGTCAGTGTGACCAATTCTTCCGGGAGCAACGCACGCTCGCGTCGAACCGCACCTGGCTCGCTTCATATCACCTCCGAGGCGCCGCACAGTCTAGGTATTACACTCTCGAGCAGGACGAGGGCGGCATGCCTCCATGGGAGCATTTTCGCGAGCTCTGCCTCCTTTGCTTCGGGCCGCCGATACGCGGGAGCCGGCTGGCGGAGTTGGGCCGTCTCCCCTGCACCTCTACGGTGCAGGACTTCACCGACCGCGCGCTTTCAGGCCGTGGCGTGCGACGCGCCCGGTGTGAAGGCTCTCCAGCGGGCCGAGCTCTTCGTGGGCGGTCTGCCGGATCATATCCGCGTAGACGTGGAGCTGTAGGGACCCCAGGACCTCCAGACGGCCATGTACTACGCCCGCGCATTCGAGCGCCGCGCGGTGGCCATCCAGCAGGTGTTACCATCCCGGGCCACTGGGCCGCCACCCTGGTCGGACGTTCCCACGCAGGTTCAGCCTGCTCAGGCTTCCGCGGCACCTCTCACCGCGACCGCGGCGCGCCTGTTCTGCTGGCTCACCACGGCCGAGCAACTCAAGCGTCACCGCCAAGGGTTGTGCTTCAACTGCGACGAGCCCTACGTGCCCGGCCACGTCTGCCCGCGACTCTTCTACCTGGAGGCTGCGGACTACATTGAGGAGGACACCGCCGCCGCCGGGCTCGGCGACCTGCCCGCCCCAGCTGACGCGGAGGTGTTTGGCGACGGTTGATCACCTCGAGGAGTTCCGCAAGCGCTTCCCCGCCTTTGTGCAGACGGGGAGAAATGTTATGACCGGCATATTAGGGGCTTAGCCCAGTTAGTTGTGGCCCCGTCTATCTTATCGTTATTAGGGGCTTAGCCCAATTATCTTAGTAGGAGGATTATATAAACTCGTGTAAGGATCCGTTTTGGAATCAAGCAAGAAGCAATCATATTTGCTCGGCTTCCTTAGGGAGCCGGGAGACCCAACCCTAGCCGCCTCCTTCGCAGCGCCATCTCCCTCTCAGCCGCCGCCTCCTCACGCACGATGGCGCCCAGCCGTCGGCGTCCGCGTGTTCGTCCACGACCAGCTCCCTCCTTCCCCTACAACCTCCGGCCTAGACCCGGTAGAACCCTAGTTTCTACCAGAGTTGCACTACAGTGTTCAAGGCTATAGTATCTGCTCAGAACATATATAGACACAACAAAATGACAGAATGTAACCGCAGCCATGAAGGAATTCCAGCATGCACCAGCGGCAAGTATTAGAAAACTAGAGTAGCTTTGGTTTCCCTGGAAACCTCGACTAGTTGGGAAATCTTGGAAAACTTTTCCAGGCATGTTCATTAATTAAGACATGAAGGAAGCAAATGATTTGTTTAGCCAAAGACAACCCCATATGCCTGATTTTGCCAATGAGGGCACTACCTTCATAATCTCACATGTCTTCGATGCTTGCAGACCAACCACATATTTCAGTTTCTTGCCATGCCAAGCAGCCAAGGATTCAACACCCACCCTGTGGTGCCCTGCTTGTATCACATTGGACATGGTAAGGAAAGCAAGTAAATCCGAATAAACAAGTACTAAGGAAACAAGAAAATGCACTGACGTGATTATATCCAAGAAAACAACGAAAGTAAATAGAATAACACAAAATCCATGAAAACACTTTCCTTGCTTCACAATAAAAAGGCCACTAACAATGATAATTTGAGTCATAGACTCATAGTACACAAACGCATGCGTCTCGGATTATTCTAACAGCGATCAAATGGGACCAAAAGTGCGTTGAAAACTATCCTAAACAGAATGGGTGAGAAATAGGGGGAAAGAAAAGAAATGCAACAAGTAATTATAAGTCCAACTCACCACACTAATCATTTTTTTGCACTACATGTAGTTTGTGCACAGTAAGCCAAGTGCAATTTATCGGGTACTCGGCTTATAGCCATCACCGTCACTGATCCATAAGTGGACGGCACGCAGGTCACGTGGCAGTTACGCTTGCCGTGTATGTTTTGTAAGCCGAGTACTTTTTCACGGTCCTCATGGCTTATTAAGCTGTAAGCGGAGTATGATCTATAAGCCGAATGTCTTCTCAGAGTGTACGCGGCTTATTTAGAAGTAAGCCGAGTTGTGTTTTCTTGTCGTCTTTGTCCTGCTGCACATACTTGGTTTACGTACGAATAAGCGTGAACCCATGTTTTGACACCCAGGGTACGTCTTGATACTAGGTGCCGTGTGATTTTCTTGTAGTGGCAAGTGCAACCAGTCAAATATAAAGGTCACTCAAAGCTGACTCTAAAACCATCTGATTTGGAGACAAAACAGTGGAGAGGTAGAGGAGACAATTTTATTTTGATAGCTTAACCAAAAGAGCTAGTCACTGAAATTCAAAATACTAACCATTAGAAATCAATGAAATAAATGTTAGCATACTGAATATAATCTTCGAAAAATATTAGTAGAAAGCATGGACATTAGTGAGTGTGTTGCTCGTTGTCCTTCTCTAGGTACCTTTCTGGGTTGAGAAAAACTAGTCCTGAAACAAATCGACCGAAAGCACCTTCACAGTGAGGGCCTGAGGGGATAAAAAAATCACAGCCCACTGATTCAGTTGTGATTGGATAACTCTAAAATAAATAATAACATAACCAAATATCAATGCATGATTGTGTTAATGGACTAAAAGAGATGGTAGAAAAATATGAGACTACAATTTCCCAAAAGATCAAATTAATGCACCACAGTATGTTAGCTTGCCAACATCATGTGTAAATTGAAACTATAAACAAGGGAGGGAACGTACTAAAAGTAGTTGAGCCAACACAAATGTGAAATAAATATAGATAAGTACGAGAACGTCGATATATCAGATAAACTTACCATGTAGCAACAATAACGTTTATATACCAAGAAGAATTGGATAAACATAATGCTCAGTTATTGGCTTATTGCAGCGCTTTATCAGATGACACCTAAAGGGTTGACACAACAATGCTGGTATCCTGATGGATAAAGATAACAGAAAAGCGACAATGGACTCACTACATACAGAAAATTGGCATTCCACAAATCAACAAATGCACCCAAATGTTGACTAAATGCATGGGAAAATGTGACATTAACTATTGATATGATCTGAACGCCGGTCCGCAACAGAAAGCGTCAATTTCACACGTATCAATTAAACTACATGGTTAAGGTTGGCATTACCAAAAAAAGCAACTATATGGTTTTAAGAGGCAATGCGAACTATAATCTAAAGAAATATTTGATGTATAATTAATGCTTTAATTTTTACCGATCGATGATTATTTAGCCTTGCAAAGGTGGTCCTTGCTGATTCACACGGGGTTCCACATGCCCCATGCATGCTAGTCAGGTGAGAGAGTAAGCTAGTGATGCTTTCCGCTACTGGACTTTATCCATCAAGGGTGGCTCATACAAGTTTACAGGCGTACAGAAAAATGAACATTTATATGTTTCACTTATTTGGAATTTTTTGACATTTTTAAATCTGATGGGAGGGCACCGATTTCACCCTTCATATAAGTCAATCATCTCAATGCCAAACTTATAAAAAAATGTGGATCAAACGGATTAGGAGGGTTCGAGCCCGCAGCCTCTGTGGATCCATGGCTGGGCAGTGCCTCACTCTCTAACAGTACATGTGCAGCAACCAGTATCTTTAGTTGCTTGTGCACGAGACATCAGAAGCATTTCACCATATATTAACTTCACAATTAGGAAATTTTTGCATGAATATTTGGAGTTGGGCCATTAAAGCAATATTAGTTAAACTGCATGCAATGAGCGAAAAAACATACGGCGAGGATGAACCAAGCAAAAACACATGATTGTTTACCCCATGTTGACGGAAGGTTCAAATTCAGATTTGGAATGCTAAATATAGAGGACGACACTGACCATGTTGAGGCAGGCTTCCCTTCTAATTGTACTGGGATTACCATATGTGACAAAAACATATCACTCACAAGTCTGGGAAATACAACTCATCATTTGCTATTAGAAGAATTCATTCATATAGTACATGTACTGGATTAAAGCATGAACCTGTTCAGAGTTTGCACCCTGTTTTTCACCGAAGCTTCATAGTAGATAATAATTTGTCTAGGAAAACGTCTGTTGTGGTCCCTCTATTTCCTCTGTTTAATTTAATCCTCCAAATCTCAAAAGAGTCTAAAATTTGCACCCTCAACCATAAAAGATATGTGGTGGCAACACAAGAAAAAAAATAGTGTGGAGAATACCTCATGGCTTCAGTGTTAAGAGCCAAACCCCTGGAGTCAACTTCATCTATATATATGAGCAGCTAAGGATCTACCAGACAGAAATCCTCCTTTTTCTGAAAAAAAGTAAGAATAGATGACTCTGCAGCTTCTAACAATGTAACGTAAAGTAGCACTTCGTTAAGAGAAAATACATGAAAGACAAGCTCAGTGTTTCAACCTTCAGAAGCTGCCAAATGTCAAACTGCATTACTGTAGCACACAAGCAAGAATCTGTAGCGTCCAAAATAGGTTGATGACTTTTCCGATAAACACAATTAATTAAATTATAACACAGAAAATAATACAACCAATAATTCTATGGATCAACAAAGAGGAAAAAAATCACATTAAAGGTATCCAAGAAACCATGTAAGAAAAAGAAAGGATCCAGGCGAGTCTCTTAATGTTAAGATAAGTAAATTACCTGCGGTATAGAACTTGCGAACGGAAGATACAAATAGTTGAGAAAATGTCCATGAAGTCTCTTTCACTGCATTGACCCAAGTTGAACCTAAAATAAACGGATGTACATCTGTTTGTACACCGATATAAGAATCGCATTAGCATCATCGGCATACCCGATAACTGATGACCTCCGCCATGCCCCGTTGAAGACGGCGCCAGATCAAAGATGGTGTCCAAGATAACGGTCTTCCACAGCACCCATGTCACAACACCATGAGAATCAACCTTGCGGTTCCACATTTCGATGGTAGGGTACACCAATAAGGCGAGGCCAACAACGCCATTATCTCCTGGAATTATCCGGCAGTTGCCACTCTTGATGTAGGCCCTTCCCATTTGCTCTATGCTAATGCACGCATCTACCTGTAGATACTTGACGCTTTTGGACAAGTTGTCTTTGTGAAGCTCAACTGTTTGTGAAAGCCCAGAGGATGGATTCTGGGAGGATCAAAAAATTATTTTCTTGGGAAGATGCATGAAAAACTGATTTTCGAACATGCTCATCAATCTGATTACCACTACGTGATGATAACAATCTATTTGTACATGAACTTAGTTAGAGTAAGTATGGCTTGTAATGTGCTGTTGTGTACTGTAGTTGGGAAACTTTGGTCTCCTCATAGACCGCGCATCAATGAGAAAATATCGAATTTCTATTCCCGTGGATTTCTTCTTTGTCAAATTTCTCTCTGATGAAGCGAAGCCCTATATCCAAGTGAGTGATTTTGAGCTTCCTCATGTTAAAAATTAATTAATCACGACGAGATACGGATGGATAGCATGCTAGAAGAACTGCACCAATGAGTACATACCAATTATACCATGGACACACCAATTAATCACATAATATGAAAATTATTTCCAGTATGATATTTGAAAATCATCTTTCAGTAAATGTTGCTGAAAATGATGAATAAAATTGAAACAAAATGGTGCACGGTTATAAAAACAATACTAATAGTACCACCCAAAGTACACCAGGAGATTACTACTGGACACCAAATGTACATATCAGCAATTCCTTTTCCTTCCTGTGCACTATGGCATGTTCACATGTGGCCCATAAATTACGTGCTCACTGCGCGTGCACCGCCTGGCTTCGTTGACCCTGCCCACTAAGGCGCTTTGATTGGGGCATCGTATAACTATATAATCTTACCATATAGCAACAATAACAATTATATTTCAGATGTATCAAATGCCACCTCAAGGGTTCACGCTGTGAAGCTGCGATCAGAAAAAATGACAATGGATCGCCACATAAGAAAAAAAGGCATCTCACAAACAACCAAATGTACAGATGTTTTCCTAAATGCATGGATAACCAAATGGTGACATGACCTCATGATCTGGAAGACTGATCCATCAATCACAACATATCGATATGATCTGGAAGACTGATCCATCAATTGCAACAGATTGACGCACACCATGCATCTATAAGGAAATTCGGCAGCAGAAAGCGACAATTTCAGATGTATCAATTAAACTACATGGTTATAGTTATGGCATCTACCAAATAAGCAACACTATGGTTTTAAAAGGCAATGCAAATCTCCTAAGAAAAATTTGATGTATAGTTATGGCCTGCTTTGTTGTTCCCGGTTGTTTTGTTAGAACATCTAAACTGGATCATAAAAGTTTACAAGCATATAGAAAAATGAACATTTATATGTTGTGCTTTTTCATATAATTTTAAGTTTAGAAGTTCTGGGAGGTGACCCATTTCACCCTTAATATGGGTCAATCACCGCATTTGCATCAACAAAGTTCTTGACCCATGATATTGCAGATCAGACGGAACTGGGGGTCCGAAAAATTGGCTGGACAGTACCTCACACTCTAACAATGCCTATCCAGCGACCGATCTCTTTGGTCACTAATGTACGAGAAATAAGAAAAATATCAGCATATACTCCAGCAATATGTACCTGACAGTAGGATCATTCCAGCAATATTAGGTAAAATTCCATTTCAATGAATGAAAAAAGCATACGTCGAGGAGAAGGGAAAAAACCAGACAGGATTGTTGAGCCCGTCCTGACAGACGGTTCAGAATAATTCAGATTTGGAATAATAAAGACGGAACACTGACGATGTTGAGGCAGGCTTCATATCTAACTGTATCCATCATTGCTGTCCAAGGTAACCATGTGACAAACACTAACAATGTCACCCAGATTACTGAGAAATACAGCTGATCATCTGCTATGAGAATAATTCATTCATATACCGCATGTACTGGGATTAAAGCACGAACCTGTTCAGAGTTTGCATCCCATTTTTCACCGCAGCTTCGTTCCAGATAATAATTTAATCCTCCAAACTTTAAAAGTGTAAAATTTGCACTCTCAATCATAAAAAATATGGTGGAAACTCGAGAAAACAAGTATGGAGAATACCTCAAAGGCTTCAGAGTAAGAGCCAGACCCCAGGAGTCAACTTCATCTATTGATATGGGCATCCAAGGAACCACCATAAAGACATCATCGTTTTTACCAAAAAAGGAAGAACATATGATTCAGCTACTGCAGCTAACAATATAATGTAAAGTAGTACTTCGATGAGAGAAAATACATGAAAGACAAGCTCAGTGTTTGAACCTTCAGACGCTGCCAACTGTCAACCTGTATTACTGTAGCAGATCGGGCGATGTACCTAATGCGGGACGGATATCTGCTTTTGTAATCTGTTACAATTCTGACCTCCACATGTAATTTATTGTATACACAACTTGTAAATCAAGATATGTGCATGTAAATATCCATAATGTTTATCCTACGGTGAAACCAAAATCTAACTAACAAAATGCCAAAAACATGCACATTCTCGCAACCTTGTCTTCCTTTTTTCTTTAAAAAAAGGATCATCCTAGCATGAAGGTGCTATATATAGAATGTATCTCAACCTTTATAGCAAAGTGATATGATACAGTAAAATCATTGCTTTACCCATACAACATTCACTCATGTCAAATTGTACACCACAAATGTTCCAAACAGGATGTTCCCAGACTGAGTTCAAACACATACCCACAACACAAAGTGCACATACAGACAGTTTTACAACAGTTCAACCCAAGAGTCCAAATGCCAACAACAAACAAACACGAAACCCAGACCTTAGATTTGCATTTAATTTAGTTGGGGAGACCCAGACCCAGGTGTCTGGAGTATTACCATGTCACACTAGCCATTACGCTTGTCCCCCACCAGCACCCCCATCGTTGTTCCCACGAGCGAGAATTTGTAGCGTCGATGGGCCTGGTAATCATATAATTATAGTAAGTATGTAAACCTTTGCATCTATGATATATGATACTACAATAAATTACTAAGAATAGGTTGACAACTCATAACACTCAGGAGAAATTAAATTAAATTATAACACATAAAGAATAGAACAATTAATACCATCGATCAACAAAGAGGAAAAATTGTTAGCGAACACTTTAAAGCACAATAAAGGTATCCGAGAAACCATGTATGAAAAGAAAGGATCCAGGCGACTCCTTTAATGTTAAGATAAGTAAATTACCTGCGGCATAGAAACTGGCGAACGGATAATACAAATCATTGAGAAAGTGTCCACGAATTCTCTTGCACTGCATTGACTCAAGTTGAACCGTAAATACACGGATGCACATCTCTTTGTACACCGATATAAGAAGGGCATTGGCATCCTCGGCATACCCGAGAACTAATGACCTCCATTGCCCCGTTGAAGACGGCGCCAGATCAAAGATGCTGTCCAGAATAACGGTCTTGCGCAGCACCCATGTTGCAACACCATGAGAGTTGATGTTGCGGTTCCACAGTTCGATGGCAGGGTACATGAATAAGGCGAGGCCAACAGCGCCATCATCTCCTGGGATGATCCGGCAGTTGCGGCTCTTGAGGTTGGCACGGGGAGGCCTTGTGATGAGAGCTAGGGTCTGGTTATCCAGATTGAACTCTAGTATGCTATTCCCAGGCCTTTTGAGCCAACAGTAGAGGCGGTTGCCGACCACGGTCACGGGACACTGGTAAGACGACATGGCTCAGGAATGGAGATGCTGTCTCCCCATGTGCCCGTCTCAGAGGAGTACACACGGGCCGCAACTCTCGCGTGGCCCGTGCAGGCTACCAAGACCAGCTTCAGTGGGCGCTGCTCGTCGTCCCATAGCAGAGCTCCGTTGGCGTTGTACGCGTCGTCGAAGAAATCCTGTGGGAGTGAGAGATCCGGTGGAAATGACAAGCGGTCACGCTCACCGGAAAAAGGGTTGTAGATGAGGAACTCACGCAGCGTCCAGTTCATGATGAGGACGCGGCCCTGGCGGCACCCGAGCACGCACCAGGTGTTCCACGCGGCCTCGCTGCAGACCTGGAGGGAGAAGCGCTCCATGGGGATGCGATCTGGAGCTTGCAGGCCAGGGGTGAAGAGCAGAGTCGTCATGCGCTTCTCGAAGACGCCTAGGACCGGGGGTCTCCCGTGGCGGTCGCGCCAGCTGCGGCGGAAGTCCGCGGAGGCGGCGACGCGACCCCACGGCTTGCAGACAAGCGCCCGCGGGAGGGAGGATGGCTCCGGGGAGAGGCGGACGAGGATCTCGCCGAGGACGTTGTCATCCTCCAGCGGCCCCGCCACAACCGCCGGCGAAACGCGGTGGCCGCGGCCGGTGGTCATCCCGCCGCCGACGTCGCCCGTGTGGAATAGAGTGGGGATTCGAGCCTGTTTTTCTAGGGTTTTCCAATGGAAGTGGGGAGCAGGAACCAGACTCGTTTTCTTTCCTGTAAGGAGGACTGTTTGGGCTGTGGGCGTACAAGGGGGGGGGGAAACGATTTTAGCCCAAGATGAAATTGATATGTTGGTGGCAAATATACTTATTATGTAGAAGCAAGCGATGAATATTATGGAAAATCTACCGACGAAGTGCTTTGCGAGTGAACGCACATCTACCGTTAATATGAGGCAAGGAGGCAGCAAAATGGTGGGAAACAAATAGTTGGGTTGAGGAAGAAGGGGAAGGGGGTGAGCCCCAGACTCTTGTGTCGCATGCCTAGGGCGATCCGAGATGCTCACGTCACCGCAAATACTCAGGTCTCCCCTTGCTGCTCCCGCCTACTATCGTCACCACGGGCCTTTGTCGCGCCGGCGACAGGCCTGCGCTGAATGTTGCAGGAAGCATTCTATGGTGGTATAGTGCTGGTTGGTGAGTGTTTTTAGTTCATAGATCCGGCCAACAATGACCTTGTTTCTGGCTAGCGGTGAGCGCTATAACCCTCTTATGTTGCTCGCAACCTTGTACTAATGGGAGGTTTAGGATCTGGCCCGCCTCGATGTGGGTGGGACTCCTCCAGGTTCAGGCATGGTGCGCGAGCTTCCGTTGGCAGGGTGCCCTAGCCTCGTTCTTTTGAGGAGCGTTTTAGGCTGGCTTGCAATGGGCATGGTGGCCACTTGTGGAAGTCGTGGAGACCGAACTCTAGTGCTTACTGGATTTTGTGGCGTGGTGGTTCATTTGGGGTGCATGGTGTGTTATTGTGGGTGAAAGCAATGTGCTCGCTTTTGTCGGTACCTTCGAGGACCGTGCCTTAGGGCATTGTTTTCCATCTTAAACGCGTCATCATGGATCTTCCTCACTTGCCCACTCATGTGTTCTCCGGGCGAAAGCCTTAGATCCAGCATCTAGAGCAGAGAAGGATGGCGTCCTTGACTTATTACCTTCCTTGGAGGCGTCGTCTTGAAGTCGTTGACCACATGTTGCTTGTTTGATTTACGGGTTGTAGTGCAGTTGGCCGATTTGATGTTTGTGGCTACAATTGGTGGTGGCGGGAGAGGATGGTGGTGTTTTCTCCTACTCTTTTCTTGCTCATGTGTTCCTTTGCTGAAGCCGGGTTAGCGAGACATGGTCCATCTTGCTTTGCCTCATTCCCTATCAACACTCCCTCCTTAAGGGGTGTTATCGGAGTCAACCACACGACGACCAAGCTCAATTCCCTACCTTGCTTCGTCAGATGAAGATGGAAGCTAGAGCCCTCCTCCGTGTTGGTTGTGCCAACGTGATATGACATATCAAGCAAGGACTCTTTCCATCCTTGTAGATGTCATGTTGTGTCTTTCTTTCCTGGTGTGGCTTCTATTCACCTCATTCCCTATTTTCCCCTTGTCATGGTATGTTATTTAATGTCATTTATCTTATTTATTTTTGGTATCCTTGTTGGAGTACGTGAGAGAAGAGTTAATTGACATTGTTACTATATAAGTTGGTTTTTCATAAATTGGCTAAGAAGGTAGCTTTGAGCAGTGGCATAAAGCTCATAAAGCATGCCTTTCTGGAATACACCTTCGAGCAAGGGGTGTCACCATCACATGTGTGTACAGGAAGGACACAGGCGGCTACATTATCTTAAGCGCAGAGGGGTGGAAAGACTTCCTTGTTGGGCAGAATATCTAGGTTGGACAGACTGTTCTTGTAACCGTCAGGAACACTGCACGCCCCAATTTGAGGATGAGGATCGTCATCGACATCATTTAAAAATTACCTCTATATATATGTTCGAGTTCTAGTGTGTGTGGCTGGGCCGCCGGTGTATGACTTGTCTTAATTAAACTGCTTAGCTCTCTTGTGTTGACAATGACTAACTACTGGCCTTGAAGTTGTGAGATTGTTTGTTAACTGATTGTTCTATACATGTATGTTTGGCATTGTTAAAACTTAATGTCGATCTATTTTATACTATTTCATTTGTGCCGCTGCCATGCGGGATGCACTCAATCGTGCTGCAAATAAAATGAATGAAGAATACGTTGGCGGCATGCATATAACATGAAACACCGCTAGGTAAGGAATTATAGTGATGGTGTGGGATGCGTGATACGCCATCAGTACCTATATTACTAATGACGTGGGCTGCCAACGCCACTATTATTTTTCATTAGTGGTGCCATATTGGTGGTGTGGGGTGTCCACACCACCAAGACACTTTCTGCCATGCCAACACTACTGCGAGCAATGTCTCTGGCGGTGCTAAGCACCAGCCAGAATCAATGTCCTCTCCCTCTAGGTTGAACACCTCTCTAGATGGGCTTGGGCCACCTGGTTCATCAGTACATGGGCCTTGGCCACTTATTCAACAATCATGACGAATTAGCATGCTTGAAGTAACCTCTTTTTCTAGAAGTGTCGACCAAACATAAGTTTTTAAATAGTTGGGGATTTGAAAGATCGGGTACTAAATTAAGTTACTGAATTGATGGATGGATGGGCTTCAGTATATCCAAGCTATGTGAACAAGTTGAGGGCTTAAAAAAAATATTTGACAAACGAATTTATTCAAAGGACACAAATTTGTGTCAGCTTTATCACATTGGTCTTCATCTGACTTATTAGTCAGCACCTGAACCCACATAATGAGTCGAGTCGATGATTTTCCCTACAGGTTGTTTTGTCACATTAAAACAACAGCAGAATAATCTTTCCACTGGTGAACAATATCCATCTTGATAGCCTTCCACTTTGCATCGTTCCATGCAAACAGCAGGACGGCAGATTGCCACCCTAGCTCTGTGCTTGCATCCGAGTCTAGATTCACCTACATAACCAAAATAAAATTTATTACACAACTGTTCACAAGTAGAATGTATCATAAGGCAACTATATAATACTCACTCCGTACCAAAATAAGTGTCGTTGATTTAGTACAAATTCATACTAAATCAGCGACAACTTTTTGGGATGGATGGAGTATAATTTTTCAGGAGCATGTTGTCCTATACTTACTGCAAGACACCAGAACTGCTAATATAAAGATGGATGCAGCAGCAGTGGCAATCTTGTAAGTCATGAGGGTGTTAATTGCTTTCAATATAGAGGAGCAAGTCTAGCTTTGAGGGCTTCTGTTTACATGTCCCTATATTTATATTTTTTTAGGGGTTCATATATTTATATATGATTGGAAAAAGGTGGTCTACGCAATGAGAATTCGGAATATAAGTTTTCTAGTTTAGATAGAATTAATTATGGCAAAATATCCTTGAGCTGGATATTGGCCTATATCTATTAGCATTAATGAAAAAGGTTCATGACCTACACCTACCAGATATAGAAGTCTACACTTGGAGCACCTCCTAAATATCTTTGTCTCATCATCGTCATTAAGTTTTCCTATCTTGGGCCTAAGAGTGCTGCCAAAAGCCACATATCAGCGAATCAACCTGTGGTTGAGTTGGTTAGGTGGACAGTGGTATCCCCAACCCATCAGGGTTCAAATCCTGGTGCTCGCATTATTCCTGGATTTATTTCAGGATTTCCGGCGATGCGCTTTCAGTGGGAGGAGACGTTCCTCGTCATCGCCTACGGTGACTTCGTAAATCTCAAGATGAATACCGGCTCAGTCTCTCGGAGATGCTCATAGGGGGATAGGGTGTGCGTGTGTGCTTTCATAGGGATGAGTGTATGTACGTGTATATGAGCGCTTGTGTCTGTACTGATGCTAAAAAAAAGCCACATATCATGTGGCATGTTAGAAAAACAAGATTTTGATCACCATCAATTAGTTTTGCGTAATTGTTTTCTTGAGAGAACAGTTTTGAGTAACTGGCTGTGTACGCGAAACATGTCTCTTAACCAAGAAAACTAATCTTTTTGATATATGGAATATTTTCCACATTAATTTCTTATTTTTGAGGGTGCACATTAATTTCCGGTACTATGTCTAACTTCATAACTATGGAATAAAACTCCTTGTGAGATAGGCCTTTTAGCACCCGGGTGTATAGGCACCCGGCTATCACCCTGTACCACAAGTTTGTTTAGCGTGCCTAGGAGGTCGCTAAGCCGGAGCCCGGCAATATTTAAAACGAATCTGGACCTACACTCGCACTGTTCATTGTAGCTAGATTCCACGGACCCTGTACCGGCCAGTCTACTAGTACTGTCTACAGCAGGATTGACATGTGGGCTTGCTCTCAAGTACTTTCTCTGTTCGGAAATACTTGTCATCAAAATGGATAAAAGGGGATGTATCTGGACATATTTTAGTTCTAGATACATCTCTTTCTATCCATTTTAATGACAAGTATTTTCGGACGAAGGAAGTAGGAGGAAAAGACATCTCGCCTGTTCCTCGAAACAAAAGGTCATATGGTAGCACGTGGTGGTATACAACAAAAGATCAAATTACAGACGTAGAGAACAATATTGCACATGACAAACAGAAAAAGAAGGAACGGCAGACGACGAACAAGAGAATAAAAAACGAGCAACATCATCACAAATGGACATGCATGTAGCTGGGTGAACAGATGTCCTTTCAACTGTGGCCTGCCTGACACACCTACCCATGCGTGACCTCCTGCCACCTACACTCTCTGCTACTGCTGCAGCCTACGACCGGCCCCTCTCTATAAATTGCCTGCTTAATTGACCTGACGCCGCACATGGCCTTCTGCTGGCTGAGCCACAACACGAATCTTAAAATCGGTGAACGTACCAGATAAGAGGGTGCCGGGGCTCCGGGGAGCTATGGCACCTTTTCGAACTCCTTGTACCCAGCAAAAATAAAAAAATTACCGATACTCCATCTGTGATTGCCTATCTAGTTTGTTCAGACTGTAGACGAAAGCACTCATAGATCGGATTCCTATCCCTAAGTTGATGATGATGTGCCAACCCTCTTAGCTATTTGGGCTCAGGAGTTCTGCTTCTGGTGGAGCCCAAAGACTGGTAAATTCGGCCCAGAATGTGCTACCACAGTTTGAAGCGGGTTGACTAGATGAAGAGGGGGTGGAAGGAGGTGGTGAAAAACGCTTGGGAGAAGAGAGTGAGGCTGGAAGGAAAATATGTTGTAGTCCATGAAGGATGTACTGCGTGAGCTACACTTAGTGATTTAGATAAAATAATTAGAAAGACTGGGAAAGAGGATGAAGGGTGCAATAGGGGAGCAATTAATGAAGCACAAGTGCGGAGAGAGAGAGAGAGAGAGAGAGAGAGAGAGGGGGGGGGGGGAGATGCTGCCATTTAATCTTGGGAGGCTAGAGGATCAGCGGGAATTATATTGGAAACAGCGGGCACGCGTAAACTGGATGGTGGGGGGAGACCGGAACACTAACTTCTTCCACACATCGGCATCGGAGAGGAGGAGGAAAAATCACATCAGAAGGCTAAGAAGGAGAATGGGAGTGTGGTGGAGGAGATTGGTGCGATGACAGAAGATATGACTAGTTATTTTCTTCATTTATTTTCCGCTCAAGCAAGTACAAGGCTAAATGAACTACTTATGACTAGTTATTTTCTTCATTTATTTTCCGCTCAAGCAAGTACAAGGCTAAATGAACTACTGGATCAGGTGGATCCTGATACGTCCATTTTGCATCATGTTTTCCTACTATTATTTATAGTATTTTCAATTAGTATAACTTATAGTGCCTTTTCTCTCATAATATGCAAGGTTTACACAAAGAGGGAGATTACCAACAGCTAGAATTTTGAACCTGAAAAACTACGTCACAGATACCTAATCTGCACGTCTCCAAATGAACTGAAATTTTACGGAGATTTATTTTGGAATATATAAAAACTACCGGAGAAAAGAAATACCAGAGGGGTCCACCCAGATGCCTTCACGCCCTGGTGGGAGTGTGGCCCCTGGCTAGCCTTCGTGGCCCATCTTCTGCTATATGAAGCTATTTGCCCTAGAAAAAATCAGGAGAGGACTTTTGGGAGGGAGCGCCGCCGTCTCGAGGCGGAACTTGGGGGATCACTTTTGCACCCCGACTGGCGATTCCGCCGGGGATACTTCCCTCCAGGAGGGGTAAATCCAAGCCATCGTCATCACTGACAACCCTCTCATTGTGGGACTGCCAATCTTCATCAATGTCTTCAACAACACCATCTCATCTCAAACCCTAGTTAATCTCTTGTATTCAATCTTTGTATCAAAACCTCAGATTGATACCTGTGGGTTGCTAGTAGTGTTGATTACATCTTGTAGTTGATGCTAGTTGGTCTATTTTGTGGAAGATCACATGTTCAGATCTATTATGATATTCAATAACCCTCTGATCTTGAGCATGAATGTGTTTTGTGAGTGGTTACTTTTGTTCTTGAGAACATGGGAGAAGTCTTGTCATAAGTAATCATGTGAATTTGGTATTTGTTTGATATTTTGATGATATGTATGTTGTTGATTCCCTTATTGGTGTTATGTGAACGTCGACTACATGACACTTCACCATGTTTGGTCCTAAGGGAATGCATTGTGGAGTAGTTATTAGATGATGGGTTGCTAGAGTGAAAAAAAACTTAAACCCTAGTTTATGCGCTATTCTGTAAGGGTTGATTTGGATTCATATGTTTACTACTACGGTTAGATTTTATCTTAATTCTTCTTTCGTAGTTGCGGATGCTTGCGAGAGGGGTTAATCGTACGTGGAAGGTTTTTTCAAGTAAGAACAGCACCCAAGCACCAGTCCACCCACATATAAAACTGTCAAAGTGGCGAACACGAATAAAAAAAGTTATGGAACTAACTAGATGAAATTCCCGTGTGTCCTCAAGAACGCTTACCTTATTATAAGAGACCGTTCTGACTTGTCCTTTGCTACAAAAAGGATTTGGCTACCTTGCTGCACTTTTGTTACCGTTACTATTAGTTGCTCGTTACAAATTACCTAGCTATCAAACTATCTTTTACCAACAATTTCAGTGCCTGCAGAAATTTCTTTGCTGAAACCGCTTGTCATGTCCTTATGCTCCTCGTTAGGTTTGACACTCTTACTTATCGAAAGGACTATGATAGATCTCCTATACTTGTTGCTCATCAAGACTCATTTCTAACGTCGTTGCCGGGGAGTGAAGCGCTTCTGGTAAGTAGAATTTGGTAAGGAAAAAAATTATATTACGTGCTGAAATTTACTATTACTTGTTACTATGGAAACCATCCTTTGAGGGGTTTGTTCATGGTATCTTCATGTCAACCGGAAGCACAAAGAGTTGCTCCTTGATAACCCACAAGTGTAGGGGATCGCAACACCTTTCGAGGGTAGAGTATTCAACCCAAATTTATTGATTCGACACAAGGGAAGCCAAAGAATATTCTTAAGTATTAGCAGTTGAGTTGTCAATTCAACCACACCTGGATAACTTAGTATCTGCAGCAAAGTAGTATGATAATAAAGGTAACAGTGGCAAAAGTAAAGATAGCAGTTTTGTAGTAGTTGTAACAGTAGCAACGAAAAAGTAAAGAAGGGAAGCACAATATGTGAAAAGCTCGTAGGCATTGGATCAATGATGGATAATTATGTCGGATGCGATTCCTCATGTAATAGCTATAACATAGGGTGACACAGAACTAGCTCCAGTTCATCAATACAATGTAGGCATGTATTCCGAATATAGTCATACGTGCTTATAGAAAAGAACTTGCATGGCATCTTTTGTCCTACCTTCCCGTGGCAGCGGGGTCCTAGTGGAAACATAGGGATATTAAGGCCTCCTTTTAATAGAGAACCGGAACAAAGCATTAGCTCATAGTGAATACATGAACTCCTCAAACTATGGTCATCACCGAGAAGTATCCCGATTATTGTCACTTCGGGGTTGTCGGATCATAACACATAATAGGTGACTATAGACTTGCAAGATAGGATCAAGAACTCACATATATTCATGAAAACATAATAGGTTCAGATCTGAAATCATGGCACTCAGGCCCTAGTGACAAGCATTAAGCATAGCAAAGTCATAGCAACATCAATCTCGTAACATAGTGGATACTAGGGATCAAACCCTAACAAAACTAACTTGATTACATGGTAAATCTCATCCAACCCATCACCGTCCAGCAAGCCTACGATGGAATTACTCACGCACGGCGATGAGCATCATGAAATTGGTGATGGAGGATGGTTGATGATGACGACGGCGACGAATCCCCCTCTCCGGAGCCCCGAACAGACTCTAGATCAGTCCTCCCGAGAGAGATTAGGGCTTGGCGGCGGCTCCGTATCGTAATAGGTGATGAAACTTTCTCTCTGATTTGTTTCTCCACGAAACGGAATATGTCGAGTTGGAGTTGAGGTCGGTGGAGCATTAGGGGGCCCACGAGACAGGGGGGCGCGCCTAGGGGGGAGGGCTCGCCCCCCACCCTCGTGGACAGGGTGTGGGCCCCCTGGCATTGATTCTTTCGCCAGTATTTTTTATATTTTCAAAAGTTATCTCCGTGGATTTTCAGGTCATTCCGAGAACTTTTGTTTCCTGCACAATAAACAACACCATGGCAGTTCTGCTGAAAACAGCATCAGTCCGGGTTAGATTCATTCAAATCATGCAAGTTAGAGTCCAAAACAAGGGCAAAAGTGTTTGGAAAAGTAGATACGTTGGAGACGTATCACTCCTCAACCTACTGCACTTACTGAAAATATTTATTATGAGATTCCTTGGAGTATGATAGAGAGAGTACTAGCTAATACCTATGAAGGAGATGGAACATTACATCCTGATATGCACCTAATCTATGTGGATGAAGTTTGTGGATTATTTAAGCTTGTAGGTTTACCCGAAGATGGAGTTAAGTAGAAGGCCTTCCCTTTATATTTGAAGGGAAAGGCATTGACATGGTATAGGCTATGTGATGATATTGGAGCGTGGGATAGGAATGAGTTGAAATTGGAATTTCATCAAAAGTTTTATCCTATGCATCTAGTTCATCGTGATCAGAATTATATATATAATTTTTGGACTCGTGAAGGAGAAAGCATCACTCATGCTTGGGGGAGGCTTATATACATGATGTATACATGCCCCAATCATGAGCTCTCAAAAGAAATTATCTTACAGAATTTTTATGCACGACTTTCTCATGATAATCAAAATATGCTTGATTCTTCTTCAACTGGCTCTTTTATGAAGAAGACTATTGAATTCAGATGGAATCTCTTGGAAATAATTAAACACAACTTTGAAGATTGGGAACTCGACAAAGGTAATGAGTCGGGTATGACACTTAAGTTCGATTGTGTTAAATCTTTTATGAACACTGATGCTTTTCACAAGTATAGCACTAAATATGGACTTGACTCTACTTTGTTGTTGCAAGTTTTACGTGGCTGCTATGGGCTTCTAGCAAGAACCGTTCTTACCTACGCATCAAAACCACAATGGTGATTTATCAAGTTTGATGTTTTAACCTTCAACAAGGACCGACCACAGTCAAATTCGTTTCAACTAAAGTTGGAGAAACAGACACCCACCAACCACCTTTATGCAGAACTAGTTGGCCGTCGGTGGAACCGGTCTCATGAACATGGTGATGTAAGTTTGGTCCTGGCCGCTTCATCCAACAATACCGCCGAATCAAAATAAGACATTGGTGGTAAGCAGTATGACTATCACCGCCCACAACTCTTTGTGTTCTACTCATGCATATCATCTACGCATAGACCTGGCTCGGATGCCACTGTTGGAAAACATAGCATGCAATTTCAAAAAAAATCCTATGCTCATGCAAGATCTATCTAGGAGATGCATATCAACAAGAGGGGAAGAGTGTGTCCACGTACCCTCGTAGACCGAAAGCGGAAGCGTTTGACAACGCGGTTCATGTAGTCGAAATTCTTCTCGTTCCAACCGATCAAGCACCGAACGTACGGCACCTCCGAGTTCTGCACACATTCAGCTCGATGACATCCCTCGAACTCTTGATCCAGCAAAGTGTCGAGGGAGTGTTCTGTCAGCACGTCGGCGTGGTGATGGTCATGGTGAAGTGATCCGTGCAGGGCTTCGCCTAAGCACTAGGCCAATATGAGCGTAGGCGTAAACTGTAGAGGGGCACCGCACATATAGATATATATATATATATATATATATATATATATATATATATATATATATATATATATATAGGGTGGGTCTATTCTAATAACACCCTTAAGAGTCTTATTCTGCACATCAACCGTCTTATTCTGCTAACACCTTCCTCCGGCAACGAAATCACCCATCCTCCCTCCCACTTTGTCTTCGTGCCCGACCCCCTCCCTCCCACCTTCCTCCCAAGCCGGCTCGACCCCCTCCCTCCCACCTTCCTCCTCAGCCGGCTCGACCCCCTCCCTCCCACCATCCCTCCACCTTCCTCTGCCCGCCGCCAGGGCTCATGCCTCGGGTTAGGGCCGCTCACGCCCAGGCAATCCACCACCTCAGCTGACGCGAAGCGGCTCCCCATGCCCGACGACCTCCCACCGCCAGTTACCTCCCTCCTGCTGCCTCCGCGCCATCCTCGTGACTGGTCGCCGCCCCCGCCAAGCCACCTACATCCGCCGGCCACGCCCCGTCAAGCAACGGCCGGATCCGATGAGATCCGGCTCTACCTCCCTGTCTCCACCTCCTCAAAACCTGCGCTGCACCTCTCCGGGCCACCGCCACCGGATTCATGACGGGGCGCCGCCTTGCAACCCCGCCTCAGCCTCCCACCACCACCACCTTCACCTTCTCCTCCCGGCCGTCGCTGGCGCTCAGGGCTGCCTCCTAGCCCAGCCACCAATGGATCCGACAGGATCCTCATCGTCAACCACCCAGTACCCCACAGCCACCCAGATCCACGCCACCATGGCTGCATGCCTTCTCCTTCTCCCCTCAACCCCCTCCCCGGGTGAGCCGCTTAGCCTTGAGGCCCACGGGCGCCGGATCCCGACAGCCACCTCCCGAGTCCACACCTCCCTCTACTTCAAAGGGCCGCATGAGATAGGATTTGTCCCCGGGACGGATTCGCCACCGTGGATGAGATTCGACGAAGGCATCGCCTCCGCATCCATAGAAAACGTGGCGTGCAGCTCATTGCGCCCACCGTGAAGCTCACCGTGGCTCACTGCAGTCATGGGCTGCCACGACAGGCCCCGTTGTTGTTCTCCTCGGCGTACAGCGGCGGCGCCCACAACATCTCCCCTCCGACAAACGGCGTGAGCTCCCCCTTCCTCCTCTCTGGCTCGGCCCTCGACCTCCTATTGTTCGCCGCGGCTGGATCCGTCATGAGCTCCCACCGCTCGACGAACTTGTGCCATGCACTTCACTATGTCTTTTTTTGTACTAGTTCATTATATCTTCCTTTTGCTCACAGTTGATATTCTTGCATTTTCTAGGTTTTGGTTGTAGTCCCACGGGCATACATGTGCAGTACTGTGGGGATTGGACATGATGCAGTGCCAAATGAAAAAAATGTGGATTTATTTTTTAAGTCCCCTGTCATTGTAATTTTTATGTGTTTGTAAGTGCAGCTCACTTGTTTCGTCGCTGCAGTGATCTTCAGTTCCCTCTGTTGCCAAGTGTAAAAAACTTGGAAGATTATAATTGGAAAAGGTTGAATCTTCTATGCAGCTCACTTTGTTGTTGTGTGGAAGAAAAAATGATGCAGTCCACTCGCCTCGTCCCTGCGGTTTAGTTTAGTTTTGTTTTGTTTTGTTTTGCAGCAGCTCACTTTTTGTTTTGCAGCTCACTCTTTTTTTGTTTTGCAGCTCACTATTTTTTTATTCAGGAAATCATTTGCAATGCACTCAGTAAGAAAGAGAAGAGAAGAAATCATTTGTTGTTTATGGGAAACACAGAGAGAAAAGGGTAGTAAGAATGGATGGTCATTTTGTATAAGCAAATCTTTTTCCCGAGTGCAGTTATGTTGGGTACTGCATCGTTGATTCTACTCTGTACTAGATGGTTGTGTGGCTGTGTAAAAAATAATGAATGAATATGTATGCTTTTAAGCTCATTTTGTTCTTTCATGCAGCTCACTATAAAACTCCTTTGTGGTTCACTTGGTAATCCGAAAACAAAACGCTCGGAAAGCAGCCTACTTCTCATTACATGTGGTTCACTTGCTCGGTCCGTGCGGTCCACTCGCCCTACGCACGAGAAAAATTATTGAGTTAGGAAAGAACTCGCACCGTTCACTTTCGATAGTGTCGCGGCCCGTTTACGGTAGTCTCGAGGTTCACATTTCATAGTATTGCGGTTCACCAACGCTCGACATGAAGTGCACTTCACCTTGTTTGGGAAAAAATACGTCCCACAAAAAAGAATCATGCAGTGCACATGTCGGTCTGATGCAGTGCGGTTTTTCGTCCGTTGCACTGCGGTTTTCAGTCGGATGAAGTATCCACGTCGATTTGGGTGTCGCGAAAAACAGAGTGTCCGCATTTCGGTAAATTCGAAATTCCTCTTCAACCGTAAAGAATTAGAGAGACTGTTCTACATGAAAGCGTTGCGTATCATCGATATCTTTCCAACGGCCTATCGTTTGAATCATTCCGACCAATGATTTGCAAAAATTTCGCGAAAAACGGCCGCTGCCACTCGTCGTCCGCCGAACAATTTTCAAAATTAACTTAAAATCGTAAGGAATCTCAATAATATTTCAACATATGAAAGTTGCGCCTCGTTCGTAGATTTCCAACGGCGTATCACACGCCTCGTTTCGACAAACGGTTCAAAAACTGGAGCAAAAACAGTACCGAAAATTTTAAAAAACTTGAAAAACAGAGTTCCGCGATTTAGTAAATTTGAAACTACTCTTAAACCGTAATGAATTAGAGAAAGATTTATATATGAAAAAGATGTGCCTCGACGATATCTATCCAACGGCGTATCATTTGCTTCATTCCGACAAGAGGTTTAGAAAAAAACACGAAAAAACGCTCGCAACCACTCGTCATCCGCCGCACTATTTTCTAAACTGCTCTTAAACCGTGTGGAATCTCGAAAAGTGTTCAACATGTCGAAGTTGCGCCTAATCCATAGCGTTTCAATGGTATATTACACGCCTCATTCCGATAAAGGTTAAAAAATTAGAGCGAAAACAGTACCAAAAAATAACGCTTGCAGTTTTTTCCGACGAGAAGTTCACTAGTCTATATTGCAGTGCTCGTCGTCAAAATGATGCAGTCGCTTATGTTGAGCGTGCAGCGCCGAAGTGGTGTGCAGAATAGTTATTCTGCTAATATTAGCAGAATAGACCGTCTGTATATATATATATATATATATATATATATATATATATATATATATATATATATATATATATATATATATAGTGTTACTATTCATCACCTAGGGTGCAGAATAAATTATTCTTCACCCGAGGTAATCTTACGATCATTTCATAATTAAATTACGTTTGGAATTCAAATAGTTACATTCTTATTGATTCACTACGTAAAATTTGGCATAAAAAATAAAAATATAGAGCATAAGACAAGAAAATTTGCAGTTTATGTGTATTTTACACTATGCTTTTCCGTTTGTAATTTTACATTACATAAAATATTTTTACGATGATTATATATTTTCTTACGGTCTTTTTTACGCCAGAAATAAGACAAAACTTACGTAAACGTAAAATTACGATGCATTGATGGTAAAATAAAAGGGTGAAGAATAACTATTCCTCACCTGTGGTGACGAATAGTCAATCCTATATATATATATATATATATATATATATATATATATCTATTTATATATATATATATATATATATAGGTGGGAGAGGGAGGGGAGCAGCAAGGGGCGCCCCAAGTAGGAGTAATCCTACTTGGGCGCCTCCTCCAAGTCGGCCTCCCCCCTTCCATAAGTATCAGAGGGGGAAGGAAATTAAGAGAGGGGGGAGAGGAGGAGGGGGGGTGAATCCTCCCCTTTCCTTCTCCTCCTATTTTGGCCTATATGGGGGTGCACCAGGCCCTTGTGGGCTGGTCTGTCCCTCTCTTGGCCCATAAGGCCCATATCCTTGCCGGGGGTGCCCGGAACCCCTTCGGGTGACCCGATATGTAACCGGTACCCTCCGGAACACTTCCGGTGTCCGAATACTATCGTCCTATACAGCAATCTTTACCTCTCGAGCATTTTGAGAATCCTCGTCATGTCCGTGATCTCATCCTGGACTCCGAATAACATTCGGTCACCAAATCGCATAACTCATATAATACAAAATCGTCATCGAACGTTAAGCGTGCGGACCCTATGGGTTCAGGAACTATGTAGACATGAGTGAGACACCTCTCCGGTTAATAATCAATATCGGAACTTGGATGCTCATATTGGCTCCTACAGATTTTGCGAAGATCTTTATCGGTCGAACCGTTATAATAACATACGTTATTCCCTTTGTCATCGGTATGTTACTTGCCCGAGATTCGATCGTCGGTATATTCATGCCTAGTTCAATCTCGTTACCGGCAAGTCTCTTTACTCGTTCTGTAATATATCACCCCGTAACTAACTCATTAGTCACTTTGCTTGCAAGGCTTCTTATGATGTGCATTACCGAAAGGGCCTAGAGATACCTCTCCGATACTCGGAGTTATAAATCCTAATCTCGATCTATGCCAACCCAACAAACACCTTCGGAGATACCTGTAGAGCATCTTTGTAATCACCCGCCACGCTTTTGACGCTTGATAGCACACAAGGTATTCCTCCCAGATCCGGAGTTGCATAATCTCATAGTCGAAGAAATATGTATTTGACATTAAGAAAGCAATAGCAATAAAACTGAACGATCATTATGCTAAGCTAACAGATGGGTCTTGTCCATCACATCATTCTCCTAATGATGTGATCCCGTTCATCAAATGACAACGCATGTCTGTGGTTAGGAAACTTAACCATCTTTGATTAACAAGCTAGTCTAGTAGAGGCTGTTGGGGAACGTTGCAGAAAATTAAATTTTTTCCTACGGTTTCACCAAGATCCATTTATGAGTTCATCTAAGCAACGAGTCAAGGGAGTGAGTTTGCATCTACATACCACTTGTAGATCGCGTGCGGAAGCTTTTGAGGGGATGGTGATGATGGAGTCGTACTCGGACCACCGATGACCAAGTGTCGAACGGACAGCACCTCCGCGTTCAACACACGTGACGCAGACGGGCAACGTCTCCTCCGTCTTGATCCAGCAAGGAGGAAGGAGAGGTTGAGGAAGATGGCTCCAACAGCAGCACGACGGGGTGATGATGATGGAGTGACAGTTCTCCCAAGAGGGCTTCGCCAAGCGCACGCGGAGGAGGAGAGGTGTTGGGGAGGGGAGGGGCTGCGCCTTCAAGTTGTGTATGCAGCCCTTCCCTCACCCCTCTATTTATAGGGGAAGGGAGGAGGGGGGCCAGCCCCCTCTAGATGCATCTAAAGGGGGCGGCGCGGTTAAGGGGAGGGGCTTGCCCTGCAAGGGCGCCTTAGGGTTCCCCTCAACCCTAGGCGCATGGTCCCAAGGGAGGTGCGCCCAGCCCACCAGGCTGGCTGCCTCCCACGCAGCCCAGTGGCCCCCGGAGGGGTGGCCTCCCGGTGGTCCTCCGGAACCTTTCCTGGCCCTCCACAATACCGATATGACCCGAAACTTTTCCTGTCCGCTTGACAACTTCCCATATATAAATCTTTACCTCCGGACCCTTCCGAACTCCTCGTGACGTCCGGGATCTCATCCGTTACTCCGAACAACATTCGGTAATCACATACAAGTCTTCCTAGTAACCCTAGCGTCCACCGAACCTTATGTGTAGACCCTACGGGTTCGGAGACATGCGAACATGACCGAGACACTCTCGTGTCAATAACCAACAATGGATCTGGATACCCATGTTGGCTCCCACATGCTCCTCGATGATGTCATCAGATGAACAACGATGTCGAGGATTCGAGCAACCCAGTATACTATTCCCTTTGTCAGACGGCATGTTACTTGCCCGAGACTCGATCGTCGGTATCCCAATACCTCGTTCAGTCTCGTTACCGGCAAGTCACTTTACTCATCAGTAATGCATGATCCCGTGACCGCACACTTGGTCACTTTGAGCTCATTATGATGATGCACTACCGAAAGTGGGCCCAGTGATACCTCTCCGTCATACGGAGTGACAAATCCTGTCTCGATCCGTGTCAACCCAACAAACACTTTTGGAGATACCAGAGCGCACCTTTATAGTCACCCGCCACGTTGTGACGTTTGGTACACCCAAAGCACTCCTACGGTATCCGGGAGTTACACGATCTCACGGTCTAAGGAAGAGATACTTGACATTGGAAAAGCTCTAGCAAAACGAACTACACGATCTTTGTGCTATGCTTAGGATTGGGTCTTGTCCATCACGTCATTCTCCTAATGACGTGATCCCGTTGTCAATGACATCCGATGTCCATAGTCGTGAAACCATGACTATCTGTCAATGACCAACGAGCTAGTCAAATAGAGGCTTACTAGGGACGTATTGTAGTCTATGTATTCACACGTGTATTACGATTTCCAGATAATACAGTTATAGCATGAATAAAAGACAATTATTATAAACAAGGAAATATAATAATAATGCTTTTATTATTGCCTCTAGGGCATATTTCCAACAGTCTCCCACTTGCACTGGAGTCAATAATCTAGTTACATTGTGATGAATCGAACATCCATAGAGTTCTGGTGTTGATCATGTTTTGCCCGTGGAAGAGGTTTAGTCAACGGATCTGCGATATTCAGATCCGTATGTACTTTAAAAATTTCTATGTCTCCATCTTGAACATTTTCACAGATGGAGTTGAAGCGACGCTTGATGTGCCTGGTCTTCTTGTGAAACCTGGGCTCCTTGGCAAGTGCAATCACTACAAGAAACCTGTTAATCCATGACAGTTTTCTGGTGACGTTGTGAAAATCCGTCACAGCCGATGACGGTTTTGTTTTATCCATCACGGAATCCGTCATCGATCAGCAGGATGAATATGCCCAGAAACCCAACGGAACCCATATAGTCTTTTTTTCCTGGACACTGTAGATTTTCAATTTTAATGAAAAAAATGAAATCAAGACTTGATCCCAAGACCTCTTGGGCTAAGATACTAGCGCATGACAACTATGCTACCTACATGACTAATGAAGCACTTGGACGTTTTCTTTCTAATAACACAACTAGAGTAGAAGTTTTAGTAAAAGAAAAGTGTGCCATGGATCAGATCGTGCACCTCTCACCTAGTTGAATAGTTCAATACCAATTGATCAAGAAATCATAGTGTGACAGATTGCGAACATGAAGCTTTGCCCTCGTACAGAACAACTATATATGTAATATGTGACTCCAAAATTTAATTCATGTTTACTAAAAGAATATGAATTTAATCTGGTAATTCATCTATATGAGGATCAACATAGTCTAACTTATTTTCTAGAACAGCCATGGTCCACCACGAAGCTTTGTTTTTAACGTTGTCCAAACCGTGACGGACTGCTGCTGTTTTTTTTTCAAGGAAACGGCTGCCCCTGCCCATGTGGCGATCGGACTGCTGCTGCTTTTTTCTAAAGGAAATGGCTGCCCCTGCCTATGTGGCGATCCTGTGTGAGGGAAAACTCGCACTGTAATTGGTTGATGAAACACTCCCACGGATCGCAGATCTGAACCGTCTGCTCCTCTGAGATCCGACGGCTAGCATACCTCCCCCTTTTTCTCATCTGTTCTTCAGCCCGGACTCAAACAACAGCGGCCGCACCATCCCGCCTCCATCCTCATCCTCTCATGGTGCCAACCCGCCGTACCCACCTCCTCCACTCCTGGCTCCTCTCCGTTATCCACACATCCTCCCGTTTCGACGAATGTCCGGCATGCCCAGCTACCCCTCAACCGGCGCCTGCCTGCACTCCCACCGCGCCGCCGTGGTGTCCTCTCCTTTGGCCGGATCCCGCGGAGATCTGCGAGTCCACGGCAACCGTGGGCGGATCACGGCGCGGCCACGGGCGTCCTCCCTCCCTACACGTTTACGGCAACCACAACCATCCCCTTCCCTCACCTCTAGGCTCCCCTGCCCCTTTCTCTCCCCACCGACCCGATCTAGTCCCTACGCCGTCGGTCTGGTCGATGCAGGTCGCTACAGGGAGCGAGCGATCCCTTCGTTGGTGTGCTGAACTGCGGGGATGCACAGAGCCGCCACCGGGGATGCGCCGTGCTGGGACGCTGCAGTCCTTCGTCGCCACGAGCCCGGCATCCGTCGCCTACTCAGTCGGATTCTCCGTCGACCACAAAAAAACAGGATTCTCCGTTGACCCCGACAGGCTTTGAGTCGCTCGCCTCACCAGGTTCCCCTTACTCTCTACGTTCATTTTTTTAGGTTGTCTTCAGGTTTGTCGATGCGCAGGCAATGTCGAGCATGGGTTTAGGCGAGATATTGGTGGATAAGGTTCTATCTCTGATGATGTCGGCGGCGTTGGCCGGATCTGCGTCCAGAAATCCACGGAATAACCACGCCCTTGACAGAATTAGCAGAGGGTGTTTGTATTTTTAGTTTCTTGTGTTTTGCTGGTCCTTGACAAATGTATTGTCCGGAAAATATGTACTTTTAAGTTTTTCTTTTTCATGTAATTATGTGTGTTGTGTGTATGTATGTATTGCTTTTATTTTGATGATATGAGCATATATCTTCTGGAAAATTTATACTGGTTTAGATTTGCGTTTTTTAGGGGTGGCTCAAAGTTTGCGTGGATGAGGAGAAATGAGATGGGTTAATTCCTGAGATTGAAACTAGTGGGCCTTGGATAGACCTAATATTTAACAGGCCAAAAATCTTGTTGGGCCGATTAATTCATGGGCCGCCATGTCACATCCATGTCAGCTTGTAATGTGGCACACAAGTTAATGCCGTTATGAGCATGTCCGTTAAGTGACATCCATGACGGTCAAGAATTTGTCATGCAGTGTGCGGTAGTCAAATTATGACGCGATATACATGACGGATTTTTAATCCGTCATGCATCACCTTCCATGATGGATTTGCACATGTCTGTGACGGATTCAAACTGTCATGTATTAACAAAATTCTTGTAGTGAATAGCTCCAGTGTTGTCACAGAAGAGTTTGATCGGCCCCGACGCATTGGGTATGACTCCTAGGTCGGTGATGAACTCCTTCACCCATATTGCTTCATGCGCTGCCTCCGAGGCTGCCATGTACTCCGCTTCACATGTAGATCCCGCCACGACGCTTCGCTTGTACCGCACTACCATCGCTTCCACCATTCAACATATGCACGATCCGGTTTGTGACTTAGAGTCATCCAGACCGTATCGAAGCTAGCATCGACATAACCCTTTACTGACGAGCTCTTCGTCACCTCCATAAACGAGAAACATGTCCTTTGTCCTTTTCAGATACTTCAGATATTCTTGATCATTGTCCGGTGTTCCTTGTCGGGATTACTTTGGTACCTTCCTACCAAACTTACGGCAAGGTTTACATCGTGTCCGTACACAAAGATGGCATACATAATAGATCCTATTGTCAAGCATAGGGATGACACTCATCTCTTCTTTATCTTTTTGCCGTGGTCGGGCATTGAGCCGAGCTCAATCTCACACCTTGCAATACATGTCTGCAAGAACCCTTCTTGACCGATCCATTTTGAACTTCTTCAAAATCTTATCAAGGTATGTGCTTTGTGAAAGACCTATGAGGCGTCTCGAACTATCTCTATAGATCTTGATGCCTAATATATAAGCGGCTTCTCCAAGGTCCTTTATTGAAAAACACTTATTCAAGTAGGCCTTAATGTCGTCCAAGAATTCTATATCATTTCCCATCAAAAGTATGTCATCTACATATAATATGAGAAATGCTACAGAGCTCCCACTCACTTTCTTGTAAACGCAGGCTTCTCCATAAGTCTCAAGATAAACCCAAACGCTTTGATCATCTCATCAAAGCGAATGTTCCAACTCCGAGATGCTTGCACCACCCATAAATGGATCGCCGGAGCTTGCATACTTTGTCAAGATTCGTAGGATCGACAAAACCTTCCTTGCATCATATACAGACTCTTCCTTAAGATAACCGTTAAGGAACGCTGTTTTGACGTCCATCTGCCATATCTCATAATCATAGTATGCGGCAATTGCTAACATGATTCGGACGGACTTAAGCTTCGCTACGGGAGAGAAAGTCTCATCGTAGTCAATTCCATGAACTTGCCGATAACCCTTAGCGACAAGTCGAGCTTTATAGATGGTGACATTACCATCCGCGTCCGTCTTCTTCTTAAAGATCCATTTGTTTTCTATCGTCACGATCATCGGGCAAGTCACCAAAGTCCATACTTTGTTTTCATACATGGATTCTATCTCGGATTTCATGGCTTCTAGCCATTTGTTGGAATCTGGGCCCGCCATCGCTTCTTCATAGTTCAAGGTTCACCGTTGTCTAACAACATGATTTCCGGTGATGTGGTTGCCGTACCACTGCAGTGCGGAACGTGTCCTTGTGGACCCTGAGTTCGGGCAGAGCAACTTGATCCGCAGTACTTGATCATCATCATTATTTTCCTCTTCACTGGTGTAGGCATCACAGAACATTTTCCGAGCTGCACTACTTTCCGCTCAAGAGGTAGTACTTCATCGAGTTCTACTTTCCTCCCACTTACTTCTTTCGAGAGAAACTCTTTTTCCAGAAAGGATCTGTTCTTGGCAACAAAGATCTTGCCCTCGGATCTTAAGTAGAAGGTATACCCTATGGTTTCCTTAGGGTATCCTATGAAGACGCATTTTTCCAACTTGGGTTCGAGCTTTTCAGGTTGAAGATTCTTGACATAAGCATCGCATCCCCAAACTTTTTAGAAACGACAGCTTAGGTTTCTTCCCAAACCATAATTCATACGGTGTCGTCTCAACGGATTTAGACGGTGCCCTATTTAAAGTGAATGTAGTCATCTCTAGAGCGTATCACCAAAATGATAGCGTAAATCGGTAAGAGACATCATAGATCGCACCATATCCAATAGAGTGCGACATAACGCTCGGACACACACATTACCGAGGTGTTCCAGCGGCGTGAGTTGTGAAACGATTCCACATTTTCTTAAGTGTGTACCAAATTCGTGACTTAAATATTCTCCTCCACAATCTGATCGTAAGAATTTTATCTTTCGGTCACGTTGATTCTCTACTTCATTCTGAAATTCCTTGAACTTTTCAAAGGTCTCGGACTTGTGTTTCATCAAGTAGACATACCCATATCTACTCAAGTCATCCGTGAGAGTGAGAACATAACGATATCCTCCATGAGCCTCAACACTCATTGGACCGCACACATCGGTATGTATGATTTCCAACAAGTTGGTTGCTCGCTCCATTGTTCCGGAGAACGGAGTCTTGGTCATCTTGCCCATGAGGCATGGTTCGCATGTGTCAAATGATTCATAATCTAGAGACTCCAAAAGTCCATCAACATGGAGCTTCTTCATGCGCTTGACACCAATGTGACCAAGGCGGCAAGTACACAAGTATGTGAGACTATCGTTATCAACTTTACATCTTTTGGTATTCACGCTATGAACATGTGTAACATTACGCCGAGATTCATTAAGAATAAACCATTGACCATCGGAGCATGACATAATACATATCTCTCATATAAATAGAACAACCATTATTCTCGGATTTAAATGAGTAGCCATCTCGCATTAAACGAGATCCATATACAATGGTCATGCACAAACTTGGCACCAAATAACAATTATTAAGGTTCAAAACTAATCCCGTAGGTAAATGTAGAGGTAGCGTGCCGACGGCGATCACATCGACTCTGGAACCATTCCCGACGCCAAGATCATCACCTCGTCGCCCTTCGCCAGCCTCCGCTTATTCCGCAGCTCTGCCATGAGTTACAAATATGAGCAACGGCACCGTATCAAATACCAAGAGTTACTACGAGTAATCGGTAAGTTACACATCAATTACATGTATATCAAATATACCTTTGGTGTTGCCGGCCTTCTTATCCGCTAAGTATTTGGGGCAGTTCCGCTTCTAGTGACCCTTCCCCTTGCAATAAAAGCACTCAGTCTCAGGCTTGGGTCCATTCTTTGACTTCTTCCCGGCAACTTGCTTACCGGGCGCGACAACCTCCTTGCTGTCCTTCTTGAAGTCCTTCTTGCCCTTGCCCTTCTTGAACTTAGTGGTCTTATTGACCATCAACACTTGATGTTCTTTCTTGATTCCAACCTCTCACGACTTCAAAGATAGAGAATACTTCAGAATGGTCTTTACTATCCTCGCATATTGTAGTTCATCACAAAGCTCTTGTAGCTTGGTGGGAGCGATCAAGGATTCTATCAATGACCGCCTCATCGTGGAGGTTAATATTCACCGGGTCATACGGTTGTGCAAACCGGACATCTTGAGTATGTGCTCACCGATGTAACTATTTTCCTCCATCTTACAACTATAGAACTTGTCGGAGATGTCATATCTCTCGACCCGGCGTGAGCTTGGAAAACCAGTTTCAGCTCCTCGAACATCTCATATGCTCCGTGGTGCTCAAAACGCTTTTGGAGCCCGGTTCTAAGTCAGAAGCATGCCGCACCGAACGAGGGAGTAATCATTAGCACGAGACTGCCAAGCATTCATAATGTCTTGGTTCTTCCGGGACGGAGGCGTCACCTAGCGGTCCTTCTAGGACATATTGTTTCCTGGCAGCTATGAGGATGATCCTCAAGTTCCGGACCCAGTCCGTATAGTTGCTGCCGTCATCTTTCAGCTTGGTTTTCTCTAGGAACGCGTTGAAGTTCAAGTTGACATGAGCGTTGGCCATTTGATCTACAAGACATATTATGCAAAAGTTTTTACACTAAGTTCATGATAATAAAGTTCATATAATCAAATTATTCAAATGAACTCCCACTCAGATTAGACATCCCTCTAGTCATCTAAGTGTTACACGATCCGAGTCGACTAGGCTGTGTCCGATCATCACGTGAGACGGACTAGTCATCGTCGGTGAACATTCTCATGTTGATCGTATCTTCCATACGACTCGTGTTCGACCTTTCGGTCTCCGTGTTCCGTGGCCATGTCTGTACATGCTAGGCTCGTCAAGTTAACCCTAAGTGTTTTGCATGTGTAAAACTGTCTTACACCCGTTGTATGTGAACGTGAGGATCGATCACACCCGATCATCACGAGGTGCTTCAAACGATTTAACTTTAGCAACGGCGGTACGCTAGGGGCGAACACCTCTTGATATTTTGTAAGGGATCATCTTATTTACTACCGTCGTTCTAAGTAAACAAGATGCATATAACATAATAAACATCACATGCAATTATATAGTAGTGACATGATATGGCCAATATCATAAAGCTCCATTGATCTTGATCTTGGGGCTCCATGATCATCTTGTCACCGCATGACACCATGATCTCCATCATCATGATCTCCACCATCGTGTCTTCATGAAGTTGTCACGCCAACGACTACTTCTACTTCTATGGCTAACGCGATTAGCAATAAAGTAAAGTAATTTACATGGCGTTCTTCAATGACACGCAAGTCATACAAAATAAAGACAACTCCTATGGCTCCTGCCGGTTGTCATACTCATCGACATGCAAGTCGTGATTCCTATTACAAGAACATGATCTCATACATCACAATATGTCATTCATCATTCATCACAACTTGGCCATATCACATCACATGACAATTGCTGCAAAAACAAGTTAGACGTATTCTAATTGTTGTTGCATCTTTTACGTGGCTGCAATTGGGTTCTAGCAAGAACGTTTTCTTACCTACGAATAACCACAACGTGATCTTGTCAACTTCTATTTACCCTTCATAAGGACCCTTTTCACCGAATCCGCTCCAACTAAAGTGGGAGAGATAGACACCCGCCAGCCACCTTATGCAACTAGTGCATGTTAGTCGGTGGAACCGGTCTCACGTAAGCGTACGTGTAAGGTTGGTCCGGGCCGCTTCATCCCACAATACCGCGGAAGCAAGATAAGACTAGTAGCGGCAAGCAAGTTGACAAGTTCTACGCCCACAACAAAATTGTGTTCTACTCGTGCAATAGAGAACTACGCATAAACCTGGCTCTGATCCCGTGACCAGACACTTGGTCACTTTGAGCTCATTATGATGATGCACTACCGAGTGGGCCCAGTGATACCTCTCCGTCATACGGAGTGACAAATCCCTGTCTCGATCCGTGTCAACCCAACAAACACTTTTGGAGATACCTGTAGCGCACCTTTATAGTCACCCAGTTACGTTGTGACGTTTGGTACACCCAAAGCACTCCTACGGTATCCGGGAGTTACACGATCTCACGGTCTAAGGAAGAGATACTTGACATTGGAAAATCTCTAGCAAAACGAACTACACGATCTTTGTGCTATGCTTAGGATTGGGTCTTGTCCATCACGTCATTCTCCTAATGACGTGATCCCGTTGTCAATGACATCCGATGTCCATAGTCAGGAAACCATGACTATCTGTTGACCAACGAGCTAGTCAAATAGAGGCTTACTAGGGACGTATTGTAGTCTATGTATTCACACGTGTATTACGATTTCCGGATAATACAGTTATAGCATGAATAAAAGACAATTATTATGAACAAGGAAATATAATAATAATGCTTTTATTATTGCCTCTAGGGCATATTTCCAACAGAGGCTTTCTAGGGACACGGTGTTTTGTCTATGTATCCACACATGTATTAAGTTTCCAGTTAATACAATTCTATTATTGCCTCTAGGGCATATTTCCTTCAGAGGACGTGGAGATCGAACTCTAGTGCATACTAGAGTCTATGGCGAGGTGGTTCATTTAGGGGTGGCGGGGTGTGTTGTTGCATGTCATAGCCATGTGCTTGCTCTTGTCGATACTAATGATGGTGGTGCCTTAGGGCATTGTTTCCTTCTTAAACGCATAATCATGGATCTTCCACAGTTGCCCGCTCATGTGTTCTCTGGGCGAAACCCTTAGATCCAGCATCTCGAGCAGAGGAGGATGGTGTCCTTGACTTCGTAATCTCCTTGGTTGCGCCGTCTTGGAGTCACTGGCCACATATTGCTTGTATGTTGTATCGGTTGTAATGCGGTTGGCCGGTTTTAGGTTTTTGGCTACAATTGGTGGTGGCGGGAGATGATGGTGGTGTTCGCTCCTAGTCTTTTTCTTGCTCACGTGTTCCTTTGCCAAGGTTTGCACATTGGTCTTATCTTTCCACCTAGTTTTGGAGAAGAGCCATATGTTCTTATCAGAAGTCGGGTTAGTGAGTGTAACGCCCGGATAATCATGCTACAGTAATCTCACGTTGATGGTGTCACGTCACCTTTGTCACTGTAGTTAACCACGGGTTAATTCAAAACTGTTTCGAAATTAAGATTTAAATTATGATAGCAATAAAAGTTTTCAAAAATTTAAAACAAATGTTCGGGGGCTGCCAAATATTGCATCGGTAATTATGGTGGAGTACACACCTTTTTATAAAGTGTCTGAATATTTTAAAATGAATTAAAACAGAAAAGGAAAAATAAGAAAAGAAAAACAAACCAAATAAATAAAGGGAAACCTCGCCAATCGGGCTAAACGGCCCACCAAGCCGCCCATTGGCCCATCCGGCCCCCCCTCACTCCCTTAACCCCCCCACTCCCCGACCGGAACCCTAGCCGGCCCCCCCCCACTCCTCGTTCCCCACTCACCCCGTCCCACATCGCCCGCTCCTCCCCCCGATCTGGATCGAGATCGGGGGCTCGACGCCGACGACGCCCCGTGCTGTCCTGCCGGACGCTGGCGCCCCACCGCCACACGACGCCGCCCCTCGCCGCACGCCCGACGCCCCACATCGCCTCGGATCCGTCCCCGTCCTCCACCTCGCCGGGACCACGCCGCCGAACGACTCCTCGCCCTCCTCCTCGCCGGTCTTCCCCGACCGCCCCGAGCCCATCGCCCGTTGCCCTACTCCCCATGAGCTTCCCCTTCGCCCCTCTCCCCTAGGTCGCCTCGGCTGCCGTCGCCGACGCTCCGGCGCTCACCGCGGTGGCCGCGCCCTCTCCTCCCCCCCGGTCGTCTCGCCCCCAACCACGGCGCCCCGCCACCACGACGTCGTCGACCAGGGCCTCGTCGACCCAAGCGGTCGTCGCCCCGTGCTCTCCCTCAAGGCCCGCCCTTGGCCACCGATCGCCTGGCCTCACCCTCGGCCCGCATCACCGTCGCCGGCCTCCCGTGACGCCTGTGCCGCGCCCAGATGCCTCCCTCGTGCTGGCTCGGCGCGCCCGGGACCTCTTCCCTGTCGCGTGGTCGGCCCGGCCCCGCCGTTCGCCGTAGCTGGCCGGCCCTTCCCACCTACCTCACCGGCCCCCGGTGGCCTCCGCCCGCACGCTCATGGGTTGCGCCACTCACTGGGCAACCCACTAACCCCAGGGGCCAATGACAAAGTGGGACCACAGTAACGCGTTTTTAAAAGAAAAAAAGAATTAAAAAAATATTAAATAAATAAATAATTAATAATTAAAATAATTAAAATGTTAATTAATTAAGTTAATTAATCCTGATTAGATTAACCTAATCACTAATTAAATTAACTAATCTCTATTTAAACTAAACAGAGAGAATGGCGTGGGTCCCATCGACCCACACGTCGATTGACCAGGTCAATGGTCAACGTTGATCTTGACATCACTCTGATGTCATGCCGACGTCAAGCATTTACTATTCTGGATAATGTTGGATTAAATAATTAATTAAATTCCGTAAATTAATAAAATCTTTAGAAAATCATATCTTTTAATCCGTAACTCGGATCAAAATATTTTCAACATGAAAGTTGCTCAGACGACGGGATCGAATCCGGATCGCAGTCCGTTCGTCCGCCACACACCCCTAACCTATCGAACTCAAGCAACTTTCCCCTCCGCTCCTCTCGCTCAAGACACGGAACCCCGGGGATATTTTCCCGGATGTTTCCCCCCTTAACCGGTACCACCTCATACCACGTTAGGGCACGCCTAGCATCATTACTTGTCTTGTCATGCATCGATATGTATCTGTTTACATGATATTCATTGTTTCTTCCCCCTCTTCTCTCCGGTAGACTACGGACCGGCCAATGCTGCTTGCCCGGTTCGACTACGGTGTTGGCGACCCTCTCTCTTGCCAGAGCAACCAGGCAAGCCCCCCTTGATCACCAGATATCGCCTATTCTACTCTATACCGCTTGCATTAGAGTAGTGTAGCATGTTCTTGCTACATATACCTATCCTCGACGCATAGCCTGTCCTTGCTACTACTGTTGTTACCTTTACCTGCAATCCTATATGCTTAGTGTAGGATGCTAGTATTTTCATCTGTGGCCCTACATTCTTGTCCTTCTGCCGTGCTATACTATCGGGCCGTGATCACTCGGGAGGTGATCACGGGTATATACTATATACTTTAAACATGATACATGTGGAGACTAAAGTCGGGTCGGCTGGTGGAGCACCTGCGAGTGGATCTTTGAGGCGGAGCGACAGGGCAGGTTGAGACCGCCTGGGAGAGAGGTGGGCCTGGCCCTGTTCGGCGTTCGCGGATACTTAACACGCTTAACGAGATCTTGGTATTTGATCTGAGTTGGCTACGAGCCTATACGCACTAACCAACTACGTGGGAAAGATATGGGCACTCGGCGTCGTGGTATCACCGGCACTTGAGACGTCGGCCGGACGGAGCGGCGTCGCCCGGATTGGACCGAACGCCACTAGGCTAGGTCTGCTTCCGGCCGCCCACGCATAGCGTGCAGGTGTGCTCGAGGCGATGGGCCCGGACCCTGCTGGCGCTTAGGTTTAGACCGGCGTCTTGGCCTCTCTGTTGTGCCTAGGTGGGGCTGCGGCGTGTTGATCTTCCGCGGCGGGCATGACCCAGAAAGCGTGTCCGCCAAATGGGATCAAACGTGTTGGGTAAGTTGGTGCACCCTGCAGTGAAGTTAATCTATTCGAATAGCCGTGATCTTGATGTGAGGCGACTTGGAGTTGTACCTTGACCTTATGACAACTAGAACCGGATACTTGATAAAACACACCCTTCCAAGTGCGGATACAACCGGTGTTCGCTCTCTCTCGGGGATACGAGGAGGGATCGCGGGTAGGATTATTGCTATGTGATGTTACTTGGAGGACTTCAACCTACCCTCTTCTATCTGCTGCAAGATAGGTGACCGAAGCGTAGTTTTCGATAAGACTAGCTATCCCCCTCTTATTCTGGCATTCTGTAGTTCAGTCCACTGATATGATCCTTTACACATATATCCATGCATATGTAGTGTAGCTCCTTGCTTGCGAGTACTTTGGATGAGTACTCACGGTTGCATTGTTTCCCCCTTTTCCCCCTATCTCTTCTCGATTGCTGCAACCAGACGATGGAGCCCAGGAGCCAGACGCCACCGTCGATGACGACTACTATCCCGGAGGTGCCTACTACTACGTGCAGCCCGCTGACGACGACCAGGAGTAGTTTAGGAGGATCCCAGGCAGGAGGACTGCGCCTCATTCGATCTGCATCCCAGTTTGTGCTAGCCTTCTTAAGGAAAACTTGTTTAACTTATGTCTGTACTCAGATATTGTTGCTTCCGCTGACTCGTTTATCGAGCACTTGTATTCGAGCCCTCGAGGCCCCTGGCTTGTATTATGATGCTTGTATGACTTATTTTATTTGTAGAGTTGTGTTGTGATATCTTCCCGTGAGTCCCTGATCTTGATCGTACACGTTTGCGTGTATGATTAGGGTATGATTAAATAGGGGGCGTCACAAGTTGGTATCGAGCCGATCGCTCAGAGAATCGCCCTTGACACTCCTTGGCGAAGTCGAGTCTAGACATTGCAAAACTTTCACTAACTTGGCTGTGTGCCTTACGGCCCACGCCGCCATCGGGTGGTACTAGGATCTTTTACTCCTCGACCTTTACTCGGACTCAACTCTCTTCTACTCGGGTTAAACGAATTTACTAACTAACACTAGGATCCCGTGACCACATTCACCCCAAAGTTGGATAAAGCCATAGTTATTCCTTGGAATTGTATTTTGGTCAATTTCCACACTGTCATTTGACTCCTTTGAAACATCTTTGTTTTCAGATGGAACCCACGAGGCAGGTCGTGCGCCACACGACGGCCATTGGTGCCTCGGGATCACCTGCGGTGCTAGCAGAGATGATGACCTATCTGGGTTATCGCTGGCACCCTGAGTACACCGTCTTTGAGGAGTACCAGGACTTTAACCAGGAGCAGTACCGAGCCATCGTCCACCTCTACTCTCGGGAGTATGAATCCACTACTATGCTGCACACCGCACATGGTGTTGGGGTGACTATCGATATGGCAGTCCACGATGCTGCTTATGCTGCTCTGACACGTCTATGTGGAGAGTATCGGGAGTTGGACACCTCCCCCTTCAGGCACATTGCTATTAAGGCCCGATGTTGGTGAGGAGGGATACTACACCGCCCTACTCCATCGTCACCAGAGAGCCCTTCTACCATCGTAACTTTGTTCTCGCATGCCGATGGGCTGGATCGAGCTAACCGAGCTCTTCGCCACGAGTTGTACATCACCCGTCGGCACCTTTACCGTGCTCGACGCTGTTGCACCTTTGTCCGGTCAGAGCCGGGCGCGATCTGCGATCTACCCAGCCAGACCGTGATGCCCCAGGTGTCGGTTGGCGAAGGTGGGAGGCTACTCCCCGCACTTGGTCCTCTTCTCGCCACTTGGGCGTCGGGTTACGCACCAGAGTATCCGCGGCCCCCAGGTCACTGACGTGGAGGACTATCCGCTGCCACACTACCAGCTTTCAGCTCTGACTACCTCCGCAGCATCTGTGGGACTGATGTAGGCTTGCTTGTTAATGTTAGATGCATTCGCCATGAGCCTGCGTCGCCTATGATGTCTTAGTCTATGTAATCAACTCGTGGTGCGAACTCTATGCATGATCCCTTTTGTAAGATATGCCGACTACTATGTAGTTTCTATCGTCTTGCTTTCATTATGCATGTTTCATCATGAACGATTCTTGTCCTTTGCATAATTTCTCAAATGCTGAACTACCCTGTTATATATTAGCAGGATGGTTAGACCAGCTGGTCGTGGTCGTGGTGGCAACTTCCCACCACCGCCTGAGTACATGGCTGGTATGATCCAACAGTTTGAGATGAATCGCCAGTTCATGGAGAACATGATGGCTCAGTTTCCTCGCCCTAATATGAACCAGCAGCCAAACACTACAACTCTTGAGGATTTCATACGCGTCAACCCAATTTTGTACCGCTGCTCAACCCGGCCGGATGTCGATGGATCGCTCCGTGACATCACCTATGAGATGGAGTCTGCTGATGTAGCCCCGCCAGCTATGTCACTTTTGCTTCCTTCTTCCTGAAGGGACCCGCAGCTCAATGGTGGGACAGCCACAGGCGTACTCGCCAGCTTGGAACAATCATCACTGGCGGACTTCCAAGCTGCTTTCCGTGCCCGCTTCATCCCTCAAGGAGTCATGGACGGAAGAAGCGTGAGTTCCGCAACCTCACCCAAGGCAACAAGACTGTTGAAGCTTATCGGCGAGAGTTCTGGACTTATCTCGCTATCTTTGAAGAGGATATTACTCTTGATGCACGCAGACAAGAGAAGTTCCGTGACGGCCTTCAAGCTGACATCAAGCTCGCACTTCTAGTGCACGACTTTGCTGATTTCGCCACCTTGGTGAACTAGGCTATCAATGTCGAAACTGGTCTGCAGGAATACCAGAGCTCTAACAGCGCAACTGCGTGACACGGGCTCATCTTGGGCCCGTCCTCGCAGGTTGCGTAAGATATGGATTCCCAACGGCATGTACCGGCCGAATGCACCTGCCCCAAGGCGTAGCTATGCTGCACCTCGTCGCCTACTCCAACTAGGGCAGCAAAGCTTCCAGCTCCACCACCCCAAGCTCTGCTCCCACTCCCAATAATGGTTTGTGCTTGTGTGGACAACCAGGACCGTGCTAGAGAATGCAACCAGAACTGTAATCACCGTGGCCCTTCCAAATGATCGGCCGTGGAAGCAACCAGCCCCGCAACAACAATGCCAAGCCTTATGGTCGAGTTCATGCCAACCACGTTGATCTAAACGAAGCTCAAGACCAACCTGCTACTGTGATGGGTACACTCCTCGTAAATTCAGTACCAACATGCGTTTTATTTGATACAGGTGCATCGCATTCATTCATGACAGAAGATTTTGCATTCTTGCACGACATTAAATGTGAAGACATGAATGCTTCATTATTAGTACACACCCTGCGGCCAATGTCGAACCTCAATGATTTGCAACGACGTCCCGTTGAAATCAAGGACTGGAATTCCTTGTCTCACCCATCGTGTGAAGTCTTGTAGCATTGACCTCATTCGGGAATGAATTGGTTAAAGGCGACATCGCTTCTATAGTTTGCGCCACTAAGACCGTCCATCTGCTACACCCTTCCATGAAATAGTCACTTACCAAGCTCATCTGGTGCAAAATGCCGAGGCAAGGCTCTATGCATTGAATGAGTTGAACGCTGCACCACTCGAGGGTATTGAAAACATTCTGTCGTGCGTGAATTCCTCGGCGTCTTTCTGAAGAACTCCTGTGGATTCCCCTGCTAGAGTCAGTCGAATTCGTCATCGACTTGAAACCATGCACCACTCCTATAGCCAAGCGACCCTACAAGATGCCGCCGCATGAACTCCTTGAGCTTAAGGAGGAAATCGACAAGTCTCTTCGCAGTGGTTTCATTCGCCCAAGTTGCTCTCCTTGGGGAGCACCTTCTCTCTTTGTCAAGAAGAAGGATGGGACAAACCGATTGGTCCAAGACTACCGCCCTATTAACCAGGCTACCATTCAGAATAAGTATCCTCTTCCTCGGATCAATGATCTGTATGATCAACTGGCTGGTTCATCAGTGTTCTCGAAACTCGACTTGAGGTTGGGTTACCACCAGATCCGTGTTCGCAAAGAGGATATCCCGAAGACCGCATTCGTGACTCGTTATGGTTCATACGAGTACACCGTCATGTCTTTCGGCTTAACCAATGCTCCAGCCACCTTCTCTCACCTGATGAACTATATATTCATGGATTACCTAGACAAGTTCGTCGTGGTTTATCTGGATGATATCCTGATATTTTCCAAGAATGAAGAAGAACATGTGAACATCTTCGTCTTGTCTTTGGAAAAGCTACGAGAGCATCAGCTATATGCCAAGTTCTCCAAGTGTGAATTCGGCTTCAAGTGACCTATCTCGGCATGTCATCTCTAAGGATGGTATTGCCATCAACCCCGAACGAAGTTCGGGCTATTCTTGATTGGACTCCACCGAAGAATGTCAAGCAAGTCGAAGTTTTTCTCGGTCTCGCCAGCTATTGCCGTCGATTCGCCGAGAACTTCTCCAAGATTGCCGTGCCTCGACTAACTCACGCTGCATAAGGGCGTCAAGTTCCAATGGATGATAAATGTCGGGAAAGTTTCCGGGCACTCAAAGACAAGTTGACTTCTGCCCAAGATTAGCTCCTCCCGATACTAAGAAGGACTTCGTCATTTCTTCGCGACGCTTCCGTCAAGGATTAGGCTGTGTCCTAATGCAGGAGCGCAAAGTGGTTGCCTATGCCTCTCGGCAGCCACGCCTCACGAAGAGAACTACCCAGTTCACGACCTCGAACTTGTCTGTTGTTGTCATTCATGCGCTGAAGCGATGGCGACATTACCTACTCGTAATCGTTGCGAGATCTTCACCGACCACCAAAGTCTGAAGTATCTCACATTTACTCAGCCAGACCTGAACCTCCGTCGCCAGAGATGGATGGAGACTGTTGCAGATTTTGATTTGGGTATTTCCTATACACCGTGCAAGGCTAATGTGATGGGCGATGCCTTGAGCCGCAAGTCTTCAAGCAACCACCTCCTGTGTTCACAAAGTTCAGTCCTCACTGCTGAAGAGTTCGTAGCTGAACCTCCATATTGTTCCTCTGGGTGCACTCGCTCCCCCTCCTCCGAGCTTCGCAAGATGAACCTCCATGTTGTTTCCAGGGTTCTCTCAATACCCTGGTTGCGAAACCAGATCTTGTGGACACCATCAAATGGATACAGAAATGTGACGATGAAGTCGAGAGGATTAAACTTTATCTCGCAGAAGGAAAGCCCTCATTCTTCACTGTGGATGACGCAGGCACCCTATTCTTCAAAGGTCGCCTAGTGGTACCGAGTAAGAGGGAAAACCTGAATCTGACTCCAAAGGTTATGAAAGAAGCTCATGATACGCCCTTGTCTATTCATCCCGGTAGCACCAAGATGTACCAAGACATTCGCCGAGATTCCGTGGTCTAATATGAAGCGAGACATTGCTCGTTATGTTCTTTGAATGTGACGCTTTGTCGTCAGATCAAAGCGTAACATCAAAGGCCCTTTGGAACTCTGCAACCTATCTCTATTCCTGAATGGAAATGGGACCATGTTGAAATGGACTTTGTCACCGGATTTCCCAAGTCGCAGTAAAGGTAATGATGCTATTCTTGTCGCCATTGACCGGCTTTCTAAAGTTGCACATTTTCCGGCGGTCAAAGAAACGATCACCGCTAGTCAGCTTGCAACTCTCTATATGTCCGTAATTGTTTCACTTCACGGTATTCCACTGGTTATCGATTCGGACCGTGGCAGCTTATTCACTTCAAGATTACGGGCAAGTTTTCAAGAAGCTATGGGTACTCACTTATCTTTCAAGATCAAGCGTTTCATCCGCAGTCACAAGGGCAAGTTGAACGTGTCAACCAAGTTCTCGAAGACATGCTTCGAGCTTGTGTTATTTCCTTCAGCAAGAAATGGGAGGAATCTCTCCCGTATGCTGATATCTCTTATAATAATAGCTTTCAAGCTAGTCTGAAGATGGCCCCCTTCGAAGTGTTATATGGACGAAAGTGCCGAACCCCTCTCGAACTCGTCAGAACTGGGAACGCCCACTCTTCGTCCGGATATTATCCAACATGCCGAAGAACAAGTCCGCATTATTCGCGAGAATCTCAAGACTGCTCGATCCACGTCAAAAGAGTAATTATGACCGCTATCATAAAGACATGGTCTATCAACTCGCGAAAAGGACTATCTTCGCGTTACCCCATTGAAGGGTGCTCACCGCTTCGTGATCTTGGGCAAGTTAGCTCCTCTATATATTGGCCCTTTCACTTTTCTGGAAAGGCGTGGAATAGTGGCTTATCTACTGGAGCTTCCATCGAACCTTTCTCGATTCACGATGTGTTCCACGTGTCACAACTCCGACGCTGCTTCAAGGACCCAATCCGAGCAATGGATCATGAAGTGCTCGAATTGCAACAGGACCTCTCCTATAAAGAGCATCCGGTCCGCATTCTCGACCAAGCTGAACGCCGCACATGTCAGAAGGCGATCAAGTTCCTCAAAGTTCAGTGGTCGAATCACTCTGAAGACGAAGCCACCTAGGAACGCGAGGATCGTCTTCGTGATGAATACCCCGCACTGTTTCCTTCTACCTCCTAAATCTCGGGACGAGATTTCTTGTAGTGGAGGAGATTTGTAACACCCGGATAATCATGCTACAGTAATCTCGCGTTGACGGTGCCACGTCACCTTTGTCACTGTAGTTAACCACGGGTTAATTCAAAACTGTTTCGAAATTCAGATTTAAATTATGATAGCAATAAAAGTTTTCAAAATTTAAAACTAAAATGTTCGGGGGCTGCCAAATATTGCATCGGTAATTATGGTGGAGTACACACCTTTTTATAAAGTGTCTGAATATTTTAAAATGAATTAAAACAGAAAAGGAAAAATAAGAAAAGAAAAACAAACCAAATAAATAAAGGGGAATCCTCGCCAATCGGGCCAACGGCCCACCAGCCGCCCATTGGCCCATCCGCCTCACTCCCTTAACCCCCACTCCCCGACCGAACCCTAGCCCCCCCCTCCTCATTCCCCACTCACCCTCCCACATCGCCTTTGCTCCCCCCGATCTGGATCGAGATCGGGCTCGACGCCGACGCCGCCGGTGTTGTCTCACGGACGCCGGCGTCCCACCGCCACACGACGCCGCCCGTCTCACCTCCTCCCGACCAGCCACCCAGGCAGCGGCGCCCCTCGCCCAGACGCCCGACGCCACGTCGCCTCGGATCCGTCCCGTCCTCCACCTCGCCGGGACCACGCCGAACGCCTCCTCGCCTCCTCCTCGCCCTCCTCCTCGCCGGTCTTCCCGACCGCCCCGAGCCCATCGCCCATCGCCCTCGCCCCATGAGCTTCCCCTTCGCCCTCTCCCCTAGGTCGCCTCGGCCGTCGCCGCTCAGCGCTCCGGCGCCGCGTCGCCGCGCTCTCCTCCCCTGCTCGCTTTCAACCACGGCGCCCCGCCACCTCGACGTCGTCGACCAGGGCCTCGTCGACCCAAGCGGTCGTCGCCCCGTGCTCTCCCCTGCGCCCGCCCGCGCCGGCCACCGATCGCCTGGCCTCACCTCGGCCCCGACGCCGTCAGCCCGGCCTCCCGTGACGCCAGGCGCGCCCGTGCCTCCTCGTGCGGTCCTGGCCGCGCCTCGGGACCTCTTCCTGTCAAGTGGTCGGCCCGGCCCGCCGTTCGGTGGTGGCCGGCCCTTCCCACCTACCTCACCGGCCCCCGGTGGCCTCCGCCCGCACGCTCATGGGTTGCGCCCGCACCCGCTGGGGCAAACCCACTAACCCCATTGTGGCCAATGACAAAGTGACTCCGCCCGTAACGCGTTTTTAAAGAAAAAAAGAATTAAAAAATATATTAAATAAATAATTAATTAATAATTAATTAATAATTAAAATAACTAAAATGTTAATTAATTAATTAATTAAGTAATTAATTAAGTTAATTAATCCTGATTAGATTAACCTAATCACTAATTAAATTAACTAATCTGTATTTAAACTAAACAGAGAATGACAGGTGGGTCCCACTGGAACCACACGTCAGGTTGACCAGGTCAATGGTCAACGTTGACTGCTGACATCACTCTGATGTCATGTTGACGTCAGCATTTACTATTCTGGATAATATTGGATTAAATAATTAATTAAATTCCAGAAATTAATAAAATCTTTAGAAAATCATATCTTTTAATCCGTAACTTGGATCAAAATATTTTCAACATGAAAGTTGCTCAGGACGACGGGACGAATCCGGATACGCAGTCCGTTCGTCCGCCACACACCCCTAACCTATCGAACCCAAGAACTTTCCCCTCCGGCTCCTACTCAAGACACGGAACCCCGGGGATATTTTCCCGGATGTTTCCCCCCTTAACCGGTACCATCTCATACCACGTTAGGGCACGCCTAGCATCGTTACTTGTCTTGTCATGCATCGATATGTATCTGTTTACATGATATTCATTGTTTCTTCCCCCTCTTCTCTCCGGTAGACTACGGGACCGACGCTGCTGCTGCCCAGTTCGACTACGGTGTTGACGACCCCTCTCTCTTGCCAGAGCAACCAGGCAAGCCCCCCCCCCTTGATCACCAGATATCGCCTATTCTACTCTATACTGCTTGCATTAGAGTAGTGTAGCATGTTACTGCTTTCTGTTATACCTATCCTGACGCATAGCCTGTCCTTGCTACTACTGTTGTTACCTTTACCTGCAATCCTATATGCTTAGTGTAGGATGCTAGTATTTTCATCTGTGGCCCTACATTCTTGTCCTTCTGCCGTGCTATACTATCGGGCCGTGATCACTCGGGAGGTGATCACGGTATATACTATATACTTTAAACATGATACATGTGGAGACTAAAGTCGGGTCGGGTGGAGCACCATGCGAGTGGATCTTTGAGGCGGAGCGGCAGGCGTGTTGAGACCGCCTAGGAGAGAGGTGGGCCTGGCCCTGTTCGGCGTTCGCGGATAATTAACACGCTTAACGAGATCTTGGTATTTGATCTGAGTTGGCTATGAGCCTATACGCACTAACCAACTACGTGGGAAAGATATGGGCACTCGGCGTCGTGGTATCACCGGCACTTCGACGTCAATGACGGAGCGGCGTCTTGCCGGATTGGACCGGAACGTCACTAGGCTAGGTCTGCTTCGGCCGCCCACGCAACGCGTGTGTGCTCAGGCGATGGGCCTGCCCTGCGGCGCTTAGGTTTTGAACAGCGTCTTTGGCCTCTCTGTTGTGCCTAGGTGGGGCTGCGGCGTGTTGATCTTCCGCGGCGGGCATGACCCGTGAAAGCGTGTCCGCCAAATGGGATCAAACGTGTTGGGTAAGTTGGTGCACCCTGCAGGAAGTTAATCTATTCGAATAGCCGTGATCTTGATAACAGGACGACTTGGAGTTGTACCTTGACCTTATGACAACTAGAACCGGATACTTGATAAAACACACCCTTCCAAGTGCCAGATACAACCGGTGTTCGCTCTCTCTCAGGGATACGAGGAGGGGATCGCCGGGTAGGATTATTGCTATGTGATGTTACTTGGAGGACTTCAACCTACCCTCTTCTATCTGTTGCAAGATAGGTGACCAGAAGCGTAGTTTTCGATAAGACTAGCTATCCCCCTCTTATTCTGGCATTCTGCAGTTCAGTCCACTGATATGATCCTTTACACATATATCCATGCATATGTAGTGTAGCTCCTTGCTTGCGAGTACTTTGGATGAGTACTCACGGTTGCATTGTTTCCCCCTTTTCCCCCTATCTATTCTCGATTGCTGCAACCAGACGATGGAGCCCAGGAGCCAGACGCCACCGTCGATGACGACTACTACATTGGAGGTGCCTACTACTACGTGCAGCCTCGGCGACGACCACTGGAAGTAGTTTAGGAGGATCCTGTGCAGGAGGCCTGCGCCTCTTTCGATCTGTATCCCAGTTTGTGCTAGCCTTCTTAAGGCAAACTTGTTTAACTTATGTCTGTACTCGAGATATTGTTGCTTCCGACTCGTCTATGATCGAAAGCACTTGTATTCGAGCCTCGAGGCCCCAGGCTTGTATTATGATGCTTGTATGACTTATTTTATTTGTAGAGTTGTGTTGTGATATCTTCCCGTGAGTCCCTGATCTTGATCGTACACGTTTGCGTGTATGATTAGTGTACGATTGAATCGGGGGCGTCACAGTGAGACCATGATCCATGTTGGTTCGCCTCATTCCCTATCAACACCCCCTGCTAAAGGGGTGTTGTCGGATGGCAACTAGACGACGACCAAGCTCAATCCCCTACCTTGCTTCTTCAGATAAAGATGGAAGCTAGAGCCCTTCTCCGTGTTGCTTGTGTCAACGAAGCGACTGTTTCCATCCTTGTAGCTGTCATGGTGTTTCTTTCTTTTCTGGTGTGGCTTGTATTCACCTCATCCCCTATTTTCCCCTTGTATTTTCTCATCTATGCCGATTCTTCTTCTTAATGAATGAAACATAGCACATGAATGGAGCGTAGCGCTGCTACATTTCATCAAAAAAAAAAGAAGGGGAAGGGTTCTGCAAAATGAGAAGGAAGAATGGGGAGGAAGAGGAGGAAAAAAAATGAGAGTTTGGGTTGGTAGGCTAGTGGCTCTCCCTGACAGTGATGGCCATAGGTAAGAGAACCCCACATTGGACGAGTAGTGCGCTCCATGCCTGGGCGTTGGGAGTAGGTCATGGTCGATGAAATTTGTTTAAAAAAATTTCAACATTCCCTTGCATGGCACAATGACAAGTGCGTCGTGCAGTGGCAAGCTCATTCCTTTGGGATTTACCACGTCGAATGCATTGAATCACATGGACATCGCGTCCATCATGAGCGAGGGTGCGTAGAATGATATGTGGCAACATGATCAGCGACCGTGTTCAAATAGAGGACGCTCATATATCGGATATATCGGGGTATTGAGTTATACTCATTTGACTCGCGAGTAATTTTTTTGTCTCTCATTGCAACGCACCGACATGTTTGCTATCCTAACATAATCGAAATAACATATCTGCCGTGTGATTGCCTATATCTCCTCTGTTTTTTCGTTCGTTTGAACCTTCCTTCTGTATAAAATAATCACAACGGATTGGCGATGAGCAAAATATGCAGAAGTGATCAGATATCTGATTCAGCTACTTGCATCAGGCTCACACGTCCGAAAAGAAAAAGAAAAATGTTTCTCCGAAGTCCGAACATAATTAGATGTGCTCTGTGTCATCTGTATCACTGTATGTATGATAATCAGGCGGCTGGGTTTTCAAAATGGTTTTCCCGCTGCGGCGCATCGAAGGACGAACATCCCTAGGCGGCGACGCCGACCGGCGCCGCCCCGACGGCGGCGAGGATCTTGTCGTCGAGGTCGAAGGTCATGGCCTTCTCTCCCCGGCCGCTGCTCGCGTACTCGGCGAACCGCTCCTTGAGGTCCTCCGGCAGGTTGGTGGTGCTCGTCCATCCCAGCACCTCCTTGGCCGCCCGAGGCTCCGCGTAGAAATGCTGCAATTGCGACATCTTCATCAGGCTCCATGCCGGAGATTACGAACTATCTCGATCGGTATCTCTGTTACGTACCATGTTGCGGAAGGGGAAGGCCTTCTTGGCGTCGACGCCGGCGGCGGCCGGGTCGTAGTTGACGATCTCGACGGTGGCGCCCGCGGCCGCCGCGCACATCTTGGCCAGGCCGTTGAGCGTCACGCCGCGGTCGCTCACGCAGTTGAAGATCTTCCCGGCGGCGGCGTCGGGGTTCTCCACGGCGAGCGTGAGCATGCTGCCCAGGTCCCTCGCGTGGGAGATGTTGGTCAGCTGCATCCCCGACCCCGGGATCGGCACCGGCCGCTTCCGCACGATTCCTGCCCATTTCATTTCATTTCAGTCCAAGAAGGAATGCAATGTCAGAAAGTAATTAATTTGGCAGTGATGTTTTCTTACTGTCGAAGAACCACTCCTCGCAGTCCTTGTTGTTGCCGGAGCCGGTCATGTACTGCGGCCGGAACGAGGCCCAGCTGCCGAACTCCGCCGCGATGTACTTTTCCACGCCGACGTGCCCCGCGCTCTCCTTCACGGCGTCCTGCAAGCAGAGGGAATCAGGATCATCCGCGGCTGTGACCAAATTAAGAACATTGATGGAGCAAGAGGCGATAGAATCTGTATGTTACCCCCTCAACGTGCGGTGGCTCGTCGGTTTGAAGGTAAATCCCGGCGCTGCTGATGAACAGGAACTGGCCGACCCCGGCCGACTTGGCCCAGTCCGCCACTGGCCTGCACGCAACCAAAAATCAAAACTTCACGCTCTGTCTGTTTGTTAAGAAACAGAGGAAGCTGTCCTGTCGGCCATACTTGACGGCGTCGAGGTCCTTGCCGTTGTTTTCGAGCACGACGTCGAAGGACGCTCCGCCGACGGCCGCGCCGACGTCCGCCGGGTCACCCCACACCGTCTTGGCCCCGGCGCTCGTCAGCTCCTGCACGGAATCCATCAGAAACAGGGTACAGAAAGTCTCCGATTGCAAACGACACAGTGATCAGGCCGGTTTACAGTATCACACACACCGAGAAGCGGGAGAAGGGCGGCTTCTTCATCTTGTCGGAGCCCTCGTCGCCGACGGTGAGCACGGTGACGGCATGCCCCGCCGCGAGGAGCGCCTTGGCGAAGTAGAACCCGATGACCGCGTGGCCTCCGCTGTTGGTGTTGACGACCAGCACGTTCTTCTTGGCTGCCTGCGCGCGCACCGGCGAGGCCGCCGCACGGGCAGCGCGTCCCCTCCTCGCGACGATCGCGCCGGCCACCCGCGGGAGGAACGGCGACGACAGCGACGGCGGCGGCGAGCTCGAGACGCGGCCCGAGGTGAATGCGCCCGCCGCGCGCGCGGCAGTGGCGGTGGTGGCCGGGGAGAAGGCCATGGAGGAGGAGGAGGAGGAGGAGGGGATGAGAGGAGGAGCGATGAGTGGCGGGCACGGGATGCTGGGATAGGGGAGATTTTGTAGCTGCGACCTGTGAGGCCATGTGCGCTATGCTAAGACTAAGATTGAATTTGTCGGGTCGTTGATGGCCTAGAGGCATGGGCCTCTCCCTTGTGCTGGTCCACTGAGCTTCTCTATTTGTTTCTTAACCTGTGAAACTACTCCTTAGCGCACCCATTCCCAAAATTTAGTTTCTTTATTTCTTTGCAAATGTGATCACATAGATCACCAGAAGTACGAAGCATCTCAAACATAATAAAAATTACATAGAGATTATGAGACCACCAAAGGACACTATTACCGTAGGAACGAGCCACCGACGTGACGTTATTGTCGCTTCCTTACTTGAGCCGGTTGACCTTATCGATGACAGCCGGGAAGTCTTCATGCACGTGCCCCTAAGGAACAATGCCCTGGAGCCGTAGTTGTCGTTCTATAGATCTGAAACACCCGACACCAAATCTCGCCACATGACGAGAAACTCTAACCTCACTGTCCCAAGGAGACATCAGGAATCTATGCCGAATCTCCATCGACTACGTCCAGACGAACGAACTCTAGGAAAGAAATAAAGAAGCGCCATTATCCGAAGATAAAATCGAAGAAGGAGCGCCATTATCAGTCCGAGCGTCTCACCTGCAAAGACTAAAACACTCTAATATGAATTATTAACCAGAACAGAGGCACCGGGATTCCCCTCCCGCCCACCGACCGCCATAGCGGCAGGCAGAGAGGAGGCGAATGCACGGGCTTGGCTTCATTGATCATCATCTCTTTTGCTTGCTTCATTGGTTGCAGTACGTTGACATGTGGTTTTCTTTATAGTTGGGCTTGGCCACAATATTGCACCATCAAAAAGAGAAGAAGGGGTGGCACCCCGACGTAATCGTCATGTGGCGGAAGGTTGTCGAAGAGGTGGCCGATCTCATCTTTGTTGCTCCTGATTCTTTGTGTGAAGACGGCATCATCAAATGGGTTGTTGTCCTCGTCATCATCGTTGAAAAAGATAACAGAAATCCTAGGTATTCATGCTCTTAAGGAGAAACTGATGATTTCACCCCAAGAAGACGATTGTTGGTATGAAATGACCCCATCTTTCTCTTCCTATTTGGGTCATTGTTGGTCCTTCCTCCAGCTCAATATTTTAGGGGCCCCTAGGAGCCTCGGGGATTACATTGTCTTCTGTAAGCTGATTGAATTCCAACTTTACTTTGCATGAGACAATCTGGGTAACAAAAAGCACAGACAATACATCTATTTATATTAAAAAGTACTTGACGGGGTCACCAAAATAAAGAAAACTAGCTTAAAATCCCACAATAATTAGAAACATCTGACCTTTAATTTATCAGATTAAATAACCACAACCGACAGATTAGAGTTGATGGGAATTACCCACCTATGCCATGGACAGATTTTTCATGGGCCTTTTCTATTGATTAATTCCCCGTAACTTATTTTACCCTAAAAAAAGGGTTTCCAATAACTTCTCTAAAAAGATATTGTATGGGCCAAGGAGGACCACATGCACAAGGCCTCTTGGTGATCGAGCTACGCACCGGTAAGTTCACAAAAAGATATTGTATCGCATATGGTCTATAATATTCTGATATATTTTGATTAATCTTTTTTCTTATGTAATACACTATATAGACCTAAGCAGTTACATCATGGAACGACTTCCTTCTCATGCTTGGACTAGGAGGTCATGTGCGCAGACTGCTATGCAACTTTTTTGCATATTACACTAACTTCTTTGTCTCTTTGAGATTTAAGGTATCACTAGTAGAAAAAGGGTCAAACGTGAAGCACATTAGTGCCGGTTTGAATTTGAGCCGGCACTAATGTGTACATTAGTGCCGGTTCCAACGGCTAGCCGGGCCGCTCTCATTAAGTACTGGTTCGGCGAACCTTTAGTACCGTTGGTGGCTCCAACCGATACATTAGTGGTATTTTTAGTACCGGTTGGAGCCACCAACCGTACTAAAGGCCACCACCTTTTAGTACCGGTTCGGTACTAACCGGTATTAAAATGCACTGCCACCCGCAAAGGCACAATATTTAGTCCCGCCTCGCTAGTTGAGAGGAGTTCGCACCGGTTTATAAGCCCCGTCGTGGCTACCGTGTCGAGCTCCTCTCTAAGCAGGCCTTTGTGGGCCTATTGTACATCTTCTGCCCTATGGGCCTTTCTAGTATCGTAAAGTACCAGCAAACGAAAAAGAATTAAATGGAAAATACAAAATTAAATGAAAAAGAAATCATCAAACCAAAAAGCCCCCAAACCTTGGGCTCCCGGCCCCCGGAGCTGGCTCGTGCCACGTGGTTGCCCTTTAGCACCGGTTCGTGCTGAACCGGTACTAAAGGGGGGAGGGGCTTTAGCGCCCACACTTTAGTGCCGAGTTTGGAACCGGCACTAAAGGCCTTACGAACCGGTGCTATTGCCCGGTTCTGCACTAGTGTATATAGCAACCTACATTACGGAAAAAGCATATCAAAATACAGGCCATGTTACACATAAGGTTTATCAAAATTATACAATCTATAGGAAGATAGCACGAGGTTTCTATTGAAAAGAAGATCAATTAACATCAGGGTCGAAAAATAATGCATATTATCACATAAGCATACAACTATATCGTGTCCATGTGCTCATGTATCTATGGTATTGTGGTGGATTTGGCCGGCATAGATTAAGCATAGATGTCTCGAATAAAGATCAGAAGTGGATCGCAAATTGAAAGAGCGAGTGAACTATGTTGACGAATATGATAAAAAGATAGGACGGAAAGATATGCTGAAATTTAAACAGAAACTGCGTGCAATTTATGTTTTTCTACTGCATTACATTTGCAAGCAATTCATAATTCTAGGAATTAATTATAATATTTTTTCCAAATCATTGAATGGCCTTTTGACCACGCTTCTACTCTACTGTCCCCAGATATGTCTATTTCTTTTCTATATCAAAAATTAAATGGCCCAACATGTATAGCTTTAGAATTTATATTTACGTAAAGTAAGGTCATCATATAATCAGAAGTTTAAAATGTTTGACGTGAATGGTCATAAAAAATATAGTTAGTGCGGTATGCATAATTAGAAGGCATGTGATAAATGGAAAACATGTTTATTTATATGTAAATAAAAATCCGACCAAGCTAAGATAAAACTATGCTCGCAGAAGTCTTATATTTGTAAATGCCATCACATTTGATTCCAATTTCTCTTTAGACAAAATAAATAATATGTTGGCATTAGAAAACATGATAAATTCTAGCCCGCACATCGAGCGGGCCACTCGGCTAGTTAATGGTAAAAGCACTAAATTTGAAATAAAAATGACATATCCTATTAGAGAAGAAGGTTTATTACCATTGAACATGCAAAACCCTGTCAAAAATAGACACATAACAATGAGCCAGTTGTAAGGTTGTTGACGCACTTTGACTGCCATTTTACTATTAGAGAATAAAGTACAATGACAAAATATTGATCAAGATAAATAGACTAGATATTCACTTTCACGAAGTCATACCACAAAAACAAATCATACATTCTAGTTTGTGTACATTTAATAAGCTCCATATGGCATACATCAACATAATAATGCATTAAAAAATATAAATGTCATATATATACACCAACATGTATACGGTATACCTATTAACGAAGCAACGAGTGTTTCTTCGTTTTTTATCCGTTCACGGTCAAAAGCATATTTTATCTGAGGTGGTACTAAATATTTGTGCGTTTGTCTGCACTTTTTCTAAGAATTAGTGTGTCCGTCTGCTAGAAAAGAAAAATAGTTTGTCAGAATTTCATACCGGGGCCGTGCGCTGAGGCCCAGGCTAGGAGAACCCTATTTGCTGCACGGGGAATCAAATAGACAGAACTTCCCAATGGTCACCCAAGACTGGGCCGGCCCATTTTCATTTTATCCCGTGTTCTTTTTTTCCTACTTTTTTATCTTCATTTTCATTTTTCTTTTCCCTTTTTTTAATAAATTCAAAATTTTAGAAATTTATAACTTCAACTTTTGGTCAAAATTTCAGAAAAATGTCCATAATTCCAAAAAATATCCTGTTTTGGAAAATGTTCAGAACTAATTTTTCTCGTGCTGTAATTTATAAAAAATGCAAGGAATGTTTGTGGTTTCCAGAATTCTTCATGATTTCCAATAAGTTTTTCTGCATTTTGAAAAATGTTCGAGACTCTAAAATATTGGTGTTTTAGTGGAATTTTAAAAAATTCAAAATAAAGTTTGCATTAGAAACACTAATTTTCCAAAATTATTCTGAATGTCCAAATGATGTTCAATTTTCAAGAACTGTTCACTAATTGAAAAAATGTTCGTCTTTTTATATAAGGTTCATGTTTTAGAAAATGCTTGTGAGTTGATGTTTTTTCAGAAGTGTTCTGAATTTTCAAAGAACTACTTGGGATTTTAATTTTTTTTGATCTTTCCAACAATGAAAAAGTTTTGAATCTGATGTTACCATATGTTCTTAAATATGCACGCTCGCCATTGGTTATTAGGACGTATTTGTTCGAGTGGCTAGCAGCGTGTCGTCGAGTCTTTCAAGTCGTGAGTTTGATTTTTCAAGTCATGTTTTTGTTGCATTTTTACTCGTGCCTTTGAAACATAGGTCGTTTTGGTGCCTGCCAGTGGATCCCGTCCCATGAACTATTTGACGCAACTAGCGTCAGCTTTTAGCTCCCACGCAGATGGCCAAATTTAAAAGCAAACTTAGTTGTTTTGTCACCCAGGCTATATTGGGCCTCAGCCGCGCTACCCTACCAGGCCTGCTCCGTATCCAGCCCAGCTATCCTCGCTGAGCGTGGCAAAAATATATATTTTGCCGCCGTAAGGAATCAAACTTGCAACATCCCATCTGATTACTCAGGCGGATGCCAACTGAGCAAGGTCGCCTTTGTTACACAAAAATTGTTGGTCCTCCTATTAAATATACGTATAGATTTTGTTCCGTCCACAAGTAGTTCCTTATTTTTTTTTTGTCCCATGGGTGGGCTGAATTGGGCCTACCACGCAATTTGTGTTGGGTGGACGACCAACAAAAAAATATAGGCCCCAATTGTGCCGATGGACAAAACTAAAGCTTTCTTTGGTTCATAGGATAGGATTATCACAGGAATAGGAAACTTGTAGGAAATGAGATGACATATATCTCAAATCCTATGAGTATGATTAGGAAAAGAGATGTCATTTGGTTCACATCATAGGAATTTTTCCATTGAGTCTAGGCTCATGTTTACTTTCCTTTGAAATGTGGAGGATAGGAACCAATCCCATGTAGGAATAGGAATCCATTCCTATGAACCAAAGGGCTTTAAAGAAAAAATTCCTACAAGAATCCTATCCTATATAATTCCTTTGAAATTCCTCCAAACCAAAAGAGGCCTAACTCAATTAGCTTGCAATTATGATAGGAATAGTCCTGCCTTGAAGCTTTATACTAAATCCTATCAGTTGTCTCGAAATAAGGAATTTGTTTTGAGAATCATGAGAACGAGGGACTCCATAAATTGTTACCAGTGGAGACAACATAGGGACAATAAAATGTCGAGATTATGCTGGTTTATTTTTTTTGATATCGACAATAAGGCAGGCCGCTATATATGCCAACATATACAAAATTATGAAAAAAAGCATACCACTATATACACGAACATATAAAAAAACATACACATTTTCAATTTGCGTCCACATTCAAAAACAAAATTACTACCAATTAGGGCAACAAACAATCGAGCATACCACTATATATACACCAACATATACAAAATTATCAATGCACACAAAGCTTTCCAATCGGATTACTAATGCTAAAAGCATTGTACACTAAGCATATCAATCAGATTCTACACAAAGCATATCATCCTTGGATTCTACACTAAGCATATCAATCAATCAATCCCTCCATAAGCATATCATCCATGGTGGCATGTATATCAATCAATCATTACATACTAAAAAATTTGTACACTAAAAATTTCTACAATAATCATATCATCCATGTATTCTACACGAAGCGTATCATCCCATATGTATCAATCATTCTATGGATTCTACCATAAGCATATCATCCATGGATTCTACACTAAAAAAAGTCTACAATAAAAATAATTGGGCATGGCCGAGGACGAGGGAGGTGCGAGGGATGGGAAGGAGGGCTGGGATCGAACCTGCTGTCATGGCGTCTCGCTTTGGTGGTGTGGCGACGAGCATCAAGGTCCGGTAATGGTGACGAGCGGCAAGGTCCAGTGGATGGTCGCGAGAGGGAGGTAAGCCGAGTAGCCGATAAATTACACTCGGCTTATGAGGATACACCATGGAACATTTATTTTTCCTGTAGGTTGTGGAGGATCATGGCCTGTGTGGGGTGAGTTATATGTGGCACAGACAACCCACCATATCCATGGTCAGAACGAACCCTGTGAGAACGGAAGGAAGAATGCGTGTGTGGTGCTTGGTGAAATGCGACAGGGGAATGGAGGTTGGGACGAGAATTGAGGAGTGTGCTGCACTGAGACTTATGCTTGTCGAGCAGGGAGATGCCATCATCTGTGAAGGAGGCCTTGAATTTCATGGAGACTTGCGCTCCTTGATGGTAGCAGCAGCGAATTCGGTTCCTCTTCTCGATGGGTGGCAAGGGATGGGTGGTGGGTCATCCTTGCGTGTAATGAATTGACTCAATAGAAACGGTTACCTACCAGCAGTAAAAGTTCTGTCCCACTTTCATGTAAAATGAATGTACATAGACAGAACATGTACTATCGTCTACTTAAGGATTCTTGAGAACCCTAGATGCCAGGGATGAAGAGGGCACTTGGGATCATGACCAGAAACGCATGGCTCCCTCCCTCCACTCCCTCAACCGCATCCTACCTGATATATATTGGATGCCCACTCTACATCCGCCATTGTACTTTTTCCCCATTCTCACCTCGATGCCTCATTTTCCGTAGCCATTGGTGTAAGCTAGGGATGGTGCTCACTACTCGTCCAATGTGGTGTTGACCTACCTATTGCCATCGCTGTCACGGAGAGCCACTAGCCCAGCAACTCGCCCGCCCATTTCTTCCTCCTTTCCCTCTCCTCCTTCCTTCTCATTTTGTGGAACCCATCGCCTTCTTCTTCTTTTATTTTTTGATGAAATACAACAGGTTTACATTTCACACACATGCTACGCTTCATTCATTTAGAAGAAGAACCAACATAGATGAGAAAATACAAGGGGAAAATAGGGGATGAGGTGAATACAAGCCACACCAGAAAAGAAAGAAACAACATGACAACTACACGGATGGAAAATGTCACCGCTTGCTATGTCATATCTTGTTGACAAAACCAACATGGACGAGGGATCTAGCTTCCATCTTCATACGACGAAGCAAGGTAGGGGATTGAGCTTGGTCGTCATCCGGCTGCCATCCGACAACATCCCTTAAGGAGGGGGTGTTGATAGGGAATGAGGCGAACCAACATGGATCACGGTCTCACTAACCCGACTTCAGATAAGAACATCTGGCTCTTCTCCAAAACTAGGAGGAAAGGTAAGACCAATGTGCACACCTTGGCAAAGGAACACGCGAGTAAGAAAAAGACTAGGAGCGAACACCACCATCATCTCCTGCCACCACCAATTGTAGCCAAAAACCTAAACCCGGCCAACCGCACTACGACCCATATAACATACAAGCAATATGTGGCCAGCGACTCCAAGACGGCGCCTCCAAGGAGATTCCGAAGTCAAGGACACCATCCTCCTCTGCTCGAGATGCTGGATCTAAGGGTTTCGCCCGAAGAACACACGAGCGGGCAAGTGTGGAAGATCCATGATGATGCGTTTAAGAAGGAAACAATGACCTACGGCACCACCATCGTTAGTATCGACAAGAGAAAGCACATGGCTATGACACGCAACAACACACCCCGCCACCCCTAAATGAACCACCTTGCCATAGATTCTAGTAAGCGCTAGAGTTCGGTCTCCACGTCATCTGAAGGAAATATGCCCTAGAGGCAATAATAGAATCTTATATTTACTAATGGAGGCACCATATGAGCCTCCATGTTAATCCTCAAAAACTACATTAAAATGACCATTAGATCTTCATAGGGAATGAGGCAAACTAAGATGGATCACAGTCTCGCTAACCTGACTTGGGATAAGAACATCAGGTTATTCTGCAAACTAGGTGGAATGGTAAGACCTGTCGGGGGGACGAACCCCAGGCAAACAGGTCAGCTCCCGTCCCATCCCAGCCCTACAATGGGACGAGTCTCCACCTACCGATGACCGAGGCAACAGTGCCTCGCCCATGCCACTGGTCAGCCGGGGCGTGGCAATAGTGCCCCACCTACCCGCTGACCAGGGCCGGCGTGGCAACAGTGCAACCATCGTCACCAATGACGCCAGTAAGCGGCGACCTGACGGAGCGCCACCGTAACCGACTCAACCCGGCCACTCCCTGACGATCGACAAGACGGCCAACAGTGTCCCCGTACCCGGCGGGTGAGGGACTCCTAGATTAAAGGGTCCTCGGGCTTCCGGACTATGTAGCATGGGCCGGACTGATGGGCTGTGAAGATACAAAGACCAAAAACTCTCTCCTGTGTCTGGATGGGACTCTCCTTGGCGTGGAAGGCAAGCATGGCATCCAAATATGAAGATTCCTTCCTCTGTAACCGACTTTGTACAACTCTAGTCCCCTCCGGCGTCTATATAAACCGGAGGGCTTAGTCTATAGAGGGGGATCATAATCATAGTCATACAGGCTAGACTTCTATGGTTTTAGCCATTACGATCTCGTGGTAGATCAACTCTTGTAATCCTCATATTCATTAAGATCAATCAAGCAGGAAGTAGGGTATTACCCCAATGAGAGGGCCCGAACCTGGGTAAGCATTGTGTCCCCTGTCTCCTGTTACCATCGACCTTAGACGCACAGTTCGGGACCCCCTACCCGAGATCCGCCAGTTTTGACACCGATATTGGTGCTTTCATTGAGAGTTCCGCTGCGTCGTCACTAAAAGGTTCGATGGCTCCTTCAATCATCTATAACGATGCAGTCCATGGGGAGGTTTTCCTCCCCGGAAAGATATTCGGCGGCTTCAAGCTGCGGGCCAACTCACTTGGCCATCTAGAGCAGATCGACAGGTACGCCCCTGGCCATCAGGTAAGATTTGGAAGCTTGAACTACGTCGCCGATATCCGCGGAGACTTGATCTTCAACGGATTCGAGATCACGGCAGCCGCTCGCTGTCACCGCGATGAACATGACTTAAATCTGACATCGGACCATACCCAGGAGATAGCGCCTGTAACTGCTCCGACCCTAGATCCGGAGCAGGTCGCGCCATTCAAGGACGGGAAGCTCAACCCCGCCACGGAAGCCGCAGACTCAGCGGCGGCGGAGCCTCACATAGACCCAACCTCGAGTGGAATCTGTGTCACCGGAACCTCGGACTCGCTTCCGGCTACAGGTTCCGAACCATGTGCGTCCGCGTACGTCGAGCTTGATCAGGTATCGATCGTCGAATTCAGCTCTGCGGACATCTTCCGACACTTGCCTTTAGGCGACATGCTAAACTCATTAAAAACACACTCCTTAGCAGGGGACTCACAGCCAAACTATATCCGGTTCGAACTGGAGGCTGATGATGGGGAATTTCGCTTCCCACCCACCACCCACTTCATAACCACTGTCGAAGACTTAACCGACATGCTCAATTACGGCTCTGAAGACATCAACGGCATGGACGACGATGCCGATGAGGAGCAGGGCCAAAACCCGCCGTTTACCGGGCGCTAGACAACCACTTCTTCGTATGACATCACAGTGATGTCAGCGGTCAACAGGGCCGGTCCAGGTCAAACATGACCAGTGGGGCCCATCTGTCAGTTCCACATCTAGTTAACTAAGTTAATTAACACTAATTTAATCCTAACACTAATTAGTCAGGGCCCTGAGCCCACATGTCAGTGAGCCAGGGGAGGTCAAACCTCGGTCAACAAGGTCAAACTTGCTTGCGTCTAGCCGCCAGCGACGTCCAGAGATGGCGGCGATGCTCGTTTTAGGATCTCCGATGACTAAAAGAACGGCAGATGGCGTCTACCCGACGAGGAGGGTCGTCCGCGTCGGGTGGTGCATGCAGCAGCACCTCCGGTGGCCTAAGTCGATGGCAGCAGCGACTTGCGCGGCGGCCGGAGCTACGGGAACGGCGGGTTCGGCGCTAAGGAGCACAGGAGGGGAAGCGGTTGGTGGCTACGGGCTCGTGGAGGGACGCTGAGCATGTTGATGTGCTCGCCCGCGAGCTAGAGCGTCTGCAACAACGACGACGACATGGTTGTTCGGCGGCGAGTTCGGGCACGGCGGCGCTAGCGCTAGAGGGTGTGCGGGGCGACGGGGATAGGGGTGAAACGAAGAGGGGCTCACCCTGCGTCATTTGGAGGCATCAATGAGCCCGGGGGAGGCCAGACGGCGACGTGACGTTGTCGGCGATCTCGGGCGCTGGAGGTTGAGGATGACGACGATGGCGGCGTTGCAGGGGCTCCCGCGGTCGCGTGCTTTGGCGTGCGACTCCACGGCGTCGAGGCGGAGCTAGGAAACCGGATGGCAAGGCGAGGCGTGCGGGGTGGCTGCGGTGGTGCTTGTCGGCAATCTCTGGTGCGCTCGGGGAGGAGAGGGAGAGGGCGCTAGGGGAGGGAGAACGAGGGAAAGAGTGAGAAGAGAGACCAGGAATGGTGCGTGGCGTCATCCAGGGGATCGAGGAGGGAGGCAACCAGGCAGGAGGTGGCCAGGCGCGGCGTCGACGCTTGCCACTGAGCTGCTTCATGCGCTGGCACGGGAAAGAAGACGGGTGTGCCCCTGGTGGGCTGGGTCGCCAGGTGGCCTGGCCAGTGGGCTGCTGCTACAGGTAAGATGCCCAGGTGAGTTTTACTATTCTGTTTTAATTTCTGTTCTGTTTTCTTTTTATTTATTCATTTTGCCACTGATTCAAATTCAAAATAAATTCATACAGTGCAAAAACCTTCTGAATATTTTGATGTAGCCATTATGGACTTCTCCAAAGGTACATAAATAATTTCAGGGCCTTTTGAAATATATTCTATATAAAATGAATATAATCCAAAAGTCAAATACTTATTGATTTAATTTCAAAGGCCCAAAACAAATATCCCTGAGACTCCGAAAATATTGGTTTGAATTTTACCTCTTGCCAATATTTTTATAGCTCAACGGGAACATTTTCTTGGGTTTATTTGAAGCAATTTTTAATGTTGATCATTTTTAGGAATGATCTCTGACGCTTTCCACTTTCCCCAGTTCACATTTAAAAGGAATTTAAACATGATGCATGGATGCCACTCACTGATGCAACTAGTTACAAAGCAGAATTCAAGGGCTGTGAAAACCTCGTCTTGAAACATGGAGCGATGGGCCAAAAAACAGTTCGAAATAATACCGGGTGGTGACGTGATGTCACGCTGCAAAAAGTTGTCAGCAGATTGGACTTGTAAAATATTATTCTCTCTGCGGTTGTATGTGGTACTTGTTTTGCAGAACCGGACACGTTCGTTGTGTTCAAAGACTGTTTCGGAGTATTCGGAGAAGGAACCCGCCTTGCAATGCCGAAGACAATCACCGCGTCGGACACCTCATTAAAGCCTGGTTCAGGGGCTACTGAGGGAGTCCTGGATTAAGGGGTCCTCGGGCGTCCGGACTATGTAGCATGACAACGACTGATGGGCTGTGAAGATACAAAGACCAAAAACTCTCTCCCGTGTACGGATGGGACTCTCCTTGGCGTGGAAGGCAAGCATGGGGTCCAAATATGAAGATTCCTTTCTCTTTAACCGACTTTGTACAACTCTAGTCCCCTCCGGTGTCAATATAAACCAGAGGGCTTAGTCTGTAGAGGGGGATCATAATCATAGTCATACAGGCTAGACTTCTAGGGTTTTAGCCATTACGATCTCGTGGTAGATCAACTCTTGTAATACTCATATTCATACAGATCAATTAAGCAGGAAGTAGGGTATTACACCCATAGAGAGGGCCCGAACCTGGGTAAACATTGTGTCCCCTGTCTCCTGTTACCATCGACCTTAGACGCACAGTTTGGGACCCACTGCCCCGATATCCGCCGGTTTTGACACCGACAGCAGGCCCCAAACCCGGAGAACCCGACGAGCCCTGACCCCCGGCGGTTCCCAGCGCCGGCTTCCCGGAAAATGACAATCCGGCCCCACGGCCTTGTAACATTACCTTGTACCCCTGGGGGGTTTTCCTATAAAACCCCCAGGAGCCCTCATGCATACGGGCAAGCAACTCACTCACACACGACGAGAACTGTTGGGGATATTACTACTGGGTGTAAACCGGCGAGGAAAGGCCAAGTTATCCCTATGAAGAGTTATTTTACTTGAAGCCATGAAGATCGCGGTGATGGCGCTTTATGAAGGCCCAGGGCCCAAAGGCGGATTAAGGCCTGTAGTCATAAACCGACCTTGATATGTAAGCTTGCATTACAAGGCAGAAATAAGTAGAAACCGGGCCGGACACATTTATGAGCCGGCCTCGGAACCCTGTAAACCGGCGGGCATCAACCCATGTATGTAAGGGGACGACCCGACGACGGTTTAGGGGGACAGACAACAACTCGAGACCCAGGCAAAACGTATTCGCTCCCTGGTCATCGGAATCCAAGTAATCCCACAACAACTAGATCGTAGGGTTTTACCTTCACTGCAAGGGGCGGAACCAGTATAAACTCTCTATGTCCATTGTCCACTTTAAACCCTTTAAGCTAACCCGTCGCGATGGCTCCACGACTAAGTCCTTTCTCTAGGACATCTGCCATGACAAAACCATGACAGTTGGTGCCCACCGTGGGGCTATCGCACGATGGTTTCGAGTTCTTAGAGGGCAGCTTCGAAGGACTCAAGGGATACGCTGTGGGCCGGATGACCAAGAGTCGTCGCGGCGAGCTCTACATCGACGATGCAGGATGGGGCCCAAGGCCGACACAATTGAGTACGGGTACCGGGTCCCCTTCGGCGGCATCCACGTTTTCATTGGAAAAATAGGCGAAACGGTCCCTGAGCCGGACATCTGCACCGACATCATCGAGACGGCTCGTCGTGCGAGATCTGCCCGGATTAAGCCTGTCATGAAGCGTTCCTTCGTGGGAGTCATCTATGGAGTAGAATCTGAAGATAGATCGGAATCTGGTGGTGGAACCATCATTTATTCCGGCGACGAGTCATCGACCGGAGAAACCGAGTGATTGTACCAGTTGCAAGGTGGCCGGATCGAGGGTTGTTCCGATGGCGACAGTATTCCGGACCGCTTTGACCCGCCAAACCGGGTTGCGATCTTCATGGCCGGTACACAGCCAACGGGCCACTCGTCGACCACGCGGCGATGATTTCCAGACCAGTAGGAGCGACAACGGCCGGGGCAGGAGGCCCCGTGCGATCGCCGGCTCAGGTTTTATCTGATTTATTTGACGCTTTGGAAGCTCTTATGGCGGAGGTTAATTCGGCGAATCATGATGAGCATAATGCGGAGATTGTGAAGGTGAAAGATCAGATAACCGAGGCCAAGGCCGACCTAGCAGCTGAGGATACCAGGATGGTTGCGGAACGGGCTGCATTGGATAACAGGCTTACCGGCTTACGCTGGATCAGAGCGCGTCAAACGATTTCATGAGGAGAAGGTACCGGTCTCACATGCCGCCGGTTTATGACGCCAGGAACCACTTCAATACCCCAGGAGCGGGGACCAGTAATCCACCAGTAGTAAATCGGACAGAGGCACCTGGAACGAGAGCGCCGGTTCAGCCACGTCCAACAGATCTACCTAGTCAGAACCTCATCCCATCGCAGCACGTCCCAACACTGCCTGGCCACTACTCTAACCCAATGGATAATATTGTCGCGGCCGCTTCAAGACTGGCGGCTCTCCCGATCGAAGGCGAGTCCCTAGTAGCGGTCGAGACACGACGGGCTAGGGAGCTCTTTCAGACAACGCTTTGACTCAACAGCAGGCTTACTCATATAGTCGCGAAAGGATCCATTCCACTCCCCGCCCAAGCCGGAGTTACAACAGGTGCATCGATGAGCCGGCCTTATCAAGCAGTGCGCGAAATCGTGATCCGCCCCGTGGTCATAACCCGGCGGGTGGCGGCGGTGATGCTCAGGATGTAGTGGATCATGCTAGGGCACGCCGGGAGGCCGAATTAGCAGCACAACATGAGGCTCACTCACTCCGGTTCGTCCAACCACGTCGGTAGAACCAGGGGTTACCTGCAGCACTTTGGGAGTACCGTGTCTCGTCCCGGCACTGCGCAACGTGCGCCTGCCCAAGGATTTCAAGGGCCCACTTAAAGTGCCGAACTACACCGCCAATTTATCCCCCGAGTCATGGGTCGAAAGCTATGAGATGGAAATGGAGATGCTGGATGTGGATGATGCGTCATGCGCTAAATACTTCACCATGATTTTGGAAGGAACGGCTCGCACTTGGTTGAAAAACTTGCCAGCTAACTCCATTGGGTCATGGGCCGAGTTGAGGGCCCGATTTATCCAGAATTTCAAGGATACATGCAAGCAACCCATGTCAATTGTGGACTTAGCTGCATGTGTCCAGGAGGAAGGAGAATCGACAACCCATTGGGTGCGCTGGGTTTCGGAGATCTTGCATTCATCGGATCGCATCAACGCTGATACAACAGTTTTGACATTGGAAGGCAATTGCGGGTTTGCACCTCTGAAGTTGAAGTCGGGACGGCTCAAGCGTCATTGTAATGACATGGGAACACTTATGGCAGCTCTGGTGAAGTATGCCAACTCTGATAGTACCAAGGATCCCGAGTTTGACGATGACAAGACAGGGAAGGCAAAAAAGAGCGGCAACACCAAGGGGCAGCAGCATAACCCAGCGGGTCATGGAAACAGCGGTAAACATAAAGCGGTTAACAGTTTAGATTTTGTGGCTAATACCAACGCGCAGGACAAAGGCCAGCGGCGTAAGGGTAAGCCACCCCGGCGTAATGGAGGACCAAGTCCTAATCCGGAGCAGTTGTCTTATCTGTTGAATCAGCCTTGCCCAAAGCACGGGTCGAAGGATAAACCGGCCACGCACCTCTGGAAAGATTGTTTTATCATGCAGGAGTTCAAAAAATCCAATTTTTTTTGGTATGATGATGGACCGGGTGGCGGTTCAGGTCCCGGATCTCACGGCCCGTGTTACGGCGGAGGCAGTTCCGGTTCAGGTTTTCACGGTAATCAGAGCACACATGGCAATCAAGGCAATCAGGGCAACCAAGGTGGTTATAATCATCAGGGCAATCAGCAGCAGTAGCAGTCGGGTTATCAGAGCAACCCGAAGCAGTTGAATAGTGGGCAGTATCATGTCTTTACCACTAGCCTGTGCAAGCGTGATCAGAAGCTTCATAAAAGGGCGGTAAATTCTGTTGAACCGGCGGTGCCCCGTTACTTGCGCTGGTCTGAGCAGCCGATCATGCGGAGTAGAGAGGATCATCCACCCCGGGTTGATAATCCGAGTCATCTGGCATTGGTGGTGGCGCCTCATGTGGGAGGTTATAAATTCACTAAGGTACTCATGGATGGGGGGAGTAGTATCAATATCCTTTATTACGAAACTTTCCGTCGCATGGGGTTAACAGATAAAAATCTTAAGCCATCCAATACGGTGTTCCATGGTGTGGTGCCTCGTAAATCGGCATATCCTGTTGGTAAGATAGCTCTGGAGGTGGCTTTCGGAGATGAGCATGACTCGAGATCAGAGACATTGACTTTTGAAGTGGTGAAAATCAAAAGCCTGTATCATGCCCTGTTTGGATGACCGGCTTATGCTAAGTTTATGGCACGACCCCATTATGTCTATCTGCAGCTCAAGATGCCGGGTCACAAGGGAACTATAACAGTGCATGGGAGCAGCAAGATCGCTTTGGAATGTGAAGAAGGTGATGCGGCTTATGCAGAGTCGGTTTGTGCAGCAGAAGAGTTGAAGTTTTACAAAGATAATGTTGATCCGGCGGATATGAGTTCATTGTAGAAACCAACTACAAAGCATGATCCGGCCTTGAAGTTTAAATCGGCTGATGAGACTAAGCTTGTTGATTTCATTCCTGGCGATTCATCCAAGCAGTTTAGCATCAGCGCTAATTTGGATCCGAAATAGGAAAGCGCGCTCATCGAGTTTATCCATGATAATCGTGACATCTTTGCGTGGAAGCCTTCTGGCATGCCAGGTGTACCGAGAGAACTCACTGAGCACACTCTCAATGTTGATCCCAAGTATAAACCGGTCAAGCAATTTCTTCGCCGGTTCAATGAAGAAAGACGCAAGGCTATTGGTGAAGAAGTTGCCAGGCTCTTGGCGGCTAGGTTTATCATCGAAGTGTTTCATCCTGAGTGGTTGGCTAATCCGGTGCTGGTACTCAAGAAGAACGGCACTTGGCGTATGTGTGTGGACTACGCAGATCTCAACAAGGCTTGTCAAGCAGATCCCGTTGCCCTTCCTCGTATTGATCAAATAATTGATGCTACAGCGGGTTGCGAGCGTTTGAGCTTTCTAGATGCGTATTCTGGTTACCATCAGATCAAAATGGCAGTTAAGGACCAGGAGAAGACAACCTTCATAACTCCCTTTGGAGCCTTCTGCTATGTATCTATGCCCTTTGGGCTCAAGAGTGCCCAGGCGACTTATCAGCGGTGTGTGTGTAGAATTGGCTTCATGATCAGATCGGCCGCAACGTTCATGCCTATGTGAATGATATTGTGGTGAAATCAAGGAAGGAGGAGACATTGATTGATGACTTGAAGGAGACCTTTAATAACCTCCGGGTTTATAAAATGATGCTTAATCCGGCCAAGTGTGTTTTTGGTGTACCGGCAGGCAAACTCTTGGGCTTTTTGGTGTCTAATAGGGGCATTGAAGCTAATCCGGAAAAGATCAAGGCCATCACTTCTTTGGCTAAACCGAAGTGTATCAATGATGTTCAACGCCTGGCAGGCCGGATTGCCGCGCTGAGCCGGTTTATCAGTCGCCTTGGCGAGAAGGCCATCCCTTTATATGGGATGCTGAAGAAAACAGATAATTTCGTCTGGAGTGACACCGATAATGAAGCATTTGAGGACTTAAAGCCGCAGCTGGCTAATCCGCCGGTTCTCGCTGCTCCTGTTGACAAAGAGCCATTGTTGCTATATGTGGCAGCTAACGCCAGGGCTGTTAGCGTGGCTATTGTGGTGGAGCGCAAGGAGGCCGGAAAGGATTATCCGGTTCAACGACCGGTTTATTATATCAATGAGGTACTTATGGCAGGCCGAAAGATAAGCAATATTTCCAAGGTCACCCCATCAGTGTGGTCAGTTCTGCTCCTTTGGGGGATATAATCCAGAACAGGGAAGCGACTGGCCTGATTGGCAAGTGGGCTATTGAGCTTGGGCCCCATGGGTTGAAGTATATGCCACGCACGGCGATCAAATATCAGGCACTGGTGGATTTCATCATTGATTGGACCGAATTACAGGCGCCAGAAGAGAAGCTGGATCATACTTATTGGACTATTCATTTTGATGGGTCCAGGCAGTTGGAAGGCTCGGGGGCTGGAGTCGTATTAACTTCCCCACGAGGTGATAATTTTTTTATGTTTTCTGTTTAATGTTCCCTTGAACTAACATTGCATCTGAATATGAGGCCTTACTCTATGGTCTTCGGATGGCTAAGGAGATGAATATAAGCCGAGTTAAGTGCTTCGGTGACTCGGACCTGGTGGCTCAACAAGTGTCCGGTACTTGGGATTCCAAGGACCCACTCATGGCAGCGTATCATCGAGAGGTGTATATTGTCGCAGGTCACTCAAAGGTTATTAGGTCGATCATGTGGACCGGCGGAAGAATGAAGCGGCGGACACTCTAAGCCGTTTGGGTTCCTAGCGTAAACCGGTTCCACCCAATGTTTTTCTGGATGTGCTACATAATCCGTCCGTCAAGCTCCCTGGCAAAGAGGATTTAGCTGTTCCTAATCCGGAGGCTCAGTTATTGGCGGTTCTTCATGTTATCCCAGATTGGACGGTTCCATATCTGGCGTATATGAACCAGGGCGAGTTACCAGAGGATGAAACTTCGGCCAGGCAGATAATCCGACGGTCAAAGTCCATGACTATTATCAATGGAGAGTTACACCATTGGAGTGTGACAGGGGCGTTTCAACATTGTGTATCTCCTGAAGAAGGCCGTGAAATTTTGCGTGAGATCCACGAAGGAGATTGTAGTCACCACGCTGGTTCAAAATCTTTGGTAGCCAAGGCGTTTCGTCACAGTTTCTATTGGCTGACAGCTCATGTTGATGCCGAGGACTTGGTCAAAAGGTGTGGTGGACGTCAACAATTCTCAAGACGCGCTCATGTACCAGCTCAAGAATTGAGGATGATTCCAATCACTTGGCCGTTTGCAACTTGGGGGCTGGATATGGTTGAGCCTTTTAAGAGATCCAAGGACAAGAAGAACCACCTTTTGGTGGCGGTTGATAAGTTCACTAAATGGGTGGAGGCAGAGCCAGTCAGTAAGTGTGATGCAGCTACGGCGGATCAATTCATCAAGAAGGTGATTTTGCGGTCTGGCTTTCTACACAACATTATAACATATAATGTCATGAATCTGTCCAAAGGTGCTATGAAGGAGTTCTGTCAACATGAGCACATCCGGTTTGATGTATCATTAGTGGCTCATCCCCAGTCTAATGGTCAAGCGGAGAGGGCCAATCAAGAGATCTTGAGAGGCATCAAGCCCCGGCTAATGGTTCCTTTGCAGCGGACACCGGGTTGTTGGGTGGAGGAGTTACCTTCCGTGTTAGGGAGCATCAATACCACGCCCAACAGATCTACGGGTTATACTCCTTTCTTCATGGTTTATGGAGCGGAGGCGGTTCTCCCTAGCGACATCCGTCATGATTTGCCCCGTGTGGCGGCGTACGTCGACACTGATAATGAGAAGGCATGACAAGAAGCACTTGACCTGTTAGATGAGGAAAGAGACATTGCAGTAGCCCGTTCGGTGATTTATCAGCAAGATCTGCGGTGTTATCACAGCCGCCGGGTTAGAACCAGAACTTTTTAAGAAGGCGATCTGGTGCTCCAACTCATCCAGGATCAGACGAATATTCACAAGTTATCCCCCCCCTTGGGAAGGACCCTTTGTGGTCAGCAAGAATCTGCACAATGGGTCATACTACCTAATCGATGTTCGAGAGCGCAAAGACTCACGTAAATCATAGGAGGAGACCCACCGGCCGTGGAATATCGCTCATCTTCGGCCCTACTATACTTGAGCCATAGCCTCTGCTTTTGTACATAGTTATGACAATGTATATATTATGATCAATATAATAGACCGGAACCTCAGCTAAAGCGGGGTATCTGCTGTTTTTTCTTACATCATGTGTGGTTACATGGGGCTTCTGTTCATAAAGTGGCGTTCGGTTTACCCCTTGACTCAGCTTATCAAAGCTTTACATAATAATCACTTGGGGGCTTGGTTGCATTTGAACCATAGCTACACCTCTTGATCGGCGCAATGCCACAACATCACTTGGGGGCTTGGTCGTATCCGAACCATAGTCACACCTCTTGATCGGCTCAAAGCCAAATTACTCCGGGGCCAAAGAGAGTGTTGTAAAACAACAACTCAAACATAGGCACCCACTGAGCACAGCTCAAAATGTTACTTGGGGATTCTTTGCTATCGCAATGAACAAACAATCTACACTTGTAATAGGCTATCAAGCCATGGCTTGGAAGCCTGGTGTATACACCTAAAACCTCGGGTTAGCCTGCCTTTTTAAGTAAGTCACTCCGCCCAGGTAAACCTGGTATGACCCATCGAACTTTGACAAGTTACTCTGATAAGACCCTGAACTTGTCAAGTTAAAATGATGATTGGTGAAGGATCGATGACCATATTAAAAGGATTTGTAAAATTGTTTAACTCAGTGGCCTGGCAGCCCATGAAAAGCTTCGAATTTGGGGCCTGGCAGCCCGTGAAAAGCCTCGACTACAAGGGTTTCATTTGCTTTTTTTTGCTAAGTTTTTCTCCTTGGATGAGATTTCTAATGTTTTGATAAACCGGCGTTCATTAACCGGACTTGACTTTCAACTACAAGTTGTCAATATATGATCTGTTATAATTCAGAGACTATCAGCCCGGTCTGGTTTTGACTATAAGTTGCCAGAAATGAATATGGATAAACCGGTGTTTATCAACCTGGAACGGTTTTCTTATAAATCGGCATCATCTGACAGGATTTGTTGTTACTCCAGATTTGGGTTATTACCCTCATTACAACAGTTGGTCAGCCAACATTATGACTCAAGGTTTCAGGTATCAATTATTTTCATATTGATTATCTTTTCCCAAGCCTTGGTTATAAACCCTGGCTATATATCTGGGCATCATAACCCGTCCGGCGGTAAACCGCCAGGATGCTATCAACTTCTTGTGTGCAGGAATGGCTTGAGTAAATCCCTATGGATTATGAACATAATATGTCTTAAGCATGGCGGATTAACAAGGGTCAGGCACAAATAAATATGCACGAAGGCATAACAGACCAAGTGTTTTAACTAGCCTATTACAAGGCGGTTCAGTGCCCAAAAAGGACAATTGTTTCTCAATAAGCATTGCAGCATGTGGAAGACTAAACCGGCCTCCGGATCATGATTCGTCTCCAGCTTGACTGGACGGCTGCAGATCATCTTGCACCGGTTCATCCTTTTCGGCTCTACCCAGCGGCTGCAAGTCAATAGTTGTCCAGTCAATCCGAGTTAGGGCTTGGGACACAGCTTCGTCGCTTATAAGTGTGGGGGTTTCAATGTCAGGGGCATAAGTCTGGTTACAGATTGGCAGGATGAGATTTTGCACCTCAGGAGTCGGTGCGGCAACCCGTTTGTTGTTAACGCCATTGCTTGACTGATAATGTGAAAGATCAGCTTCTTCAGCTAATTGGCAAGCCAGCAGACGAACTTCCCGGTTTATTGCTCGGAGGTCCTCATTGCCAAATTTGGATCCATCTTCCTTCAAACTCGGATAGCCTTTGCTGACATCTTCCGGATCAAGATCGGGCACCCATGCTTTGGCCCGGGTTAGCACGGTCAGAGCACCAGCTCTTGCAGCAAATCTCTTCAACTCTTCTACTCGGGCAGGCAACATAGACAGCCTCTCTAAGGTATCCTTGATTAACGTTGGGGGTGGTTTGTTGTGTGAAGTTGTGCAGATAATTCGTTGTGCGCCGGTATATAGCTGCTCTATAAGAGTATAGGCAGCCTTCAGCTTCTTCTGTACATCAGAGGCCAGATGGCTAATGCGAGTTCCTGTATCGTTCCCAACATCAGTAAGTCGGCAATGAATGAGATGATATGATGAGAAGTTAAAGATAGGAGGCTTACCAAAAACAGCAGCAATCATAGCATGTACTTGCCGCTTTACACCAGCCAGGTCGTCTACCACCGGTTTAAGAGCTGCTTTTGTGTCCTCGGCTCCTTTCTGCAAAGCGGATTTTTCTGTGTTTCGATCCGCCCGCTCCTTGTTGAAACTCTCCTTTAGCCTTTCCATAGCGGCTAAAGCACTCGTCAGCTCATCCTTTGCCTTGGAAGTTTCGGCTTGCTGGGACTTGATATTTTCTTGCAGATCGGCGGTTTGAGATTCCTTTTTGCTCAGCTCAGCCTGTAAGAAAGAGACATATTATGAGTTTATAGTATATATTTGAAGTACCAAGCACATAACAAGTTATGCACCTGATACTTGGGGGCTAATGCATATTTGTTGGTTCTCGAAAATTTCTACAAGTCCCAAACAGAATACAAGTATTACTCTTGGCACTTGGGGGCTAATGTATGTTTGCTCAAACTACTAACATGGAAATTCTTTTAAAAGTCCCGGTTCATCTTTATAAAGTTAAACATCCCTTGGGGGCTACTGGAGTTGATATTTGGAATTTACAAGAGAGACAGTTAAGCAGAGTTGAGCATTAGTTACCTCATATTGCTCTTTCATCAAATTTACCAAACCGGCTTCATAGTCACGGCTGGTGTACAGACGGTTCAAGAAGCCAGAGTGAATGTCTTGAGCATTGAGATGGGCATAGCTTGACAAATCGGTGTTCCATTTGCCTTTGCCGATAGCAGAAAGCTCTTCCTTGGCATTATGCTTTGATAAAGCAACAGGATTGCCGGGAGTGGTGTGGCCAATACCAGTAATCATGATATCATCCTCTTTATCATCAGCATCCTTTACTGGATTTGGCGGTTTGTCAGTATCCTTAACTGGATTGACCGGTTTGTCATCAGTTCGGACATGGCTGGTTGGCTGGTCAGCATGGCTTCTGGTGTCAACTTCTACTTGTTCAGCAAAGAAGTCATGGTCTTGAGGCGGCTGATCATTAAGCCTGGCGTCAGCATTGATTTCTTCAGGATCTAGAGTCTTTTCAGGTTCAACAACCACATTATCGTCAGCCGGTTTAGTTAACCGAGCTTTTTTGCTGGGTCTTGGTTTGGCATTGAGAGAAACAAATATAAAAGGTCAAGATATTGTGTCAAGCATAAGGCATTGAAAATAAAAATTAAAGGTATGACTCACCCAGGAACCGTTTTGAGGGGTGGAAGCTTTGTGGCTGATGACTCGCCAAAAGATGAGTGGGAAGTACCATGATAATTTGAATCAGACGGGTTTAGAGGTTGACGGAAACAACCCGTCTTGGGGCAAGAAGTGTCAAGAGTGTAAGAGACCTCTGATCGGTGTTTCCGAACCGGGGTATTCAGTAAACTGGCGGAAGTAACTACCTGGCCACTGTGCCGGGTTGTGCGGCGAGCTTCGTGTTGCTGCGTCTTCAAAAGAAAGTTTGGGTCCAAGTAAGCAAGGGGTGAGAAAATTTTACTTTCCGGTTTGCTCGAAGAATTCTTGATGTTGGCAGAGGATCTGAATCGGAGGAAAGAATGATTACCTCTACATCATCAGCTTGACTGCCTTCAGCGTCGTCCTGATAATAGTCATTGTCAATGAGGTGTATGAAAAATGAACCAAGAGAGTCAAGTTCTACCTCTGAGTCCGGATTAGCTACATCGGCATCAGCATTTGGATCGGAAGACGCAGTGGTCCTTCTCTTGGTAGGTTTTTTAACAACCTTGGTCTTTGGTCGAAGTGGCTTTGCCGGTTTGTCTTGCAGTTTTGCCGGCTTATCTTGTGGTTTTTTTAATCCAGAACGGATCATCACCCTGTCAAAAATAGACAAACTTTCAGAGAATATTTTGAAAGAAGCAACTTAAGACAAAGAGGTTATATGATTCTCACAGCTGGTTGTTCGTTGGAGGTGCAGAAAGTGTTTAGTCCGGTCTGGCCGCAGACAGCCTCCTTCATTCAACATTTTCTTGATAGCCTCAGTAACTTCAGCCTCTGTCAGTTGAATATTAATATGTCATTGAGGGTCGGTCAAACTCCCTGTGTATTCACACATCAAACCAGGGCGCCGGCTTAAGGGTAGAATGCTCCAGCTGATCCAGCAACGAGCAAAATCAACACCTGTTAAACCATTTGCCATAAAGGCTCTAAGCTTCGACAGCTGTGGGGCATAGATGGCCCTTTTCTTTGCAGTTAACCTCTAAGGAAAAGGATGTGTATTGCTAAGGCGGTGAGGATGTAACCCGACAGGGGGTTTTCATCAGTTGGAGATGTATCCTTGCAATAAAACCAAGTCTGGTTCCACTCTTTGGGGTGACTGTGAAGCTTGGCATGAGGGAAAGTGACTTCCTTCCTTTTCTGAACCGCCATTCTGCCCAATTCAGTATTGGGTCCATCCGTGAACTCTGTGCGACGGTTTAAGTGAAAGAAATCCCTAAACAATTCAACTGTAGGTTCCTCTTGCAGATAAGCCTCACAAAAGACTTGGAAGTGGCAGATGTTAGTCACAGAATTTGGACCGATGTCCTGAGGGTGAAGCTGAAAACTAGCCAGCACATCTCAGAAGAATTTTGAACCGGGAGGGCTAAATCCTCGACCAGATGGTCAACAAAAACGACTACCTCTCCATCCTTGGGTGTAGGAGGATTTTCCGGGCCAGGGGCCCTCCAGTGGATGACATCTTTCTTAGCTAAAGCGCCCGTTGCGACGTATCTGTTTAACTGATCCTCCATGACCCGGGAAGGAACCCAGTTGCATTCATAGACTTGTTTGGCCATTTCAACGGAGGCTAAAACATGATTATTACCGGTTTAAGATTTATAATGGACAGTATAAAGTGATGCAAGTTAAAGCAGAGATGTATACATATTGTTAAACCGGAATCAGACATGGGAGATGTACAAAGATAAAGCGGCTTGGCGGTTCAACAGGGGACTAATGGTACTTGCTGGATTATCATTTTTCTATGAGATTAAACCGACAATTCTGGAATATAAGGTACATATCTAAAGTACTTAAGTGAGGGAAAAACAAGTTTCACAGATTGATGTGATAAATTTCAGATCTGCGGTATGACAGAAAACTAAAAAAATCAGACCTAATTTCAAGTGCATAAACAGTTTGGCAAGTTCAGATGAGTTTGGCAAGGAGAAGATCTATAAGGAAAAAGAGGACTATGGCTACGGCCGCATAAGAAGTATCAGGTCCAGCTAGTCGTTTGTGCTAATGAGAAGAACAGGGAAGAACGGCGGCGGAGCTTCGATAGACTCCAATGAACATTGAAACCTTAATGGTGGATCTAGAGCGAGGAAATGAAGAACTCACTGATGATGAGGGAACAACGGAGGAGCGCCGCGCTTCTCTGGTCCGGTCAGGTTGATGCAGCGGCCGTTGTTGAGGCGGAGATGAAGACCGATGGCGGCAGTAGAGTTCCAATGGTCGGGCGGTGCAAGGAAGAAGATGATGCGAAGAGGCACGGGGGGGGGGGGGGGGGGAATGGAAAGACCCCCTGGCCCTATTTATAAAGGCAAAAGGATAAGTGTCAGGCGCGAAAATCGAGGAGCCCAAAATTTGGATATGAGGCGGAGCTGTCGCTTCGATTGTCGGAGGCTCATTAATAAAGGTGAGCTTTATGCAATAATAGATGACATCATGACAGTTTATCATGATCCTGAAAGATGACGTCAAGGCGGTTTACAAGATTCATGCGAAGAAATTGAAGAAGAAATTTTCTTAAGTATTGAAGATTGACATGAACCAGTTCAAATCAATCTGGGGCCTAATGTTGGGGACATTACTACTGGGCGTAAACCGGCCAGGAAAGGCCGGGTTATCCCTATGAAGAGTTATTTTACTTGAAGCCCATGAAGATTGCGGTGATGGCGCTTTATGAAGGCCCATGGCCCAAAGGCGGATTAAGGCCTGTAGTCATAAACCGACCTTGATATGTAAGCTTGTATTACAAGGCAGAAATAAGTAGAAACCAGGACGGACACGTTTATGAGCCGGCCTCGGAACCCTGTAAACCGGCGGGGTCAACCCATGCATATAAGGGGACGACCCGGCGGTGGTTTAGGGGGACAGACAACAACTCGAGACCCATGCAAAGCGTATCCGCTCCCTGGTCATCGAAATCCAAGTAATCCCACAACAACTGGATTATAGGCTTTTACCTTCACCGCAAGGGGCCGAACCAGTATAAACTCTCTGTGTCCCTTGTCCGCTTTAACCCCTTTAAGCTAACCCGTCGCGATGGATCCATGACTAAGTCCTTTCTCTAGGACATCTGCCGTGACAAAACCACCACAAGAACCATAGCGAACAACAGAGATCAGATCAGTAGTAGCACACACACACACCACCAGGAGTAGCATCCTGAGCCTTGGTCTGTCTTCCTCCTTCCTCCATACAGCTCAAGGAGCAACCATGTACTGATACATATCAACTACACTCAGCAAGACTAGGGGTCTTATCTCTCCGGAGAGCCCCGAACCTGGGTATGTCTTGCGTCCCATGCTCGCTCATGCCGACCTCGCCTCTAGAGCCCACCAGTGCCCTCGATCCTCCTCCTATCTTTAGCCATCCATTCGAATCTACCGTGCGCCCACCACGACCGTTGGCGCCAACCGTGGGGCAGCTCGAGGTCCTGGCCAGGAGAAAGCTTCAGACGGGGCTCCTCTCCGACTCCGACGAGCCCGTCACGCTGGCGGACGACATCATCGACATACTCACCGCCTCCTTCGCCGCGCTGTGCATCTCCGATGTGCCGGCGGCCGACGAGTACCGCAGTGAGGTACTTGACTGTTCCAACTCCCCTCTCTCCCTCGGCGGCAGCACTCCCGCCGGGGCAACGGACCTCTGCGTGGAGGTCTTTGTCACCGACACCGGTGCCTCTTCCTTGTTGAGCGCGGCGAGGAAGGCCGCCGAACCCAAGGCTGCAGCGGATCGGGCCGGCTCGCCCAACCCGCTGCGCGCACGATGTAGAGCCTACGCATTCCCATTGGCACCGACATCGATGCCTCGAACATCGCCGAGACCCGGACTCCGCTCGACGAGGACCGGCAGCGCCTGCTGGACCTCACCGAGACGCTCGCCGCCATGTTGCGTCGCCTCGACTCCGCTCAGCTGGAGCGCAACGCCGCCTATGGCTTCACGCATACCACGTCCGAGCCAAGCCGGGTCGCCGACGTGCGAGCCCGGGGTGGCGCAATCGGCCGCGCCTATGGCGCCCTCCCTCCCATCTACGAGACTCCTGTGAAGAACATGTGTGCCGCCTAGGGAGCCGCAGTAAGCCTGGATCAGATCGAAGGCGACGAGCTGAAGGACCGCCTGAAGCGGGTGCACGATCTCCTCGACGCGGCCAACACGCAGCAGAACCGCCTCAACCAACTCGCCAAGCCGGCGGGATCCGGCTCCGCCCGCATCGGCCGACCCGGCGACCACCAGAACACGGCGTCTTCACCACCCGGCGAGGCGCACTCCGGCCGCACCTGGACCCAGCGCAACCCCGCCCCGACAACTGCTGGCAGCTTGGGCGACGAGCTGGCCCTGGAAGACCAGTGCAGACTCGACGCTCCCCTGCAACCCGGCTAACGTCCGGCCACCATCGGCGCGGTCGCCGACCGGCAAGCCCACGCTGAAGGAAATATGCCCTAGAGGCAATAATAATGTTGTTATTTATATTTCCTTATATCATGATAAATGTTTATTATTCATGCTAGAATTCTATTAACTGGAAACTTAGTACATGTGTGAATACAGAGACAAACAGTGTCACTAGTATGCCTCTACAGTGACTAGCTCGTTAATCAAAGATGGTTAAGTTTCCTAGCCATAGACATGAGTTGTCATTTGATGAACGAGATCACATCATTAGAGAATGATGCGATTGACTAGACCCATCCGTTAGCTTAGTACCATGATAGTTTAGTTTACTGCTATTGCTTTCTTCATGACTTATACATGTTCCTATTACTATGAGAGTATGCAACTCCCGAATACCGGAGGAACACTTACTGTGATATCAAACGTCACAACGTAACTAGGTGATTATAAAGATGCTCTACAGGTGTCTCCGATGGTGTTTGTTGGGTTGGCATAGATCGAGATTAGGATTTGTCACTCCATGTTACGGAGAGGTATCTTTTGGTCCTCTTGGTAATGCACATCACTATAAGCCTTGCAAGCAATGTGATTAATGAGTTAGTCGCAGGATGATGCTTTACGGAACGAGTAAAGAGACTTGCCGGTAACGAGATTGAAGTAGGTATTGAGATACCGACGATCGAATCTCGGGCAAATAACATACCGATGACAAAGGGAACAACGTATGTTGTTATGCGGTTTGACCGATAAAGATCTTCGTAGAATATGTAGGAACCAATATGAGCATCCAGGTTCCGCTATTGGTTATTGACCGGAAGTGAGTCTTGGTCATGTCTACATAGTTCTCGAACCCGTAGGGTCCGCACGCTTAACGTTCGATGACGATCAGTATTATGAGTTTATGTGTTTTGATGTACCGAAGGTAGTTCGGAGTCCCTGATATGATCACGGACATGACGAGGAGTCTAGAAATGGTCGAGACATAAAGATTGATATGTTGGACGGATATGTTCGGACACCGGAAGTGCTCTGGAGAAGTTTCGGATAAAACTGGAGTGCCAGAGGGTTATTAGAACCCCTGGGGAACTAATGGGCCTCGATGGGCCTTAGTGGAGAGAGAGAGGGGCGGCCAGGGCAGGCCGCGTGCCCCCTCCCCGTTGAGTCCGAATAGGACTAGGAAGGGGGGCGGCGGCCCCCTTTTACTTTCCCCTCTCCCTCTCCTTCCTTCCCCCTCTCTCCCTTTTGGTGGAAACCTACTAGGACTTGGAGTCCTAGTAGAATTCCCCTCTTGAGGGCGCGCCAAGCAGGGCCGGCCGGCCTCCCCTCCCTCCTTTATATACGTGGGGAGGGGGCAAACCTAGAACACACAAGTTGATTGTTTAGCCGTGTGCGGTGCCCCCTCCACAGATTTCCACCTCGGTCATATCGTTGTAGTGCTTACACTACTAGGGAAAAGCCTATACACAGAATCTTACCAGCAGCGCTCCTCAAAATACGACGCTACTGCTATTTAGCAGCAGCGCGTGATAGCAAAACGCACTGCTGAAAGGAAAATAGCGATGGCGTCCACACCTAACCGCTACTGCTCTAATTGCCATGACCTCAAGCAACCCAGCTAGTTATAGCAGTAGCGCCCTATCTTGAACCGCGCTACTGCTATAGAAGTTAGCAACAGCGCATCTAAGAAAATCGCTACTGCTAAGATCAGCCCACAAGTTTAGTCCCACCTCGCTCCGCGAACATGGTGTTTACCACCTTAAATATGTTACTTCTGAAACTATCACAACCAGTTGGTCTTCACTGAACTCTATGTGTAGAATTTGTGGCCGCAATATGAGTCCACTTCGGTTCCTACCGGAGAGGACTCATATTGACCATTCAGATTGTACAGAAAAAGATCATTGATGGCCAATGTATTTTTGCATTGACGTATTTTTGTATACTTCACTTAGCAGTAGCGCTTTATCTGCAAAGCGCTACTGTTATTCATATTAGTTGTAGCGCGTTTTGGCAGACGCGCTACAGCTATCCCTACCTTACCCACGACCGGTCCTCTCTCTCACTCACACTCTCACTCTCGCCCGCGCGCCGATAACCGTCGTCGTGCGTCGCCGCCGCCGCCGCCTTCGTCCGTCTACTGCCGAGGTACTCCCCTCCTTCCGTCCTCCTCCCTCCTCCTCGCACATCCTCCCTCCGCCTGCGGCCGGCCCTCCCTCCTCCGCCACCGCCCTCCTCCCTCCGCCTGCGGCCGCCCCTCCTCCCTCCTCCGCCGGCAGCCCTCCTCCCACCGCCCTCGACCTCACCGCCGCCACCCGAGCCCACCCAGCACCGCCGCCTCCCGATCCCGATCCCGCCCTCGCCGCCCCTACCTCTCTGTCGCCCCCACCCCCTTTCTCTCTTCTTAGTTAGTACTAGATGTTGTTTAGTAGTAGTAGGTGTTAATTTAGGGTTCATAGATAATGATTTTTAGTAGTAGTAGATGTTAATTACTAGTAGTGATGGTACTAGTTAACTAGGGCAGTATGATTAATAGTAGTTGTAGTTGAACTACTTTAGTAGTAGTTGAACTAGTTTAGTAAGTAAATTAATAAACTAGTTGAATTAATAGAACTAATGTATTTTTAGTAAGTAATTAATATAACTAGTTGAACTACTTTATTTTTAGAAAAAACTAGTTTTTTTCTATTTATAGTAAGTTTATATTTAGTAAGAACTAGTTGAATTAATAAAACTAGTTGAACATGTCATATTTGTTGCTATTTTTTAGTTTAAGCAATTATTCAAGATGTATTAGTGATAACTTATACGGTTTTTGCTTTTGCAGAAATCAAGGAGCCCTCCATCATCCCCGCCGTCGTCCCCGTCACCGAACCCCTCCGACATCGAGGTGAGACCAGCCAAATATCCATGTATATCTTGTGTTGCTCAAATAGGATATGTGGTTGCCCAAGTGGCCATTCATGTTCAGTTTACACCTCCGAGTGGCCTATGTTTTGCCGGAGTGTTGATTAATTTCCGTTCCGGCAAATTTCAGGTGCTCGATATGTCCTTTTTTAGCAAAGGTCATGCTGATTTTTCCGTGAATTGTGGCATGACTTGTGCTAGACTATGTAGGAAATATCGAGTGGCCTGGATTTTCTCGAAAAATAATGATATAATTTAGGTTTTTTTAGTACATATATTTAATTGTACAAGTTTAATCTTTGAATTATGAACGTAGGAAATGTCGTACTTGGACGACGACAGTCTCCCGGGGGAGTGCAGCTAGTGCCACGACGATCGAGGTATGTGCGACAGGTTCGTTGAGCTGGACGAAGATCGGCGCTTCAGCATTAAGCTCGAGGAGACCTTCGATGTTGAAACGGTCCGCAACAACGACAAGAGTTTTTTTTTCATAATTAAGCATGACTTCAATTATTTCAACGTCTAATTTTCATCTTTTACAATTCGACTAGCTTATCCCATGCCATGCAAGACGCTATGTCTTGGAGAGGATGGGTTTTGAAGACCATGAAAATTTTGAAACAAAGAAAATACACCTAAGGACCCATCATGATATGGATTTTGAAGTAAATCTGTACAATGCTCAAGCGTAACCCATTTTGGTTGCCAAAATTGGGAAGCACTTTGCAAAATGTATGGTTTTTATGAGGGTATGATTGTCACCATGGATCTTGGTGATCCCGACATCGAGCAAGACAATATGGACATTTGGGTCCTTGTTGATACGCTTCGATTCTACTGCAATGTGAGTTTCTCAAACATAGTTATTAACTAATTTATATTGTTTATTTTAAAATAGTTGACAGCTTATTTCCATTGACAGCTTATTTTGAATCTTCAAAGAATGTGCGTAAGATGGTAGACAAAACCCACTACAATTGATGGCTCGAATTAACTTATAAGGAGAAAAGTCATCTGATTGCTTATTGTACTTATCTTGAGAATTACAACACCTATTATCGAACTCCTCCAAATTATGGTGAATACGTGCCACTAGTGCACGTGTTGAACCACTATAACTTCTATGGAGATACCCTGGTAAGATTTTTTACTATTACGACATCCGTGCATCTTTTGCATACTTCTAAAACTAGTACATCATTGCTAACTACGAAGTTATTACTATGTTTTTCAACAGAAAATCCCGATGGATTGTGTGCCTCATCTGATGTATCATAATGGTCGCCTTGCAGTTCTGAAAATACAACCAGGTCAATCTAAGGAGCTCACCTGTGCATATCAGATTTCTAAAACCGGTGAACACATTCTAATCAAAGAATGGAAAAAATGTTTGGACATTCGCAAGGAGGTTCTTGGAAGTAACATTAAGAGAAAGGCAAGAATTGGAGATGGATAATCTCCATTCTCCATAATGGAGAGTCGTGGGCTATCTTATTTTTGCTATTTTACCTTAGAGAATATAGTAGGTCCTAAGAGAATGTAGTAGGTCCTATGAGGTACAATATGTTTATTATGTGATAAAATGTGTTAGAGTTGATGATGAGGAGGTGTTATATGATAATGATGTATTATGATGATAAGTTGTTAATGATATGATAATGATGATGATATTTATTATATCATTGGGTGAAAGAACCGCGGATAAGTTTCAAGTGGATGTCCATCCACTTGAAACTAGTCCACGGTTCTTTCACCCCGTGATGTAATAACTCATTATGATGTAAAAACAATCTCTAAATTCCTGTTGTATGAAAACTTGTGTAAAGGTGTATGAAATACAACCTGAAATAAAAAAGAAATAAAATACTAAATAATAGTAGTACCGCGGGCAAGGAGGAGCGCTACTACTAATTACCAGCAGCGATGCTCTGGAGAAGCGCTACTACTAGATCAATTTAGCGATGGCCGGGTCCGTGCACGTTATCGCTAAGCTTTAGCTGTAGCGCCTTATCAGTAGCGCTCCTGGCCGCGCTACTGATAGGCCTAAAACCCGCGCTGCTGCTAGGCTTTTCCCCAGTAGTGTTAGGCAAAGCCCTGCGTCGGTAATTCATCATCACCGTCATCATGCCGTCGTGCTGACGAAACTCTCTATCGACCTTAGCTGGATCTAGAGTTCGTGGGACGTCACCAAGCTGAACGTGTGCAGATCGCGGAGGTGTCGTACCTTCGGTGCTAGGATCGGTCGGATCATGAAGATGTACGACTACATCAACCGCGTTGTCATAACGCTTCTGCTTTCGGTCTACGAGGGTACATGGACACATTCTCCCCGCTCGTTGCTATGCTTCTCTTAGATAGATCTTGCATGATCGTAGGCAACTTTTTTGAAATACTACGTTCCCCAAAAGTGGCATCCGAGCCAGGTTTATGCGTAGTTGTTATATGCACGAGTAGAACACAATGAATTGTGGGCGATAATAGTCATACTTCTTACCAGCATGTCATACTTTGATTCAGCGGCATTGTTGGATGAAGCGGCTCAGACCGATATCGTGCGTACGCTTACGCGAGACTGGTTCTACCGACGTGCTTCGGACACAGGTGGCTAGTGTGTGTATGTTTCTCCAACTTTAGTTGAATCGAGTGTGACTACGCCCGGTCCTTGTTGAAGGTTAAAACAACACACTTGACAAAAAATCGTTGTGGTTTTGATCCGTAGGTAAGACCGGTTCTTGCTAAGCCCGTAGCAGCTACGGAAAACTTGCAACAACAAAGTAGAGGACGTCTAACTTGTTTTTGCAGGGCATGTTGTGATGTGATATGGTCAAGACGTGATTATATAAATTTTTGTATGAGATGATCATGTTTTGTAACACAGTTATCGGCAACTGGCAGGAGCCATATGGTTGTCGCTTTATTGTATGCAATGCAAACGCCATGTAATTGTTTTTACTTTATCACTAAGCAATAGCGATAGTCGTAGAAGCAATAGTTGGCGAGACGACAACGATACTACGATGGAGATCAAGGTGTCGCGCCGGTGACGATGGTTATCATGACGGTGCTTTGGAGATGGAGATCAAAGGCACAAGATGATGATGGCCATATCATATCACTTATATTGATTGCATGTGATGTTTATCCTTTATGCATCTTATTTTGCTTAGTTCGAAGGTAGCATTATAAAATGATCTCTCACTAAATTTCAAGGTATAAGTGTTCTCCCTGAGTATTAACCGTTGCAACAGTTCGTCGTGCCAAGACACTACGTGATGATCGGGTGTGATAAGCTCTATGTTCACATACAACGGGTGCAAGCCAGTTTTGCACACGCAGAATACTCGGGTTAAACTTGACGAGCCTAGCATATGCAGATATGGCCTCGGAACACTGAGACTGAAAGGTCGAGCGTAAATCATATAGTAGATATGATCAACATAGTGATGTTCACCATTGACAACTACTCCATCTCACGTGATGATCGGACATGGTTTAGTTCAATTGGATCACGTGATCACTTAGATGATTAGAGGGATATCTATCTAAGTGGGAGTTCTTAAGTAATATGATTAATTGATCTTTAATTTATCATGAACTTAGTACCTGATAGTATTTTGCATGTCTATGTTGTTGTAGATAAATGGCCCCTGCTACTGTTCCGTTGAATCTTAATGTGTTCATAGAGATAGCTAAGTTGAAAGATGATGGTAGCAACTACATGAACTGGGTTCGTAACTTGAGGATTATCCTCATTGCTGCACAGAAGAATTACGTCCTGGAAGCACCGCTGGGTCTGCTGCAGATGCTACTGATGACGTTAAGAACGTCCGGTAGAGCAAAGCTGTTGACTACTCGATAGTTCAGCGTGCCATGCTTTACGGCGTAGAACCGGGACTTCAACGACGTTTTGAACGTCATGGAGCATATGAGATGTTTCAGGAGTTGAACTTAATATTTCAAGCAAATGCCCGGATTGAGAGATATGAAGTCTCCAATAAGTTCTATAGCTGCAAGATGGAGGAGAATAGTTCTGTCAGTGAACATATACTCAGAATGTCTGGGTATCACAACCACTTGACTCAACTGGTAGTTAATATTCCTGATGATAGTGTCATTGACAGAGTTCTTCAATCACTGCCACCATGCTACAAAAGCTTCATGATGAACTATAATATGCAAGGGATGGATAAGACAATTCCCGAGCTCTTTGCGATGCTGAAAGCTGCGGAGGTAGAAATCAAGAAGGAGCATCAAGTGTTGATGGTCAACAAGACCACCAATTTCAAGAAGAAGGGCAAAGGGAAGAAGCAGAACTTCAAGAAGAAGGGCAAGCAAGTTGCTCCTCAAGTGAAGAAGCCCAAGTCTAGAACTAAGCCTGAGACTGAGTGCTTCAACTGCAAAGGGACTGGTCACTGGAAGCGGAACTGCCCCAAGTATTTGGCAGATAAGAAGGATGGCAAAGTGAAAGGTATATTTCATATACATGTTATTGATGTGTACTTGACTAATGCTCGCAGTAGCGCCTAGGTATTTGATACTGATTCTATTGCTCATATTTGCAAGTCAAAACCGAGGCTACAGATTAAGCAAAGATTGGATAAGGATGAGGTGATGATGCGCGTGGGAAATGGTTACCTCTACATCTACCTTCAAGATTAGTTTTAGACCTGAATAATTGTTATTTGGTGCCAGCGTTGAGCATGAACATTATATCTGGATCTTGTTTGAGGCGAGACGGTTATTCATTTAAATCAGAGAATAATGGCTATTCTATTTATATGGGTAATATCTTTTATGGTCATGCACCCTTGATGAGTGGTCTATTTTTGTTGAATCTCGATAGTAGTGATACACATATTCATAGTATTGAAGCCAAAAGATATAAGTTAAATAATGATAGTGCAACTTATTTGTGGCGCTGACATTTAGGTCATATTGGTGTAAAGCGCATGAAGAAACTCCATGCTGATGGGCTTTTGGAATCACTTGGTATTTGCGACCCATGCCTCATGGGCAAATGACTAAGACTCCGTTCTCCGGAACTACGGAGCGAGCAACAGACCTGTTGGAAATAATACATACTGATGTATGCGGTCCAATGAGTGTTGATGCTCGCGGCGGGAATCGTTATTTTCTAACCTTCGCAGATGATTTGAGCAGATATGGGAATATCTACTTGATGAAACATAAGTCTGAAACATTTAAAAAGTTCAAAGAATTTCAGAGTGAAGTGGAAACTCATCGAACAAGAAAATATAGTTTCTACGATCTGATCATGGAGGGGAATATTTGAGTTCTGAGTTTGGTCTTCATTTGAAACAATGTGGAATAGTTTCGCAACTCAAGCCACCTGGAACACCAAAGCGTAACGGTGTGTCCGAACGTCGTAACCACACTTTATTAGATATGGTGCAATCTATGATGTCTCTTAGTGATTTACCGCTATCGTTTTGGGGTTATGCTTTAGAGACGGCTGCATTCACGTTAAATAGGGCACCATCTAAATCCGTTGAGGCGACACCTTATGAACTGTGGTTTGGCAAGAAACCCAAGTTGTCATTTCTGAAAGTTTGGGGCTGCGATGCTTATGTGAAAAAGCTTCAACCTGATAAGCTCGAACCCAAATCGGAGAAATGTGTCTTCATAGGATACCGAAAGGAAAATGTTCGGTACACCTTCTATCACAGATCCGGAGGCAAGATATTCGTTGCTAAGAATGGGTCCTTTCTAGAGAAGGAATTTCTCTCGAAAGAAGTGAGTGGGAGGAAAGTAGAACTTGATGAGGTAATTGTACCTTCTTCCGAATTGGAAAGTAGTTCATCACAGAAATCAGTTCGAGTGATTCCTACACCAATTAGTAAGGAAGCTAATGATAGTGATCATGAAACTTCAGATCAAGTTACTACTGAACCTTGTAGGTCAACCAGAGTAAGATCCGCACCAGAGTGGTACGTAATCCTGTTCTAGACGTCATGTTACTAGACCATAACGAACCTATGAACTATGAGGAAGCGATGATGAGCGCAGGTTTCGCGACATAGCTTGAGGCCATGAAATCTGAGATGGGATCCATGTATGAGAACAAAGTATGGACCTTGGTTGACTTGCCCGTTGATCGGCAAGCCATCGAGAATAAATGGATCTTCAAGAAGAAGACTCACGCTGACGGTAATGCTACTGTCTGCAAAGCTCGACTTGTTGTGAAAGGTTTTCGACACGTTCAAGGAGTTGATTACGACGAGACTTTCTCGCCCGTAGCGATGCTTAAGTCTGTACGAATCATGTTAACAATTGCTGCATTTATGATTACGAAATTTGGCAAATGGATGTCAAAACTGCATTCCTAAATGGATTTCTGGGAGAAGAGTTGTATCTGATGCAACAAGAAGGTTTTGTCGATCCAAAGGATGCTAACAAAGTGTGCAAGCTCCAGCGATCCATTTATGGACTGGTGCAAGCCTCTCGGAGTTGGAATTAACGTTTTGATAGTGTGATCAAAGCATATGGTTTTATACAGACTTTTGGAGAACCCTGTATTTACAAGAAAGTGAGTGGGAGCTCTGTAGCATTTCTGAAATTATATGTTGATGCCATATTGTTGATTGGAAATGTATAGAATTTCTGGATAGCATAAAAGGATACATGAATAAAAGTTTTTCAATGAAACACCTCGGTGAAGCTTCTTATATATTGGGCATCAAGATCTATAGAGATAGATCAAGACGCTTAATTGGACTTTCACAAAGCACATACCTTAATAAGATTTTGAAGAAGTTCAAAATGGACCAGTCAAAGAAAGTGTTCTTGCCTGTGTTACAAGGTGTGAAGTTGAGTGAGACTCAATGCCCGACCACTTCAGAAGATAGAGAGAAAATGAAAGTCATTCCCTATGCTTCAGCCATAGGTTCTATCATGTATGCCATGTTGTGTACCAGACCTGATGTGTGCCTTGCTATAAGTATAGTAGGGAGGTACCAATGTAATCCAGGAGTGGATCACTGGACGGCGGTCAAGAACATCCTGAAATACCTAAAAAGGACTAAGGATATGTTTCTCGTTTATGGAGGTGACAAACAGCTCGTCGTAAATGGTTACGTCGATGCAAGCTTTGACACAGATCCGGATGACTCTAAGTCGCAAACCAGATACGTGTTTATATTGAACTGTGGAGCTGTCAGTTGGTGCAGTTCTCAGAAGAGTGTCGTGGCGGGATCTACATGTGAAGCGGAATATATAGCTACTTCGGAAGCAGCAAATGAAGGAGTCTGGATGAAGGAGTTCATATCTGATCAAGGTTTCATACCTAGTGCATCGGGTCCAATTAAAATCTTTTGTGACAATACTTGAGCAATTGCCTCGGCGAAGGAAACCAGATTTCACAAGAGAACCAAGCACATCAAGAGATGCTTCAATTCCATCCATCATCAAGTGTCGGAAGGGGACATAGAGATTCGCAAGAGACATATGGATCTGAACATTGCAGACCCATTGACTAAGCCTCTCTCATGAGCAAAACATGATCAGCACCGAGACTCCATGGGTGTTAGAATAATTACAATGAAATCTAGATTATTGACTCTAGTGCAACTGGGAGACTGAAGGAAATATGCCCTAGAGGCAATAATAAAGTTGTTATTTATATTTCCTTATATCATCATAAAAGTTTATTATTCATGCTAGAATTGTATTAACCGGAAACTTAGTACATGTGTGAATACATAGACAAGCAGAGTGTCACAAGTATGTCTCTACATTGACTAGCTTGTTAATCAAAGACTGTTAAGTTTCCTAGCCATAGACATGTGTTGTCATTTGATGAATGAGATCACATCATTAGAGAATGATGTGATTTACTTGACTCATCCGTTAGCTCAACACTACCATTGTTTAGTCTATTGCTATTGCTTTCTTCATGACTTATACATGTTCCTATGACTATGAGATTATGCAACCCCCGAATACCGGAGGAACACTTAGTGTGCTATCAAACGTCAAAACGTAACTGGGTGATTATAAAGATGCTCTGCAGGTGTCTCCGATGGTGTTTGTTGGGTTGGCATAGATCGAGATTAGGATTTGTCACTCTGTGTTACGGAGAGGTATCTCTGGGCCCCCTCGGTAATGCACATCACTATAAGCCTTGCAAGCAATGTGATTAATGAGTTAGTTGAGGGATGATGCATTACGGAATGAGTAAAGAGACTTGCCGGTAACGAGATTTAACTAGATATTGAGATACCGACGATCGAATCTCGGGCAAGTAACATACCGATGACAAAGGGAACAACGTATGTTGTTATGCGGTTGGACCGATAAAGATCCTCGTAGAATATGTAGGAACCAATATGAGCATCCAGGATCTGCTATTGGTTATTGACCGGAAGTGAGTCTCGGTCATGTCTACATAGTGCTCGAACCTGTAGGGTCCGCACGCTTAACGTTCGGTGACGATCGGTATTATGAGTTTATGTGTTTTGATGTACCGAAGGTAGTTCGGAGTCCAGGATGTGATCACAGACATGACGAGGAGTCTCAAAATGGTTGAGACATAAAGATTGATATATTGCACGGATATTTTCGGACACATGAAGTGTTCCGGAGAAGTTTCGGATAAAACCGGAGTGTCGAAGGGTTATTAGAACCCCCGGGGAACTAATGGGCCTCGATGGGCCTTAGTGGAGAGAGAGAGGGGCGGCCAGGGCAGGCCGCGCGCCCCCTTCCCCTTGAGTACGTATTGGACAAGGAAGGGGGCGCCCCTTTTCCTTTCCCCTCTCCCTCTCCTTCCTTCCCCCTCGCTACCTTTTGGTGGAAACCTACTAGGATTTGGAGTCCTAGTAGGATTCCCCTCTTGAGGGTGCACGAAGGTGGGCCGGCTGGCCTCCCCCTCCCTCCTTCATATACATTGGGAGGGGGGCACCCTAGAACACACAAGTTGATTGTTTAGCCGTGTGCGGTGCCCCCCTCCACAGATTTCCACCTCGGTCATATCATTGTAGTGCTTAGGCGAAGCCCTGCATCGGTAACTTCATCATCACCGTCATCACGCCGTCGTGCTGACGAAACTCTCCCTCGACCTCAGTTAGACCTAGATTTTGTGGGAAGCCACCGAGCTGATGTCACGACTGGTTTTCCAATAAAATGATTATTGAGAAACCGATCTTTAAAGTCTAGTATGAGGAAAATCCTCCTTACTGGTAGACAAAATCTTGATACAGAAAGCCAGTAGCCTTAAAACATATTACAGGGTCGAGCTGAGGGTGCTCAACATATTATTACAAGCACGCCATAATTATACATAATGGCGGATATGACACAATGGTGTGGGGGTGGCATACTACTGACTTGAGAATAAAGTGGTAGTGGAATAACACAGTGGAGTGGGTAAGGTAACTCCTAAACTGGCAGCTCATCGAGCGTCGAGGTGAGGCTCGATGAATTTATTTGGGTAGCGGAAGCGGATATAATACAATGACCAATCCAGGGTCGCACGAGACTGACTGGGACTCCTCTAGGCGTCGGACTCGCTATCGAATTCTTCATCCATGAGATCGCCTTCATCAACATCTGGCCAAATGAACAAGCCAGGTGAGTACTTTGAAAGTACTCGCAAGACAGTTCGGACATGAGATATAACAAATGCATGCATGAATGCGTCATGAGTAAAACAACAGTGCACATTCAAATAATAAACATTGCACAACATGGTATGTAAAAAGGAAGTCAGGCGGTAGTCCTCCCGAAATTTCCAACAAAATAAAATAAAAACCGATCAGGTGTCTGGAGCGACGCCTCGAAGGGTAAACGAATAAATAAACATGCCGCAGTCGGGCGTCTAAGCGACACCACATAAAGGGCTTATATTGAAAATAAATGACGTACATGCCACCACGATCGGACGTCATGCGACATCACAGAAAGGGCTTATATCGATAGTAAAATAACAAGCGTGCCACAGTCGGACGTCGGAGCGACATCGCAGAAAGGGCTTATATCAAAAGTAAATAACAAGCGTGCCGCAGTCGGACGTCGGAGCGACATCGCAGAAAGGGCTTATATCCAAAGTAAATAACAAGCGTGCCACAGTCGGAGTCGGAGCGACATCGCAGAAAGGGCTTATATCGAAAGTAAATAACAAGCATGCCACAGTCGGACGTCTGAGCGACATTGTAGAAAGGGCTTATAATACATATCTGGTAAATTCACAAGATATAATGTTCATAAGAAATTTTCAACACACAATAATAAACGGGTTAGTCCATCCACAGGAATAAACATTTAACCGGACTTATCACTCATGTGGTTCACCGGAGTTTTTGTCAATGAGGCTGACACTTGACGGAATAAGTTGAACACAGTACTTGGACATGGATAAGATGATTCAAAGGATTTTTGACTCTGTAGAGTTTGTACTAATTATCCACAGCCAACGGATTTCCATAGTCACGAGGACTAGTTCCGTTTACGGTATTTCGGTAGAAACACATCTAACCAGTACACACCCATCCCACCTCACGATGCCAGGAATCACCCTAGACAACGTTTAAGAAAAACTTTGAGACGGGGAGATCACAACCTCGAATAGCATGGGATCAAATTTGTATACACGCGCTCTAAGGGGTGCCCCCTCTCGGTCCCAACCGGAAACACCCATGCTCCCTGACCGGATGACGGGCTTTAATCCAGGGCCATGGAACCCTCATCCCGGCCTCTCTATTTGGTGTGTACCAGGAAAGCGGTTTGCAATTTACTAAGCCATATTCCTTGAGGAAAACATGTGGTAGTACGGGAAGGAAAATGGATAGAACCGTGACTTGTTTAACGTTGATACTGGAGTCAAATAGTCTGGCATAAGACTAGCATGCTACAACACTGCCATCTTACCCATCCTCATGCCATCATATGGCCATGCCAACTCACATCCAACAACTTATGGGTTATCGAAACTCACCTGTCTCAACTTTGCATGAAATATGACATTCATCGAGATGCTCATAAACATGCCAAGAACTACTTAATGCAAACATGCCAAAGACACTCATCATATCAAAAGTTAAAACATGCTTGCCTGGGTCGGAGTAGTCGGAGTCTAGCTTGGCGAAGTTCGTGGCTCCGTCACCTCCTCCGGTATCTACGGTATAAGAAAATACGTACTTATCGTAAATACCGTGAGTGCACAGAAACGTGTTCCAAATATTTTTCAAATAAATCTGATAAACAACTAGACGAAATTTTAAGGAGGACAGCAAAAGAATCAATCAAAAATCCTTTTCTGTCTAAAAGTTATAAGAGTTTTAATCCAGGGACCTCTTTGTAATGAAACAGAAACTTCTCAGGGGGCTGAACAGAAAAGACCAGAAAAACGCTTCAGGCTGAAAGCGTATTTGCCCGAATACGTTTTCAGAAAAACGGTTCGTTTAAAAGAAAAGAGAGGCTGACAGGCGGGTCCCACCCGTTAGGTTTGAAATTTCAAACGGGGAAGAACAGAGCCCGCCGGCGCCCGAGAACTGCGGTGGTCGCCGGCGGCGATCCACGGCGAGGCAGGGGGATCGGGCGGTACCTGCGTGTTCAGCGTATCCTTCCGCGTCGGTGTGTGGTGGTGATGGTCGTCGGCGAGCACTACGTCGACGGCGGACCTTGCTCCAGCGAACGGCGGCTCGGGTGGAGTTGGATCTCGTCGGGGAGGGCTGCGAAGGTCAAATCAAAGCTTGGGTTAGCTCACTGGGTGCTCGAGGAGGTTACTGACGAGGTTTGGGCGGCGGGATAGCCTCACCGGAGTGATTAGAGCTGGTGGCCGAGGCGGAACGGGGCGGCCAGAGTTGGGGGAGGAGACCTCCTTGAGGTCCTCAGAGTGGCTTGGCGGGGTGTTGGTGAGGTGCAGTGGTGGTGCGTGCTCGAGAGCGAGCTCGGGGCCCCTTTTTGTAGGCGATCCGAGGCAGTGGCCGTGAACGGGGATCACCGGTGATGGTTACGGCGGCGCAGTGCTTGGTCGGGGAGTTCAGGGAGTTGGGCGTCAACGTGGAGGTTCACCGGTTCCATTTAGGTGCTAACCAAGTTTGGATTAGGTTCCTTGGGTGGCTGCGATGGAATGGGGCGGCGCGGGCCCATCGGCGGCAGAGGGCGCGCCCTGTGCTTGCCGGGCCATGGCGACGGTGCTGCGGGGGTGCGCTGGCATGCATGAGGCCACGCGGAGGGCTTGGGGGTGTTGGGCCGCGCAGAACGGCGTAGCGAGCCTGCGCTGGCTCCGTTGGCCGCCACGGGTGGCTCTGCCACCGCAGAGGCTGCCGGTGTTGGCGATGCTCGCCGCCACCGACACCCGTGTCCGTCCGAGAGGGCGTGCGGTGCTCAGGTCAAGGAGAAGGGACCGTGTGCAACGCGCCAGGGCGCACGGGTGATCAATGACAACTCTCTGACGAAGAAACGACACTGCAATCTCTGAATCTCTGAACTTTCTGAAAGTGCACAGGAACAGTGCTGGCCAGGTGTTCGACGAAATGATTTTGGCATGTGGCGAATTTTCCTTGAGCTGATTTTTGGTGGGGTGGCCTCTCATTGCATCTGGGGGCTGCCTGAATTTTGGTAGAATATTGGGGCAAGAGGAAATATGAATTTTACCAAATTTGACAAATCTGGTCCAAACTTGCAGAGGATGAAATTTAAATTTTGAAAAGAGGAAGAGTGGATCTTGATGGATCTAGGTTGGGGGTGCTAAAGAATATCCAGAGGAGTTGGTTTGAGATCAAAACTCAAAGGGAATTAGGTACTTGCTTTATAAATCACCTAATCTTAAAATAAATGACAGAATTGTTTTGGGAAATAAAATAAATGAAATAAAATCCAAAAGTGGGTTGGACTTGTTGGAACAGAAAGTTTAGATTGCTCCAAAGAGGAAGGAGGGGTTTTGGGAGGTTTTACCACATGAGGCATGGTAAAACCATGGGTGGTTTCAAAATGAAAGAAACCCCAAAACTCATAGGGTTTCTTTTTAAAGAAAAAAATTTCCAAGAAAATATATTTGAGGAGGGAACAATCAGAAGGAAGGTTCCCATTAACCAAACATCAGGGTTGAAGAAGATACCAAAAAATAAAATCCTTGCCAAGGGAAAAAGTTTTTGAGAGAGAAGTGTTTTGGAAGAATTTAAATGACCTTCTTCAAATCCAACAAGGTTTTTGTTGAAAACCAAATAAATTTTTTTTGAGTGTCACAGCTGAACGTGTGCAGATCGCGGAAGTGTCGTACCTTCGGTGCTAGGATCGGTCGGATCGTGAAGACGTACAACTACATCAACCACGTTGTCATAACGCTTCCGCTTTCGGTCTACGAGGGTACATGGTCACACTCTCCCCGCTCGTTGCTATGCTTCTGCTAGATAGATCTTGCGTGATCGTAGGCAAATTTTCTGAAATACTACGTTACCCAAAACACGCGTCTTCAACGACACCGACGCCCGCCGCCGCCTCGGCTGACTCGCTCTATCCCTGGAGGTGGAGGAGAGCAGCGCCGTCGGACCAGCGTGATTCATCCCACGCATCCGGGACGAGCCCTTCCCCAATGGGTTCACGCTCCCCTGCGACACCCCCAAGTACAATGGCACCGTGAAGCCGGAGGACAGGCTCACAAACTACACCACGACCATCAGCATCACCGGAGGCAACCACCGTCTCGCCGTGCGCTACGTGCCGCTCATGCTCCAGGGATTGGCCCACACATGGTTGAACAGTCTGCCGGTGGGCAGCATCAACGCATGGGTTGATTTCGAGCAAGACTTCGTGCGCAACTTCACCGGGACCTACCGGCGACCCGGCCATCCCAACCAGCTTGCCATGTGTGTGGAGGGGCCGACGAAAACCGTCCGCGAGTACCTCGCACACTGGACCGAACTCAGGAACAGCTGTGAGGGCATCCACGAAGTTCAAGCAATCCAGTACTTCGTCAACGGGTGCCGGATGGCACCCTCCTCAAGCACAAGCTCTTATGCTCCGAGTCAGCCACCATGGCCACGCTTATGGTGATGGCGGACAAGTACGCCGACGCCGACTCCGCCATGAAGATCCAGGTGGCACTGGATGAAGCCGGCAAAGCAAAGCCGGTTACCCCTCCGAAGCCGGCCGGTGAAGGAAGCCGGCAGCAGGACAACCAGCAGAACAACAAGCGCAAAGCCGATCAGCCGGCCCAGTGCTACGACAATCCGCTCATCGCGGCCGCTGAGCAGGCACCCGCGACAGACCTGGCCGCTAAACACCGGCAGACCGGCAAGACGACATGGCAACCCGCCATGAGCTTCGAGGAGATGCTCGACGCCCCCTGCAAGCACCACAGAAGTGCAAGGCTGTCCACGCACACACTTCAGCAATGCGCCATTACCAAGCCCCTCATGAGGGGCGACATCCCGCCTCCTCTGGCCCCGACTCCGGGAGCGGGGCAGCCGCCTCCGCCTCCACCACGCCTTCGGCTGGCGGCGTGATGCGCGACGATGACTACCCGGCCCAGAACGCGACCTACGTCGGCTTCACCAGCCTCGGCGACGACAAACGCAGCGAGCGCCTCCTTCGGCAGGAGTTGAACACTGTCGTCCCGGCCAAGCCGGAATACATGCACAGGTCGGAGCGCCCGATCACCTAGCCTCGAGAGGACCACCCGGACGTCATGCCGAACCCGGGCGGTTACGCCCTCGTCCTCAACCCCACCATCATCGCACCTCGGCTCACATGGAAGTTCTCCCGTGTTCTCATCAACGGCGACAGCATCATCAACATCCTCTACCACAACACCATGACCAAGCTCAGCCTCGAGGCCAAGACCTGGAGCCGACCCGGACGATCTTCCACGACATCGTTCCCGGCCTATCCTGCTCTCCGATCGGATGGATCCGGCTCGACGTCCTGTTCGGCGACAGCAACCACTTCCGACGCGAGCTGATCTGGTTCGAGGTGGTGGACCTATCCAGCGCATACCACGCGCTGCTGGGCTGGCCCACGCTCACCAAATTTATAGTGGTCCCGCACTACGCCTACCTGAAGATGAAGCTGCCGGGTCCGAGGGGCCTCATCACCTTCGCCGGCGACTACCGCAAGTCCCTGGAGTGCACCCGAGACGGCGCCAAGCTTGCCGAGTCGCTGGTCATAGCCGAGGAGCGGCGCCAGCTCGACCGGATCGTCGCCCTAGCCACCAAGACGTCGGCCGTGCCGATCCCAGCCGAGGAGCCGGCCGACAAGGCCTTGTTCAAGCCCTCCAAGGAGACCAAGAAAGTGAAGCTGAACCCGGAGGACCCCAGCTGCAGCAAGTACGTTGTCGTGGGCACCCGCCTCCACAGCAAATAGGAAGGCGAGCTTGTCTACTTCCTCCGTGAGAATCGGATATTTGTGCATGGACCCCAAAGGACATGCCGGGTATCCCGAGGAAGTACGCCGAGCACAAAATCCACGTCCGCAAGGACGCCAAGCCTATCCGCCAATCCCTACAATGTTTCTCTGAAGAGAAGAGAAGAACCATCAGTGAAGAGGTCACCAATCTTTTGGCGGCCTGCTTCATCATGGAAGTGTTTCACCCCGAGTGGCTGGCCAACCTAGTCCTCGTCCTCAAGAAGAACAAGACATGGTGCATGTGTATCGACTACACCAGCCTAAACAAGGCCTGGCCCAAGGATCCGTTCGCCCTCCTGCGGATCGACCAAGTCATCGACTCCACTGCCGGGTGTGAGCTCCTGTCCTTCCTGGATGCTTACTCCGGCTATCATCCGATCAAGCTGGACCCGGCCGACGCCCTGAAGACATCCTTCATCATGCCCTTTGGGGCGTATTGCTACATCACCATGTCGTTCGGCCTGGAGAACACCGGCGCCACCTTCCAGCGCTGCATGCAGAAATGCCTACTGCCGCAACTCGGCCGCAGCATCCATGTCTATGTGGACGACAGCGTGGTGAAGACCAAGAAGCACCTCATGCTCCTCGACGACCTGAAGGAAACCTTCGCCAACCCGCAACAAAGGTCAAGCTCAACCCGGAGAAGTGCATCTTTGCCGTCCCGGCCGGAAAGCTAATCGGCTTCCTCGTCTCGGAGCGTGGCATTGAGGCAAACCCGGAGAAGATCAAGGCCATCAAGAACATGCGCAAGCCGGCTCGGCTACGCAATGTCCAGAAGTTCACCGGCTACTTGGCCTCGGTCAGTCGATTTCTCAGCCGGCTGGGCGAGAGGGCCTTGCCCCTTTATCAGCTGATGAAGAAGACGACGCTGTTCGACTGGAACAACCTGGCGACGAGGCTTTCCGGGACCTCAAGCGCATGCTCTCCACCGCACATCTCCTGGCCCCACCGGCTGAGAAGGAGCCGCTGTTACTCTACAATGCCGCAACCTCGCGATCGATCAGCACGGCGATGGTGGTCGGGCGACCAGAGAAGGGCAAGATCCAAGCAGTCCAGCGTCCCGTCTACTACCTGAGTGAGGTGCTCTCCGCCTCCAAGCAGAACTACCCGCACTGCCAGAAGATGTGTTATGGCGTGTACTTCACCGCCAAGAAATTGAAGCAGTACTTCCAAGAGCACGTTGTTATTGTGGTTAGCACGGCCCCCCTAGGCGAGATCATTGGGTGCCGGGATGCCTTTGGCTGGGTCTCCAAGTTGGCGCTCGAGCTAGCCAGACACACCATCCTCTACGAGCCCACACTATGATCAAGTACCAGGCTCTAGCCGACTTCCTCGTCGACTGGACTGAGACCCAGTACCTGCCGCCGTCACCAGACTCGACACACTAGCGCATGCACTTCGCGGCTCGAAGATGCGTCTCGGCCTAGGGGCCAGCATTGTGCTGTCCTCCCTGGAGGGCGACCAGCTCAAATACGCGCTCCAGATTCACTTCACCGCCTCCAACAGCGTCGCCGAATACGAAGCCCTTGTGTATGGCCTCCGGCTTGTGAAGGAACTCGGCATCCGGCGCATCCTATGCTATGGCGACTCAGACCTGGTGGTGCAGCACTGCTCCGGCGAGTGGGACGCCCGCGACCTCACCATCGCGAGCTACCTCTTCCTTGTTCAGAATCTGTCCGGATTCTTTGCGGGCTGCGAGTTCCTCCATGTCCCACGCTCGGAAAATGAGGCGGCCGACACGCTCGCCAAGATCACCTTGTCCCGACAGTCCATCCCGCCCGGCGTCTCCCTCGAGCACCTGCACAAGCCGTCCGTCAAGGCGTCTTCGGACTCCTTGTCTATCTACGTCCCGGACGACCCGGCCGCGCCTCAACCTGGCCCGGGGACTGCCGAACCCGGCCCGGGGGCCGTCGAACCCGGCCCGGGAACTGCTCAACCCGGCCAGGGGCCGCAGCCATCGATCCGGCCGCCGTTGTTCCCAACCCGGGGATTGTTGAACCCGACTCGGGGACTGCCGCCCCAGGACCCGCCATGGTGGCCGTCTTTGCCGTGGTGACGGCGCCATCGTGGGCCCTGCCCATCTCAGAGTTTCTGGAGAACGGGGTCCTCCCCATGGACGAGACCGAAGCCCGGCAAGTAAAGTGTCGGGCTTCCGCCTACAACATCATCAACAACGAGCTCGTCAAGCGCAGCTCCACCGACGTGTTTCAACGTTGCGTCGAGCAAGACATGGGCATTGACATCCTCCTCGACATACACGAGGGTGAGTGCGGGCACCACGCTGCCTCACGGTCCCTGGTAGCCTAGGCTTTCCGCCATGGTTTATACTAGCCCATGGCCCTCCAAGACGCCGAGTCACTCATCCTTAAGTGCGACGGATGCCAGCGCTTCAGCAAGCGCAACCACTAGCCAGCGTCGACACTCTGGACCATCCCTATCGCCTGGCCCTTTGCGGTATGGGGCCCTTCAAGACCGCTCGAGGCGGCATGACGCATTTGCTGGTGGCGGTGGACAAGTTCACCAAATGGATCGAAGCGAGGCCGATCAAGAAACTGGACGGGCCAACAGCCGTCCGATTCATCAAGGACATCGCGGTACGCTATGGCATGCCGAACAGCATCATCACGGACAACGGCACCAACTTCGCCAAGGGCGCACTCGCGCAGTACTGCTCCGTCTCCGGCATCCGCCTCGACCTGGCTTCCGTTGCACACCCGCTGTGCAACGGCCAGGTCAAGCGGGCCAACGGCCTCATCCTATCCGGCATCAAGCCGCGACAGGTCGAGAGAAGTGTTTTGGAAGAATTTAAATGACCTTCTTCAAATCCAACAAGGTTTTTGTTGAGAACCAAATAATTTTTTTTGAGTGTCACAACTGAACGTGTGCAGATCGCGGAAGTGTCGTACCTTCGGTGCTAGGATCGGTCGGATCGTGAAGACGTACAACTACATCAACTACGTTGTCATAATGCTTCTGCATTCGTTCTACGAGGGTACATGGTCACAGTCTCCCCGCTCGTTGCTATGCTTCTGCTAGATAGATCTTTCGTGATCGTAGGCAAATTTTCTGAAATACTACGTTACCCAACAGATGCATCACCAACGACACTGACGCCCGCCGCCGCCTCGACTGACTCGCTCTATCCCTGGAGGTGGAGGAGAGCAGCGCCGTCGGACCAGCGTGATTCATCCCACGCATCCGTACGAGCCCTTCCCCAATGGGTTCACGCTCCCCTGCGACACCCCCAAGTACAATGGCACCGTGAAGCCGGAGGACAGGCTCACAAACTACACCACGGCCATCAGCATCGCCGGCGGCAACCACCGTCTTGCCGTGCGCTACGTGCCACTCATGCTCTAGGGATTGGCCCGCACATGGTTGAACAGTCTGCCGGTGGGCAGCATCAACGCATCGGTCGATTTCGAGCAAGACTTCGTGCGCAACTTCACCGGGACCTACCGGCGACCCGGCCGTCCCCACCAGCTTGCCATGTGTGTGGAGGGGCCGACGAAAACCGTCCGCGAGTACCTCGCACGCTGGACCGAGCTCAGGAACAGCTGTGAGGGCATCCACGAAGTTCAAGCAATCCAGTACTTCGTGAACGGGTGCCGGGATGGCACCCTCCTCAAGCACAAGCTCTTATGCTCCCAGTCAGCCACCATGGCCACACTCATGGTGATGGCGGACAAGTACGCCAACGCCGAATCCGCCATGAAGATCCAGGTGGCACTGGATGAAGCCGGCAAAGCAAAGCCGGTTACCCCTCCGAAGCCGGCCGGTGAAGGAAGCCGGCAGCAGGACAACCAGCAGAACAACAAGCGCAAGGCCGATCAGCCGGCCCAATGCTACGACAATCCGCTCGTCGCGGCCGCCGAGCAGGCACCCGCGACAGACCTGGCCGCTAAACACCGGCAGACCGGCAAGACGACGTGGCAACCCACCATGAGCTTCGAGGAGATGCTCGACGCCCCCTGCAAGCACCACAACAGTGCAAGGCTGTCCACGCACACACTTCAGCAATGCGCCATTACCAAGCCCCTCTTGAGGGGCGACATCCCGCCTCCTCTGGCCCCGACTCCGGGAGTGGGGCAGCCGCCTCCGCCTCCACCACCGCCTTCGGCTGGCGGCGTGATGCACGACGATGACTATTCGGCCCAGAACGCGACCTACGTCGGCTTCACCAGCCTCGGCGACGACAAACGCAGCGAGCGCCTCCTTCGGCAGGAGTTGAACACTGTCGTCCCGGCCAAGCCAGAATACATGCACAGGTCGGAGCGCCCGATCACCTGGCCTCGAAAGGACCACCCGGACGTCATGCCGAACCCGGGCGGTTATGCCCTCGTCCTCAACCCCACCATCGTCGCACCTCGGCGCACGTGGAAGTTCTCCCGGGTTCTCATCGACGGCGGCAGCATCATCAACATCCTCTACCACAACACCATGACCAAGCTCAGCCTCGAGGCCAAGACCTGGAGCCGACCCGGACGATCTTCCACGACATCGTTCCCGGCCTCTCCTGCTCTCCGATCGGATGGATCCGGCTCGACATCCTGTTCGGCGACAGCAACCACTTCCGACGCGAGCCAATCTGGTTCGAGGTGGTGGACCTATCCAGCGCATACCACGCGCTGCTGGGCTGGCCCACGCTCGCCAAATTTATGGTGGTCCTCCACTACGCCTACCTGAAGATGAAGCTGTCGGGTCCGAGGGGCCTCATCACCATCGCCGGCGACTACCGCAAGTCCCTGGAGTGCACCCGAGATGGCGCCAAACTTGCCGAGTCGCTGGTCATAGCCGAGGAGCGGCGCCAGCTTGACCGGATCGTCGCCCTACCCACCAAGACGTCGGCCGTGCCGATCCCAGCCGAGGAGCCGGCCGGCGAGGCCTCGTTCAAGCCCTCCAAGGAGACCAAGAAAGTGAAGCTGAACCCGGAGGACCCCAGCTGCAGCAAGTACGTTGTCGTGGGCACCCGCCTCCACAGCAAATAGGAAGGCGAGCTTGTCTACTTCCTCCGTGAGAATCGGATATTTGTGCATGGACCCCAAAGGACATGCCGGGTATCCCGAGGAAGTACGCCGAGCACAAACTCCACATCCGCAAAGGACGCCAAGCCTATCCGCCAATCCCTACAATGTTTCTCTGAAGAGAAGAGAAGAACCATCAGTGAAGAGGTCACCAAGCTTTTGGCGGCCTGCTTCATCATGGAAGTGTTTCACCCCGAGTGGCTGGCCAACCCAGTCCTCGTCCTCAAGAAGAACAAGACCTGGCGCATGTGTATCGACTACACCAGCCTAAACAAGGCTTGGCCCAAGGATCCCGCCCTCCTGCGGATCGACCAAGTCATCGACTCCACTGCCGGGTGTGAGCTCCTGTCCTTCCTGGATGCTTACTCCGGCTATCATCCGATCAAGCTGGACCCGGCCGACGCCCTGAAGACATCCTTCATCACGCCCTTTGGGGCGTATTGCTACATCACCATGTCGTTCGGCCTGGAGAACACCGGCGCCACCTTCCAGCGCTGCATGCAGAAATGCCTGCTGCCGCAACTCGGCCGTAGCATCCATGTCTATGTGGACGACAGCGTGGTGAAGACCAAGTAGCACCTCATGCTCCTCGACGACCTGAAGGAAACCTTCGCCAACCTGCAACAAGGTCAAGCTCAACCCATAGAAGTGCATCTTTGGCGTCCCGGCTGGAAAGCTAATCGGCTTCCTCGTCTCGGAGCGTGGCATTGAGGCAAACCCGGAGAATCTCAAGGCCATCGAGCACATGTGCAAGCCAGCTCGGCCACGCAATGTCCAGAAGTTCACCGGCCACTTGGCCGCGGTCAGTCGATTTCTCAGCCGGCTGGGCGAGAGGGCCTTGCCTCTTTATCAGCTGATGAAGAAGATGACGCTGTTCGACTGGAATGACCTGGCGACGAGGCTTTCCGGGACCTCAAGCGCATGCTCTCCACCGCACATGTCCTGGCCGCACCGGCTGAGAAGGAGCCGCTGTTACTCTACAACGCCGCAACCTCACGATCGGTCAGCACGGTGATGGTGGTCGGGCGACCAGAGAAGGGCAAGATCCAAGCAGTCCAGCGTCCCGTCTACTACCTGAGTGAGGTGCTCTCCGCCTCCAAGCAGAACTACCCGCACTGCCAGAAGATGTGTTATGGCGTGTACTTCACCGCCAAGAAATTGAAGCAGTACTTCCAAGAGCACGTTGTTATTGTGGTCAGCACGGCCCCCCTAGGCGAGATCATTGGGTGCCGGGATGCCTTTGGCTGGGTCTCCAAGTTGGCGCTCGAGCTAGCCAGACACACCATCCTCTAGGAGCCCCACACTATGATCAAGTATGAGGCTCTAGCCGACTTCCTCGTCGACTGGACTGAGACCCAGTACCTGCCGCCATCACTAGACTCGACACACTAGCGCATGCACTTCGGCGGCTCGAAGATGCGTCTCGGCCTAGGGGCCGGCATTGTGCTGTCCTCCTTGAAGGGCGACCAGCTCAAATATGCGCTCCAGATTCACTTCACCGCCTCCAACAACGTCGCCGAATACGAAGGCCTTGTGTATGGCCTCCGGCTTGCGAAGGAACTCGGCATCCGGCGCATCCTATGCTGTGGCGACTCGGACCTGGTGGTGCAGCAGTGCTCCGGCGAGTGGGACGCCCGCGACCTCACCATCGCGAGCTACCTCTTCCTCGTTCAGAATCTGTCCGGATTCTTTGCGGGCTGCGAGTTCCTCCACGTCCCACGCTCGGAAAATGAGGCGGCCGACATGCTCGCCAACATCACCTTGTCCTGACAGTCCATCCCACCCGGCGTCTCCCTCGAGCACCTGCACAAGCCGTCCGTCAAGGCGTCTCCGGACTCCTTGTCTATCTATGTCCCGGACGACCCGGCCGCACCTCAACCTGGCCCGGGGACTGCCGAACCCGGCCCGGGGGCCGTCGAACCCGGCCCGGGGACTGCTCAACCCGGCCAGGGGGCCGCAGCCATCAATCCGGCCGCCCTCGTTCCCGACCCGGGGACTGTTGAACCCGACTCGGGGGCTGCCGCCCCAGGACCCGCCATGGTGGCCGTCTTTGCCGTGGTGACGGCGCCGTCGTGGGCCTTGCCCATCTCAGAGTTTCTGGAGAACGGGGTCCTCCCCATGGACGAGACCGAAGCCCGGCCAGTACAGTGTCGGGCGTCCGCCTACAGCATCATCAACAACGAGCTCGTCTAGCGCTGCTCCACCGACGTGTTTCAACGTTGCGTCGAGCAAGACAAGGGCATTGACATCCTCCTCGACATACACGAGAGCGAGTGCGGGCACCACCCTGACTCACGGTCCCTGGTGGCCAAGGCTTTCTGCCATGGTTTCTACTAGCCCACGGCCCTCCAAGACGCCGAGTCACTCGTCCTTAAGTGCGACGGATGCCAGCACTTCAGCAAGCGCAACCACCAGCCAGCGTCGAAACTCTGTACCATCCCTATCGCCAGGCCCTTTGCGGTCTGGGGCCCTTCAAGACTGCTCGAGGCGGCATGACGCATTTGCTGGTGGCGGTGGACAAATTCACCAAATGGATCGAAGTGAGGCCGATCAATAAACTGGACGGGCCAACGGCCGTCCGATTGATCAAGGACATCGCAGTACGCTATGGCATGCCGAACAGCATCTTCACGGACAACGGCACCAACTTCGCCAAGGGCGCACTCGCGCAGTACTGCTCCGTCTCCGGCATCCGCCTCGACCTGGCTTCCATTGCACACCCGCAGTCCAACGGCCAGGTCAAGCGGGCCAACGGCCTCATCCTATCCGGCATCAAGCCGCGGCGGGTCGAGCCGCTCATCCTTTCACACGACAGCTGGCTCGACGAGCTGCCAGCCGTCCTCTGGAGTCTCCGAACAACGCCAAACCGGCCGACCAGGTTCACCCCATCCTCCCTTGTCTACAGAGCAGAAGTCCGCGAAGACGGTGTCGACCTGCTCGAAGAAGCACGTCTCCTAGAGCACAGCCGCTCAGCCATCTACCAGATAGGCCTGAGGCACTACCACAGCAAGAAGATCAAGCCCCTCGCTTTTCAGGAGAGAGACCTCGTCCTCTGACTCGTCCAAGAGCAGACCGGTCAACACAAGTTGTCCTCCCCATGGGAGGGTCCCTTCATCGTCAGCAAGGCCTTGTGCGATCGCAACGCCTACTGCCTCATCGACGCCCGCAAGTCAAACAAGCGCAAAAGGGACACCGCCGGTGATGAAACATCCCGGCCATGGAACGCATAACTACTCCACCCATTTTACAGTTAGCCGTAAGCACGTATGTATCGCTGCCTTTTGTAATCATCTGAAAACTATGGAGTCCCCGAACGACGCTCGGGGGCTGCCCTTTCCGACCAAGCTATTGTGTCTCCCGCACTTATGCATTATTTACGTCTTCATCAAATCCGGCCACCGGTCCGACTCGCTCGACCCAGGGGCTCGGGGGCTGGACGGCATGGTCACTACCCGCCGCCTTAATCGGCGGTTCCTGACGCGTTGGGATCGCCGTGGCCTCCCGCTTTGCCCTAAGCCACAGAACCGGCTTCGGCTGTCGGCCGGCAAGCGTGCAAGGCCAGAGCACCAGCACGCCACGAACACTAAGTCAAGGACTGCCGGGTCAGCCAACCTGGCCATTGTTGGGGAACGTTGCAGAAAATATAAAATTTCTACGCTTCACCAAGATCAATCTATGGAGTCATCTAGCAACAAGAGAGAGGATTGCATCTACATACCCTTGTAGATCGCGCGCGGAAGCGTTCAAGAGAACGGGGTTGACGGAGTCGTACTCGTCGTGATCCAAATCACCGAAGATCCTAGTGCCGAACGGACGGCACCTCCGCGTTCAACACACGTACGGTTGGGGAAGACGTCTCCTCCTTCTTGATCCAGCAAGGGGAGGGAGTGGTTGATGAAGATCCAGCAGCACGACGGCGTGGTGGTGGAAGTAGCAGTGATCTCGGCAGGGCTTCGCCAAGCTCAGCGAGAGGGAGAGGTGTCGTGGAGGGAGAGGGAGGCGCCAGGAGCAGGGGTGCGCAGCCCTCTCTCTCCCCCTCTTTATATAGGGGCCCTGGGGGGGCGCCGGCCCCCTAGAGATCCCATCTCAGGGGGGAGGGGCGGCCAAGGGGGGGACTTGCCCCCCAAGTCAAGTGGGGCGCCCCCACCCCTAGGGTTTCCAACCCTAGGCGCAGGGGGAGGCCCAAGGGGGGCGCACCAGCCCACCAGGGGCTGGTTCCCTTCCCCACTTCAGGCCATGGGGCCCTACGGGATAGGTGGCCCCACCCGGTGGACCCCCCGGGACCCTTCCGGTGGTCCCGATACAATACCGGTGACGCCCGAAACTTTCCCGGTGGCCGAAACTGGACTTCCTATATACCATTCTTCACCTCCGGACCATTCCGGAACTCCTCGTGACGTCCGTGATCTCATCCGGGACTCTGAACAACTTTCGGGTTACCGCATACTAATATCTCTACAACCCTAGCGTCACCGAACCTTAAGGGTGTAGACCCTACGGGTTCGGGAGACACGCAGACATGACCGAGACGACTCTCCGGCCAATAACCAACAGTGGGATCTGGATAACCATGTTGGCTCCCACATGCTCCTCGATGATCTCATTGGATGAACCACGATGTCAAGGATTCAAGTAATCCCGTATACAATTCCCTTTATCAATCGGTACGTTACTTGCCCGAGATTCGATCGTCGGTATCCCAATACCTTGTTCAATCTCGTTACCGGCAAGTCACTTTACTCGTATCGTAATGCATGATCCCGTGACCAAACACTTGGTCACATTGAGCTCATTATGATGATGCATTACCGAGTGGGCCCAGAGATACCTCTCTGTCATGCAGATGACAAATCCCAGTCTCGATCCGTGTCAACCCAATGTGATACTTTTGGGGATACCTGTAGTATACCTTTATAGTCACCCGATTACGTAGTGACGTTTGGTACACCCACAGCACTCCTACGGCATCCGGGAGTTACACGATCTCATGGTCTAAGGAAACGATACTTGACATTGGAAAAGCTCTAGCAAACGAACTACACGATCTTGTGCTATGCTTAGGATTGGGTCTTGTCCATCACATCATTCTCCCAATGATGTGATCCCGTTATCAATGACATCCAAATGTCCATAGTCAGGAAACCATGACTATCTGTTGAACGAGCTAGTCAACTAGAGGCTCACTAGTGACATGTTATGGTCTATGTATTCACACATGTATTATGATTTCCGGATAACACAATTATAGCATGAATAATAGACAATTATCATGAACAAGGAAATATAATAATAATCTTTTTATTATTGCCTCTAGGGCATATTTCCAACAGTCTCCCACTTGCACTAGAGTCAATAATCTAGTTACATTGTGATGAATCGAACACCCATAGAGTTCTGGTGTTGATCTTGTTTTGCTCGCGGAAGAGGTTTAGTCAACTGATCTGCGACATTCAGATCCGTATGCACTTTGCAAATATCTATGTCTCCATTTTGAATATTTTCTCGAATGGAGTTGAAGCGACGCTTGATGTGCCTGGTCTTCTTGTGAAACCTGGGTTCCTTGGCAAGGGAAATAGCTCCAGTGTTGTCACAGAAGAGAGTGACCGGCCCCGACGCATTGGGTATGACTCCTAGGTCGGTGATGAACTCCTTCATCCAGACTGCTTCACGTGCTACCTCCGAGGCTGCCATGTACTCTGCTTCACATATAGATCCCGCCACGACGCTTTGCTTGCAACTGCACCAGCTTACTGCCCCTCCATTCAAAATATACACGTATCCGGTTTGTGACTTACAGTCATCCAGATCTGTGTCGAAGCTAGCGTCGACGTAACCCCTTATGATGAGCTCTTCGTCACCTCCATAAACGAGAAACATATCCTTAGTCCTTTTCAGGTAGTTCAGGATATTCTTGACCGCTGTTCAGTGTTCCATGCCAGGATTACTTTGGTACCTTCCTACCAAACTTACGGCAAGGTTTACATTAGTTCTGGTACACAGCATGGCATACATGATAGACCCTATGGCCGAGGCATAGGGGACGACACTCATCTTTTCTCTATCTTCTGCCGTGGTCGGACATTTAGCCGAGCTCAATTTCACACCTTGCAACACATGCAAGAACCCCTTCTTGGACTGATCCATATTGAACTTCTTCAATATCTTATATGGTATGTGCTTTGTGAAAGACCTATGAGGCGTCTCGATCTATCTCTATAGATCTTGATGCCTAATATGTAAGCAGCTTCTCCAAGGTCCTTCATTGAAAAACACTTATTCAAGTAGGCCTTAATGTCTGTCCAAAAGATCTATATCATTTCCCATCAAAAGTATGTCATCCACATATAATATGAGAAATGCTACAGAGCTCCCACTCACTTTCTTGTAAACGCAGGCTTCTCCATAAGTCTGCATAAACCCAAACGCTTTGATCATATCATTAAAGCGAATGTTCCAACTCCGAGATGCTTGTACCAGCCCATAGATGGAGCGCTGGAGCTTGCATACCTTGTTAGCATTTTTAGGATCGACAAAACCCTCCGGCTGCATCATATACAGTTCTTCCTTAAGATGGCCGTTAAGGAATGCCGTTTTGACGTCCATCTGCCATATCTCATAATCATAGTATGCGGCAATTGCTAACATGATTCGGACGGACTTTAGCTTCGCTACGGGAGAGAAAGTCTCATCGTAGTCAACCCCTTGAACTTGTCGATAACCCTTAGAGACAAGTCGAGTTTTATAGATGGTAACATTACCATCCGTGTCCGTCTTCTTCTTAAAGATCCATTTGTTTTCTATCGCTCGCCGATAATCGGGCAAGTCTGTCAAAGTCCACACTTTGTTTTCATACATGGATCCTATCTCGGATTGCATGGCTTCAAGCCATTTGTTGGAATCTGGGCCCGCCATTGCTTCTTCATAGTTCGAAGGTTCACTGTTGTCTAACAACATGATTTCCAGGACATGGTTGCCATACCACTCTGGTGTGGAACGTGTCCTCGTGGACCTATGAAGTTCAGTAGTAACTTGATCCGAAGTACCTTGATCATTATCATTAATTTCCTCTTTATTCGGTGCAAGCACCACAGGAACATCTTCCTGAGCTGCGCTACTTTCCGGTTCAAGAGGCAGTACTTCATCGAGTTCTACTTTCCTCCCACTTACTTCTTTCGAGAGAAACTCTTTTGTCCAAAAAGGACCCGTTTTTGGCAACAAAGATCTTTCCTTCGGATCTGAGGTAGAAGGTATACCCAATGGTTTCCTTAGGGTATCCTATGAAGACACATTTTTCCGACTTGGGTTCGAGCTTTTCAGGTTGAAGTTTTTTGACATACGCATCCCCAAACTTTTAGAAACAACAGCTGAGGTTTCTTCCCGAACCATAATTCATACGGTGTCGTCTCAACGGATTTAGACGGTGCCCTATTTAAAGTGAATGTAGCTGTCTCTAGAGTGTATCCCCAAAATGATAGCGGTAAATCGGTGAGTGACATCATAGATCACACCATATCCAATAGAGTGCGATTACGATGTTCGGACACACCGTTATGCTGAGGTGTTCCAGGCGGCGTGAGTTGTGAAACGATTCCACATTTCTTTAAGTGGGTACCAAATTCGTGACTTAAATATTGTCCCCCACGATTTGATCGTAAGAACTTTATCTTTCGGTCACGTTGATTCTCTACCTCATTCTGAAATTCCTTGAACTTTTCAAAGGTCTCAGACTTGTGTTTCATCAACACTACAAAAAATACACTTCCGTGATGATACGTGTTTGTCACAATAGGTCGCATTTTTTGTCATGCATGTACATCCATGACAAATTTATGAAAGAATCAAGATAGTCATACTTGTGCTATAGTAGAAGTGTTCCATGACATTACGAAAATTATCATCACGGAAGCGTCCACTTCCATGACGATAAATCGCGCGTCACAGAAGTGCTTTCGTCAAGGGTGACCGACACGTGGCATCCACCGTAACGGAACGCCGTTAAGCTATCGGGTCGGGTTTTGGATCCGATAACCCGTTAATGGCCCGACCAATGGGGATTTTCCACGTGTAAAATCATCATTGGCTAGAGGAAACACGTGTCGGCTCACCGCTGGGACATATGTCATCCACTCATTGGGCAGAAGGCGCCTATGATACGTCGACACGTGGCACGTCCCAACAAGTTTAATTGGGCCGGCCCAATTAAAGGCCCACAAGTTTTGCAGACCATAATGGGCCGGCCCAGCTAAAGGCCCACAAGATTTTGCGATAATGGGCCAGCCCAGTTAAAGGCCCACAAGATTTTGCGGACCATAATGGGCCGGCCCAGCTAAAGGCCTACGAGATTTTGCGGGCCATAATGGGCCGGCCCAGCTAAAGGCCCACAAGATTTTTGTGTGCTATAATGGGCCGGCCCAGGTAAAGACCACAAAATTCTTGCGGATCATAATGGGTCGGCCCAGCTAAAGGCCCACGAGATTTCGCCGACATTAATGGGCGGCCACCAGTAGGGCCCACAAGATTTTGAGGACCCTAGTAGTCCGGCCCATTAACTGGCTGCCATGTTTTGGGCCAAATGCCGACCCATATCTGATCCGATCCATTAATGGCCTGCCACGTTCCGGGCCTAAAAGTGGCCCATATGGGATCTTGCCCGTTATAAGCCTACCACGTTCTGGGCCAAATTACGGCCCAGATCAGGTCCGGCCCTTTAAGAGGCTTTGGGCTCAATTATGGCCCATATCACATTCGGCCCGACAACTGGACACTATGCTTTTGGGCCTACTTGCTGAAGGCCCACTTAGTAATTCGGCCTGATATTAGTTTTGGCTTGTTAAGGTCCCGTTTAACATTTCAGCCCTATATTAATTTCGGCTGTTAAAAGCCCGTCATATTGTTGGGCCTAACTACGGCCCGATTTGCATCCGTCCTGCTCGCAGCCAATATCTGATTGGGCCAAACAAGGACCGAGACAATTTTGGCCTGTTAAAAGCCCGTGATTTGATTCGCACAATCATGGTCCGGGGTTCATTTCGGGCTGCTGCGGGCCCGTGAGCTGTTTCAGGCGCAACCTACATTGTGATTGCATGACGGCCCGATTATGTACCGTAATTTTACGGTTTGGCGGTTTACTGCGAAGACAGGATATATATATACTGTAAAATAACTGCAGCATCGTGAATAAAAAAAAACCTAGACTATACAATAAAGAAATTACGGCATATTACATCCATTGGGCATGAAAGTTCACCACTATGATAATAAAGCATAAGCAGACAACAGATTAGATACACTGGACATCAAAGATCGCCACCAGTACAAATAAACACGCCGACAAAATAATATACAAAACCGACAACACTTCAATAGAGTTCAAGAAAGGTTAGCCCTGCTGGGGAGCTGCAGCACAAGCAGCTGAGCAAGATGATGAGACTGCGCTTGTTCAACACTTATATCTTCCTCACTCTGAAAGATAAACAAGCAGACAGATGACAGGTTTTGCACGTAAAAGTATCAGTGCTGACAATTCATAACATTTCTTACTGACGAATAAAGTGACACAGTTTAAAATTGCATTAACACAATATGGTATTGTTCAGGTCAAGACATGGCAGGAACACTGGATTACAGATCAAGAACTCATAAGTATCAATGGTTAGTGTGCTGTCAATTTATACCATTTCAAATTGGCAAATAAAGAGACTATTTAAATAATATTAGAATGATATGACATTGTTCATAGTTAAGACATTGCAGAATATGATATTGTGCTGTAGTAGGTAGGTTCACCACACCACTGGATTACGGATGAAGAACAGAAGCATACATGCAGTGCAAAAGAACATCACTTGCTCTGTATAGTTTAATTTACATGGTATGAAGAAGGAACTTGGTTGTACAACTGAAAACTTAAATTGAGGAAGGACAAACTTTTGTTTATGAACTACATAATAAACTTTAAATAAGCAATTTGATGCAAACATCAAAAATAAACAGTTATTGCAGTCATGCCTAACCAAATATATACAACAAAGTTTGAAGGCTTGAGATGGACAAACTTACATTATTGGTGAAGACAGGCTCTATAAAGGCCTTGTCCATACTGATGGGGGGGGGGGCAATTCAAGAAGTTTACCACAAAATCTTCTTCAAAAGCATGCCTTTATTCTACATTTTGTTAAGAGTAAATATAGATGTGATAATATACGAAAAAATGGAGAATATTTAAGATAAGATGAAGAGTGATGCTACATAACCAAGTAGCTATAAATGTAAGTGCAGCGATACAGGCAAAAGGTACAGCCAAGAGCAATGCACAGCTAAACTTCTTCAGTACCAACCTTATGGTAAGAGTAAATATAGATCTGATGTGTAGAAAATGGAGGGCAAAGGAAAATAAGCTGCAGAGTGATGGTACATGAACAACTACCTGTCATTATAAGTACACTGATAAAGGACATCATGTACTTACAAGAACAATGCAGAGCTAAAAAAACAGTAGCATTGGATATATTCTACACTAATGTAACCATTCATACAGATCAGATAATTTGGAGCAAACAATTGATAAGCAAGCTATCATAAATACTGCTGTCCCATAATGAACTAGGTATGTATGCAAGTACAGTGATAAAGGACAATAGGTACTAACAAGAGCAAAGCAGCGGGCAGCATATTTGCGATATCCTGTCGTTCTTTTCAAACCGGAATTCTTCTTCGAGCAGATTTCCTGCAAAAAAGATCCGTAATGCACATGCGGAAAAGTAGAAGTTCAAATTGTCATGTGATTTCATAGACAGTACCTCATCCTGGGATCGAGACCAGTGCATAACAAGGTTTTTCCATTCAATGTCTTCTAAATTTAGCATGTGAGACTTCACCGAAATTCATTTATAGACTTGCCACCAAAGTGTGATTTCCTCGGGTAACACCGATCTTTGCTGCAATGCTTCCTTGAAAATCACAAGCAAGCTTTGCTCGTCATGACTATCCAGATTGACCCTCGCCTAGTTACAACAATGTAATGTAAATCATTGATGTGTTCAATCAGCAGAAAACAGGAAAATAATAACGCCATGGCTTCCTCGTCCATCTCGGCGATGCCGAGACGGTGCTCCCGCCTCCGGTTGTCGCGACGATCCTCGTCGGTGCTATGCGGTGGCAGAGGCGCTGAAGCCTCGCGCCCGCTCCCGCCGGGCACGTTGGGAAAGTTCAATGTTCTGTGAGGCCACCGGGCGCCGCCGCCCGCATCGTATCTTGTGGCGGCCTCGTTGGCGATGTCGAAATTGCCGAGGCCGAGGCGCATCCGCGGAACCGGATCTCGGCGGAGAAGCCGCCGGAGAACGCGTCTGACGCCGTGGTATCCCCAAGTTTTCCGGCGACGCGGCGGCATGGTGGCGCGGCAGCAGCGAGGCGAAAAAGAGCGGGGATAGAGCGGTGGCGAGGCATAGAGCGGTGGCAAGGCACAGAGCGGTGGGAGGGCGTTGGATTTTATAAAGCGCGCCGGACGCCGCGCGCCAAAACTAGCGCATGCCCGGCCGCTTTTTCCCCCGCGCGCGCGATCCTTTCCCGACGTCTCTGCTATCTCTACTCTCTTCTCTACAGTTATATTTATTTTGTATTAAATATTTAATATTTATCTCTACTTCCTTTACTGTCTACTTTTTTTCTCTATACTTCTTTTTCTTGCAATATAGGCCGTCCGATTTATATCTGACAGATAGGAAGGAAACAAATGGGAATTTTGCAGAAAGATACCCATACCCCTCTCCAGATTTGCAAATAAGGCCTTCCCTTGTTCATCCTTTTCTCCCACAAGATAAACTACTCATACAAATTCATCTTGATGCATGCAACGCATGGGCATCTTGCTACTTCTAAAAACCTTTCCATCATTTGCCACACTACAGGTTGCAGATGAAAAACCTACCCAAGCACAATAGCGATACAGTCTGCGACGCACAATTACCAGCTGATATTCTGTTGGAAAATGGAGGCTATAACCAATTACTTTTACGGGAACAATAGCACCTAGGAAAATTGAACGGTAGGTATGAACAAAATTGTAACTACACATGTACTGCTAAGTAATTCAATGCACACATTACCAATCGAGGAGGAGAGCGATGGTCGCGGCGGCCTATGTGAGTCATGGTCGGCAACGGGAGTCAGTTCATTGTCCACGACGGTGGTACTTCTGCGCTTGGCGTCGGCTTCCGGGAAGCAGATCCGAGACCGTGGAAGACGATGCCGGGGAAGAGGCTCCGTCTACGACGATGACGGTAGACCGGCTCCAGTGCGGCGTACGAGGTCGTCAATGAGGCAGATGCGCTGCGGTGGACGAGTGCACCGATGTAAAGGGGAGGAGCACGAAGGCTGCGGTGCCTTGGAGAAGTCTATTTTGCGGTGGGGATAGAAAATGGGGAGTATTCAGGTGTACTACTCTAGGTGCCGGGGTGGGGTTGGCTGGGTAGGGTGAACCTGAAGTTACGAAAACAGCCCCCTACCAAGCATCGTCCATAGGCCTGTTCCGAAGGCTATGATGGTAACTTCCCACTGCTCGAATCAGGGTCGCGGGAGATTTTCCCACCGACCTCAAAATTTTGTGACACTGGACTCCCCGTGTGGCGTGTTGAGTGATTCGGCTAAGCAACTAGCGAGTAGTAGTAGTAAACTCTGCATATTAGTTTTGACCAAAGTCAAACTTCATAAAGTTTGACCAAGTTTATATAAAAATATAAACATTTACCATAACAAATATGTATGATGTGGAAGTACATTCAATAATGAATCTAATGGTATTTATTTGTTATTGTATATGTTAATATTTTTTGATAGGGAAAACTTTGTTTTTGCCACTCTAGTTTTTGCCAACTTTGCTTATGCCACTCTAGAATTTGACATCTCACTTTTGCCACTGTTAGCTTTTGATAATACATCACAAATGCCATTCCGTGGAAAAAACGATAATTCTTCATTTCACTTTTGCCACTCTTAGCATTTGACGTGTATCACAATTGCCACTTGGAAAATTTTGTTTTTGCCACGAAAGGGCAAAAGTGATATATTGTCAAAAGCTAAGAGTGGCAAAAGTGAAATGTCAAATTCTAGAGTGGCATAAGCACAGTGGGCAAAAACTAGAGTGGCAAAATCAAAGTTTTCCCTTTTTGTTATAAGCTTTCTGAGAGTTTACAAAACTTGACTTTGACCAATGCTAATACGCGGACTTAAATAAAAACGTAGGAAGTACACATTTGTTTTCTTAGTTTGTAGTGAACTAATCATTTGTTGAAATTGTGAAATAAATATATTAGGCTATTGACTTCGAATGTAATGGTCTATACAATTCAATAGTTACAATCATTATCGAATCCCAAGATGTATACAAGGTCTATAGTACTTCACAACATGCTGAAACTCACATAATCCCAGTCAAATGAGAATCTAAATGCATTTCATAGTTATTACTTTGTAGGATGCAACAAAAACAACCAAAACTCTACATCAGGCATTATAGAAGCAACATTTTGACATATCCCATTATGGGAATGAAACTTGCAGAGAGACCTTTTGAAGATGGAGCAGATAGGGCGGGAAAGATTGTATGTATGTGGACGACAGAGTAGGAGACAAACCTAACGAGAGAGAGAGAGAGAGAGAGAGAGAAAGAGAGAGGTAGAAGTTAGGTCTGTGAGAAAGATGGAGACATGTAATATACGTGAGATGCGTGTGCATCCGGATTCTGTATACGTGGAAGGAGAAGATACAACATGTTTGATGAGAGAGCTGGAAAAACATGGATGAGAGGGGAAGGATCTCATGTATTGAGGGATTTACAATTTTGTGTGGGGGAGAGAGGGATTGGTAATTTTGTGCCAGAGAGAGAGAGAGAGAGAGAGAGAGAGAGAGAGAGAGAGAGAGAGAGAGAGAGAGTGGGGGAGGAGTCAGTCAGCCGTCGTCACATCACCCTGCTTCCAAATGACCCCGCATTCTCTAGCGCGGTGTGGTCGCCGTCTTCGATCTGCTCGATGCCCTCTTTGAACATTGAGGTGTTGTGCATGTTGGGGTGCAAAGAAGCACAAGCGAGAGTGGTTGCCGTATAACCTTGGATGGGGATGAATTGTGTGCTCGGGGAAGTGTGCGTGTGTGTTGTGCTGTGTGTGTGTGTGTGTGCGCGCCGCGCGTGTGTGTGTGTGTCAGATATTGAGGGAAAACAAACCTAAGGAGAGAAATGGGTATTCATGAAGAGATTGTGCGGTCCTTGAGGTGGGCAGGGCCCGAGTGAGGGTGTCAAAATGTGCGCGTTGATGCATGTGTTGGATGCGATCGTGCGAGGGACGGACGAATCGAGAGAGATGGTTGTTGTGTTACGGATGCTCCTCTCTCTCTCTCTCACACACACACACGAACACACACACATACACACAAGTAAACTAGAAGACTGTTCTCTCATGTATACACAACGTATCTGCATCTGTCTATGTCTCACTCATGCATGATCATTTGCACATTCACACCTCTCTATGTCTGTATCACACGCACACTGTCTCCACATTGCCCTTCCGCCACAACACACATATGGACACATACACACGTTCTCTCTCAGTCACACACACAAAATAAGTATTAAAAAACTAGGGCGCACCTAAAACGTCCAAATCCAAATAAACACAAACTGGAGCTAAATTCAAATATATGGAAATATTGCAGCGTCAAGAACTTTCCCAGGAAAAAAACTTGAGTAATATTGGAGGATTGTTTTCACACACACAAAAAGGTTCGGTGGATGTCCTTCGAGCGCGAAACAGTGACGCACCGTTCGATCGATCACAGGCCCGGGTTCACGCGCTTGCACATGATTCCGTATCGTGGCTGTGGTACTAACTTAATTTTTTATAATAAAAGCGCTGCCTAAGTCTAATGTTTACGTGTACTAGTACGGTTTTCTTTTACGGGTTTGCTATTTCACATCTAGATGTGAAATATTATCTCACATCTAACTCACTCACCCTTGATTTTTTAAAGTCTTCCACTCACTCACCCATGATTTTTTAAAGTCTTCCATGGATTTTAAGGGTGAGGGAGTTAGATGTGAGATAATATCTTACATCTAGATGTGACATAGGCAGACCCTTTCTTTTAAGTTTGACCAACCTTATATAAAACTAAAGTAAGCTCCCATATGCACACTCATCAATATGCCGGCGCCCCCGTTGCACATGCCGGCGCCCACGTGCTCCGGCCAACAATTTCTCTCCCATCACCGCCGTGTCGCCGCCATCCCTGTGCCATGAAGCCGAAGGCTCGCCCGCTCACGTCGTCTGCAGTCCCTCCTTGCCATGCCGCCGTGCTGCCAAGTATGCGAGCAGCTGGTGGAGCCGCGTCTATGCACGCAGCGTACGAAGAGGAGGACGAGCGCGTGCTCCGGCACGCCGGTGAGGAGGAACTAGCGTGTCATTGTCGTCTCCGGCCGCGCAGAGGAGGCACGCATGGTGGCTGTCGCGGCGGAAGCCGGTCGCAGCCATTGCCGAGCCCACAAACCGGTGCGGACACGGAAGCTCCCTTCGAGACCTGGCATGCCACGTGGATCCTGCAATCTGAAGGAGCAATTTGGGTCAGTCGACTCATGTGAGCCGTTTGATGCAACATGGATGGCTAGAAGGGCTTCTTCCACCTCTTCTGTCGTCTTCTTCCTTCGCTCCGTCGAACTTCTTTCACAAATCAACTGACCCAAATTATACTACTAGTACGAACGTATTAAGTACAGTAGGAACACGAAGATACGAGCAGTAGTACCAACTGCAAGAAGAACAGTAGTAAGACATAGTACTAGTACTACTGTACGTACTAAAGAGTTCAAATAACGAGAAAGAACATAAACATAGTTCTGCTGGGGCCTCATCACAACACACCCTTGAAAATAAACTAAGCAACTAGTCTGCTTGACACTGCAGTAGAACCAGCATGAGCGACGGCATTGCCACCTACTCGGAGTCTGAGTCCATGTCCTCGACTTCGTCCCCGTCCCTCTTCCTCTTCCTCTTCGCCGACGCTTCTTTGCTTGAACCGGACACTGGGCTCTGCTTCTTCATCCGACCCATGCTGCGTACAGGATCTGATCTTCATCTAATGTCTTCGAATCCCATGCATGATGAAACTCGTGATGAGGTTTCTTCAGTTTAGCGTTCAAAGGATCAATCATGGCTGCTGCCAGGGTCAGCATTGAAGGTTGAGAGAGGGACACCAGGCTTGCCTTCTGGAGATCGAAGGGCTGGCCTGCAATGAGACCTATCCGACGCAGGACATCTCTGTTGTTCTTAAAGCCTATAGTAACGAATTTCACTCTTTTGTCCTTGAGGAAGTCCTTAAAATCCTGGCACTCAACATCGGCATGGCATATGTGGTAGACCAAGCAAACGTTATGTACGCAAACCTGGATCACGGCGGGCTTCTTCCTCTCTTCATCCTTTAGATCCTTCTCTCGTCCCAGGACTGTGGTGTACTCAACATCTAGCTCAGCGACCCACTCATCCGTTGAACTGTTGAACATGCGAAGGAAGCGAGCAAGCCATGCTTTCACCGTCGTGGATCCACGTGTGCAGATGATGATGAACTGATCGCCAGTGAGGGCTCTAACCTGGTACTCAGCGGCGACCATGGAGATTTGGGAGGCCATGGATTTTGGAGGAGGGTTAGGAGAAGTTGAACTGTTGTACCCCGCAAAAACTGGGAGCGAACTAATGTGAAAGGATGGGACGACTGGGAGCAAACTGTTGTAAGGTAGAAGACAGGGACGAGTAGGGCGTGCGAACAGCGTGGGGTTGCTGGCTTGCCCGGTGCATAAACGGCTGCAAGCCCCCAAAGAGTTCTCGAGAACTGTGCGGGACCCACTAGATGTCATGTCTACTAGACCCATATCGTAGGCCTGACGGTATAGCTTCTGCTTGTTCGCACGCCATGCCGGGGCGTGGATGTAACTTCACTTCATTCCGACAACCGTCGCGCCTCCCACGACCTTCGCCTCCCTCGCGCGGTCGCGCCCTTTGAGACTGCGACCAGCTATAAATGAGCAATTTTTTTGCCTACTCCGCATGAATTGATACTCCCTCTGGTCCTTTTTACTCCCATCAACCGTTTGCAAAGTGTTTGACCAAATACATACTTTTTTTAACACCACCTTATATTAATTAACCAGCCACACCAGTACACTCATTCGATACAATATTCACCACACAGTATGCCACGTTATTTACAAGAATACCATCTAATCTATTGTCAAAGCTATACTTAGCGATTAAGGGTGCCACCTTATTGGCCGAACGGCTAATCTTTGACAATTGAAGATTGTTGATCAACTTCGAGATGCTCAACGCTGTCATCTTCAGGTCACGCATAGCAGACCTGTCATAGTCCCCGGATGCAAGAGACGCTACCACAAAAGCGCAATCAGTCTCTAAAATTACAGGATTATGAAGAGAAATACCTATGTAGAGACCGGCAATGCAAGCCCTAAGCTCCGGTTCCTCCACGCTTTGACAGGCATCAATGAAATCCCACGACCAAATTTATACTGAAAATATCAATAGTATCTACAATACTGATTATAATGAGTATAAGAACTACGTTTTATAATGAGTGTAAAAATATTGATTTGACATTATGAATGTTGATACTCCCTCCGTCTAGGTGAGTAAGTCATCTTAGGATGTGCACCGTGACCAAGGAGGAGGGGAAAACGCGAGACATTAATGTTTATTTGCTAATTAAATAGTATTGCATGCAATGAACTAATCACTGCATGTGATGTTTGATAGTCTCACGTGATTAAAAGCATGCACACCCTCATCTCTTATTGGTTGATATGTCAAGAAACAAGAAACGAGGTAGAAGTTAATGCATCGCGCCTACGTGTTTTGGGATTATTTGGTTTTCGTAAGATGACTTACACACCTAGCTATTAGAGTACCACTACCTCCCTTCTAGTTTAAAGGGCTCGACTAAAAAAATTCACCTACTCTTAGCAAGATAGTAGAGGCGGTGGAATAGTTTTTGAAGTCTGCAAAAGTACTCAACTAATGTTGTCGTTCTTCACAAAAAAAATGTGTTTACCAATGCATGCATGAACACTAGTTACTCGAACCCCCCTCTCTTATATAATTCTTTGCCACATCAGCATGTTTGCTATTCCCGTGTGCATGATACCTGCTAAGATACCACCATTATGGTCAGCCTTAATCATCGCATGCAATAATTTAGTGCACCTTAAATATGAACATGTGTGGGGGCGTGTATGTTTTTAATGACTTGAGACTATACCTAGCCCGGCATGCAAGATGACTTATTATGCACCGTTCCCCATACCTGCAGGAAGCCCGTTCGTCTCCAAATCTTTTCCTCTCCATGTGTGGAAACAATATGCCTGCCAAACTCTCCTTCTCCCTCCGGCGGTCCCACCACTCCACCCCGTGTGAAAAAATCTGCATGCATGACCCTCCTCCCCACACGCTCGTCCAATCCATTGTGACCAGCAATATTTCCACCCCTTCGCTCCCCGGTAATTTACTCCAAAAAATATGCCCACGTAGCTTTTACTTAACTTCAGTTGCATTGGGTCACTGACATACGGGCCCAGCAGTGTACTGGCCCACATGTCGCTGATTTAACCGACCTACAGTTAAGTCATTGCAGCTCAGTCCATATCTTACGTAGGTGTGCCATTGCTCGCTATAAATACCGCGCCTCCCACGAAATCTCTATCTCCTCCCCCTCACGTTCACGTTCATCGCTATCTCCTCCCCCTCCCTCTCACGTTGACCACCATGGCATCGCCCCTCCCAAGCCCTAGGAGCCCCTCGCTGCACCGCGCGGACGGTCACACGTCGCCGTTTCGTTCCTCGCCGCCACTAGTCGAGGAGGACGCGTCGGTGTTCCGCTCCTTGCCGCTACACGATGCGTCGCCGTTCCGATCCTCTCCGCCACTAGTCGAGGAGGACGCGTCGGCGTTCCGCTCCACGCCGTGACGCGACGCGTCGCCGTTTCATTCCTCGCCGCCACTAGTCTAGGAGGACGTGTCGGTGTTCCGCTCCTCACCGCGACGTGTCGAGGTGGACGCATCCGCGTTCCCAATCTCCCCAGCACGCGCGTCGGAGGACGCGTCGGCTCCCCGCTACGAGGAGAACACCGCGCCGCCCGCCGAGCCCCCTAGCCTTGAAGAGCTTTGGCAAGAAATGGATGTCGCCTTGTGGGAGGCTTTGCCTCCAGCAGAGGGCGCCAAAATAGAGGCGGAGAAGAAGGCCGAGGAAGAGAAGCGCACCGCGCAACAAGCTTTCTGCGAGATCTATGTCGCGTCCGAGAGAGTCAAGCAATTGGTTCTTTGGCAGAAGGCTCGTGCGAGGGCCGTGAGGGTGGCGGAGGATGCCCGTGCCGACGCCCTGAGTGCAGTCGGGCACAAGCGCCTCATCTACGCTTGGCGATACGTGGACCGGGTGCACGCTTCCAGCCAGGAGGAGTACCTGTTGGCGCCAGATCACCAAACCGGTGAGATCGCGCTCGCCCGCCAGCAAGACGCCAATCAGCACCTCGCGAGTTGCGAGGCTGAGGAAGAGGCGTTGTGTCGGTCTTGTTGGGAAGCGGCCGCGCGCACCAGGGCACTCGTGGCGCGCCGCAAGCGCTCCTGCGAGCGCCGTGGCTTTTAGGAGGAGTATAATTTTTGTTTCGTAAGGCGATCTCATTGGTTTTGGGACGCAAATGATAAATCCCGAACGTTCAAGAATTTTTAGCGTCCTTAATTAAGTATGTAAAAGGGAAAGTTTGGAAACGTTGTGTATTATTATGCATTTTGCAAGTACGTGCATATAGCACAAACTTTAACATAGACTATCGGACTACACGTCTCTCTCGATATATGCTTGCAGACTTTTCTACTCCCTCCGTCCAGGTCAATAAGTCATCTTTGGTTGTGCACGATGACCAAGAAGGATGGAAGATTTGTACACCTAGACGGAGGGAGTACTACTATTACTTATGTACGTGCAAATACACGTTTAAACATTACGATGCGGTTTTTGTAAAAGTAGAAAAACATCACTAGTCAAGCTTGTGAAACGATTCCAACGTGAGTACTACTACTAGTAGGAGTACCAGGGGCCAGTTCTTTTAGGCCTCTAGATTAGTAATCCCGTAACTACTACTCGTCCTGGTTTATTGGTCCCCATTGTAATCTGTGTCAAATTTTGATCACAAATTTAACTAATGAAATGTTAGTGCATGTCACATGCACTACTCCATCCGTCTAGGTGAGTAAGTCATCTTAGGCTGTGCACCGTGACCAAGGAGGAGGAGAAAACGAGAAACGTTAATGTTTATTTTCTAATTAATAGTATTGCATGCAATGAACTAACCACTTCATGTCATGTTTGATAACTCAAGTCATTAAAAGCATGCACACTCTTTATCTCTTATTGGTTGATATGTCAAGAAACAAGAAACGAGGTAGAAGTTAAAGCACCGCGCCTAAGTGTTTTGGGATTATTTGGTTTTCGTAAGATGACTTACACACCTAGATGCACCGCTACTAAGTGTTTTGAGTAACATTTTATCAGTTAAATCTTTGGTCAAAATTTAGCACAAATTACAATGGTGAGGAATAAACCAGTACGGAGTAGTTGTTTAGAAGCCTAAATAAATGAGTGAGGCGCCTTATTCTTACTCTCCAATGTGACTAGTCTTGTGGGAAAAGCTGGGGAAGCCGCCAAAAGAACTGGCCCTAGGAGTAGTAGCTAGGGATCGAGTGTGGGAGATGAACCGGAGAAAGTAAATGCAGAGAGATGAAATGCAAAAAAGACGGAGGGATGTGATGGTTGCTTGTCCGTTTATTTTACCAGGCCACTTATTACTGGGAGTGGTTGGGTTTTGTGATATGGTGGCTTTACTGCCGCGCCACGAGTGAGAGGTGAGACTCCCGTGCAGCGCCGCCCTCTACACTTGTACTACACTAGTAGAAAAGGGGCCTATTGACCCGGTTGGTGAGGGCCTTTAGCCCCGGTTCATGAACCGGGACTAAAGGGTCGGTACTAATACCCTCGCCCTTTAGCCCCGGTTCAATCCAGAACCGGGACTGATGGGACTCCACGTGGCCTCTGCGCTGAGCCCAGGCAGGAGGGCCTTTGGTCCCGGTTGGTAGCACCAACCGGGAACAATAGTCATCCACGCGTCAGCATTTCTGTGACTGGGGTTTTTGTTTTTTTTAAAGGGGGGGGGGGTTTGGGGGTTTTGGGCGATTAATTTAGGTGTTTCATATATTGTGTTAACTAGCTAATTAATTGAGAGAAGTGTCCTCTCTTTTGTCCGTGCTTGGTCGATGCTACGTACTATACATACGTATAGAGATGACTAACTAGACACGCTAGCTAGCTAGTAAGCAAACGAAGGAAACAGAAGATCGTCATGAACATATATGCATACAGAGGGAAGTGATATTGACCACCTCTCCTTCTCCGAGAGATTGGTCGAACAACAAGTTCTCGTATATCTATCCGACACTACCGGCTACATATATACAATAATTATCTTTTACAAAAATAATCTCCTAACATACGGACGCGTGGTCCAAATAGTATTCTCCATCTTCAGCGATCACGTGGTCAAGAAAGAATGCCGCCAATTCCTCTTGAATTGCTCCCATGCGATCTGGTGCTAGTAGTTCATCCCGCATCCGAAACATCTAATTTTAACAAGGGGGTCAATACGTATATATATATGAATGAATGAAACTCAACACAGATGATGGTAATAAAATAAAATTGTGAATATTGTTATTTACGGACTTCATAATGTTTGTCAGAGTAGCCCCGCTCACAGGCCGTGTGGCGGATGGACTCGCAAACGTAGTATCCACAGAAATCATTCCCTTGTTCTGCCACAACCACTTTACGAGAAATAGAGGTCAATCAAACTGATAATTAGCAAACATGTTAAATGGTATTGATGAAACTAGCGCTTGAATCACTAGGAGATGCGGGGAATATGCTACTATAGTACTTACTGGTGTCTAAATTGCAACTTCTTCGCAGTCCCGGAGCTTTTTGGTGAATTTTCTCCAAACCCTGCCATACAAAGAAAACAATTACTTGATATCAGAAATGAACAAAGTTGCTGATATGGTGGATAATGATCGATTTAACTTACTTCTCGAGCATTTCAGTCATGTCCGGATACTCCCTGGGATCTTTTCGTCTCGAGTCTAAGACAGTTACTACTCCCTGATCAAGCTTAATCTCTAGGAGAATATAGTGGTAGCTGCGCAAGCATGCATAACTCATCAATATTTCATTACTATAACCTGGACTAATAAGGGAACCCGAGTATGCCACAAGACAGTAACACTCACTTGAAGTTGTAAGGAAAGAGTATTATATCCTTGTGTTCATTTATTACGAACGATTGTAGCAAGTTGGCCTCGGTATTTTCGGCATGAAATTCAACCTCAGTTGCATCTATGAGATATGTGTTAATGAACCCAATGGAACCCACTTGTCTTTTCTTCAATTTGGCGATCTTCAATCTGCATAATATAGTGAGGATAATTATAAATACATGCAATGAAAGAGCTGAGTTATATAGAGAGACTTAATGATGTAAGTAGTACTACTTATAGACAGTAGCAGGTGACCGTTGCTTTATCGAGGGCCAATTGATTGAAAAACTGATAGAACTCCTCAAATGGAATAGGCATCAGTTCAATTCCAACGAGGTCATGCTCCTTTTAACTCTCACATACAAAGTACTCCTCCCCTCGGACTCTCTGCAGGTTTTCATGTACCAATCATGCAATCTTCGCATCATCGTTGATAGAGAGCTTTCATCTTTGACGAGAGGCTTCCCGTACTAGTATCTTTGTATCCGCACCTCCAAGAAATCATAATGTACATCGTCGGGCAGGTAATCTTCAGGATTGCCATAACCGGGCACCATCCTTGAATCGACGATGTCGCTAGCAGGAACCTTGAGCGGGGGGCACGATTGCTTCGCTTGTTCGCCGAGCTGGGCAGTTTGTTTCCCAGCTCGTCGTTCTTTCATTCTTTGATCACTTTTAGTACTTCCCGACCTCTCCGCTTCGGCAAATGCCTTTCCAATAATGCGCTCATAGTTGCCTTTCGGCGGAGACTTGGGTGGTTTTGTCAGGGCAGCCAGAGTGCGCTTCGCTTTCACCGGATCTACCTTCTCCTCTGGAGTTGGATGTCTGTTTGCTTTCAACCCTTCAAACCATTCATGCACTTCGGTCTGCGCGATCTTCGCGTTTTCCTCGTCGGTCCTCTCGTACGGCAACTTCTCTGGATTCTTCAGAGAAGGACCGAATCTGTATCTCCTCCCGCCTTTGGCTGTACTGCTAGACACCGGCAGAGCAGACGGAGCGGATGTCTTCTATCCTTGCTTACGAGGCGGAGGAGAAGGACTACGGCGCGCCGGAGCAGCCGGAGCGGCGGCGGGTCTCTTCCACCCTTGCTGACGAGCCGGAGAAGGAGGAGGCTGGCTGCTCGGGCGCCGTGCAAAGGCGGAGAAGGAGGCGGAGTGCCGCCACGCCGGAGAAGGAGCCGCCAAGTGCCCTGATCGTCACTCACGGGAGGAGGAGGCGGTGGAGGAGGCGGAGTGCCCTGACTCACGGGAGGAGGAGGAGGAGGCGGAGGCGTCCAGTTCGGAAGGTTGATGAGATCCTTCCGCCATAGGCATGGAGTCTTAAGAGCAGAACCCAGCCGAGGCTCCCCTTCACCGGTAGGGTGGTCAAGCCGGAGGTCCTCAAATCCCTCCGTTATTTAATCCACCATCACCTTAGCATATCCTTCTGGAATCGGCCGGCAGTGAAAAGTTGTGTCGGGTTTAGTAGGACAAACAGAGCCAACAGCCGCCTTGACCTTCAAATTGCTCCATTGCGAAATAAGGTGGCAATTTTGAGACTCCGTGATAGCATCCACGGGATAGCTGGCAGGAGCCGTCAAGGCATGCTCTGGATGAAGCAGCTTGGTGGAAGCCACGCTGCTTCCCCGCTGAGATGGCAGGGTAGCTTCGGGGAAGCTTGGCGTGTCGTTTGCTGCGATCTGCCGCTTCTCGTTCCTCTAGCCCCATTACCCTTTCGTGCAGCGCCTGCATTTGTCTCGCTCCGCTTTCTTCCTCCTCTCATGGGTTTTGTAACCCTCGTGTCCGGAAATCCAGCCTTCCACGAAGGGAGCTGGCGTGCCTCGTGTCCGTCCAGGTGCTCGGGATTCCCGAGGGCCATTGTCATCGTCCTTCTCCCTCGTCTCGAACGAACTTCCCTCGCTATACCGCTTCGATATATTGCTTTAGCCTCTTGTCCGAATGTCCAATTGCTCGTCCGTCCAAATGCACTTCCTCGATACAGGGTCCAAGGTTCCTCCAGCCCGAAGAACCAAGTCTGCAACGGTCCGCCAGTTCATTGTCTCGGTTCGATCCCTTTATCAAACAGATCATTCTCAGCCTTGTCCCACTTAGGCGGGCTATGAGGTAGCCACCGACCCGCACGATGGTGAAGCTTCTTCTTCGCAGCATTTTGCTTGTTTGTCGCCGACATCTTTTTACTCTTTTCCGATGTCCCGTGGGCCACAAATGCGGGCCAGTCATCTCTGATCTTCTCATATTTTCCCTTGAATCCTGGTGTCTCTTTTTTATCGACAAACTTATTCGGGTCTTTCTTCCAATGCCTGAATAGCTCTGCCATCTTCTTGAGAGCAAAAGACTTGATTAATGGCTCTATAACTGGCTTCTCCGGATCATCCTCTGGCGGTAGGGTGAAATATGACTTCAGCTCAGTCCAAAGATCATTTTTCTGCAGATCATTGACATAAGACACCTCAGGCTCTTTGTTCTTAGGCTTATACCATTGTTGGATGCTGATCGGGATCTTGTCCCTAACCAGAACCCCGCACTGAGCAACAAATGCCTTCTTTGTCCGGATGGGTTCAATCGGTTGGCCGTCGCACGCGATTTCTATGATCTGAAACCTTTCATCCGAGCTCAACTTTTTCTTCGGGCCTCGTCTCTTTACTGAAGTTGTGCTTGATCCGGAGGGCTAGAAAAAGGAAGAAAGACGAGAGTTAATTAATATGTGTACATACCAAAACAATGAATGCATCAATTAGCTAGTCAGCACAGGCTTAACTATTATATATACCTGGCCGGACTCAGTTCGGTGATCACCGGAGCAGTCCTCACGGTCTATGTCGGTGTCAAAACCAGCGGATCTCGGGTAGGGGGTCCCGAACTGTGCGTCTAGGCGGATGGTAACAGGAGACAAGGGACACGATTTTTTTACCCAGGTTCGGGCCCTCTCGATGGACGTAATACCCTACTCCTGCTTGATTAATATTGATGATATGGGTAGTACAAGAGTAGATCTACCACGAGATCAAGGAGGCTAAACCCTAGAAGCTAGCCTATGGTATGATTGTTGTTCGTCCTACGGACTAAAACCCTCCGGTTCATATAGACACCGGATAGGTTAGGGTTACACAGAGTCGGTTACAATGGTAGGAGATCTACATATTCGTATCGCCAAGCTTGCCTTGAATGCCAAGGGAAGTCCCATCCGGACACGGGACGAATTCTTCAATCTTGTATCTTCATAGTCTTGGAGTCCGGCCGTGATGATAGTCCAGCTATCCGAACACCCCCTAGTGCAGGACTCCTCAAGACTTCTGAACCAGGCTTCAATGACGACGAGTCCGGCGCGCATATTGTCTTCGGCATTGCAAGGCGGGTTCCTCCTCCGAATTCTTCATAGAAGGTTTTGAACACCAGGATAGTGTCCGGCTCTGCAAAACAAGTTCCACATACCACCGTAGAGAGAATAATTTTTGCACAGATCTGCTGACGTACCCCGCGGCATAACATCACACCCCGGCCAGGCCTTTATATGAATCGTTTTTTACTGTTCCACCTCAGCGCGTTTAGCGAGGCGGTTTCCTTGGCATGCCTTATCAAAGCATAGATCGTGCCCCCTTATTCTGGGATTCTCATCAATACAGACGTGGCTAACCCATCCGCGCCATTGATTACGGCGCTTGGTAAATAAGCGAGTTTTACCAGGCTGGTGGGGGACGCGTAGCTTCGTCCGTCCATATAAGGGGATATGGATCCACCTTTTCACCAACGCCTTCTTCCTCCTTTGCTTATCCATTTTCGTGCACTCGAGCTCCAGCGCCCAAGTCCGCACATCCCTCCTCAACCTTCTCCAACCATGTCAGGAGCGGGAGGCAGGTGGATGGCTTCCTCCGTCACGGAGGGGCACATCGCAAGACTGCAGGAGGCCGAATACTTGTCTGGCAACATCACGCACAGGCTGCCCGATGCGGGGCAGCTTATTCCAACCCCCAGGCCCCATGAGAGGGTAGTGTTTCTCCCCCACTTCCTCCGCGGACTAGGTTTTCCACTTCACCCATTTGTTCGGGGGCTCATGTTCTACTACGAGCCTGGACTTCCATGACCTGGCCCCGAATTTCATCCTCAACGTCTCGGCGTTTATCGTCGTATGCGAGGCTTTCCTCTGCATCCAGCCCCACTTCGGCTTTTGGCTGAAGATCTTCAATGTCCGGCCGATGGTAGTGGGCGGCCGTCAAGCAGTGCGGGCGCCATGGTTGGCAAGATGGCCAAGGTCCTATGGCTCGAGGGCGCCTTTGTGGAGACAATAAAGGGGTGGTAATCGGGGTGGTTCTAGATCACCGAGCCACGCGACCCCGAATGGGTGGCGGCTCCCGAATTCAGATCTGGCTTCCCCACACGACTCTCGTCATGGAAGGGGACGGGCCTGACGTGGGGGAATTCGGAAGAGCTATCCGGACTCCAAACATGCGTCTTAAACCTGGTGGACAAGAATCTCAGGCTTGTCGACGTAATCCAGGTGATGCTCCTCCGCCGGATTCTCCCATGCCAACAACGGGCCTTTAACTTGTGGGAGTTCGATCCGGCACAGCACCGAACCTTGAGCCGGCTCTTCGACACTACGTACAAAGATGCCTGGAAGGTGCTGTTCAAGGGCGCTGAAGCCCCAACATCCGCTAACAAGGATCGCAGATACAGATCGCGGCGTCCAGCCGGCGAGGTAAGTTATTTTACCTTTTACGGGACTCTTTTTTCATAGATTGACTCTATGTGGGATCTAAAACTCCCTAATCTTTGACAGGACTGGCTGAAGACGTCCGGACAGATTAACTGTCTGGCTCCTTTGCCGGAAGACCCGGAGGACGCCCGATCGACGGGGCTGCTGGCTCCAGCGCCCCATGTGGTGCCGGAGAAGAAGGCCAAGCAGGAGGCCACGGGAACTCGAAGGAGCTCCCGACCCCAGGTGCTGTCAGATTTTGATGCCGAATCTTCTCCTGAGGACGAGGAGGAAGAAGAAGAAGCTCCTCCCCCAGCGGGGGAGGAGAAGAAAAGGAAGGCCGCCCCAACTGGGGAGGCCGGAGGGTCTAAGAAGGGAAGAACCCTTCCTCCGGACTTCTCTACCAACGTCGACGACGATGAGGAGGATTGGCCTACAAGGCCAAGCCCCTGGCGAGATCATAAGTGTCCGGATACCCATGGCTTTTTATTATTGCAGAGTGTTCTCTAATGTCGAACAACCGTGCAGCCCGCCCAAGGGCGAGTTCGCCGATTCATCGAGCGGGTCCCTGGGCACGTCGGAAATGGAGAGTACTTCGCTCGACCGCCTCCCGCCTCACGCCAGCTGCGGACGACGCCATGGTGGGGCCCCAAGGGGGTTTGGTCAAGAGGAGGTAGCGCAGGAGGTGCCACAAGGCAACCTCCGGACTCAGCATCGCTGGGGCAAGACCCCTCAGGGCTCTAAGCCCGACCCTTGTCCGGACTCCATGCCGGAACCATCAGCGGTTCCGAACTCCGGCCAGCGGATCCTTCGCAAGAAGGGTAAGACGCCGGTGTCCTCCGTCCAACCGGAGGCACCGGATAGCTTACTGGAGGTGCTTAACAGCGCTTCCATCGAGGAGGAGCACCGCACTGTTATGAGTGCGGTGATCCGGACAGTTCAGTCCGGCAAGAGCGGGCTGACCGAAGCCTGTACGAGCCTCCTAACAGGCTTTGATATAAGTTTAGAATATGTAAAAGTATTACCGCATAGACAGTAGCCCCTGATGCTTAGTTCGGCGTTCGGAAAAAAAAGCCGGACTAAGGATCTAAAAAGATATACGCAGGAGTCTAACATAAGTATGTCAATATGGGAATGCAGGCGCCGCTGACCTCACGACCGATCATGGAGGTCAATGCATTGAAGCAGAACCTCGAGCGGTCCGAGAACGAGCTCGGACAAGCCAAGAAGCATCTCGAGGACAAGGAAGGTAAGTAATACCTTATTAACGAAATACCTTATAGAAAAGATTTTGGTTGCAAAAAATAACAGGAATAACTTGGGTACTACAGGGGCCACGAACAAGGTGGCGACCCTCAAGGAAGCGGTGTCCGAGGCCGAAAACAAAAGCGGCTGCGGAACGCAATGAGCGAGAGAAGGGGGAGGCGCAGCTGGCCAAGGTACGGCAAGAGCTCCAAGCTCTCGTGGAAAAACACGAGGGTTTGGAGCGTGACTCGAAGACTCGACAGTCCGAGCTCGCCTGGGCTCTTGAGAGTGCCAAAGCTGCTAAGGCCGAGGCCCAAAAAGCCCTCCAAGAAATTGAGTCGTTGAAGAAGATAGCGGCGGGTAAGGCATTCTTTATGCAAAGCAAGCATGTGAAAGTGAATTACCTATTACTTACCCGGATTCGAGCTCTCCAGAGCATTCACAAATTTGCCCGTGGTGTGTCCGATGCTGCCGCATTCTACCGCGCCAAGGAGGGGAGCTCGACGGAAAAGGTGTTCTGGTCTCAAGATGTCGAGGCCGGACAGCCGGTGTTTCGAGCGACCAGCTGAAGCAGCTGGTCGAGTTCCACAAGGTCGGGCGAACAGGCCATGAAGGGCCTTATAGCGATCGCGGGCCATTGGAGGCCATGCCGTGGAGCTACTTCGGCTTGGTGCAGCGGCCGGTGGATATCTCGTCCACGGATTGAGGTCATCAAAGCGCTCCGCTTGCATTGAAGGTGTCCGTTGGCCCTTGCCCGTGCTAAAGTGCACCGGGCAAGCTGGATGCGGAGAAGCTTGTGACGGACGGGCCACCGAAGGGCCATGAGCATCGTACGCCCGAAATGTACTATGAGGGCCTCCTGAAGGGTGCCCGCCGAATAGCGGATGAGTGCTCCAAAGATGTAATTTTTGAATAGGCTCGCATTTGTTATCCTGTACGCTGAAAACTTGTTCATATGCGCTAAGCAACGCTTGTTAATTTAAAATATTACCTTCTGTGCGGCCGTTTATCAAATTTGAGAGATGGCAAGTCGTTGGCTTCAGCCCCCATGCCACGAGTGCTGGGGTGTTCGGGATAAACTTGAGCACTCTTGTTCCCATTCTTGGGTCCATCTAGGGAGACGCTCAACACAACGAAGAAGGCAACCGGACTTATAATGCTTGAACACTCTCACTTAGCCATAGAATTCTATAATTTTAAATTTCGGCGAAGCCCCAAGTATTCTGAAGACCGAGTTCGGGGCGCTATCCACGCCTTGGCCGGACAATTCCGGTTCCTCGCTCTAAGCGGCATAAGTCTTTAGGGACCCGAAAAAACCTCTCGAACAGCGACCGGCTCTCGCCCTATCATGACGGTCAGTTTTAGATTTCTCCACTGAGGTTCTCAACCCAGCTCAACTGGGGCACAATCGCAGTGGTTCTCCCGGTGCTACCTTAGCCGATATAACGGAATGTAGGGTACCAAAACACGGGAGCCGGGCAAACCCAACTATTGACCCAAGACATGATTCGGAGCCGCTTCATATAATGCTATAAGTTCGGGGTGCCGCACTTGTGAAAGTGTACCATAATTTTGGGATACTTAAGCCCCTGGTGTATTGGCCGTACCAAAGTGTACGGTTGCGACATGTCATGAAATGAACATATGTATAGATAAAGCAAGTAGTGCAATAATAAGCAAAAGTTATGTATTGTTTATTCCGAAAAGGTACTGCAATGAAAGCAGAACAATACAAATAGTGCTATAAGCAAGGGATGGGACTATCTAACATGTCCCCCTCCAGGGGTAAGCTGCGGGATGGTATGTAAAATAGGTATAATGCTCGTAATAGAGAGCACCTGAACATTCGACGTAGCTTTCCGCTTCCCTGGCTGTTGCATCGTGAGTTCGGCGACTCAAGTGCCGGACATGACTTCTCAAAGACGGAGTCCTAAAAGTAAGAAAAAAGTAAGAAAAAAGGAAAAAAGAAAAAGAATGACACAATCGGGAGCCCCTGGTGCGGTCGAGCCGCATTCTTGGCGTGCCGTGGTCTTGCCCCTCCACATATGCCCATGGTATCTCCAGAGCGTAATTATGTACGCGTAATACTAGCTTCGCAATTTCGCGAGGGCGGGGGTTGGGCCCGGATTGCTATGCGTGCTTGAATCGTGCCAGGCGGTCTTGTTGTAGGTTACTCCGGGCGCGCTTGACAGTGTCCGGACGCTTAGTGGCCGGACTCGAGAACTGCTGTGAGAGGCTGCTCTGTACCTCCGCTGCGAGGGCCGCCATGTGCTCCTCCGTTCGGAGAGAGCGTTCGGTGTTTCCATTGACCGTGATTACTCCTTGAGGGCCTATCATCTTGAGCTTGAGGTATGCATAGTGCAACACCGCATTAAACATTGCAAATGCGGTTCGTCCGAGCAATGCATGATAGCCGCTGCGGAATGGGACGATGTCGAAGATTAACTCTTCGCTTTGGAAGTTATCCGGGGATCCGAAGACCACTTCGAGTGTAATCGAGCCCGCATAACTGGCCTCTACACCGGTATGACGCCTTTAAAGGTCGCCTTTGTAGGTTTAATCCTTGAGGGGTCTATGCCCATTTTGCGACCGTATCCTCGATAAAGCAGGTTCAGGCTGCTACCGCCGATCATCGGGACTCGTGAGGTGAAATCCATCAATAATTGGGTAAAGAACCAATGCGCGAAGCCGCCGTGACGGATGCTAGTGGGGTGGTCCTTCGATCGAAGGTGATCGGCAGGAAGACCATGGGTTGAACTTCGGGGCGACTGGCTCCATCGCATATACGTCCCTTAGTGCGCGCTTCTGCTCCCTTTTGGGTATGTGGGTTGCGTATATCATGTTCACCGTCCGCACTTGTGTACGAAAACCCTTCTGTCCTCTATTGTTCGGCGGCCGGGGCTCTTCCTCGTCATCGCTATGCAGCCCCTTGTCATTGAGTTCAACACTTAACTTGCCTGCTTGCTTGAACACCCAACAATCCATGTTGGTGTGATTGGCTGGTTTTTCGGGGGTGCCATGTATCAGGCACGAGCGATCGAGTATTCGGTCCAAGTTGGACGGGCCCTGGGTATTTCTTTTGAATGGCTTCTTCCGCTGACCAGGTTTAGAGCCTCTGAGTCCGGCATTGACAGCCGTATCTTCAGTATTATCGCCGTTAATGCGGCGCTTGATCTTGTTGTGACGCGACCTGCCATTGATGTCCTTGGTGTCCGAACTATCAGGATGTTTGGCCAAGTTGTTGCTTCGAGCTAGCCAGCTGTCCTCTCCCGCACAAAAGCGGGTCATGAGTGTTGTGAGGGCTGCCATGGATTTTGGCTTTTCCTGTCCTAGGTGCCGGGCAAGCCACTCGTCATGGATGATATGTTTGAAGGCTGCAAGGGCCTCTCGCATCCGGACAGTCAACGATTTGATTTTTCTTTGTTAGGAACCGTGTCCGTAATTGTCTCGGACGATTCTTCCGCTGCTGAATTATGTGGCTAAGGTCATCTGCTTCGGTGGTCGCACATATGTGCCCTTGAAGTTATCAAGGAATGCGGCTTCCGTGTCCTCCCAACAACCAATTGATTCTGGCTGGCAAGCTTTTGAGCCAATGCCGAGCTGGTCCTTTAAGCTTGAGTGGGAGATATTTGATGGCATGTAGATCATCACCGCGGGCCATGTGGATATGGAGGAGATAGTCCTCGACCTAGACCGCAGGATCTGTAGTACCATTGTATGATTCGATGTTTACGGGTTTGAAGCCCTCGGAGATTTTATGATCCATTACTTCATCTGTGAAGCATAGTGGGTGTGTGGCGCCTCTGTATTGGGCTATATCGCGACGTAGCTCATATGAGCTTTGTCTACTGTGTTCGGTCCGGCCGGGTTTGCTGTATCCGGCGCGACGGTAATCATCCTACGTCGTTGGGCACCCACGCGATCCGTAGATTGATCTTGTATGTTTTGCCTTATCCTCCAATATATCTTGCAAGTCCGGCGCGTTCTCCCGTGCCTTGGTACTTTTTGAGCGGCGTCGGGGTGTGGCTTGAGTGGAGGGCCGAGAGGCTTCTTCGTCAGCGACCACGGGTGGCCGGTCTGCCATGTCGTGCGCTGGTGACTTGGGTGCTTCCTCCTTTGATCGAGGCAACTGCCTGCGTTTGGGGTAGCTTTTGGAGGGGCGTTGAAGTTCATACTCTTCGGCTGCAAGGACTTTAGTCCATCTGTCAGCTAGCAGGTCTTGATCAGCTCTAAGCTGTTGCTGCTTTTTCTTGAGGCTGCTTGCCGTGGCTATAAGCCTGTGTTTGAAACGCTCCTGTTCGGCGGGATCCTCGAGCACGGCAAATTAAATGCCGCCGTCGAGGCTTGCCTCATCTTCAGAGGGAGGCGCATAATTATTGTCCTCGACCTCTCTTTCTGCCGCACTGTCGTGCGGACTTGCTTCTCCCTCCTCCTGCGCTGAGTCCTGCTGGAGGGGGTTCTCTTCGGCACTGTCCGGGGTGTTATTATCTCCCGTGCCGGAATCACCGTTTTTGCTGTGGCGGGATTTAGCGGCGCCGCGACGCCGGGCGCTTGCTGCTTTTTGGAGGGGTCATCCTCCGTTGTTCCACCGCCGTTCCCATCTTTTGGGATATCCACCATGTATATGTCGTATGACGAGGTGGCCTTCCAGTGCCCTGTAGGCGCTGAGTCTTGGTCGCCTCCGGCATCGTCGTCCATACCGTCGATGTCTTCGGAGTCGAAGTCTAGCATGTCGGTTAAATCATCGAAAGTGGCTACAAAGTGGGTGGTTGATGGGCGTGGAATTTCTTCATCGTCCGCATCCCAACCTTCCTGTCCGTAGTCCGACCAGTGCTCTCCGGATAAAGAGAAAGACTTTAGTGAATTCAGGATGTCGCCAAAGGGCGAGTGCTGAAAGATGTCCGCGGCAGTGAACTCCATGACCGGCACCCAATCGGATTCGATTGGCAGGGGCGCGGAGGGTTCGGAGTCCGGAGAGGAGTCCGGCACCCTGGAGTCCAGGTCTTCGCAAAGGACAGGGATGGAGTTCGGCTCAATCGTCGTAGAGATGGTAGCCCCCGAGGAAGTGTCCAACCACTCGTCCTCGATTGGGGAATACGGCTACGGATTAAGGGTCGAAGCGGAAGCGGGTGCGGTCTCCAGGGCACTGTTCGGCTGCAGAGCTAGATCATGCCCATCGAGACAGTGCGGCACACTTGGCTGCGGCTCAAATCCGTCGAAGATCAAGTCTCCACGGATATCGGCTGTATAGTTCAAACTTCCAAATCTGACCTGATGGCCAGGGGCGTAGCTTTAAATGCCTCCAGATGGCCAAGCAAATTGGCCTCGATTCAAAGCCGCCGAATACAAAGATCTGTCCGGGGAGAAAAGTCTCACCCTGGACCTCGTCGTTGTTGATGATCGAAGGAGCCATCGGGCCTATCGATGACGACACAGAGGAACTCTCAATGAAAGCACCAATGTCGGTGTCAAAACCGGCGGATCTCGGGTAGGGGGTCCCGAACTGTGCGTCTAGGCGAATGGTAACATGAGACAAGGGACACGATGTTTTTACCCAGGTTCGGGCCCTCTCGATGGAGGTAATACCCTACTCCTGCTTGATTAATATTGATGATATGGGTAGTACAGGAGTAGATCTACCACGAGATCAAGGAGGCTAAACCCTAGAAGCTAGCCTATGGTATGATTGTTGTTCGCCCCACGGACTAAAACCCTCCGGTTTATGTAGACACCGGATAGGTTAGGGTTACACGTAGTCGGTTACAATGGTAGGAGATCTACATATCCGTATCGCCAAGCTTGCCTTCCACGCCAAGGAAAGTCCCATCCGGACACGGGACGAAGTCTTCAATCTTGTATCTTCATAGTCTTGGAGTCCGGCCGTGATGATAGTCCGGCTATCCGGACACCCCCTAGTCCGGGACTCCCTCAGTCTACTTCTTCACCCTCTCCTTCTTCCACCGGCATTGGGTCATTGGAGCCATCATAAGCATAGGCAGTTGCTTCTTCACCCTCTCCTTCCAGACCATCGGTGTCGTTGAGAAACATCATCGAGTTGATGGCATCACTTCCTTCTGCGATGATGTGCCTCAACAACGCTTCTTGTGCTTCGTCTCGGGGCAGGGTGTCCATAGTTTCTACAAATATTTACAACTTGGCAATTATTATTCAAACATGACAGATATGGATATATTAGTGGCAAACGTAGAACTAGCTAGCTAATCACAATAAGGAATCATATTAATTAGTGGCCTCGATGCTGCTTCTCTAGGGTTTCGGCTGGCCTCGACAACGCTTCAAGGGTTAGGGGTGGCCTCGAGAACGCTTCAAGGAGGATGTAATATCGACCCCCCCCCCCCCCACGTGTTGAAGCTATCGGGAGGGGGTATATCGACAACAACAACGACGACACTACATCTATGTCCCACAAGTGACGTGGGCATCGACGCCCGCGTCACTTGTGGGACGTGGATGTAGTGTCCGACACCGACGGCCACATGTATCTCACAATCGACGATACTTGCTATTTAATTAGGGTTTCCTCTACCGCTCGGCGACCCTCGACAACCCTCGTTCCCGATAAAAAAAGAGAAAGAAGAAGAAAAAAAAGAGGAGAAGAAAGAATAGAGGAGAAGAACTCCTCTATTCTTTCTTCTCCTCTTTTTTTTCTCCTTCCTCTTCTTTTTTTATCAAGGGTCGAGGATCGCCGAGGTCGAGGTCAAGGGGTCGAGGATCGCCGAGCGGTCGAGGGTCAATGGGGTAGAGGATCGAAGCGGTCGTGAGGTTGCCTAGTGTCAAAGGATTCAACAAAACCATGTCTTCATCATTAGGCGAAAGTAAGGTGCATGATGGTGCGAAGCTCTCCAAAGTTATTTTGGAGCGGAGTCCCGGATAGGATAATTCTCTTTTGGTACAAAGTTCAGCAAGAACCTTCCGAATATCGTTATTTGGAAGGCCTTTGCTGAAATTGCATAAAGAGGCAAATTATCCTATCCGGGACTCCATTCCGTATAACTTTGGAGGACTTCTGCACCATCATGCCCTGGTTACTTCGGCTAATGATGAAGCCATGGATTGCTTCAATGCTTTGACACTAGGAAACCTCTCGACCTCGAACCCTCGACGACCTGGAACCCTCGACCCCTAGACGACCTCGAACCCTCGACCTCGATCCTCGACCCTATAAAACCCTCGAACCCTCGACCTGAAACCCTCGACCCTTGACCCCTTAACGACCCTCGACCCTCTACCCTAGTTCCCGACCCTCGACCCTCGGCGATCCTCGACACCCTCGTTCGATAAAATTAAGAAGAAGAAGAAGAAGAAGAAGAAAAAAGAGGAGAAGAAGAAAGGAATAGCTAGAGAGAAGATCGAAGAAAAAAAGAAGAAAAAAAGAGAAGAATAAAGGAATAGTGGAGAAGAAGAGAAAATAGAATATTCTATTTTCTTCCTCTCCACTATTCCTTTCTTCTTCTCTCCTCTCTTTTCTTCTTTTTCTTCTTCTTACTTATTTCTCCTCTTCATTTCCTCTCCTCTTCTTCTTTCTTTCCTCTTCTTATTTTCTTCTTTCCTATCCTTCTTTTTCTAAAATTGTAACTTTTGCATATTTTTTTTCTAAAATTATAACTTTCTATATATGAACAAAAAACTTTCTGTGAACAAAAAAATAATCTAATAAAAATAAAAAAAACATACACATACATCACATACACATATCGATATATATTTAGCAAATTCTAGCCACATACATCACATACACATATACATTATAGCCACATACACATATACATCACATACACATATACATTATAGCCACATACACATATACATCACATATGAACAAAAAATAATCTAATAAAAAAAAAAAACATATTGCAATATATGAACAGAAACATATAGCCACATACATACACATACATTATATATATATATATATATATATATATATATATATATATATATATATGAAAAAAATTAAACTAAGAAAAAAAGTGGTGGCGCCGGCGGGGCAGAGGGGCATGGCGGCAGCAGTGGCGCGGGAGCGAGGCAAGGCAGGGGCGCGAGGCAGGAGCTCACAGAGGGGTGGCGGGGCATGGCGGGCGGCGCTGGGCGTGGCGGGCGGGCGGGGCAGATGGCGCCGAGGGTCATGGGCGACGGCAAAGTTGAGCCTGACGGCGTCGGAGGCGGCGGCGACGACGAGGTGGAGCAGCCTGACGGCGTCGGAGGCGGCGGCGACGACGAGGTGGAGCAGCCTGATGGCTCGGCGGCGACGGCGACGAGGCAGAGCAGCGGGCGTCGGGCGGAGAAGAAAGGATGGATTTTGGAGAAACTGCTAAGTGCTGCTTAGATAGCAAACCCTTTAGTCCCGGTTCGTGGCACCAAACGGGACTAGCAGGAGACTAGTCCCGGTTGGTGCCACCAACCGGGACCAAAAGGCCTCTTTTCAAGCAGCCCAAAGGGCGGAAGCGGCGGCCTTTGGTCCCGGTTGAGGCACCAACCGACTAAAGGGCATTAGTCCCGGGTCGTAGCACCAACCGGGACTAATGCACCCCTTTAGCCCCGGTTGGTGCCACCAACCGGGACCAAAGGCCTGTGCTGCCCCAAACCAAATATTTTGTCCCACCTCGCTAGTTGAGAGGGAGGCACACCTGTTTATAAGGTGCGGTGCGCCTTCCTTCTCGAGCTCCTCTCTTAAGCAGGCTTTCGGGCCTAACCCTGCAATCTGTGCATGTGGACCTACTGGGCCTCCTACGGGCCTGAATCCTGGCCCATGGTAGGGTTTCTAGTCGTATTCAGGCCGTGGGGGCCCAGTAGGTGGCACTTTTTTTTGTTTTATTTGTTGCTTTATTTAGTTTATTTTGTTTCTATTTACAACAAAATACTTATTGTTGCTATATTTATTTTTTTCTAGTTTTTTTGTTTTGTTTTCTGCATTATTTATTTCTTTTGTTTTTTGCTTTATTTTTTAATTATTTCTGCTTTTAGTTTTAGAAAAATTATAAACTTTCTGTTAGTGCCATTAGTTTTCAAATTTGAAAACACTTTTTTTGTTTTCTTTGTTGCTTTATTCATTTTATTTTGTTTCTACTTACAACAAAATACTTATTGTTGCTATTTTTATTTTTTTCTAGTTTTTTTGTTTTGTTTTCTGTATTATTTATTTTCTTTTGTTTTTTGCTTTCTTTTTTAATTCTTTTTTCTTTTAGTTTTAGAAAAATTATAAACTTTCTGTTAGTGCCATTAGTTTTCAAATTTGAAAACACTTTTTTGTTTTCTTTGTTGCTTTATTCATTTTATTTTGTTTCTACTTACAATAAAATACTTATTGTTGCTATTTTTATTTTTTTCCAGTTTTTTTGTTTTGTTTTCTGCAATAATTATTTTCTTTTGATTTTTTGCTTTATTTTTTAATTCTTTTTGCTTTTAGGTCAGCAAAATTATAAACTTTCTGTTAGTGCCATTAGTTTTAGACTTTCTGTTTATGCCATTAGTTTTCAAATTTGAAAAGTTAAAATTTAAATTCTTTGAAATACATAGTTTTCAAATGAACTCTGAAAAAGTTGGCATAGCATGTGCATGTACAAAACGGACAATGGTATCATACTCGTCTGTTACGAAGTTGGCATGGTATCATCATAATAGTTGCGGGAGAAAGTCTTCACTTTTTCTTCGCTTGTGTCATTTGCTTATTGCGCCGTAACCATGGATAATCTTCATTGTTTATCAGGATGCTTGGGTCAGCCTTGACTTTGAAGGGAGGAATTTCATGAAACTTTTCATACTCTTCAGACATGTCTGTCTTGCCCTCCACTCCTGTGATGTCCCTTTTCCCTAAAGAACTATGTGGCGCTTTGGCTCATTGTATGATGTATTCGCTTCCTTATCTTTTCTTTTCCTCGATGCAGTAGACATGTCCTTCACATAGATAACCTGTGCCACATCATTGGCTAGGACGAATGGTTCGTCAACAGACCCAAGATTTTTCAGATCCACTGTTGTCATTCCGCATCGTGGGTCTACCTGCACTCCCGCCTCCCGATAGATTGACGACTTGCACTTAAACAAAGGGACCTTAAAATCTACTCCGTAGTCAAATTCCCATATGTCTACTATGTAACCATAATATGTGTCCTTTCCTGCCGGTTGTTGCATCAAAGCGGACACCGCTGTTTTGGTTGGTGCTCTTTTGATCTTGGTCAATCGTGGTAAAATGTAATCCCACTTATCTCAAATCCTATCCAAATCATTACAGTCGAAGATGGTCCCCTGGACAACAAGTACAGCTCATCACAAACAGTGTTGTCACCTCTGAGACGTGTTTCCAACCAACAGCTGAAAGTCCTGATGTGTTCACATGTAATCCAGTCGTCGCACTGCTCCGGGTGTTTGGAGCGCAGACTGTTCTTGTGTTGATCAACATACGGGGTCACCAAGGTAGAGTTCTGTAGAACTGTGTAGTGTTCTTGAGACCAAGAATATCTGTCCCTGCATATTATTGAGTCCCTTCCAAGCGTGCCTTTTTCCAAATCAGTCTCCCCTCATACCGCGATTTAGGGAGACCTATCTTATTAAGGCCAGGAATGAAGTCAACACAAAACCCGATGACATCCTTTGTTTGATGGCCCATGGAGATGCTTCCTTCTGGCCTAGCGCGGTTACGAACATATTTCTTTAGGACTCCCATGAACCTCTCAAAAGGGTACATATTGTGTAGAAATACGGGCCCGGGAACGACAATCTCGTCGACTAGATGAACTAGGACGTGCGTCATGATATTGAAGAAGGATGGTGGGAACACCAGCTCGAAACTGACAAGACATTGCGCCACATCACTCCTTAGCGTTGGTACGATTTCTGGATCGATCACCTTCTGAGATATTGCATTGAGGAATGCACATAGCTTCATAATGGCTAATCGGACGTTTTCCGGTAGAAGCCCCCTCAATGCAACCGGAAGCAGTTGCGTCATAATCACGTGGCAGTCATGAGACTTTAGGTTCTGGAACTTTTTCTCTAGCATATTTATTATTCCCTTTATATTCGACGAGAAGCCAGTCGGGACCTTCATACTGAGCAGGCATTCAAAGAAGATTTATTTCTCTTCTTTCGTAGAGCGTGGTGGCGGGACCTTCGTCTTGCTTCGGAGGCATGCCCTCTTTTTCGTGCAAGCGTTGCAGGTCCTCCCGTGCCTCGTGTGTATCTTTTTTCTTCCCATACACGCCCAAGAAGCCTAGCAGGTTCACGCAAAGGTTCTTCGTCACGTGCATCACGTCGATCGAAGAGCGGACCTCTAGGTCTTTCCAGTAGGGTAGGTCCAAAAATATAGATTTCTTCTTCCACATGGGTGCGTGATTGTCAGCGTCATTCGGAACAGCTATTCCGCCAGGACCCTTTCCAAATATTATGTGTAAATCATTGACCATAGCAAGTACGTGATCACCGGTACGCATGGTGGGCTTCTTCCGGTGATCTGCCTCGCCTTTGAAGTGCTTGCCTTTCTTTCGACATTGATGGTTGGTCGGAAGAAATCGACGATGTCCCAGGTACACATTCTTCCTGGAGCTTCCCAGGTATATACTATCGGTGTCAAGTAGACAGTGCGTGCATGCGTGGTATCCCTTGTTTGTCTGTCCTGAAAGGTTAATGAGAGCGGGCCAATCGTTGATAGTCACGAACAGCATCGCCTTTAGGTGAAATTCCTCCTTTTTGTGCTCATCCCATGTACGTACACTGTTTCCATTCCACAACTGTAAAAGTTCTTCAACTAATGGCCTTAGGTACACATCAATGTCGTTGCCGGGTTGCTTAGGGCCTTGGATGAGAACTGGCATCATAATGAACTTCCGCTTCATTCACATCCAAGGAGGAAGGTTATACATACATAGAGTCACAGGCCAGGTGCTGTGATTGCTGCTCTGCTCCCCGAAAGGATTAATGCCATCCGCGCTTAAAGCAAACCATACGCTCCTTGGGTCCTTTGCAAACTCATCCCAGTACTTTCTCTCGATTTTTCTCCACTGTGACCCGTCAGCAGGTGCTCTCAACTTCCCTTCTTTCTTACGGTCCTCACTGTGCCATCGCATCAACTTGGCATGGTCTCCATTTCTGAACAGACGTTTCAACCGTTGTATTATAGGAGCATACCACATCACCTTCGCAGGAACCCTCTTCCTGGTAGGCTCGCCATCAACATCACCAGGGTCATCTCGTCTGATCTTATACATCAAGAATGCACCGCATACCGGGCATGCGTTCAGAACCTTGTATGCACCGCGGTAGAGGATGCAGATCATTAGGGCATGCATGTATCTTCTCCACCTCCAATCCTAGAGGGCATACGACCTTCTTTGCTGCGTATGTACCGTCAGCAATTTGTTATCCTTTGGAAGCTTCTTCTTCATTATTTTCAGTAGCTTCTCAAATCCTTTATCGAGCACAGCATTCTCGCCTTCCATCGCAACAATTCCAAGATGCGGTACCGAGCTTTGTGTTGCCATCTTCGCAATTGGGGTACAACCCTTTTTTGTGATCCTCTAACATGCGATGGGACTTCAGCTTCTCCTTTTGACTTTCGCATTGCGTCCTTGCATCGACAATGACCCGGCGGAGATCATCATCATCGGGCACATCGTCTGGTTCCTCTTGATCTTCAGTAGCATCACCGTATTCAGGGGGCACATAGTTGTCATCGTACTCTTCCTCTTCGCCGTCTTCCATCATAACCCCTATTTCTCCGTGCCTCGTCCAAACATTATAGTGTGGCATGAAACCCTTGTAAAGTAGGTGGATGTGAAGGATTTTCCGGTCAGAGCAAGACTTCGTATTCCCACATATAGGGCATGGACAACACATAAAACCATTCTGCTTGTTTGCCTCAGCCACTTCGAGAAAATCATGCACGCCCTTAGTGTACTCGGAGGTGTGTCTGTCACCGTACATCCATTGCCGGTTCATCTGCGTGCATTATATATAATTAAGTATGTCAAAAATCATTACGTAACATCATGAATAGATAATTAAGTGACCAAATTAATAGAAGTTCATCATCACATAAAAACCAAAGTACATACATAGTTCTCATCTAACAACATAAAGCTCTGCAGAGCATCTAAATTAATTAAACCATATATTGAAACTATGTAAAACATTTCAATGCGAAAAAAATGCGATCATAATCGCAACCAAGGTAACAACTGATCCAACGGCATAATGATACCAAGCCTCGGTATGAATGGCATATTTTCTAATCTTTCTAATCTTCAAGCGCATTGCATCCATCTTGATCTTGTGATCATCGACGACATCCGCAACATGCAACTCCAATATCATCTTCTCCTCCTCAAGTTTTTTATTTTTTCCTTCAAGAAATTGTTTTCTTCTTCAACTAAATTTAACCTCTCGACAATAGGGTCGGTTGGAATTTCCGGTTCAACAACCTCCTAAATAAATAAAATCTATGTCACATTGGTCGGCATAATTTTCATAAACAATAAATGAACCAATAGTTATGAAAAGTTAATATATACCACATCCGAATCATAGATGTGACGAGGGCCGACGGGGCGGATACCAAAACCATCGCACTATATAAGATGCAATAATAAAAGTAAGAAAATAATACAAGTATCTATCTAAACATACAAGTAAGAATATTTTTCCTTTCGGAAAGAAGATAAGAACAAGAGGCTCACCACGGTGGTGCCGGGCGATGAGATCGGCGCGGGTGATCGGCAGCGATGAAGACGGGACGGGGCTTGACGGACCGCTAAACCTAGATAAATATTGAGGAAAATGGAGCTTGGCGGTCGAGCTTGGAGAGGAGAAACCTTAAGTAGTGTGGCTCGGGCATTCCATCGAACACCTTGTGTGCATAGGAGGTGAGCTAGAGCACCACCAAGCTCTCTCCCCCTCGGCCAGAAAAAATAGAGCAGTGTGCTCTGCTCTTGCGCGAGGGGCTATATATAGGCAGCACCATTAGACCCGGTTGGTGGCATGAACCGGGACTAAAGGGAAGCCTTTGGTCCCGGTTCATGCCACCAACCGGGACCAATAGTGGTGGGCCAGGAGCCAGGCCCATTGGTCCCGGTTCGTCCCACCAACCGGGACCAAAAGGTCCGGACGAACCAGGATCAATGGCCCACGTGGCCCAGCCGGCCCCCTGGGCTCATGAACCGAGGCAAATAGCTCCATTGGTCCCGGTTCTGGATTGAACCGGGACTAATGGGCTGAACTGTCCTGGGCCATTGCCCCCTTTTCTACTAGTGCTACGTCGGTCATGGTTTATTAGTCCCCCATTGAATTTGACTGAAGATTTAACTAACAAAATGTTAGTGCAAGTCAACAAAAACTATATCGTTGGATTCGTATTTGAACATAGTTTTGAATGATATAATTTTAGGTGACATGCATCAGTATTTATCGTAATATATATAATGTTAGTTCAATTTTTGGTCGTACTAATCTATAGTAGTAAGGTGCCCGTGCGTTGCACCGAAGAGTGAAATGCATTGATCGTGGAGTTGTTTATTTTGACAAAGGATGTGGGGGTCATCTCATGTGTAACAGGTATCTATAGGTTTCTTAGGATATTATCTCATATCTAGAGCTCACAACCATCCGGGTGAAATAGATAAAAACGTATCTTTTGCAAACAAAAGCGTTCAACTATCAACCTGCATCCAAAACTTGTGAAGAAATAACACTTATTGCGCTTTGCAAGAAATGATCTTTAAGATTTAGTTTTTGAGTATCGATTGTTATACATGTTGGCTACAGATGACATGGCACTTTCTTATAGTCAAAAGTTGGCTATACTATTAAGTAATATTAACCATGCCCTTATACACCTAGACAGAGGGATTAAATCAGGATGACTTGCAAGGCGGCAGAGGAGATGTAAGAAATGGTTCATCGTATGTCTTTCACCAGTACTGTAGTAAAAATTCATACACGGAAGATTCTAGACTAAACCATAAACAGATACACTTTCATTCATGCGCGATACTCCAATAGAGCAAGACCCTGCATGGAAGTCTCCACATGCTTAGACAGCGGATTACATTGAGCGAAGACTAATGATCAACATTTAACTTGATAATACGTATTGTTTTTAGAAGAACAGGGAGGCTCCTCCCCAGTTCCATTATCAAATGAAACCCAAAGTGTCTTACATCAGCTCACTGAGAGGAGCAGTTCAAAGGAAGGACTGCGGCGAAAGCCACTCAAGTTTAACGACAAGCTTACAGAATCAAAAGCGGCAAAGACACGGGCCATAAGCGCCCACACACACACTACATGTTTTCTTAGTGCACTTGATAATGCGTATGTCCAGGTGAACCTCCTTGGAGTCTCCGTGTACTGAGTCAGCGGGTAAAGGATAGAACGGATGCCATGGGTTTTCCAAGTCCACATTGGCGGGATAGTCCCAGCTCCTCAGATTCCAAGTCTGTCCGGTGAGGCCGGTTTCGCCGCCCAGGTGACCCGGAGGGGTAGTAACATTGACCTCGCACCCGTACATCTGCCTCGTGTCGATTGTCGGCGTTAAGCGACGACGCCCTGACAACGCCGCTACAAAGATGGGGCGGCGGCCTACGCGGGCCTCGCCGGTGCCCACGATCAAGAGGAAGATGCTGCCGTCCTCCTCCGAGACTAGCAGGCGGCGGTGATCCTCCAGCGACTCCGGCATGGTGAACCGGTAGCACGTGTCGTACTTGATGTTCTCCGCCAAGGGCTAGCAGTGACCGCTGCACGCATCCGTGAGGTGATGCACCATGTCCGCCGGCGAGCCACAAAACGGCAGCGCACTCATAGCAGTGGACGAAGGATCCTTGGAGGCATCGACCAGCCGTCCATGAAACGAGAGTGGTTGTAGGGGACGTTGCGCCAGTTGAATATGTGAGCAAGTTACTATGAGATTTAATCCGAATAAGCACAAAATAAATCATGACAGCTATAACAGAGATGAAACTAATCATGTGGACTAGCATAGTAGTAGGATACAGAGTAGAAACATGAATTCTACCACGATTTCAAACAGGAAGGACAGAAAAACATACGGTGAAACGGGAGCAGCACCGTTGGCGTTGAGGTTGTCGCCCATGTCGTTGAGGAAGAGGTTGCCGAGGTCGGGGAAGAAGTCATCGTCGGTGAAGTCGTGTCTGCCAGCAGTCACGAGAGTGCGCTCCCTAGATTTCAACAGCGCCCGCCGAATGGAGCGCAGGAGGGAGTGGTTGTAGCGGACGTTGCGGCCGCCGAATGGAGCACAGGAGTAGCACACGAAGCAGTAGATGGTGTCCTTACTAGTACTCCCTAGTCTCTATCTATCTATATCTATATATATCTACTCTTATAGAAAACCGAGTTGGTGCTGATGGTATGCCTGCCATCTTGTAATATAGACCGTCCGATCTATATCTGACGGATAGAAAGCCAACTATGACAATTTTACAAAAGATACCCGCACCTCTCTCCACATTTACAGATAAGGCCTTGCCTCGTACATCCTTATCTCCCACAACCTCGTGCTCCTCCCTATGTCTCTATCTCTACTACTTTTTTTAATAACAAATCGAATAGTGTTAGCGTTAAGCTCGCTGCACGCCTGCTGAACACGCCTCCTCGCCTCCATCATCACCAACTGAGTCTTTTATAGGAGTAGGAGTAGAGAAAAAACCGAGTTGGTGATGATGGTGTGCCGTGCAATGCACGGGCATCTTGCTATTTTTTTTGCATATGAGTCCAAACACCACGTAGACACGTTCTTTGAGCATGGTTCGTAGTCGTTCCACGCTCGGGCATTGAAGTTTGTAACTATTTTAAATTAGAATATACTAATCCTCCGGTGCTAGTAGTAGAGCAGAGTCCTACTCTACTACTCTACTCTAGCAAGCTAGGGCATAGTACTGTAGTTGGTACTGTAGGGAGTACCAGTACTGTGATCACTCAAGCAAGTTGTGTGGCATCGATATGACCCTACGCTGCTGGTATGTGTCTCGTAAGTCAAGCGGCGTGCTGTAGTCATCATTACTTGTCCACTTTCCGCAGCACATATTCGCTTCTCCATCTTTGTCCCCGCATAATCTCGTCCAAGCTTCCATCCCCGCTAAGGCGCCTCCCCCCTCGTCTGAAACCCAAGCACTAACAATGGCAGAACCGAGCAGCGTCCGCCGAAAGAGTGGCTGGAATTCGCTCCCCACAGAGGTAATCAAGCTCATTGTTTCGCGTGTGGACAATCTCAGTACCATGCCGCTCGCCGCGTGCTCGTCGGGGCTGTGCCATTTACTCAAAGCCCTCAGGCCGGAGCTTTTTAAGCCAGCTCCTTGCTTGTTGATGCCCCCTGATCTTCAGAAACGGCATGTCACGCAGCATAACGATCGTAGGGTGGCGAGCATCAACCCCCTTCACTGCGATCCGATCCCCGTCAGCTTCAGCTACATTAACGGTATGTACTTGGTCGGCATGAACACGTCTTGGATGGTGCTCGTCGATGGACGCGGCAGCTGGATACTCGTGGAGGTCTACACCCGCAATTGATCCCCTTCCTTCGATTAACACTGCACTTTGCTTTGGCACCGGCTCGTAATACTCGGAATCTTACGAGAGCCAACATGAGACCAAGTTTGATTTGCTCAAGGTTGTAATCTACCAAGTGCCCACAAGATCTGCGAATTATAAAGATTTTAGGCTAATTGCGTTCTTCAACCGTGGTCTCGACTATCTGACAGGTCACTGCGGTAAGTGGATAAATCTGCACGTCCATTACAGGATCATACATCCTCCATGGTTCTCTGATGCCATTGAACACAAGGGCTTCATTTACGCTGTCGACTCCTTCTATGGCTGGACGTATTGCTGGCCTACTCCAGTCATCGCTACAAACGGCTGTTACAGCAATATGTTACTTTCCTATGATATCATGATGGCTTGCTTATATTACTGTAAACATTTACTGAAAAAATATTCATGCTCATAACATGTTGTTCTTAAGATTGAATAAATCAAGAGCCCTTTTTTATTTGACTCCAACTTGATATGATGTTGTAGGCCGCCTGGTGTCCCTATCCTTCCTAATCCCAGAACCTTTGAAAGAAAAGCGGCATGGCAGTTGTAGGTGGTTCCTGGCTCGATCAGACGACGGTGAAAGATTGATGATCGTTCGCACGTACCGGACGTGTTGTTTCGCGGAATACAATCACAGTCACTGCCAGGTCTTTGAGCAGGATCCCAGCTTCTCTGGGCCTTCAGGAATTTTTGACTGGAGGCTGGTAAGTAGCCTTGGTACACGCTCTCTGTTTGTCGGACTGAATTATCCGATTAACCAGGAGATAACCGATGGCAAGGATCATGATGGCAGCGCGGTTTCGTTCATCAGGCAAAACTGTGTGTACACAGCGTACCATGCGTCTCTGCATGCACCATACCCTGATATGTGCCGCCACGCTCTGCAACCCAAAGTAGGAGAGAGGGTCGCAAGTATCAGACTTCGACCTGCTGGCTGGAGTTTCCCCCGTCAGGCACCCATCTGGTTCAAGTCGTTAGCCAATCTCCACAGCTTAATAAATAATAACGTCTAACTGAGCCAGTTAGTTAGATGCGTACACTTGGTGTAGTAGGATCTTTATTTAGTTTGATGCATACACTTGTTCTTTTTGGTAGCCCTTTTGTAATGATGGCTGATGTTTGGTTTGGAAGAGAGAGTTGCGTCTTCACTCTTCTGGCCTGCTTACTGCTTCTGTTGCACCCCCAGCCCTGGTTGCTGCTGCTGCTGTTTTCAATGTACAATCAGTAGTATATTTTGTCTGTTGGTTGAATAAATGTGTTGTTTTGGAAGTCGTTGCACGGTTCGATCCTTTAGTGCCCCGTACCGTACGTACATCATACTATTTTTCGTACGAAACACATTTTCCACTCGTTGATAACATGCAGCCCACTGATGAAGGCCCAATAGAGAAGCCCATAATTAACTGGAAGGGAGGCTCTCACATGAATCCGGCCCAGGTACATGCTCATGGTCCCATAAACATAAATAAGTAAATAAATAAATAAAGCTAAATGCTCATGCACCAGTTCTTTGGGAAAATAGGTAGCCCAGTATTTCTTTTTGAAGAATACCCAAGCTAGGCCTATTTGTTTTCTCCGAATTACTGGGCTGCAAATCTTTCAAGATGAGGAGGGATGCATTCCGTCCTGGCCAAAGAGTATGGTCAATGTCTGTTAAAACTAATATCAAAAGGGGTTGAAAATTCCAAAAAATTTATAGCAAATGGGATATTAGTTTTTTTTAATTTTGTTCTTCACTGATATCTTATACGTATTTCATTGGATTTAACATGACATAGTACTAATTTATTTTTAAATTTGTTTTAGTATGGCTATTAATTTTTGGATTAATAATGTTTTGTTCCCCAGCAAAAATTTGTGAATTTTCAAAATTTACCACATATTTAGTTAATTTTTTGACTCTGGTACTGACCAGAAAATGGCCGGCAATTCTAAAAATGGAAAACGGGCTGCCATAAATTCCATATGAATTAGAAAATGAGTAAAAATTATAGAAATAATAGCAAATGGGCTGTACACGCCACAGATTTCGAGGCTGACTTGTTTACGCAAGGCTTTGTCGCTGAACACATGATTCTAGCAGCAGTGACTATTGGATGTCCATCCAACGGCCGTCGTGCTTCTTCAATCTCTGCTCTTCCTGCTCTAGCCGCTCAAACAAGCGACGGCGGGACTGCCTGCTCCCTCCTCTTGTGGCCCGCTGTGATACCGCGCAGGCTTCCCCGGCCCACCCTACTCCCTCCGCTGGCCTGGCTGCATGCAATCAACTGCCTCCTTATTACGCGAAAAAAATGATTCCTCCCACTGACATCTGGGGCGCACCGGTTGGGAGGCTGACCTGTGGGCCTACTACGTTGACGCGTACGCAGGGCTTGTCAACTTAGTCAACAAACGATTCTAGCAGCAGTAACCGTTGGATTTGAATCGAACGGTCCTGTTGCTTCTTCAATCGTGCTCTTCTTGCACCAGCCGCCGAAACCAGCGCCGGAAACTGCCTGCTCCTACCTCCAAAGGGTGGCGGTTGTGTCTTTGGCGTTGAGGCCTCATCGCCCTACTACTCCCACCGCTAGCCAGGCCCTCAAGGCGCGACGGCAGCCTCACACCGCAGCCGAACCAAGTGAACCTCAGACTTTCGCCACGCTGGGCATCCACTGCCGCGTCTTCCCCATCTCCGCGTTGTCCCCTTCCTAGGCCTCGCCGTCGTCCACCGCCTTGGTGCTCTAGGTGCAGCGTGGTCAATGTGGTCAACGAAATTCCATCGGAAGAGTACTGTACGTGGAGAGGCTGACAGCTGGGTCCACGGCCACAGCCCAGTTTTTTTGTGATTTGCCAAGGAACTCGGTTTGTCAGGCCTGTTGGGCTGCAAATCTTTCAAGACGAGGAGAGCTTTCATTCGGCTGGCCGAGAAAATGGCCCATCAGTAATGAGAAATGGGTTGTACACTTTTAAAACACATCAAACCGGCAATTAGTTTCAAATATCTTTTTTTTCATTTCGAGATTTAAAATTACATTAATTTTTATGCGTGGAGAATATTTTGGATTTTATATTGATATACATTTATTTTTTAAATCAGTTTGAATGTGAGTCAAAATTTTGGGATTAGAAACAGTTCGGACCGCACCAAAATATGCAAAATTTCATATAATTTTTAAACTGTGGCCACAGTATGGGATGTAATGCTAAAAAAAAGAATATAGGCTCCAAAAAAAACCTTAAGAATTAGCAAATGGGCTGTAAATTATTAGAAATAATGGTAGATGGTTTGTATGCTGTTTTCCACAGATTTGAGGCTTTCCTAAAAAAAAGGTTGACGACAGCAAAGTGATCGTTGGATGTCCATCCAACGGCCGTCGTGCTTCTTCAATCTCTGCTCTTCCTGCTCGGCCGCTCAAACAAGTGACGGCCGGGACTGCTGCTCCCTCCTCTTGTGGCCGCCAGATACTGCCAAGAGCTTCCCGCCCACCCTACTCCCTCCGCTGGCCTGGCTGCATGCAATCAACTGCCTCCTTATTACGCGAAAAAATGATTCCTCCCACTGACATCTGGGGCGCACCGGTTCGGAGGCTGACACTGGGCCTACTACGTTGGCGCCAGACGTGGGCTTGTCAACTTAGTCAACAAACGATTCTAGCAGCAGTAACCGTTGAATTTGAATCGAACGGTCCTGCTGCTTGTTCAATCGCTGCTCTTCTTGCACCAACCGCCCAAACCAGCGCCGGGGAAACCGCCTGCTCCTGCCTCCAAAGTGGGCCGGTTGTCAGCGTTGCTGAGGCCTCATCGCCCCCTACTACTCCCACCGCTAGCCAGGCCGTGCGGCGACGGCAGCCTCACACCGCAGCCGAACCAGTGAACCCTCGTACTCCGCTACGTGTGGGAATCCACTGGCGCGTCTTCCCCATCTCCGCGTTGTCCCCTTCCTAGGCCTCGCCGTCGTCCACCGCCTTGGTGCTCTAGGCGCAGCGTGGTCAATGTGGTCAACGAAATTCCATCGGAAGAGTACTGTACGTGGAGAGGCTGACAGCTGGGTCCACGGCCACAGCCCAGTTTTTTTGTGATTTGCCAAGGAATTCGGTTTGTCAGGCCTGTTGGGCTGCAAATCTTTCAAGACGAGGAGAGCTTTCATTCGGCTGGCCGAGAAAATGGCCCATCAGTAATGAGAAATGGGCTGTACATTTTTAAAACACATCAAACCGGCAATTAGTTTCAAATATCTTTTTTTCATTTCGAGATTTAAAATTACATTAATTTTTATGCGTGGAGAATTTGTTGGATTTTATATTGATATACATTTATTTTTAAAATCAGTTTGAATGTGAGTCGAAATTTTGGGATTAAAAACAGTTCAGACCGCACCGAAATATGCAAAATTTCGTATAATTTTTTAACCGTGGCCCCAGTATGGGCTGTAATGCTAAAAAAAGAATATGGGCTCCAACGGCCATCGTGCTTCTTCAATCTCTGCTCTTCCTGCTCCAGCCGCTCAAACAAGCGCCGACGGGACTGCCTGCTCCCTCCTCCCCGCGGCCGGCTGTGCTGCCACGCAGGCCTCACCGCCCCACCGTACTCCCATCGTTGGCCTAGCCATCCCTCTACTCACTCACACCTGCTGTTATTCTCCGGCGACGGCAGACGAACTAGTAAACCCTCCGCGTGGGAAACAACTGCCGAGTCTTCCCTGCCTCTGTGTCGTTCCCTTCCTAGGCCTCGCCGTCGTCCACCGCCCTGGTGCTCTTGGCGCGGCCTGGTCAACATGGTCAACGACCGACATGCATCTGAAGTGGACTGTACGTGGAGAGGCCGACAGCTGGGTCCACGGCCGCACGCAAGGAAATGCCTCCTTATTACATGCAAAATAATGATTCCTCCAGCTGACATCAGGGACCCACCGAAAGGGCCTCTATATTTCGCGAAAAAAACGTTACCGCCGCTAACAGCTTGGACCCATCAGCTATATCTTTGCACGCAAGGAAGTGCCTTCTTATTACGCACAAAAAAAATGAATACTCCCCCTGTTAGCTGGGACCCAGTATAGTGGCAGGCTGACTTGTGGGCCTACTAAGTTGACGGGGACGGAGGGCTTTGTCAACTTAGTCAATATGCACGATTCTAGCTCCTCGTGACGTCATTTATGTCCATCCAACGGCCGTAGTGCTTCTTCAACCTCTGGTCTTCTTGCTCCAGCCGCCCAAACCAGCGTCGGTCGTGCCTCGTGCTCCTGCCTCCCGTGGCCGGCTGCGATGCGGCGGAGGCCTCACCGCCCCCAACTACTCCCACCGCTGGCCAGGCCATCCCTCTACTCACCCACACCCCCTGTTATTCTGTGGCGACGGCAGCCTCACACCGCAGCGAACCAGTGAACCCTCGTACTCCTCTACGCGTGGGCATCCACTGCCGCGTCTTCCCTGGCTCCGGGTCGTCCTCTTCCTAGGCCTCGCCGTCGTCCGCCGCCCTGGTGCTCTCGGCGCGGCGTGGTCAACGTGGTCAAGGAACGGCTTCCATCGGACGTGGGATCACGTGGAGAGGCCGACAGCTGGGTCCATGGCTGCGATGAGGAAGTGCCTCCTTATTACGTGCAAAATAATTATTCCTCCACCTGACAGCGGGGACCCACCGGACGGGCCACCATATTTCGCGAAAAAACGTTTCCCCCCTGACTGCTGGGACCCACCAGCTACATCTTCGCACGCAAGGAATTGCGTCCGGGCAAAAAAAACAAAACGATTCGCCCCCCTGACTGCTGGGACCCACCAGCTACATCTTCGCACGCAAGGAAGTGCCTGACAGTCGGGACCCACCTGGTCGAAGCGTACGTAGCGTTGTCATTCTGGTCATGAACGTGTACGTACATATATACTGGTGGATGTAGAGGCGCGCACGTAGCATGTACACGTACGTACAGCGGCGAGAGTGCAAGAAAGAAAATACGTCCACGTACATACATACGGGCAGGGTCTCGAACGCCTACTCGCGCATACGTACATGGCTGGGTCGAAACAGAGAAACAACGTCGTCGTCGTGTTCATGGGGAGCCAACCGGCTGGGTCGGAACGGAATGCGTGGTCATGTTCATCGGGAGGGCTTGGACGGAACAGGCGATGGAAACGAGGCCTGGCATACCGCACAACGGAGAAACGGCCTTGTGTTCGACCGGCCACGTTCGAAACGGGGTCCTGTTCATCGGGAGGGGTCTGGCGTACCGCAAAATGCAGGAAATGGACCTCCTACGGTCGAAACGGGGGTCCTGTTGATCGGGAGGGGTGTGGCGTACCGCAAAATGGAGGAAACGGACCTCCTACGGTCGAAATGGGGGTCCTATTGATCGGGAGGGGTGGCGTACCGCCAAAGCGGAGAAGCGGACTTGTGTTGGAGCGCCATGATCGAAACAGGGCCCTGTTCGCCGGGAGGGGTGTGGCGTACCGCAAAACGGGACTCCACGGGATACTGTTCATCTCCACCGTCGACCTCCTCCAGCCTCCACGGGCTACCGTCGACCTCCTCCGGCCTCCACGGGCTCCTGTTCATCCAGCCTCCATCGTGCGCTACTCCACCGACGACTGTTCAACCACCCCTCCACGGGCACCCCTCCACCGTCTACTGTTCATCTAGCCCTCCCCATCACGGGGTCCTGTTCAACCACTCCTCCACAGCCACCCCTCCGTCGTCTACTGTTCATCCAGCCCTCCACACCATTGGGTCCTGTTCATCCAGAGGCAACGCCACCGCTCACTGTTCATCCAAACCCCCCGCAACGCTCACTGTTCATCCAATCGATCGGCTTCAGTTAGCAGCAGTAGCGAAGGAATCGCTCCATCGGGTTCAGTTAACAGCCATCGATCAATCGCTCGGGTTCAGTAACGCGTAGCCTGCAGTGCAATCGCTCGGGTTCAGTTAGAGCCCAACGCCTTGCTTGGGTTCAGTTAGAGCCAACGCCTCACACACACGCGCGTACGTACGAGAGAAACGCGCATCGATCGGCCCCCGACCTCCCACCGTAACCGGCAACTCCCCGAAATTTTACCTCGCCCTCGCTTCTACCACGGTTTTTTCCGTCATGGACGGCCCAAAGATAGTCATGCAGCTGCGTCTCCGGCCCGCCCAGGACGAAAAGCCCATTTTCTGTCATGATTTTTTGTCATAGAAGTAGGAGCCCACCACATCTATGATGATACCGGGTTTTGTCACAATTATCGTCATAGAAGTGTTATATGTATGACAGAAAAAAAATTCCTTCGACCCAAAATGTCACGGATGTGTTGTTTTTTTGTAGTGCAAGTAGACATACCCATATCTACTCAAGTTGACAGTGAGAGTGACAACATAACGATATCCTCCGCGAGCCTCAACGCTCATTGGACCGCACACATCAGTATGTATGATTTCCAATAAGTTGGTTGCTCGCTCCATTGTTCCGGAGAACGGAGTCTTGGTCATTTTTCCCATAAGGCATGGTCCGCGACGTGACAAATGATTACGTAATCAAGAGACTCCAGAAGTCCATCGACATGGAGCTTCTTCATGCGTTTGACACCAATGTGACCAAGGCGGCGATTGCCACAAGTATGTGGGACTATCGTTATCAACTTTACATCTTTTGGTATTCTCACTATGAATATGTGTAACATCACGTTCTAGATTCATTAAGAATAAACCATTGACCAGCGGGCATGACCATAAAACATATCTCTCATATAAATAGAACAACCATTATTCTCGGATTTAAATGAGTAGCCATCTCGCATTAAACGAGATCCAGATACAATGTTCATGCTCAAAGCTGGCACTAAATAACAATTATTGAGGATTAAAACTAATCCCATAGGTAAATGTAGAGGTAGCGTGCCGACGGCGATCACATCGACCTTGGAACCATTCCCGACGTGCATCGTCACCTCGTCCTTCGCCAGCCTCCGCTTATTCCGCAGCTCCTGTTTTGAGTTACAAATATGAGCAACGGCACCGGTATCAAATACCCAGGAGCTACTACGAGTACTGGTAAGGTACACATCAATTACATGTATATCACATATACCTTTAGTGTTGCCGGCCTTCTTGTCCGCTAAGTATTTGGGGCAGTTCCGCTTCCAGAGTCCCTTTCCCTTGCGATAAAAGCACTCAGTCTCAGGTTTGGGTCCATTCTTTGGCTTCTTCCCGGCAACTGGCTTACCGGGAGCGGCAACTCCCTTGCTGTTGGGGATATAACTATTTGTGTAAGCCACCCAGGAGGGGCCGGGTTACACAAAGAAGACTCGCCAGATTGGAGCCTGTAATCAAGCGTGAAGATGGCGGTTCAATAAAGGGCTTAAGGCCCACAGGCGACTTAAGGCCCGTTGTAGTAAACCGCCACCATGGTGTGACTCGTATCATAAGGTAGATTTGACTAGTCACCGAGCCGGACACTTTTTATAAGCCGGCCTGGACTCTGTAAGCCGCAGGGCGTGAACCCGTGTATATAAGGGGACGACCTGCAGGGGCTTAGGGGGAAAACAACTCATCAAGAGCCGGGCATAGCGTATCTCGCTCCCTGGTCATTGAAACATCAAGCAATACCAACCCAACTAGACGTAGGCCTTCCTTGACCGCAAAGGGCTGAACTAGTATAAACCTCTCGTGTCCTTTGTCCCGATTAACCCCTTTAAGCTTCCTAGTCGCGATGGCTCCACAACTAAGTCCTTGCAAGAGGACATCTGCCGTGACAATTCCACGACAGTTGGCGCCCACCGTGCGGCCAGTGCACGGTGGATTTGAGTTCTTGAAGGGCAGCTTCGAAGGGCTCAAGGGATACGCAGTGGGACCAAGAGTCATCGCGGCAAGATCTACATCGACAACGAAGGCTGGGGCCCTGACGCCGACTCAATTGAGTACGGGTACCGGGTCCCCTTTAGCGGAATCCACGTCTTCATCGGCCGGATCGGTGAGCCGGGCCCTGAGCCGGACAACTGCATCGACCTCGTCGAGACGGCTCAGCGTGCGAGACCCGCCCGAGCTCAACCTGTCATGAAGCGTGCCTTTGTGGGCTGCGTCCATGGAGAAGAACTTTCTGAAGGATCTAAAGATGGTGGTGAGACGGCCGTCCCCTCGGATGATGATTCGTCCACCGGTTCAACAGATTCTTTATATCAAGTCCAAGAGGGTGTGCTAGGTGGCTGTTCTGACGGCTCTAGCACTCCGGATTTCGATGAGCCGCCAAGTTGGGCGGGGGTCTTCATGGCTGGTACTCAACCTGGTCAAAACTCGACGGCTCCAACAGCAATAACGTCCGGGTCAGGAGCGGCCGGGGCACGAGGCCCTGTGCACCCGCCGGCTCAGGTGCTGATGGATCTTAAGGATAATATAACGGCCCTGTTAACCGCCATGGTTATCCCTGCAAATCAAGACGAGCATAACTCGGAGGTGGCGAAGGTGCATGAGGAGATAGCCCGGGCCAAGGAGGCCTTGGCAGCTAAGGACGCCGGGTTAGCTACAGAGCGGGCGGCTTTGGACGCGCGGGTGCAGCAACTCCAGTCAGAGGCTTTCCAACTTAATATGAGCCTAAACGCATCCAATAAGGTGATGAGGAGGAGACATCAGAAAACCCAATCCTGGTTGCCTCCGGTTTATGACCCTCGGAACCTTTTCGCGACACCCGGTGCCGGCCCTAGTAACCCACCCGGAGCAAATCAGTTCACGCCGGCGCGGGGGGACCGGCTCAGCTCCAAGAGATGGCACCTCCGCATGGGAGTATGGCCCCGCCTCGTTATGTACCAATACCACCGGGTCACTTCTCCAACCCCATGGAGAACTTGATAGCAGCATTGGCACGTTTGGCGGCTCTCCCAGTGGATGGTGATGATCCCACGGCAGTGGAGACCCGGAGGGTCAGAGATCTTATTCAGACGGCCCTGGCGCAACAAGAGACCTATCCTTACAGCCGAAACATGATTCATTCAACTCCTCCGCCTTGGCTAGCACCGCCTCGTCAAAACCGGAGTCCGAAAGTTCTGGCGAGCACATGGAGTCGAAGCTTTATCAAGCAACGCCCAGCGTCGTAACCAGCCGGGTGGCTATAACCCGGTGCAAGACCGAATACGTCAGGAGGACGAGCAGGCGGCTCAGCTAGCGGCTCAGCAGGTGGCATATCAAGACCTCCCAGAGTATCCGACGACTTCTGTTGGAGCGGGAGTGGCTACCAGAACCGGCAGTGTTCCTTGTTTAGTGCCGGCTCTGCGGGATGTACGTCTACCCAAGGATTTCAAGGGACCTCGAAAGGTGCCGAATTACACGGCCGACTTACAGCCCGGAGCGTGAATCGAAAGTTACGAGATGGCCATGGAGTTACTGGAGGTCAGCGACGCAGCAATGGCTAAGTACTTCACCAGGATGTTAGACGGAACAGCCCGGTCTTGGTTAAAGGGTTTGCCACCCAATTCCATCAGTTCATGGGCAGAGCTAAAGGCCCGGTTTATCCAGAACTTCAAGGACACTTGCAAGCAATCTATTTCTATTGTGGACTTGACCAATTCTAAGCAGGAGGAGGGTGAATCCATGACTCATTGGGTGCGTCGGGTCAAGGAGATAATACATTAAATGCGATAAGATGGATGCCGGCTCTGCAGTCCTCATGTTGGAAAAGAATTGCCGCTTTGAGCCGCTGAGGCAGAAACTGGGGCGCCTTAAGCGTGATTGCAACGATATGGGTACCCTGATGGCGGCTTTAGTCAAGTATGCCGATTCTGATAGTACCAAGGATCCCGTGTCTGATGACGAAAAGATAGGGAAGGGAAAGAAGAACGGCAATGGAAAGGGTCAGCAGCATAACCAGGTAAATCAAGGAGGCAACAAGCGCAAGGCGGAGAGTAACTCGGAGTTTGTGGCCAATGCCAATGCACAGGGTAACAATCAGAGACGTAAGGGAAAACCGCCCCCTCGATCTGGCGGGTCAGGTCCATCTCTTGAGCAGCTTCTCAATGAGCTTTGTCCGAGACACGATACTCGGTAAGGACCCGCCACCCATTTATGGAAAGATTGCGCGATCATGAAGACTTTCAAGAATTCCAACATGTTTGATGGCAATCATGGATCGGGCGGCGGTTCAGGAGCCGGCGGCTTTCATGGCCCGGGCGACGGTTCAAGTACCGGCTTTCAGGGAAGTCAAGGCGGCTACAATCAACAACAGTCTGGTCAAGAGGGACAGCAGCAGCAGCAGTCAAGTTACCAAAGCCACCAAAGCCGCTGAATGGTGGGCAGTACCATGTGTTTACCACTAATTTATGCAAACGTGACCAGAAGGTTCATAAGAGGTCCGTGAATTCTGTTGAGCCGGCGGTTCCGCGTTATTTGAGGTGGTTAGAGCAGCCCATTATATGGAGCAGGGAAGATCACCCCCTCCGGGTTGATAATCCGGGTCAGTTGGCCTTGGTGGTAGCACCTCAGGTTGGTGGATATAAATTCACAAAGGTACTCATGGACGGAGGAAGCGGCATCAATATTCTCTATTATGAGACGTTCCGCCGCATGGGGTTGACTGATAAGGATTTGAGGACATCCAACACTGTCTTTCATGGAGTGGTGACTGGTAAGTCGGCGTACCCAGTTGGCAAGATTGAGCTGGAAGTGGCCTGTGGAGATGAATATGATTCCAGAGCTGAGAAATTGACGTTTGAGGTAGTCAAAATCAGGAGCCCGTATCATGCTCTGTTTGGACGGCCGGCTTATGCTAAGTTCATGGCGCGACCGTGTTATGTTTATCTGCAGCTCAAGATGCCGGGTCACAAGGGCACCATCACTGTACATGGGAGTCGAAAGGTAGCCTTGGAATGTGAGGAAGGCGATGCGACTTATGCTAAGTCTGTTTGTGCAGCGGAGGAGCTGAAGTTTTATCATAATAATGTTGACCCGGCAGATATGACTTCTTTAAAGAACCGACTACAGAGCATGACCCGACATTGAAGTTTAAATCGGCCGCTGAAACAAAGCTCGTTGACTTTACTCCAGGCGACTCTTCCAAGCAGTTCAGCATCAGTGCCAACTTGGATCCTAAATAGGAAAGCGCGCTCATCGAGTTCATCCGTGAGAACCGGGACATCTTTGCATGGAAACCTTCTGACATGCCGGGTGTTCCGAGGGAACTCGCTGAGCACACTCTTAATATTGATCCGAAGTATAAGCCGGTCAGGCAATTTCTTCGACGGTTCAATGAGGAAAGACGGAAAGCTATTGGGGAAGAGGTCGCTCGGCTCTTAGCGGCTGGGTTCATTGTGGAAGTTTTTCACCCGGAGTGGTTGGCTAACCCGGTGCTGGTACTCAAGAAGAATGGCACTTGGCGGATGTGTGTGGATTACACGGACTTAAATAAGGCTTGTCCGGCTGATCCCTTTGCCCTCCCCCGTATTGATCAAATCATTGATGCTACGGCGGGTTGCGAGCGTTTGAGTTTTTTGGATGCTTATTCTAGCTATCATCATTCCAAAATGGCAGTTAAGGACCAGGAGAAGATGGCTTTCATCACTCCGTTTGGAGCCTTTTGCTATGTATCCATGCCATTTGGGCTCAAGATTGCCCAGGCGACTTATCAGAGTTGTGTACAAAATTGTCTCCACAGTCAAATTGGGCGCAATGTTCACGCTTATGTGGATGACATCGTGGTGAAATCCAGGGAGAAGGAAACCTTGATATCTGATTTAAAGGAGACCTTTGATAATCTCCGGGTTTATAAGGTGATGCTTAACCCAAACAAGTGTGTATTTGGTGTACCTGCAGGCAAGCTTCTGGGTTTCCTGGTCTCAAACAGAGGCATTGAAGCTAACCTGGAGAAGATCAAGGCGATCACCTCATTGGCCAAACCGGCGTGCATCAACGATGTTCAACGACTGGCGGGTCGTGTTGCCGCTTTAAGCCGGTTCATAAGCCGGTTAGGCGAGAAGGCCCTGCCGCTATATCAGATGATGAAGAAAAGCGGATGCTTTAAATGCAGGTGACACTTTATTGACGCTGCCTTTGAGGATTTGAAGAGACAGCTGTCTGAGTCGCCGGTCCTTGCGGCTCCCATTGATAGAGAGCCATTGCTGTTATATGTGGCTGCTAACACCCGAGCCGTCAGTGTGGCCATTGTGGTGGAGCGCAAGGAGGCTGGCAAGGAGCATCCGGTTCAACGGCCGGTTTACTACATCAGTGAGGTGCTCATTGAGTCCAAGCAAAGGTATCCACATTGGCAGAAACTTGTTTATGGGGTGTTTATGGCAAGCCGGAAGCTGAAGCAGTATTTCCAAGGTCATCCTATAACTGTGGTAAGCTCTGCCCCCTTGGGAGACATCATCCAGAATAGAGAAGCCACAGGGCGAGTTGCCAAGTGGGCGATTGAGCTTGGGCCTCATGGTTTGAAGTACATGCCACGTACAACTATTAAGTCTCAAGCCTTGGTGGACTTTATCAATGATTGGACAGAATTACAGGCACCTGAGGAGAAGCCAGATAACACATATTGGACTATTCACTTTGATGGGTCCAGGCAGTTGGAGGGCTCGGGGCTGGAGTTGTTTTAACTTCCCCACGAGGTGAGAAATTTTGTTATGTGCTCCGGCTTATGTTTCCCTATACTAACAATGCAACTGAGTATGAGGCTTTACTCCATGGTCTCCGGATGGCTAAAGAAATGAATTTGAGCCGGGTAAGGTGCTTAGGCGACTCAGACCTTGTTGCTCAACAGGTGTCAGGCACGTGGGACTCCAAGGATCCTCTGATGGTGGCTTATCGTCATGAAGTTGATGCGGTGGCTGGACACTTCAAAGGTTATCAAGTGGAGCACATTGATCGGAGGAAGAATGAGGCGGCTGATGCTTTAAGCCGGCTGGGGTCTCAGCGTAAGCCGGTGCTGCCTAATACCTTTCTTGATGTTTTGTGTAACCCTTCTATCAAAGTGCCTACAGAGGAAGAACTAGCGGTGCCAGACCCGGAGGCACAGTTGGTGGCAGCTCTCCAGGCTATCCCAGATTGGACAGTCCCACATTTGGCCTATATGACCCTGGGAGAGTTGCGTGAGGATGAGACCTTGGCGAGACAAATCATCAGGCGGTCCAAATCTATGACAATTGTTCATGGAGAATTGCATCACCGCAGTGTTACTGGGGCGTTTCAACGTTGTGTGTCGCCTGCGGAGGGTCGTGAGATACTGCCGTGAGATCCATGAAGGAGATTGTGGTCATCATGCCGGCTCAAAATCTCTGGTGTCCAAGGCTTTCCGTCATGGTTTCTATTGGCTAACGGCTCATGCTGATGCGGAGGATCTGGTCTGCAGATGTGACGGATGTCAAAAATTCTCACGGCGAGCTCATGTGCCGACTCAAGAATTGAGGATGATTCCAATTACTTGGCCGTTCGCAGTCTGGGGGCTTGACATGGTTGGACGACCTTTCAAAAGGTCTAAGGATAAGAAGACACGCCTTTTGGTGGCAGTGGATAAATTCACCACGTGGGTTGAGGCAGAGCCGGTCAGTAAGTGTGATGCAGCCACGGCGGTTCAGTTCATGAAAAAGGTGATTTTTCGTTTTGGCTTTCCACACAGCATCATAACTGATAATGGTACTAATCTCTCCAAGGGTGCCATGGAAGAGTTCTGTCAACGAGAACATATCCGGCTTGATGTTTCGGCTGTTGCTCATCCTCAATCTAACGGTCAAGCAGAGAGAGCTAATCAAGAGATCTTGAAGGGTATCAAACCCTTGCTCTTGGTCCCCTTACAACGAACTCCGGGTTGTTGGGTGGTGGAGCTACCCTATGTGCTATGGAGTATCAACACAACGCCTAATAGATCTACAGGTTATACACCTTTCTTCATGGTGTACGGAGCAGGCGATTACGCCAAGTGACATCCGGCACGACTCACCCCGAGTGGCGGCTTACGTTGAGGCTGATAATGAAAAGGCTTGTCAGGATGCACTAGACTTGTTAGATGAGGAGCGAGACTTAGCAATAGCCCGCTCGGCGATATACCAGCAAGATCTGCGCCGCTATCACAGCCGCCGGGTTAGAAGCAGATCCTTTCAGGAAGGCGACTTAGTGCTCTGGCTCATTCAGGATCAATATGATATGCACAAGCTATCCCCTCCTTGGGAAGGACCCTTCGTGGTCAGTAAAAATCTGAACAACGGGTCATACTACCTCATCAACGTTCGAGAGCACAAAGACTCACGTAAGTCGGAGGAAGAGACCCGCCGGCCGTGGAACATAGCTCATCTCCGGCCTTACTATACTTGAGCCACCGGCTCTCAATATATATATATATATATATATATATATATATATATATATTCTTTCTTTTTAGGCAATGTATATATTATATAAAGCAATAAAGCAGGACCTCTTTTCTTTTCACCCTCAAAGGTTTATATATTTTCTTTACCAATTGGTGGAAACAACCAACCGGGAGCAGATCATATCTGAATCCGGCTTTCCCTTTGGTCCGGCTTATGATCATATCTGAATCTAGCCCTGATCACTTGGAGGCTTCCTGTTCAAACATAGGTCATATTCGAACCAAAGAGAACATAGCTGTCGTTACCGAATTGATCGGCATACTGCCAAACCCACTTGGGGGCTTCTTGATCATATTTGAATCATAGCTTAACCCCTTTGGATCTGACTTGGGTCGTATTCGTACCAGTGTCATTAAACAACTCTCATGGTCACTTGGGGGCTTCCTGTTCAAACATAGGTCGTATTCAAACCAAAGAGAACATAGCCGTCGATACCCACTTGATCGGCATCGCCAAAGCCACTGGGGGCTATATGATCGTGTCAGAATCTTAGCTTAACCCCTTTGGAACGGTTCACTGATCGTATTCGAATCAGAGGCCTTTGAAGTTAGGTTTACTATTCATTATACTCTGTAAGTATAAATGTTATTAATGGCCAGGTAAACATTATATGTGCCAACTGCCAGGAGTTAAATTAACTCTCTGGTTTGGGTCAGATAAGCCAGCGAGTATACACCAAATGAAGATCGCAGGTATGCTATTGTAATCATAATCCTAAACCGGCCTTTATATGATGTTTTGGTTCATACTCCGGGTTATCAATACTTTATGTGACCCCGGATGCGATAAGTCGCCAAGGGAATTCTATTTTGTTTTATACACAGGATAAAGCAAGAAGAATTTTGACATCAACGAAAGATCAACATAAGTTGGAAGCATATAACGATGGCGTCTTACGAAAGTATTAAGTGCCACAAACATGCGCGAAGGCATGCCAAATTAAGAGGTTTTTCGACCCTATTACAAGACTCCCCGAGTCTGAATAATGAAGCATCATTTTTTGCAAGTTCACAACGCCTGCCGGTACACGCCTTTGGTGGGCTTGATGGTTCCGGGTTATCCTTCTCCGCCTCTCTGTTGGTTGATTTGTCCTGGAAGGTTGACGAGGCCCAGTCAATGCCACTCAAGGCTTCAAACTCAGCTCCATCATCTATAAAACCGGCTGGGTCCACTTCAGGGGCAAAAGTATGCTTACGAGTTGGAGAGATCAGGCTGACTTGATCATATGGAGTGATTGCAATTCTCCGGTTCTCGTTGTCATAGCCCGGAGTGTATTTGGAGAGGTCAGTATCGTTCCCAATAAGGGTAGCCACGGGACGTATGACTTTGACGCAGGCGGTGAAGTCATGATTATCAAATCTGGTACCATCCTCCTTCAGACTCGGGTATCCAAGAACAAGGTCGGCCGGGTCTAGTTCTGGAATCCATGCTTTTTCGCGACTCAAGGCGGCTACGGCTCCGGCTCTTGAAGATGCCCGCCTTAAATCCTGGATCCGCTGAGGTAGCACAACGAGACACTTCAGCACGTCTTGCAGAAGGTGAGGAGTGGTTTTGATAAGGCTACAATAGCCAAAGCACGCTGTGACCCGGTGTACAGCTGCTCCACCAGAGTGTAAACCGCCTTAAGTTTGATCAGCATGTTCTGCTTGAGGTTGATGCTCCTGGGGCCTGTGTGTTCACAAACATAAAAGTGAGCCGGAGTTAACGATAAACGTCAATAATCAAGGGAAGGATTGCAATGTTTGGAGTTATGAACAATAGCTTACCGAAGATGGCTGAGACCATTTGAGATATATGACGCTTTAAGTCGGACAGCTCGGTTGTTGCTTCTGCAAGTGAAGCCTCTGCCAACTCAGCCCGGATCATTAGTGAAGCCTTCTCATCAGCCCAGATTTTCTTCTCTGACTCAAAATTCTTCTTCAACTTCTCTTGTTCAGTGATGCTGAATTCAAATTTGGAGTTGGCTTTTTGAGTTTCAAGCTCTTGAGTTGTCAGACAGCTCTTCAGGTCAGCAATTTCCGATTCAAATTGACTTATGGTGACCTACATTGATACCGAGTTATGGTAAGATATATTAAGTCCCAAGCACTTTACAAGTAAAGATACTTGACACTTGGGGGCTAATGTATGTTGAAGAATTTTTAGTCTACCATGTCAGGTTATGCACATTAAGTCTCAAGCACTTTACAAGTAAAGATACTTGACACTTGGGGCCTAATGTGTATCGCAAGTTCAAAATTATCATGCTATAACCGGGTTAAAAATATTCTCTTTAAACCGGAGATATCACAGTAAACAGATTTCTAAGTCTACGGCATATTTATTCATAAGCGATGAACTTGGGGGCTCTTCTGATAAGTAAGATTCAGGAAAAGCAGTATAAGTTATACCTCAGATTTGTGCTGTATTTGTTTCACCATGTCAATTTCCAGGTCACGGCTATTATGCACTTGATTCAGATAGCCTGAGGCTATATCACCAATGCTTAGGTGAGTATAATCAGTAATGTCCTGCTTGGCCTTTCGGCATTCGACAAGTTCTTCCCTGGCAGTAAATTTGGCAAGGACAGTAGGCCGCCCCGGTTCAATAAACCGGTTTTCAAAACTTCAACTTCCGGGTCAGTTGTTTTGACCGGGCTAGGAGCCTCCGGGTTATCAGAGCTATTGATAGTGTCTTCGGCAGGCGGGTCAGAGGTTGGCACCGGAATGTCAGAAGCCGGTTCAGGCGGTTGATGGGTGGAGCTGGCTGGAGTAGACATATCGGGCGCCGGTTCAGCTACAATCGGGTCTTGAGACAGCTTGTTCTTCTTTGCTCTCTTGCTGGGTTTCACTTGCATACTGTCAACAAAGGTAGAAGGATGAATACTAAAGCATGAGTAAGGTAAAAGCCTAAAGTAACTAAAGTTACAGTACCCGGGAGCAGTTTTGAAAGCCGGCATGTTTGATTGCATGGACTCGCCGGAGGAAGGAGAGGTATCCTGATAATTGGAGTCAGATGAATTGAGAGGTTGGCGAATTAAACCCGCCAAAGGAAAAATAGAACGCAAATCAGAGATAACCTCAGTCCGATGCTTCCTAGTTACGTCAGGTAAGCCGGAGGAGAGTTCTGCATCCTTGCTGGTCCGGGTCTGCCTCCGGCTTTCAAATTTTTGTTGCTTCAAAAGAAATTGAGGATCTTGATAAGCGAGAGGATGTGAAAATCTTACTTTCCGGGACACCTTTCGGATTTTTTGCTTGGGCAAAGGCTCAGAGTCGGAGGAAATTATAGTTACCTCTTTGCCAACCGCTTGGCTGTGCCCTGTATCCTCCTGAAAGGATGAAATGTCAATAAAGTAATGACAAAGGAGTTAAGATAATCAGGTTTTACCTCTTCATCATCTGAAGAAGAGTCATCCAATTTGAGTAAATCGGAAGCGTTGGGTCTCTTCTTCTTTGAAGTCCCCGTTTTGGCAGCTTTCCTTTCGGTCTTCTTGGCTGTCCTGGCTTGTTTAGCAGCCTCATGGTCATACTGGACCTTCCAAAAATTGTCATCGGCCTGTGAAAAAAGATAAGAAATTATGAGCACAAGTAAGGTGTGACAAGTCTAGGAGTATTTAGTAAGGTTGATGACTTACTGCAGGGGTCGGGTTCTTCTTACAGAAGGGAAGTAAGCCGAAGGCGTTGCTACTTACTGTGCCCTCCTTCTGCAGTGACTGGGTTGTAGCTTCCACCACATCATCTGGTAAGTCGTCAGGGCTATGACATAGTGGATCATCCTTTTCGCCTGAATATGTACACATTAAGCCGGGACGGCGGCTTAACGGAAGTACTCACCAAGCGACCCAAACTCGGACCAGATCAATGCCATTCAGGCCATTTCCCAAAAGAGCTTTGATCCTTTTAATGGTGGGATTAAGAGGCAGACACTCAATAGCAGTTAGCTTGTCCGCCAAATGGATGGTTGGACTCAAAGGCGCAGAGCGCTGAAGCCGGGCAGAGGGCTTTCATTAGCCGGGGAAGTGTCCTGGCAATAGAACCACGTCTGATTCCAATCTCTCGGATGACTCGGGAGTTCAGCATAAGGGAAAAGGCAGTCTCTCCGCCGCTAAATTGAGATACCGCCAAGTTCAAGACTGGGACCATTGGCACGTTTATTCTTCCGGTTCAAGTAGAAAAGCTCTCTGAACAAAAGCAGATTTGGCTCCTCTCCCAGTTACACCTCGCAGAAGACTTGAAAATTGCAGATATTTGACACAGAATTGGGTCCAATGTCTTGAGGCCTAAGGTCAAAGAAATTCAAAACCTCTCTGAAGAATTTTGAGCCGGGAGGGGCAAATCCCCGGCTCATGTGATCCGTAAAAATTACTACTTCCCCTTCTTTGGTTGAGGCCTTTCTTCAGACGGGTCAGGGGCACGATAAGACATGACCTCCTTCTTAGGAAGATGGCCAGACTTCACAAATTCAGCCAGTTTGCTCCTCGTGACTGTGGATGGGACACAATTATAGGTCACAGGAGCCTTGGCCGCTTTAGGTGCCATGACAAAATTGAGGCCTATGAAAAAAATAAAGGGGATCCGGCTCAAGTTTAACCCGGAGGAAAATATTTAAAACTACTCATGATGGCGGCTTAAGGAGGGGCCTAATGATATATGGATGACTATGCCATAAATATTAAGCCGCTACAGGTATCAATGAGCGGTTAAACATATTCAACAGAGGCAGTTCTTTCACTTCCGGGTGAAACAAACAAGTTTCACAAGTTGTTGTTGTTATTTTGGATCAAACAGACATTCAGACAAGAAAAATTCTAGACCTAAAAAAATAGTGCGGAGAAGTTCATACGTTCTACTGAGGATTCCTACAAAGAAAGAAGATCTGCTACTACTAAAAATGGATGCGGAACAACAACCACACGAGAACTACGCTATTGCTGGATCAAACAAGCTACGGCAGAGGCAAGTGCGACGAACTAGGATGAACGATGAACTCTACGGAAGAACATACTAGCCCTAGCATAGATCTATGGTGCAGAAAGGGGAAACACTTACTGCAGAAGAACTGCGGAGGAGGGAAGCTGCCGTTCTCTTGTCAAGTTCAGGTCGATGCAGTGGCCAAGCTCGATGGAGACGAGGTGCGCTGTGGCGACGGCGGCGGAGCTCCAGTGATAGATGGGGGCGAGAGGAAGAAGATGCGGAACGGGAAGAATGAAAGAGGACCTAGTCGGGGCTATTTATAAGGAAGGGCCACTAAAGAGCGCGAGAATCGAGGAGATAAAAGTTATTATCCAGCAGCCCCGACGCCTCGGTTTTCGGAACAGTCAGTAAAGGCAAAGATTCGTTGGAGGATACGATGAAATAAAGAATGAATTTAAGTAAGGATGACGTCACGGCGGGTTAATACGGATCCAAAAGATGACATCATGGCGGGTTAAAGAAAACCTTTGTATAGCCAGAAGACTGAAGATTTACTTCTTTAGGTATTTTAAGATTGACATGAACAGGTTCAAATCAATTTGGGGCCTAATGTTGGGGATATAACTATTTGTCTAAGCCGCCCAGGAGGGGCCGGGTTACACAAAGAAGACTCGCCAGATTGGAGCCTGTAATCAAGCGTGAAGATGGCGGTTCAATAAAGGGCTTAAGGCCCACAGGCGACTTAAGGCCCGTTGTAGTAAACCACCACCATGGTGTGACTTGTATCATAAGGTAGATTTGACTAGTCACCAAGCTGGACACTGTTTATAAGCCGGCCGGGACTCTGTAAGCCGCAGGGCGTCAACCCATGTATATAAGGGGACGACCTGTGGCGGCTTAGGGGGAAAAACAACTCATCGAGAGCCGGGCATAGCGTACCTCGCTCCCTGGTCATCGAAACTTCAAGCAATACCAACCCAACTAGACGTAGGCCTTCCTTCACCGCAAGGGGCTGAACTAGTATAAACCTCTCGTGTCCTTTGTCCCGATTAACCCCTTTAAGCTTCCTAGTCACGATGGCTCCACAACTAAGTCCTTGCAAGAGGACATCTGCCGTGACAATTCCACTACACTTATCGTCCTTCTTGAAGTTCTTCTTACCCTTGCCCTTCTTGAAACTAGTGGTTTTATTGACCATCAACACTTGATGTTCCTTTTTTATTTCCACCTCTGCTGATTTCAGCATTGAAAATACTTCAGGAATAGTTTTCACCATCCCATGCATATTGTAGTTTATCACAATGCTCTTGTAGCTAGGTGGGAGCGACTGAAGGATTCTGTCAATGACCGCCTCGTCCGGGAGGTTAATGTCCAGCTGGGACAAGCGGTTGTGCAACCCAGACATTTTGAGTATGTGCTCACTGACAGAACTATTTTCCTCCATCTTACAAGCTGTAGAACTTGTCGGAGACTTCATATCTCGACCCGGGCATGAGCTTGGAAAACCATTTTCAGCTCTTCGAACATCTCATATGCTCCGTGTTGCTCAAAACGCTTTTGGAGCCCCGGTTCTAAGCTGTAAAGCATGCAGCACTGAACGAGGGAGTAATCATCAGCACGTGACTGCCAAGCGTTCATAATGTCTTGGTTCTCTGGGATGGGTGCTTCACCTAGTGGTCCTTCTAGGACATATGCTTTCTTGGCAGCTATGAGGATGATCCTCAGGTTCCGGACCCAGTCCGTATAGTTGCTGCTATCACCTTTCAGCTTGGTTTTCTCTAGGAATGCGTTGAAGTTGAGGTTGGCATGAGCGTTGGCCATTAGATCTACAAGACATTTTTGCAAAGTTTTTTAGACTAAGTTCATGATAATTAAGTTCATATAATCAAATTATTTAATGAACTCCCACTCAGATTAGACATCCCTCTAGTCATCTAAGTGATACATGATCCAACTCAACTAGACCGTGTCCGATCATCACGTGAGACGGACTAGTCATCATCGGTGAACATCTCACTGTTCATCGTATATTCCATACGACTCATGTTCGACCTTTCGGTCTCTTGTGTTCCGAGGCCATGTCTGTACATGCTAGGCTCATCAAGTCAACCTAAGTGTTTTGCATGTGTAAATCTGTCTTACACCCGTTGTATCTGAACGTTAGAATCTATCACACCCGATCATCACATGGTGCTTCGAAACAACGAACTTTTGCAACGGCGCTTGCAGTTAGGGGAACACTTTCTTGAAATTATTATAAGGATCATCTTATTTACTACCGTCGTACTAAGCAAATAAGAAGCAAAACATGATAAACATCACATGCAATCAAATAGTGACATGATATGGCCAATATCATATTGCTCCTTTGATCTCCATCTTCGGGGCGCCATGATCATCTTCGTCACCGGCATGACACAATGATCTCCATCATCATGATCTCCATCATCGTGTCTTCATGAAGTTGTCAATCCAACGATTACTTCTACTTCTATGGCTAACGTGTTTAGCAATAAAGTAAAGTAATTTACATGGCATTATTCAATGACACGCAGGTCATACAAAAAATAAAGACAACTCCTATGGCTCCTGCCGGTTGTCATACTCATCGACATGCAAGTCGTGATTCCTATTACAAGAACATGATCAATCTCATACATCACATATATTTCATTCATCACATCCTTTTGGCCATATCACATCACAAGGCATATGCTGCAAAAACAAGTTAGACGTCCTCTAATTGTTGTTGCATGTTTTTACGTGGCTTCTATAAGTTTCTAGCAAGAACGTTTCTTACCTACGTAAAACCACAACGTGATATGCCAATTTCTATTTACCCTTCATAAGGACCCTTTTCATCGAATCCGATCCGACTAAAGTGGGAGAGACAGACACCCGCTAGCCACCTTATGCAACTAGTGCATGTCAGTCGGTGGAACCTGTCTCACGTAAGCGTACGTGTAAGGTCGGTCCGGGCCGCTTCATCCGACGATGCCGCCAAAACAAGATAAGACTAGTAGTGGAAAGAAAATTGACAACATCTACGCCCACAACAAGATTGTGTTCTACTCGTGCATAGAAACTACGCATAGACCTAGCTCATGATGCCACTGTTGGGGAACGTTGCAGAAAATAAAAAATTTCTATGCTTCACCTAGATCAATCTATGGAGTCATCTAGCAACGAGAGAGAGGAGTGCATCTACATACCCTTGTAGATCGCGCGCATTAGCGTTCAAGAGAATGGGGTTGAGGGAGTCGTACTCGTCGTGATCCAAATCACCGAAGATCCTAGTGCCGAACGGACAGCACCTCCGCGTTCAACACATGTACGGTTGGGGAATACGTCTCCTCCTTCTTGATCCAGCAAGGGGAGGGAGAGGTTGATGGAGATCCAGCAGCACGACGGCGTGGTGGTGGAAGTAGCAGCGATCTCGGCAGGGCTTCGCCAAGCTCAGCGAGAGGGAGAGGTGTTGCGGAGGGAGAGGGAGGCGCCAGGAGCAGGGGTGCGCAGCCCTCCCTCCCCCCTCTTTATATAGGGGCCCTGGGGGGCGCCGGCCCCCTAGAGGTCCCATCTCAAGGGGGGCGGCGGCCAAGGGGGGGACTTGCCCCCCAAGTCAAGTGGGGCGCCCCCCACCCCTAGGGTTTCCAACCCTAGGCGCAGGGGGAGGCCCAAGGGGGGCGCACTAGCCCACCAGGAGCTGGTTCCCTTCCCCACTTCTGCCCATGGGGCACTCCGGGATAGGTGGCCCCACCCGGTGGACCCCCCGGGACCCTTCCGGTGGTCCCGGTACAATACCGGTGACCCCCGAAACTTTCCTGGTGGCCGAAACTGGACTTCCTATATACCATTATTCACCTCCGGACCATTCCAGAACTCCTCGTGACGTCCGGGATCTCATCCAGGACTCCGAACAACTTTCGGGTTACCGCATACTAATATCTCTACAACCCTAGTGTCACCGAACCTTAAGTGTGAAGACCCTACGGGTTCGGGAGACACGCAGACATGACCGAGACGACTCTCCGGCAATAACCAACAGCGGGATCTGGATACCCATGTTGGCTCCCACATGCTCCTCGATGATCTCATCGGATGAGCCACGATGTCAAGGATTCAAGTAATCCCCTATACAATTCCCTTTGTCAATCGGTACGTTACTTGCCCGAGATTCGATCGTCGGTATCCCAATACCTCGTTCAATCTCGTTACTGGCAAGTCACTTTACTCGTACTGTAATGCATGATCCCGTGACCAAACACTTGGTCACAAATCCCAGTCTCGATCCATGTCAACCCAACAGATACTTTCGGGGATACCTGTATTATACCTTTATAGTCACCTAGTTACGTTGTGACGTTTGGTACACCCAAAGCACTCCTATGGCATCCGGGAGTTACACGATCTCATGGTCTAAGGAAACGATATTTGACATTGGAAAAGCTCTAGCAAACGAACTACACGATCTTGTGCTATGCTTAGGATTGGGTCTTGTCCATCACATCATTCTCCCAATGATGTGATCCCGTTATCAATGACATCCAAATGTCCATAGTCAGGAAACCATGACTATCTGTTGATCAACGAGCTAGTCAACTAGAGGCTCACTAGGGACATGTTATGGTCTATGTATTCACACATGTATTATGATTTCCGGATAACACAATTATAGCATGAATAATAGACAATTATCATGAACAAGGAAATATAATAATAATCATTTTATAATTGCCTCTAGGGCATATTTCCAACAGCCACGCCAATTTAAGTTGCCGCACGACTGGCTGCTCGCCAACCGGCTTCACCAGCCCAGTGGGTGTTTTGCTTGCGCTCAACGTTTCGAATGCCTAAGTACTGTGCGCTCCTCTTGAAGGCCAAACCCCTTGTCACGCCCCGGAGCCTCGGCCGTCAGACTCGCGGGGGGGAAGCCCAAGGGGGGGAAAGTCACATGAAAACGGCTCAACAGATGAAAAGCAAAAGCGCAGGCATCCGCGAAATTCATACATACCGTCGGGTCGATCGACCCGGCCACATCACTTGTAACACTGCTGCACGACCGGCTGCTCGCCAACCGGCTTCGCCGGATCGCCGCCAGCCGGCCCAGTGTGTGTTTTGCTCGCGCTCAACATTTCGACGGCTTTAGTACTGCGCGCTCCTCTCAAAGGCCGAACTCCTTGTCACGGGCCGGAGCCTCGGCCGTCAGACTCGCGGGGGGGGGGGAGCCCGAGAGGGGAAAAGCGCAAGAAAACAGCTCAAAAGACAAAAGGCAAGAGTGCAAACATTCATGAAATTTATACATCACCAGTTCAAATTCAAACAGGCCCAAGGCCAGAATTCATTACACCCGGATACCCTCAGCGGGTGGGTGGACCTGCTACATAACATAAATTTTTACTAAGTCAAAAACAGGCAGCCTCAGACATCTCCCTTGGTGGCCTCCGGGTTTGCCTAGGTGCTGGTGTCCCCTTCCTCGGCGCCCGCGTCGCGGTAGATGTGTGTCTCCTTAGAGCTGCCCTCTGGGTCGTCCAGAAGTAGGCCGTAGTCGTCAGCAGGCACGACTCCGCCATCTTCCGCCCGCTCCGGCCGGAACTCGTCATCGAAGGCGAATCCGGTGATGTAGCTGGCCCGAGCAGCAATCCGGCCGGCCTCCGCCTGTAGCTGGCTCTCCGAGCCGGCTCGCTGGCCCATCAACGCGTCCAGCGACAGGTCTGGATGCCAAGACATCGCAAACCTGAGCACCATCTCAGCGCCGGCTCGAGCGGCGGAAACGCGCCAGTCGTGAAGCCGATCCGGCCCCGCCTCCAACGACCGCGCCAGCCGCGTGAAGCTGTTAGGTGTGACAGAACCAGGCCAGAGGGCCGCCATCATCACCGTGCCGGCCTGATAAAGCCGCCCCATCTGCTCGCTCAAGACTCGCAGACGGGCCTCGGCGGCAGTCATGATCTCCTGGAAGGTCCAGGCCACCTGCTGGTCAGTCCCGTAGCCGATGATCCCCTGCGGGTCGCGCAAAAAGAGAATGGACTCCTTCGCCAGCTGCCGCTGATGACCCACAAGTGTAGGGGATCTATCGTAGTCCTTTCGATAAGTGAGAGTGTCGAACCCAACGAGGAGCAGAAGGAAATGATAAGCAGTTTTCAGTAAGGTATTCTCTACAAGCACTGAAATTATCGGTAATAGATAGTTTTGTGATAAGGTAATTTGTAACGGGTAACAAGTAATGAAAGTAAATAAGGTGCAGCAAGATGGCCCAATCCTTTTTGTAGCAAAGGACAAGCCTGGACAAACTCTTATATAGAGAAAAGCGCTGCCGAGGACACATGGGAATTATCGTCAAGCTAGTTTTCATCACGCTCAGATGATTCGCGTTCGTTACTTTGATAATTTGGTATGTGGGTGGACCAGTGCTTGGTTGCTGCCCTTTCTTGGACAAGCATACCACTTATGATTAACCTCTATTGCAAGCATCCGCAACTACAAAACAAGTATTAAGGTAAACCTAACCATAGAATGAAACATATGGATCCAAATCAGCCCCTGACGAAGCAGCGCATAAACTAGGGTTTAAGCTTCTGTCACCCTAGCAACCCATCATCTAATTATTACTTCCCAATTCCTTCCTCTAGGCCCAAACAATGGTGAAGTGTCATGTAGTCGACATTCACATAATACTACTAGAGGAGAGACAACATACATCTCATAAAAATATCAAACGAATACCAAATTCACATGACTACTTATAGCAAGACTTCTCCCATGTCCTCAGGAACAAACGTAACTACTCACAAAGCATATTCATATTCATAATCAGAGGGGTATTAATATGCATAAAGGATCTGAACATATGATCTTCCACCAAGTAAACCAACTAGCATCAACTACAAGGAGTAATCAACACTACTAGCTACCCACAGGTACCAATCTGAGGCTTTGGGCCAAAGATTGGATACAAGAGATGAATTAGGGTTTGAGAGGAGATGGTGCTGGTGAAGATGTTGATGGAGATTGACCCCCTCCCGATGAGAGGATCGTTGGTGATGACGATGGCGATGATTTCCCCCTCTCGGAGGGAAGTTTCCCCGGCAGAACAACTCCGTCGTTCCGCCAAGGTTCGGCCTCGTGGCGCCGGAGTTTCTTTCCGAAAGCTTGCTTATGATTTTTTTCCAGGGTAAAAGTCCTCATATAGCAGAAGATGGACACCTGAGACCTTCCAGGGGGCCCACGAGGCAGGGGCGCGCCCAGGGGGTAGGGCACGCCCCCCACCCTCGGGGATGGTGGGTGGCCCCCCTCTGGTAGTTTCTTCGCTCTTTTTTTATTAATTCCAAAAATGACTTTTGTGAAGTTTCAGGACTTTTGGAGTTGTGCAGAATAGATCTCTAATATTTGCTCCTTTTCCAGCCCAGAATTCCAGCTGCCGGAATTCTCCCTCTTCATGTATACCTTGTAAAATAAGAGAGAATACGCATAAGTATTGTGATATAACTTGTAATAACATCCCATAATGCAATAAATATCGATATAAAAGAATGATGCAAAATGGACATATCAACTGCCGCAAGCTTAGACCTCGCTTGTCCTCAAGCGGAAGCCGATAATGATAAATATGTCCACATGTTTAGAGATAGAGGTGTCGATAAAATAAAATACGGACATGAGGGCATCATGATCATTCTTATAACAGCAACATATATGGATATTGTCATATGATTTCTTATGCTCAAGTAATAATCTATTCACAATGTCAAGTATGAATCAGAAAATTTCATTGAGAACTAGCAAACTATTATCTCGGTCATTGAAGCAATTGCAATTTATCATAACATCGGAAAGAGTCTATATAAGAGCTTTTCAGCAAGTCCACGTACTCAACTATCATTTAGTTTTAATCGGACATAGAGAAAGATAGGGGCTTATAGGGTTGCCTCCCAACCTTTTACCTCAAGGGTAATGTCAACAATAACAATTCATGCTAACTTACATCCAATTGGATATATATATATATATATATATATATATATATATATATATATATATATATATATATATATATATATATCAGCATCTTTCCAACACAATGTGCTTGCCAAAGGATAAAATGTAAAAAGGAAAGGTGAAGATCACCTTGACTCTTGCATAAGTTATAAGACAAGAATAAAAGATAGGCCCTTCGCAGAGGGAAGCAGAGGTTGTCATGTTTTTTTATGGTTGGATGCACGAAATCTTAGTGCAAAAGAATGTCACTTTATATTTCCACTTGTGATATGGACCTTTATTATGCAGTCCGTCGCTTTTATTGCTCCCATATCACAAGATCGTATAAAGCTTATTTTCTCCACACTAATAAATCATACATTTTTAGAGAGAAATTTTTATTGCATACAACATGACAACTTACTTGAAGGATCTTACTCAATCCATTGGTAGATATGGTGGACAATCATGGCAAAATTGGGTTTAAGGGTATTTGGAAGCACAAGTAGTATCTCTACTTTGTGCAAAGAATTGGCTAGCATGAGGGGGAAAGGCAAGCTCAACATGTTGGATGATCCATGACAATATACTTTATTTCGGATATAAGAAAATATAACCCATTACGTTGTCTTCCTTGTCCAACGTCAACTCTTTAGCATGTCATATTTTAATGAGTGCTCGCAATCATAAAAGATGTCCACGATAGTATATTTATATATGAAAACCTCTCTTTCTTTATTACTTCCTATTAATTGCAACGATGACCAAAACTAGGTTTGTCAATTCTCAACAACTTTTATTCATCATACTCTTTATATGTGAAGTCATTACTCCCCATAATATCAATATGATCTCTTTCTTTCTATTTATTCTTTCTTTTTCTTTTATTCCCTCAGGATCAAAGCAAAATAATCAAGCCCTTGACTCAACACTAATCTTTATTATATATAGCTCACGGACTCGATTACATAGAAGGATCATAAGGCAAAACTCAAAACTAAATCATACTAAAACTTTATTCTATTAGATCAAGATATTACCAAAATGATCGAACTAAGAAAAACAGTGAAGATGGGAGTGTGATGATGATACGATACCGGGGCACCTCCCCCAAGCTTGGCAGTTGCCAAGGGGAGTGCCCATACCCATGTGATTATTTCTCCTTCTTCGGAGGTGGTGATGTGATGTTCTTGGCGATGATGCCTCTCAGGATACGATTCTCCTCCTCTTGCTTATTGATTTGCTGCTTGAGATCCATTATTTCCTTACGGAGCTTGTCCGTGATGGTTAAAGCTCCTTTCGCCCATGGATGTTGCATAGCTGCGGGAGAGCAAGTAACACTCTTTTTCATATTTTCATAAGACAGAAATTTAACATTGGAAGGGATGATCGAGGTTGGAATGGCTGAGCTCTCACTACAAGAAACCTATTAATCTGTGACGGATTTGTGGTGACGTTCCTATAAATTGTCATGAAAATCGTCACATATTAGCAAGCGACGAATGGGCCTCAATACGGTACTGCCTTTATGACGGACATCGAGGGACCGTCATGGAAATTGTCATGGATCGACTAGCTAGGCCTAGCCTTTTACTTCTTGATCCATGATTAGACCGTCATGGATGGCTCCTAGTGATGTGTCGTGCATGTCCTTTGTCTGACCCACATGTCAGTTGGAAGCATAAAAAAAGATTGAAACTGTGAAGGAGCGCGCGCGAAGGAAAATTTTAAGTAACGAGCGCGGGGAGCCGAAATTGCCAAGCCAGCCCACTTAACTACAGAGTCCACACCATCCTAACCCTAGTTACCTTTCTCCCATCTCCCGTACCAACCATAGCAGCCGCCACTTCACCTTCCTCCTCTCCCCGCTCCATGTCGGCGCCGGCGCCGACGGCGCCGGCCCTGAACCACACCGCGCCGAGGCCCTCCACATCTATCCCGCCCTGGACCCCTCCCCATCTACCCCATTCCACGCCTCTCCCCATTCAGATCTGCCGTCATACCCCTCGATCTGAGGCGGCAGCGGTGGCGGGGGGACCAACTGCCGGATTTGGACGTCCCTGAGGTCGCTGGCGGCGTGCATTGATCCAGCTCCATCTGGCGGCGAGCTGAGGTGAGGTACAGGAGGTGGCAACACCGCCAAGGATGTAGAGTACATCGGCGACCTGTGGCTCGGTCCAATTTCCCGTCAGCCGTGCCACCGGTCGCTCCCCTCGTCGTCGCGGGCGTCTTCTCCATCCGTGGTGCGCAGCCTCCTCTTTGCGTCGCCGGTCACCTTCTCCGGCTGGAAAGACCCAGTACGTACATCTGCACCGGTCCCGTACCCTACCGTTCCCCTCTGCTCGTCTCTGCTAATTAGTGTTTATTGGAGCTCTGCTGAGGAGTACAGAGTACCACCGGGACGAGCAAAACACATGGGGCAAAACACCGGTCATGGATGGATCTGGACGTACATGTTAGAGGATGGTTGGAGGCCTCGTTGGCCATGTTGAACCAGTACAGAGAAAACATCTGCGCGTCTGCCTTGTTCGACATTAAAACGAGCAGTAAGGGCATGAGCACCTCCGAGGCTTACTCGTTCGTTACTGATTGTTTGTGCTTTGTTCCTTCCTAGTCACATTGTTAAGCACATTCATTTTTTGTACTGCAAACAAAAAGTATTAGGCAAATTTCTCTGTATTACTTATATAGTTTTGTATGTGTTTTGGATTTTATCCAGGGTCAGGCCATGTTACTCGAGTTGAAGTTTTTAGCAGGAATTACTTGGGTCTGAATAGCTTCCTGGAAGCATTGGTGGTGTATTGTTGGAGATTAAAATCAGCTAGCAGCGCATATTTTAATGGTAGTCATGTTACTTGAATTTCTTTTAAAAATGCTTATAGTGATTTCTAGATATGCATGTGTCGTTTTGATATTAGTGGAAGACTAGAAATATGCTTCACGTCAGACATGTTGACTGAATATACATATTTAATAATATTTCATGTTCTTTCTTTCAGTAGGACATTTATTTCAACGATCTTAGTAAAGATTTGTTCTGTCCACATATAGTAACTGATTGATGCTCTAATTTTCCAGGATAGATATTCCACCAACCATCTCACTGTTAATAATTATATTTGATTTATTTATGTGTTCTTTCTACATTCCAAATCCTTTTCTGCCTGCTGCTAAAATGTGCATGTTAACTGAAAAATCTGATGTTGCTGTATATTGTTTCTTGTACTTGTCATTTTCTGCGAGTGAGCTAATCAGTGTCATTTTAAATAAAAGTTTGTCTGAAGGTTTCCCATAATAGATTTCTCATGTCGATAGTTCTCACATTTTTTTCTGCTGTTCTTTTGCAGGTAATTGAGGTAGAACAGAAGACACTTGAGTTTGGTTTAGAAGGGTTACTCCACTTGGATAGGAAGAGTGATACTACTGGCAACATGATACACATATTATGTGTACCTAAATGTCCAGTGTGACTGATTTGTAATTTTAATATGTTATTGTGATCAGAATTTTTAGTTGTGCACTACAGTATTTTTTTGGCTAAATAGAGATTCTTTACTTCTTTCATGTGGATCAAATATTTGGCATCCTGGGCAAAAGATGGGTTGGACAGGCCAAGGCCAATAATAATCTGGAATGTGCTAGTATAATTAATTTGTACATAACGCAAACTAGAAAGAATAAAAAATATTAAATAAATGGATGAAGGCCCAATAAACCATGGACTATATGGGCCTAAATATTTGTAGAAAGATAAATGGGCTCTATTGTTGGGCTGCCAAGTCAGATCCACCTGATGCCACATCAGCTGCCACGTCATGTACATCTGTGACGGATAGGTTTGTCACAAAGGTTTGGGCTTGTTCAGGGCCGAACGGGCCTAGGGCAAATCGATGACGGTCAAAAATCCGTCATGGAGGGCACGGTATCAAATTATGACGCGATATACATGACGGATATAAAATCCGTCATGCACGCCCATCCATGATAGTTTTTTGCTATTTTGTGACGGACCGAAACTGTCATGGATTAACAGATTTCTTGTAGTGTCTGTAGTCCCCCCATCGTGAATCCGGCTCGGAAATGGGAAGTAACTTCTTGATCCTCCTCCATGGCATCTATCCTTTTCAAGTCGGCCTCCATCTCTTCCTCCGTTAATGGTCCAAAGTGGTCAGCATCACTGTATGCTCTTGGTCCCGGTGTCGGATTAGACACCCGGCTCTCCCCGATTGATTCTTGAGAAGACATCTTGCTCTAATCTGCGGCAGAAACAGCTCGAAACAAAAACAGAGGATATTTGCTTGGTACGATGGTCAAAACCTTCGGTAGATTATATAATGAATTTTTACCGACCAAAAGAAGTATCGTGCAAGAAAACGGAGTCCAAAGAGCGCACGAGGTGCCCACGAGGCAGGGGGTGCGCCCAGGAGGTAGGGCGCGCCCTCCACCCTCGTGGACGCGTCGTGTCCTTCCCGGACTACTTATTTTCCTAATTTCTTAAATATTCCAAAACGGAGAAAAATTACCATTAGAACTGTTTTGGAGTCGGTTTACTTACCGTACCACATACCTATTCCTTTTCGGAGTGTGAAACGTTCTGGAAAGTGTCCCTTATGTATTCCTCCGGAGTTACGGTTTCAATAACATTGGTTCAACATTTATAGGATTACCTGAGATATAATGTTTGCTTTGACCGTTCACCACCTTCGGATTTGTGCCTTCGAAATTGTTGATTTTTATGGCACCTGAACGATAGACCTCCTCGATAAAGTAAGGACCTTCCCATTTTGAGAGAAGTTTTCTTGCAAAATATCTTAAACGAGAGTTGAATAGCAACACATAATCACCTACATTAAACTCACTCTTTGGTATCCTTTTGTTGCCACCTTTTAACTTTTTCTTTAAATAGTTTGGCATTCTCATAGGCTTGAGTTCTCCGTTCAGCAAGTGAGCTAATTCCAAATAGCCTCTTCTCACCCGCAAGTTTGAAATCATAATTGTGCTCTTTAATGGCCCAATATGCCTTGTGTTCTAGTTTGAGAGGTAAGTGACATGCTTTTCCATAAACCGGGATTAACATCATACTTAGCAAGCATTTTAAGAAAAGCACCATGAATAAAATGTGAACCCCCATCAGTCATTAAATATCTAGGGACTCCAAACCTCGGAAAAATAACTTCTTTAAGCATCTTAAAAGAGGAGTTATGATCAGCACTACTAGTTGGAATAGCTTCTACCCACTTAGTAACGTAATCAACAAAGAACTAAAATATGTGTATACCCATTAGAGGAAGGAAACGGTCCCATGTAATCAAAGCCCCAAACATCAAATGGTTCAATAACAAGTGAATAATTCATAGGCATTTCTTGACGTCTACTGATATTACCAATTCTTTGACACTCATCACAAGACAAGACAAACTTACGAGCATCTTTGAAGAGAGTAGGCCAATAAAACCCGGATTGCAATACCTTATGTGCAGTTCTATCTCCAGCGTGGTGTCCTCCATAAGCTTCGGAGTGACACTTGCGTAGGATTTCCTCCTCATGCTCAGGTATACAACGTCTAATAACACCATCTACTCCTTCTTTATAAATGTGTGGGTCATCCCAGAAGTAATGTCTTAAATCATAGAACAACTTTTTCTTTTGTTGTTATGTGAAACTAGGTGGTATAAATTTAGCAACAATGTAATTAGCATAATTAGCATACCATGGAGCAGTATGAGAAGCATTTATGACAGCTAATTGTTCATCAGGAAAGCTATCATCAATAGGTAGTGGGTCATCAAGAACATTCTCTAACCTAGACAAGTTGTCTGCAATGGGGTTCTCAGCTCCCTTTCTATCAATAATATGCAAATCAAATTCTTGTAGGAAGAGAACCCATCTAATAATTCTAGGTTTAGCATCTTTCTTTTCCATAAGATATTTAATAGCAGCATGATCCGTGTGAACAGTTACTTTCGAATCAATAATATAAGGTCTGAACTTATCACAAGCGAATACAACTGCTAAAAATTCTTTTTTAGTAGTAGCATAATTTCTCTGGGCATTGTCTAGAGTTTTACTAGCATATTGGATAACATTTAATTTCTTATCAACTCTTTGTCCTAGAACAGCACCTGCAGCATAATCACTAGCATCACACATAATTTCAAAGGGTAAATTCCAATCAGGAGGTTGAACAATAGGTGCAAAAATCAAAGATTTCTTAAGTATTTCAAATGCTTCTACACAGTCATCATCAAAGATGAAAGGAATATCTTTTTGTAAGAGATCTGTCAGAGGCCGAGAAATTTTTGAGAAGTCCTTTATGAATGTCCTATAAAAACCAGCATGACCGAGGAAGCTTCTTATACCTTTAATGTCCTTGGGACACGACATATTTTCAATAGCATCAACTTTAGCTTTATCAACTTCGATACCTCTTTCAGAAATTTTATGCGCCAAGACAATGCCTTCATTAACCATAAGGTGGCACTTCTCCCAATTCAAAAAAAGATTAGTTTCTTCACATCTCTGCAAAACTCGATCAAGGTTGCTCAAGCAATCATCAAAAGAAGTTCCATATACAGGGAAGTCATCCATGAAAACCTAAACAATCTTTTCACAAAAATCAGAGAATATAACCATCATGCATCTTTGAAAGGTAGCAGGTGCATTACATAAACCAAAAGGCATACGTCTATAAGCAAAGGTACCGAAAGGGCAAGTAAAAGTGGTCTTTTCTTGATCCTCTTTTGACACAGGTATTTGAGAGAAACCAGAATAACCATCTAGAAAGCAAAAATGTGTATGTTTGGATAATCTTTCTAGCATTAGATCAATAAAAGGTAAAGGGTAATGATCCTTTTAGTAGCTCTATTTAATTTGCAGAAATCAATTACCATCCCATAACCTGTAACAATTCTTTGTGGGATCAATTCATATTTATCATTAGAACAGTGATACCTCCCTTCTTAGGGACACAATGGACAGGGCTATGTGACGCCCCCGATTCAATCGTACACTAATCACGCGAACGTGTATGATCAAGATCAGGGACTCACGGAAAGATATCACAACACAACTCTAAACACAAATGAAAGTCATATAAGCTTCATATTACAAGCCAGGGGCCTCGAGGGCTCGAATACAGAAGCTCGAAACACAAGCGTCAGCGGAAGCAACAATATCTGAGTACAAACATTAGTTAAACAAGGATGCCTTAAGAAGGCAAGCACAAAAATAACAACGATCGAAGAGGCAAGGCCTCCTGCCTGGGAACTCCTAACTACTCCTGGTCGTCGGCGGTCTCCACGTAGAAGTAGGCATCCTTCAGATAGCAGTAGTAATAATCATCTGGGTGGCATCTGGCTCCTGGGATCCACCATCTGGTTGCAACAACCAGAAATAAGAAGGAAGGGCGAAAAGGGGGAGCAAAGCAATCGTGAGTACTCATCCAAAGTACTCGCAAGCATCAGATCTATACTAAGTATGCATTGGTATCAAATGGAAGAGCTGTATCTATGGACTGAACTGCAGAATGCCAGAATAGAGGGGAAGGCTAGCCTATCGAAGACTAGCATCTTCAAGCAGCTCCAAGCATCTTGCAGCATGTAGAAGAGTAAAGAATAGCAGTTTATATTTAACAATCATGTTGTAGAAATAACGCCCAGAGATCCTTCCTCGACTCCCGGTGAGAAAGCAATCCCGGGGCCACATATCCATCACATATCAAGTATCCATTTCTAGTTGTATAAGATCAGGATACAAGTCTGAACGTCCATTACCGTGGACACGGTATTCGAATATATATCTTCCCTGCAGGGGTGCACCATGTTTTCCAACACACTCGATCACTCTGGCCGGACACACTTTCCTGGGTCATGCCCGGCCTCGGAAGATCAACACGTCGCAGGCCTACCTAGGCTCAGCAGAGAGGTCCCCGCCGGTATACATACTAAGCACCCCGAGGTCTTGGGCCCATCGCCCGTTGCACTCCAGGTTGTTGCGAGCAGGGTGGATACCAGCACCGCCTCGGATGGCGAGCACGATCCGACCGTGCCGCAGTGCTGAACTGGACGTCTGACAAAGCTTTGGCTGATACTTCGACGTCGATGCCCATATCTATTCTCGCGTGGTGGTTAGTGCGTAAAGGCCAGAGGCCAATTCAGAACAAATACCCAAACCTGTTAGTGCATTAACCATTAAAGTAGTGACGGCTGTCGGGACAAGTCCGGAGCTACCACCCCCTCCTGGGTGATACCGCTAAACAGCCAGCCGCCACTGTCACATGGAACGGGTGCTCTCCAGGCCCGCCCGGCTTCCACATCAACTCGAGGGTACCCCTCAGGGCCGACCCGACTTCAACAATGGTCTCAAGTAAAGTCAAGGTAACCGTGTGTCCAAAACATCAAGGTGAACGTAAGAGGGACCACCTTCGAGGTTCACACTTGAGGTGTTGCACGATAGAGCCGCATCGGGAATGGTGAAAGAGGAATCACCCCCGTTGACCACGACCGAATAGCTACACTACATAATTATCATCAGGAGTGCGTTATGAGGGATCACCCTCAGCACTCGATAGTAGCTCTGCAGAGTCGAGCAACTAAAGGGGCGTGATGTGATGTGAGGTGTCAGGCTCTGGTCATCGATCACGTTCATCGAGGCGTCGAAGATGAAGCAGGGGCAACAAGGACAAGGTGGGGGTCACAGATGGATTTCTAACCAACCTATACTAAGCAGTTTAGGATAAGCAGGTAAGGTACAACAGCAGGTTACAAAAGCAGGCTATGCATCAGAATAGGAGCAATCAATAACAGTAGCAAAATTTAATGCAAGCATGAGAGAATGGAATGGGCGATATCGAGATGATCAAAGGGGGGGGGCTTGCCTGGAAGCTCCGCTAAAAGGGAAGTAGGGTCGTCATCGACGTAGTCGATCACAGGGGCATCAGCAGCGGTCTCGGGGTCTACCGGAGAGAAGAGGGGAAGAAACAAAAAATACAGAGCAAACAAGTGCAATACTATGCATGCCAAGACAATAAGCAGCGCTAGGGGTGAACTAATGCAAGGCTACGCGGTACCAGGGAAGGTGTAAACATCCGGGAAAGTTTTCCCGGAGTTAGGCATTTTCGGACAAACGAATCGGAAGGGAAATGTTGCATGTTTGCTATGCTAGGTGCGTGTGGCGGATGAACGAACCACGTATTCGGATTCGTCTCGTCGTTCTGAAGAATTTTCTTGTATAAAACTTTTTCATCCGTGTTACGGATTATTTTCTACGATTTTTCAAAATTTAAACAATATTCTAAAATAGTTTTTATACGAAATTAAATAGTAAATTGCTACGTGTACCTAGCTCTGTGTACGCAAAGTGTACACATAGGCTGATAGTGGGCCAGGGAGGGTCCAGTCAGCGGAGTTGACCCAGTCAACATTTGACCGGTCGAAAGGTTAAGAGTAAAGGTGGGTCCCGGCTGTCATAGACTTAGGTACTTTTAATTTAATCTACCATTTTAATTTACAGCAGGGGCCACATGTCAGCGAAATTAACTAAAAGTTAATTAGCTTTATTAAATTCCTATGTAGATTTATCTAATATAAACAGGGGCCTCAGTTGTCATTGGCTAGCAATTAAAGTAAATAGAAATTATCCCCTAAGCTAATTTGTACGGGCCGGGCACTGGTGGATGTATCATGGTTTTCACTTTCAGTGGGATTTCGATGAAATTCACTGAATTTCATTAATTTCAGCAGACACTGAAATATTATGTTTCGGCTCAAATATTTCGGCAATTTCAGTAGTACACATAATTTCAAATGTTTTTCAAAATATTTTTCAAATGTTTTTAAAATTTTAATTGAATTCAAGTGAATATTTCAGCCCTTGGACTGAAATGAAAACTGAAGTCACTGAAATTCACTGAATTTCGGTGATTTCGGTTGGTGCTGAAATTTTTCTGAAACTGAAATTAAAAACCATGGGCTGTATACACACACAATGCTAGGTGTAAGAGAAGATGGCATTTTGTGATTTTTGTAGGATTTAATCCATGCATCGAAAGGATTTAGTCCAGTGGGATAAAATGAAGTTTGTCAAGTATACTTTCTACTCATATTTTTCTTAGCCCTGTTAACAATTGTTTAGTCTATGTTTAGAGGCTGTCCAAAGGGTTAGTTAGTGTAGGATTTGAAAAGCTAGCTAGCAGCACCTACAGTACTAGCATCAATACAACAAAGTAGCGGTGGGAGCAAGCGGGCTGGGGCGCTGCAGCAGGGGAGGCAAAGCCGTGCGCGGGGCGGACGGGTGCGCGTACGCGCGGGCGCGGCCAGGGTGCTGCGGCAGGCGCGCGCAGGAAGCGCCGGCGACAGCGGCAGCCAGCAAAGCAGCCAGCAGAGCAGCTGTTTGGGGCAGCAGCAACAGCAACAGGCAGGGCAAGTAGCTGCGGCAGTAGCATCAGGTAGCCGGACGGCAGCTAGCAGCGGCAACGCAAAGCATTAGCGCTGGCGGCGGCGTCATTAGCGCTGGCGGCGGCGTCAGCAAAGCGAAGGCAGCAGCAAGGACAGAGAGCAGTGGCAGGATGCACGCATGTATACGCGTACGCGTACGCGGGATCTCGGACGAACTCGGGGACGACGGCTACGGCAACGGATCGAGAGGGCAAGCAGGGGTGTGGGGGAGGAGCTCACAGTGCATCCTTGGCATGCTCAGGGAGGGTCAGGGTGGACCGGAGCCACCGCAACGACGGTGAGTTGGTGACGGCCGGACGAAGGGGACGAAGACGACGTCAGCTCTGTTAGAATTATAGGTCATGTAATCTCAACTGTTTATCTTCTTTCCTCTCCCGTAGCAACCTCAAACTCTATCTCGTGTAACAACCTGGATCCTAGCGATCAGGTGCAACTTGTACGCCACGGCAAGGGCTTCTTGCCTCGATCAATATAACACCACGCGGCTCTCTGCGGAGAGTAGGAACGCTTCCAATCTGATATGGTATACAGAGCAATCCTCTTCCCATCGATCTAGCCAGCAGCCTCCTTCCTCGTTCTACCATCGCCACCATCGCCACCATCGTCACCTTCCTCGACCATCTTCGCCATGACGTCCTCATCAATCGTATCCCTCAACCTTGGCGCTCTCCCATCAGAGAAGCTCACCAAGACCAACTTCATCTTGTGGAAGACATAGGTCATGTCGGGCCTGCGAAGAGCGCAGGTCACCGGCCTCCTGGATGGATCAGATGCAGCGCCACCGAAGACAGTGCAGCAGCAGCGGGCGGACAAAACCACCGCCCCAGTACCCAATCCTCTGTACGCACAGTGGATTTCGAAGGATCAACAAGTCCTAAGTCACCTCCTGAATTTCCTCTCAATGGAGATTCTCGCCCAAGTTGCGAGCAAGGAGACTGACGTTTGAGCTTTGGACAGCCATCACAACTCTGTTCGCCTCACAATCCCAATCGCGCATCACCAACCTACGGATCGCCATCACCAACACAAAAAAGGGCTCCATGTCCAGCAACGCTTTTATCTCTCGGATGAAGAACCTTGGATCGGGGGCGCAAATACGCCCCGAACCGCGCGCCCGCTGGATTCCCTCAGCCGCACCAATCCGCGGGCGCCACGTCACCACAAGCGGATGAGCCGCGCACCGCACCGCGTCCCACGCGCGGGCAGGCGACAGCGACGGCAGATTTGGTGGGGCCTGCATCGGGATCCTGGTCACATGCAGCAGCCAGCTGCGGATCCTCTACGGCTGCCTGTTCTAGCGGTTCAGGCATGTGCGAGGCTACACAATCCGGTTCGGGATCTGCTGTGGAAAAGGAATATGCTGCTGTTTCCTCGGGATCCTCTGTGCAGGGGTCGCTTGTGCCATCTCCTGTAACACGACAGCCACGCATACGTCAGAGTCAGCCCCAACAAGTCACAACTTCACGTGTCATGACAAGGTCGCAGAAAGGTATAAGAAATCCAAAAATCAGAACTGATGGTACTGTTCCATATGGTATGTTGTGCATTGCAGGAGAACCAACCAATGTAGAAGATGCACTTGAGGATCCCAATTGGAAAATAGCAATGGATGAAGAATACTCAGCACTTATGAGGAACAAGACCTGGCATCTTGTACCAGAGAAAAGAGGTAAAAGTATCAATGACTACAAATGAGTCTATAGAATCAAAAGAAAGGCAGATGGCTCCATTGACAGGTATAAAGCTCGTTTGGTTGCAAAAGGTTTTAAACAGCGCTATGGTTTGGACTATGAAGATACTTTTAGTCTCGTTGTCAAAGCTGCGACTATTAGACTTGTGCTAGCTATTTCTGTATCCAGGGGGTGGAGCTTGAGACAGCTAGATGTCAAGAACACGTTTTTACATGGTGTTCTGGAAGAGGAGGTTCATATAAGACAACCGCTTGGGTATGTAAATAAGCAAGTACCTCATCACGTGTGCAAGCTTGATAAGGCACTTAATGGCTTGAAGCAAGCACCAAGGGCATGGTATTCAAGGTTAAGCTCTAAATTAAGGTGTTTGTGTTTTATTGCATCTAAGGCTGACACGTCATTGTTCATCTACAACAAAGCGAGTATAACTATATTCCTGCTAGTTTATGTTGATGATATTATAGTTGCAAGCTCCTCACAAAGTGCTACTAATGCTCTCCTGCATGATTTAAGCTCGGAATTTTCTTTGAAAGATCTTGGTGATCTACACTTCTTTTTGGGCACAGAAGTTAAGAAGATTCAAGATGGTATAACATTAAATCAGGAAAAATATGCCACTGAACTTCTAGCTCGTATGGGGATGAAAGATTGTAAGCCTTCACCTACACCATTGTCTTCTTCAGAAAAGCTTTCAGCTTTTGAAGGTGAACCGCTCAAAGAAGAAGAGATCACAAAATACAGAAGTGAAGTAGGAGCCTTACAGTACTTGACACTAATAAGGCCTGATATTTCCTTTGCTGTCAACAATGTTTGTCAGTATCTTCATGCACCTACTACTGTACATTGGACAGCTGTCAAAAGAATTGTATGGTATATCAAACATACTGTGAGTTTGGGACTTCAAGTCAAGCACTCTAACTGTACTCTAGTTAGTGGATTTTCTGATGCTGACTGGGCAGGATGCATTGATGATAGGAAGTCAACTGGAGGATTTGCAGTATTTTTGGGATCCAATCTTATCTCTTGGAGTGCTAGGAAGCAAGCCACAGTATCCAGGTCAAGTACTGAAGCAGAATACAAATCACTAGCTAATGCTACTGCTGAAATCATTTGGGTTGAATCATTGCTTAATGAATTGGGAATCAAACAATGTCGTGTGTCGTGTTTGTGGTATGACAATTTGGGAGCCACTTATCTTTCTGCAAACCCAGTGTTTCATGGTCGAACCAAGCACATAGAAAATGATTTTCATTTTGTAAGAGAAAGAGTTGCAGAAAAGAAGCTAGACATACGGTTCATTCCCTCCAGAGATCAAGTTGCAGACGGATTTACCAAAGCTTTGCCAGTCAAGCTATTTGAATAGTTCAAGCAGAATCTTAACGTAGGATAGTTGAGATTAAGGGAGGGTGTTAGAATTAAAGGTCATGTAATCTCAACTTTTTATCTTCTTTCCTCTCCCGTAGCAACCTCAAACTCTATCTCGTGTAACAACCTGGATCCTAGCGATCAGGTGAAACTTGTACGCCACGGCAAGGGCTTCTTGCCTCGATCAATATAACACCACGCGGCTCTCTGCGGAGAGTAGGAACGCTTCCAATCTGATAAGCTCGAGGGCGTCCCGGCTTGAGCTAGTCCCCGGGACGGATGAAGCCGGCCGCAGCGGACCTCTTGGACGTGCTCCCGCACGCCGGAGACGACGGTGGCCACGACGATGATGGCGAGAGGCATCGGGCGCAAGAGTGGCAGAGGGAGAGGTGGGCACGAGGGGATAGGGGTTAGGGTTCCAGGTGGGAGAAGGGGACGCGGGGTCGGCTAAATAGGCGGGAGGGGGGCGACGATGGTCGCCACCGTGGCCATGACGCCGTGGATGGCCGCCACGGCATCGTCTGCTTCTGTAGCAGCAAGGAAGGGGAAAACAGGGGGGTCTTGGGCGGGGCTTTGCAGGCTTTCTAGGTAGTTGGGCCGGGTGTCCCAAGGGAGGGGGCTTTTGTTTTATTTCTGTTTTGTTTTGTTTTCTTTTATTTTCTTTTTAAATGTTTATTTAATTAGAACAAAACTTAGATTGTTTAAAATACCAAAGTATTTTCTAAATTATTAATACTATTTATACCTCGCCACAAAAAGTTTGGGACTCAAATAAACTAGTTTGATATTTAAGAAATTATCAAAGGCATGTATATAGTTATTTAAGCCACTGTTTTACTTATTTTTTAACACTTATCATTTTATAACAACCTGGTTTCTTTAGCAGTTATACGTATGAATTATTTGCCACATTTTGCACATTTTATTTTGCAGGTTTGAGAAATTCGAATTTTGGACTTTAATTTGAATTTGAATTTGAATCATGATTTGGATCAGCAACAGTGATGACCTGGCATCATTAGCAGGGGATTACTGTAGCTTAATTATCCGGGCGTCACAGCTTACCCATTGACTATCAGCAACGAGATAAATTATACCTGCCTCCAGAAGTTTTAATATTTCTTTTCTTACCACTTCTCTCATCTTAGGATTTAACCGTCGCCGGTGATCAACAACTGGTAGCGTCTTTCTCCAATTTTATTTTGTGCTGGCATAAAGTGGGACTAATGCCCTTAAGATCATCAAGAGTATATCCAATAGTGGCACGGTGCTTCTTCAGAGCTTTCAATAATTTCCTTTCTTCATGCTCTGAAAGGTTAGCACTAATAATAACAGGATATATCTTCTTTTCATCAAGATAAGCATATTTGAGAGCATCAGGTAATGGTTTAAGCTCAAACACGGGATCACCCTTGGGTGGAGGAGGATCCCCTTGGATTTCAACAGGCAAGTTGTGTTTCAAAATAGGTCCCTGTTTAAAGAATACTTCATCTATTTCCCTTTTTTCATTCATAAACATATCATTTTCATGGTCTAGCAAATATTGTTCTAAAGGATCACTAGGAGGCATGGCAATAGAAGCAAGACCAATAATTTCATCTTTACTAGGAAATTCCTCATCACGAGGTTATCTATGGAAATTAGTAAAATTAAACTCATGAGACATATCACCCAAACCAATAGTAACAACATCCTTTTCGCGGTCTATCCTAGCATTAATAGTATTCAAGAAGGGTCTACCAAATATAATGGGATAAAAGTCATCTTGTGGGGAACCAAGAACAAGAAATCAGTAGGATATTTAACTTTCCCACACAAGACTTCAACATCTCTAACAATCCCGACTGGTGAAATAGTATCTCTATTGGCAAGCTTAATCGTAACATCAATTTCTTCTATCTCAGCAGGTGCAATATCATGGATAATTTCTTTGTATAAGGAATGAGGATTTGCACTTGCACTAGCACCCATATCACACAAGCCATGATAAAAATGATCTCCTATTTTAACAGAAATAACAGGCATGCCTACCACAGGTCTATGTTTATTTTTAGCATCAGGCCTAGCAATTCTAGCAGCTTCATTGCAGAAGTAAATAGCATGCCCATCAATATTATCAGCCAAGAGATCTTTAACCATAGCAATACTAGGTTCAACTTTAATTTTCTCAGGGGGTTTGGGTGTCTTAATATTACTTTTGTGGACCACAGTTGAAGCTTTAGAATGATCCTTTATTCTAACAGGGAAAGGCGGTTTCTCAATATAAGCAGTAGGAACAACAGGATAAGTGATAGTGTTTTCTTCAACGTTAATTGGGGCAACAACTTTTACTTCAAAAGGAGGATTATATTTAAACCACTTCTCCTAAGGGAGATCAAAATGAGTAGCAAAGGATTCATAGAAAGAAGCTACTATCTCAGAGTCAAGCCCATATTTAGTGCTAAATTCACGGAAAACATCGGTATCCATAAAAGATTTAACACAACCAAACTTAGGTGTTATACCTGACTCCTTACCTTTGCCGAGATCCCAATCTTCAGAGTTGCGTTTAATTGTCTCCAATAAATCCCATTTGAGTTCAATAGTCTTCATCATAAAAGAGCTAGTACAAGAAGTATCGAGCATGGAGCGATTATTGAGAGAAAGCCGAACATAAAACTTTTGAATAATCATTTTTCTTGAGAGCTCATGATTGGGGCATGAATATAACATTGACTTAAGCCTCCCCCAAGCTTGAGCGATGCTTTCTCCTTCGCGAGGCAAAAAATTATATATATAATTACGATCACGATGAACAAGATGCAATAGGATAAAACTTTTGATGAAATTCCAATTTCAATCGGTTGTAGTTCCATGATCCCATATCATCAAACAACCTAAACCATGTCAATGCCTCTCCCTTCAAAGATAAAGGGAAGACCTTCGCCTTGTTAACATCCTCGGGCATACCTGCAAGGTTAAATAATCCATAAACTTCATCCACATAGATTAGGTGTAAATCGGGATGCAATGTTCCATCACCTGTAAAAGGATTAGCTAGCAGTTTCTCTATCATACCCGAAGGAATTTCAAAGTAAACCTTTTCAGTAGGTTAAGTGGGTTGCAACTCTTTGCTCTATTGGTCGGGGTGAAGATACCCCGAACAAGCCCCTCAGAGGATTACTTTCCATAGTAACAAGAGAGAGTAAATTTCAGCACACTATATAAATTTTTCCTTACCAAATTCCACCTACCAAACGCGCTTCACTCCCCAGCCGCCAGAAAAGAGACTTGATGACCCACAAGTGTTGGGGATCTATCGTAGTCCTTTCGATAAGTAAGAGTGTCGAACCCAACGAGGAGCGGAAGGAAATGATAAGCTATTTTCAGTAAGGTATTCTCTACAAGCACTGAAATTATCGGTAACAGATAGTTTTGTGATAATGTAATTTGTAACGGGTAACAAGTAATGAAAGTAAATAATGTGCAGCAAGATAGCCCAATCCTTTTTGTAGCAAAGGACAAGCATGGACAAACTCTTATATAGAGAAAAGCGCTCCCGAGGACACATGGGAATTATCGTCAAGCTAGTTTTCATCATGCTCATATGATTCGCGTTCGTTACTTTGATAATTTGGTATGTGGGTGGACCGGTGCTTGGTTGCTGCCCTTTCTTGGACAAGCATCCCACTTGTGATTAACCTCTATTGCAAGCATCCGCAACTACAAAATAAGTATTAAGGTAAACCTAACCATAGCATGAAACATATGGATCCAAATCAGCCCCTTACGAAGCAACGCATAAACTAGGGTTTAAGCTTCTGTCACTCTAGCAACCCATTATCCACTTATTACTTCCCAATGCCTTCCTCTAGGCCCAAACAACGGTGAAGTGTCATGTAGTCGATGTTCACATAACACCACTAGAGGACAGACAACATACATCTCATCAAAATATCGAATGAATACCAAATTCACATGACTACTTATAGCAAAACTTCTCCCATGTCCTCAGGAACAAACGTAACTACTCACAAAGCATATTCATGTTCCTAATCGGAGGGGTATTAATATGCATAAAGGATCTGAACATATGATCTTCCACCAAGTAAAGCAACTAGCATCAACTACAAGGAGTAATCAACACTACTAGCAATCCACAGGTACCAATCTGAGGCGTTGGGACAAAGATGGGATACAAGAGATGAACTAGGATTTGAGAGGAGATGGTGCTGGTGAATATGTTGATGGAGATTGACCCCCTCCCGATGAGAGGATCGTTGGTGATGACGATGGCGATGATTTCCCCGTCCCGGAGGGAAGTTTCCCCGGCAGAATAGCTCCGCCGGAGCCCTAGATTGGTTCCGCCATGGTTCCGCCTGGTGGCGCCGGAGTTTCTTCCCGAAAGCTTGCTTATGTTTTTTTCCAGGGTAAAAGACCTCATACAGTAGAAGATGCACACCGAAGGCCTGCCAGGGGGCCCACAACGCAGGGGGCGCGACCAGGGGGTAGGGCGCACCCCCCACCCTCGTGGATGGTGGGTGGCCCCCCTCTGGTAATTTCTTCGCTCAGTATTTTTTATTATTTCCAAAAATGACTTTCGTCAAGTTTCAGGACTTTTGGAGTTGTACAGAATAGGTCTCTAATATTTGCTCCTTTTCCAGCCCAGAATTCCAGCTGTCGGCATTCTCCCTCTTCATGTAAACCTTGTAAAATAAGAGAGAAAAGGCATAAGTATTGTGATATAACTTGTAATAACAACCCATAATGCAATAAATATCGATATAAAAGCATGATGCAAAATGGACGTATCAGCCGCGTCTCCGAGAAGGACCCTGTCAAGAAGAAAAGCAAGTCAGAAGAAATTCACCAAGGACAAGAAGCTAGGGTCCCAGCTCGGCAGAACCCAAGAATAGCACTTACTGGAGAAGGACTCTTCCAGGAGCTGCGCTTCGAGCAACATACCGCACCGCTCCCGGGCGATGGTGCGGTCACACTCCTAGAGCGTCTTCTCCAGATCGGCGACCCTGGAAAGGGCCGTCTTCAGCTCGGCGTCCTTGTCCTCGGCCGCCTTCTCAGCCTCCTCGCGACGACGGGTTTCCCCCTGACGGGTCTCCTCCGCTGCGGCCACCAGTGCTTTTAGGCACTCCACCTCGGCCTAGAGCGGACCCTTGTCGTTGACCAGCTTGTCGTGTTCCTGATCTCCCTCAGCATGGGCCTGCTGCACCTCCTCAACCTTGGTAGTTTCCGCCTTGAGGCGTCCCACCTCGGCCTCAAGACGAGCCTTGTCGCTGTTGTGGAACGCAGTAATTTCAAAAAAAAAAACATACGCACACGTAAGATCCATGCATCTAGGTGATGCATAGCAACAAGAGGGGAGAGTGTTGTCTACGTACCCTTGACAACGCGGTTGATGTAGTCATACGTCTTCATGATCCGACTGATACAAGTACCGAAATTATGGCACCTCCGCGATCTGCACACGTTCAGCTCGGTGACGTCCCACGAACTCTTGATCCAGCTGAGTGTCGAGGGAGATCTTCCTCAACACGACGGCGTGATGACGGTGATGATGAAGCTACCGGCACTGGGCTTCGCCTAAGCACTGCAACAATATGACCGAGGTGGATTATGGTGGAGGGGCACCGCACACGGCTAAGACAATGTCAACTTGTGTGTCTATGGGGTGCCCCCCTCCCCCGTATATAAAGGAGTGGAGGAGGGGGGAGGGTCGGCCCTCTATGGTGCCCTGGAGGAGTCCTAATCTGTAACACCCCAAAAAATTTAGCCTTGTTTTATTAATTAAAAATTTTGCCAGGAACTTAAAATTTTGTTTTCTGGATTTCCTGTTGATTTCAGAACCATTCTTTTCTTTATTTTTATGGAGTTTTTACCCCAACTAAAAACTCTTCAACCATTATTGGACTTATTTACCCTCTCAAATAAAACAATTCTTTTATCAGTGGGATTATCTATATTATTATTTTCCCCTGAGCTTTATTTCTCTAAATTGGTTTTTCATAAGTTTTAGGGTTCCATTTGCACTGCAACCCTTTGATAAATTTATTTAAAAATTCCACCAAAATTTGGGGATATCTTGTGATGTTTTTAAACCACTTTTATGCAAAAATATATTTCATTCATTGAATATTTTGAGTTCTAAACCTAATTTTCAAATCTGGTCCAGTGGGCAGTTTTGCACTACAACCTATTTAAATACTTCTTTAAAACTTCCACAAAAAAATTTGGGATGTTAATAGGAGTGTGTTACTCAACTTTTAGCAAAAACACAGTGATGTCCTTTTAAAATTTTGAGTGAATCAACCTCATTTCCATTCTGGTCCAACTTGATGATTTGTACTACAACTATACTTTAACTTGCTCCTTTTGCTGTGATTCCTTTTCCTACTTATAACCCATCCTAGAACACCCTTAAGTCTAGGAGGTTGGACTCATTGGAGCAATTCTAGTACTTGCAATCATGCCCTATTCTTTCTGTCCAAAACTGAAGATTTGCAAAACTTGCACTAGCAAGTTTCTTCTTTTGCCCAAATGACCTTACCACTCTCTTTTGCACCCAAAGAGGAACTAACCTGGAGAATTGGGCCAACCCAAGAAATGCCTAGGTGCATGTGGCATTCTGTCAAACACCTTATGGGCATGACCAGTTTTGACATGAGTTTTAGTTTGCACTATGAACCTCCTTCCCTTGCCTAACCACCTTGTCCAATAAACTCCTAGCTACTCCTAACCTAGGTCTGCTAATTTCCAGCCTCACCCAAGCTCCGTGGCATGCACGGGCATTTCGCTGAGCACCTGGTGGGCGTGCTCTGGGCGTGCCCAGAGCGTGCATTTTGCACGTGCCGCGCCCGAGCCGCCGCGTCGCGCCCCTGGTTTTTGCCCGCTCTGCAGAGCCGCGCCTCACACTCGACTACTCACTAGAACAGGCCAAGCAGCCCCTGGTGCCCTACAGCACCGCCGTCAGAGCCCCTTGGCGGCACGCCGGCGTCCGCAGCACGTCTCTGCCACGGTCGGTGCCGCCCAAGCCACAGTCGCGCACCAGCTGCCCCCTTGAGCCGTCCAAGCTTATCCTCTCGCTCGTCTGCTTGCACTCGTCGGCACCACGACGCCCTGCCGCAACAGAGAGGCGGTTCGCCGGCGATTTTATCCACCGCCGCGGGAAACCGCCTTGACTCGCCTATTTAAGGAGGCCCCCGAACTCATCCAAGCACGCAGGCCACCTCATGCCACCCCCATGGCACTCCCACAGCCCGCAATCGTCGGGGGGAAGCCGTCTTCCCCAACTCCGGCCGATTCGTCCGCCGCCACGTCCCAACTCCATTCCCCGCAACCAGAACCCCTCCCGTCCGTCCAACGCCACCACCAGGCTCCACATGATCTTGCGGAGCCGCCCAGACCCCCAGCTGCGATGGAAAGCCACCGTAGCCCCAAACCCACTTTGCCAACGAAGCCATCGGCCGCCGCGAAGCTCGCCGCCGGCGACTCCCTCCGTCCCCGCCAGAAAGTCGACCATCGATGGGACCGCCTCGACCCCCTGAGCCCACGGATGGCCTTGGTTTCCCGAACGGTGCCGCCGTTCACCGGCGAGCATCGCTGGAGTCCCGCCTCCGCTCAGGCAGAGGAAGAGGAGGGAGGAGAGACTAGTCAAACCTGACCAGTGGGCCAGGCGGGCCCACTGTCAGTGACCCACGCACGGTCCACGCTGGAATAAGTGGAGGCGTAAATCCAAAATACTCCTTCGACGTGGTCAGTAATCGAAACGTTTTTCTTTTTCTGTTTGATTTTAAAGACAGATTTTTGACCAAAACTTTGACTGCCTATAACTTTTTAATTGTAACTCCAAATGAGTTGATTCTTGTTCCTACCTTCCTCAAACTTTGTCTAGTTTATTTTAAGATTTATTTCAAAAAAATCAGACAACTTTTTGGTACTGTTTTTGAAACGATATATTGATCCAATAATTTTTTAAATAGGATTTGTGGAGAGAGGAGAAAGCTTTCAAAAGTTTTTGGAGTGCACCTTGCCTCCCCGTAACTTGAAGGCAAGCATTCTGAACCCTGGCATAATATTTTTCATGCATGGTTTGACACGATTATGACACCACCTCGATAAGTAAAACTCGTTATTTTATGTGGAGATATGATCATTTGCATGAATGTTTATTGGAAACTTCCTTGCTGTTGGAAATGGACATGCTTGTGACAGTGATCATCCTCATATGCCTTTCGTGCCTACCGAAAGGAAAACGGGAAAGTCTCTGTCTTGGGTAGACCCGAGCTTGTCCCTAGTTCCTCGTCGAGACGAGTGTGTCCGGCATGGCATGAGGCGTATGATGAGTGGTGATTCTGTCTATTGGATGAAACATATTCGTTATGCTAATCATGCAGGGAATACTTAAACCTCCTGAGTCGACCTTAGATCGAGTCTTGTTCCAGTAACCCCCATACTTGTTTCGTAGTACCACTTGTCTCTACAACAAGTAGGGTACGGTTCAGTAAGTCGTCAACCCATTTCTAGCACACACCATACAGAGAGGCCATGATGGAAGATACCGGTTGTAGCTGGTAGGCAGGCCACCTGGTCCTGGGGCATGGGTGTTTCCGGTTGAGACCGAGAGGGGAGGCCACCCCTTAGAGTGCGTGATATAAATTTGATCCCATGCTACGCGAGGTTGTAGCCTCCCCACTTAGAGTTTTGCTTGACAGACGTCGTGGGTGATTCCAGACACCGGTAAGTTAAGCTGGTGTGTGCAAGTTAGGTGTGTTTTCAACTAAAAGGCCGTAGACGGAATTAGTCCCGATGGACTAAAGGAATCCGTTACTCGTGGGTAAAGAGTACACCCTCTGCAGAGATTAAACCTATTCGAATAGCCGTGTCCATGGTTAAGGATTACAGTCTGGGATGGGTCAAGTGTTGGTCTTAGTGTCGGTCTTTGGAGGAGAAATGGTTAAACCAAATTTGGATACTGACTTGTGACTTGTGAGGACCATGATTATTATTTTGTTATGGACTAACCCGTTATATTATTTGAATTATCGAGTATCCCTGGGATGGTTCTACCTCCTGGATATTCACTGTGATTATTTATAAGCCCTTTACGTGGTGTCGCTGAGACGCCCGACTGTGGCATGCTTGTTATTTATTTACTTTATAAGCCCTTTATGTGGTGTCGCCGAGACGCAGACTGTGGCATGCTTGTTATTTATTTACTTTATAAGCCCCTTATGTGGTGTCGCTGAGACGCCCGACTGTGCCATGCTTGTTATTGATTTACTTTATAAGCCCTTTATGTGGTGTCGCTGAGACGCCCGACTGTGGCATGCTTGTTATTTATTTTACTTTATAAGCCCTTTATGTGGTGTCGCTCAGACGCCTTGATCGAGGCATGCTTGTTATTTACCATCAATTCGAGGCGTAAGCAGGACATCCGGATGGTGCATTTTAATTCCTACAGTATCATTACATATTCATTGTTACATATTAATAACCTGCTTGCATGCATCAAGGATTTTATTTTTATGACTGACGTTGTGATCATAGAATATTTTCAGAGCATGATTATCGGTTGTTATATTATACCTGTGTTCATAATGTTTGCGAGTACATTCAAAGTACTCACTGGCTTGTCCATGGTTATTGTCTTGGCCAGATTTCTTGCGTGGAGAGGAGCTTTGCGATGACAGCCCCGGCACCTACGCAATGGTGATAGCAGCCTCGCGAAGATAGGAGTTATCCTGGTTAGTTGTTCCTGTGGGAAATGGAGTCCCATAGGCGTTGATGATCCACAAACCACTAGAAACCATTTGTTGTACTCATAGGCCAGAATGGTCTTGTACTACATATTTTGTATTTTGCTTGGAATTTCTGTATCAAGTTGGTGCCTCATCAGCTAACAGTAATCCTGGGGCTGGTGAGCACTAGGGACATTTTCTGGAAATTAATACCCGGAAAACCCGTCGTGACATACTCCCACCAGGAGTAGGATTCCCCCCCCCCCCTTCCCTAGTTGGACTAGGAGAGGAAGGAAGGGGAAAGAAGGAGGAAGGAAAGGGGGGGGGCCCCACCCAATTCGGATTGGGCTTAGGGGGGGCGCCCCCTCCTAGGCTCCCTTCTGCTCTCTCCCACTATGGCCCAATAAGGCCCATATACATCCCGGGGGGTTCCGGTAACCTCCCGGTACTGGGGTAAATGCCCGAACTCACCCGGAACATTTCCGATGTCCAAGCATAGTCATCCAATATATCGATCTTTATGTCTCAACCATTTCGAGACTCCTTGTCATGTCCATGATCATATCCGGGACTCAGAACTACCTTCGGTACATCAAAACACATAAACTCATAATATCGATCATCGCCGAATGTTAAGCTTGCGGACCCTACGGGTTCGATAACTATGTAGACATGACCAAAACACGTCTCTGGTGAATAACCAATAGCGGAACCTGGATGTTCATATTGTCTCCCACATATTCTACGAAGATCTTTATCGGTCAAACCCATAACAACATACATTGTTCCCTTTGTCATCGGTATGTTATTTGTCCGAGATTCGATCATCGGTATCTCAATATCTAGTTCAATCTCGTTACCGGCAAGTCTCTTTAATCGTTTTGTAATGCACCATCCCGCAACTAACTCATTAGTCACACTGGTTCAAGGCTTATAGTGATGTGCATTACCGAGAGGGCCCAGAGATACCTCTCCGACAATCGGAGTGACAAATCCTAATCTAGATCTATGCCAACTCAACAAACACCATCGGAGACACCTGTAGAGCACCTTTATAATGACGCAGTTACGTTGTGACGTTTGGTAGCACACAAAGTATTCCTCCGGTATTCGGGAGTTGCATAATCTCATAGTCATAGGAACATGTATAAGTCATGAATAAAGCAATAGCAACATACTAAATGATCAAGTGCTAAGCTAACGGAATGGGTCAAGTCAATCACATCATTCTCTAATGATGTGATCCCGTCAATCAAATGACAACTCATGTCTATGGCTAGGAAACTTAACCATCTTTGATTCAACGAGCTAGTCAAGTAGAGGCATACTAGTGACACTCTGTTTGTCTGTGTATTCACACATGTACTAAGTTTCCTGTTAATACAATTCTAGCATGAATAATAAACATTTATCATGATATAAGGAAATATAAACAACAACTTTATTATTGCCTCTAGGGCATATTTCCTTCAGTCGCCCTCCAGCTGCTCCCGCGGCCGCCTGGCTTCATCTAGCGACCGCCGGGCTCCCATCGCCTCCGCCCTTGCCCTCGCCACCTCGGCCCCAAGCCGGCCGGCGTAAGCAACGAGCCGGTCATAGTGGAAGCCGTCCCGCATCAGCCGGGTCCTCCAGGACAGCACCTCGGCTGCAGAAAAAACATTGAGAAACAAAGCACTAATTTAAGATTTGACCCAACTGCTACACAGTTGGCCTGAATCTCGGGGGCTACACCCAGTGGGTGCGCTAGCGCGCCCCCACTAGAAAAGAGCGCGTAAAAAGAATACATGTCGCGGCGCGGAGCTCCTCCTCATTGACGGCTGATGTCTACTACACAACCTTCTTCATGTAGACGTTGTTGGGCCTCCAAGTGCAGAGGTTTGTAGGACAGTAGCAAATTTCCCTCAAGTGGATGACCTAAGGATTATCAATCCGTGGGAGGCGTAGGATTAAGATGGTCTCTCTCAAGCAACCCTACAACCAAATAACAAAGAGTCTCTTGTGTCCCCAACACACCCAATACAATGGTAAATTGTATAGGTGCACTAGTTCGACGAAGAGATGGTGATACGAGTGCAATATGGATGGTAGATATAGGTTTTTGTAAACTGAAAATATAAAAACAGCAAGGTAACTAATGATAAAAGTGAGCACAAACGGTATTGCAATGCTAGGAAACAAGGCCTAGGGTTCATACTTTCACTAGTGCAAGTTCTCTCAACAATAATATAATTGGATCACATAACTATCCCTCAACATGCAACAAAGAGTCACTCACAGGTCACTAATAACGGAGAACAAACAAAGAGATTATGGTAGGCTATGAAACCACCTCAAAGTTATTCTTTCCAATCAATCCGTTGGGCTATTCCTATAAAAGTCACAAACAGCCATAGAGTTCGTACTAGAATAACACCTTAAGACACAAATCAACCAAAACCCTAATGTCACCTAGATACTCCAACATCACCTCAAGTATCCGTGGGTATGATAATACGATATGCATCACACAATCTCAGATTCATTTATTCAACCAACACATAGAACCTCAAAGAGTGCCCCAAAGTTTCTACCTGAGAATCAAGACGAAAACGCAAAGCAACCCCTATGCATAGGTTCATGGGCGGAACCCGCAAGTTCATCACCAAAACATACATCAAGTGAATCACGTGATATCCCCTTGTCACCACAGATACGCACGGCAAGACATACATCAACTGTTCTCAAGTCATTAAAGACTCATTCCGATAAGATTACTTCAAAAGGAAAACTCAATTCATTACAAGAGAGTAGAGGGGGAGAAGAAACATAAGATCCAACTATAATAGGAAAGCTCGCGATACATCAAGATTGTGCCAAATCAAGAACACGAGAGAGAGAGATCAAACACATAGCTACTGGTACATACCCTCAGCCCCGAGGGTGAACTACTCCGTCCTCGTCATGGAGAGCGCCGGGATGATGAAGATGGCCACTGGTGAGGATTCCCCCCTCCGGCAGGGTGCCGGAATAGGGTCCCGAGAGGTTTTTGGTGGCTACAGAGGCTTGCGGCGGCGGAACTCCAGATCTATTCTATGTTCTGGAAGTTTTAGGTTACGTGGAGATATATAGGCCGAAGAAGCACGTCAGGGGAGCCACGAGGGCCCCACGAGGCAGGGGGCGCGCCCTAGGGGGTGGGCGCACCCACCCTCGTGTCTTCCTCGTTCCTTCCTTGACGTGGGGTCCAAGTCCATCGGGTAGCTTTCGTTCCAAAAATAACTTCTCTAGTTGATTTCGTTCTGTTTCGACTCCGTCTGATATTCCTTTTCTTCAAAACACTGAAAGAGGCAAAAAACAACAAATCTGGGTTGGGCCTCCGGTTAATAGGTTAGTCCCAAAAGTAATATAAAAGTGAATAATAAAGGCCAATATTACCCAAAACAGTAGATAATATAACACGGAGCAATCAAAAATTATAGATACGTAGGAGACGTATCAAGCATCCCCAAGCTTAATTCCTGCTCGTCCTCGAGTAGGTAAATGATAAAAGATACAATTTTTTATGCGGAGTGCTACTTGGCATAATTTCAATGTAATTTTTCTAATTATGGTATGAATATTCAGATTCGGAAGATTCAAGGGAAAAGTTCATATTGACATAAACAAAATAATACTTCAAGCATACTAACTAAGCAATTATGTCTTCTCAAAATAACATGGCCAAAGAAAGTTCATCCCTACAAAATCATATAGTTTAGTCATGCTCCATTTTCGTCACACAAGAATGCTCTCATCATGCACAACCCCGATGAGAAGCTAAGCAATTGTTTCATACTTTAGTAATCTCAAACCTATAAACTTTCACGCAATATATGAGCGCGAGCCATGGATATAGCACTATGGGTGGAATAGAATATGATGATGGGGGTTATGTGGAGAAGACAAAAAAGGAGAAGATCTCACATCAACGAGGCTAATCAATGGGCTATGGAGATGCCCATCGATTGATGTTAATGCGAGGAGTAGGGATTGCCATGCAACGGATGCACTAGAGCTATAAATGTATGAAAGCTCAACAAAAGAAACTAAGTGGGTGTGCATCCAACTTGCTTGCTCACGAAGACCTAGGGCACTTGAGGAGGCCCATTGTTGGAATATACAAGCCAAGTTCTATAATGAAAAATTCCCACTAGTATATGAAAGTGACAAAACAATAGACTCTCTATCATGAAGATCATGGTGCTACTATGAAGCACAAGTATGGTAAAAGGATACTAACATTGTCCCTTCTCTCTTTTTCTCTCATTTTTTTGGCCTTCTTTTTTTATGGCCTTTCTCTTTTTTCCCTTTTTTTTGGGCCTTCTCTTTTTTATGGCCTTTTGTCTTTTTTTTATTCCTCACTTGGGACAATTCTCTAGAAAATGATGATCATCACACTTCTATTTATTTACAACTCAATGATTACAACTCGATACTAGAACAAAGTATGACTCTATATGAATGCCTCCAGCGGTGTACCAGGATATGCAATGAATCAAGAGTGACATGTATGAAAGAATTATGAACGGTGGCTTTGCCACAAATACTATGTCAACTACAGCATCATGCTAAGCAATATGACAATGACGAATGTGTCATGATGAACGGTATGGTGGAAAGTTGCATGGCAATATATCCCGGAATGGCTATGGAAATGCCATAATAGGTAGGTATGGTGGCTGTTTTGAGGAAGATATAAGGAGGTTTATGTGTGAAAGATCGTATCATATCACGGGGTTTGGATGCACCGGCGAAGTTTGCACCAACTCTCAATGTGAGAAAGGGCAATGCACGGTACCGAAGAGGCTAGCAATGATAGAAGGGTGAGAGTGCATATAATCCATGGACTCAACATTAGTCATAAAGAACTCATATACTTATTGCAAAAATCTACAAGCCATCAAAAACCAAATCACTACACGCATGCTCCTAGGGGGGTAGATTGGTAGGAAAAGACCATCGCTCGTCCCCGACCGCCACTCATAAGGAGGACAATCAAAGAACACCTCATGTTTCAAATTTGTTACATAACGTTTACCATACATACATGCTACGGGACTTGCAAACTTCAATACAAGCATTTCTCAAATTCACAACTACTCAACTAGCACGACTTTGATATTATTACCTCCATATCTCAAAACAATTATCGAGCATCAAACTTCTCTTAGTATTCAACACACTCATAAGAAAGTTATTACTAGTCTTGAATACCTAGCATATTAGGATTATTTAAGAAAATTACCATGATATTTAAGACTCTCAAAATAATATAAGTGAAGCACGATAGTGCATCTATTTCTTCAAAATAAAACCATCATTGTGCTATAAAAGATATAAGTGAAGCACTAGAGCAAACAACAAACTACTCTGAAAGATATAGGTGAAGATCAATGAGTAGTTGTATAATTATACAACTATGTGAAGACTCTCTAACATTTAAGAATTTCAGATCTTGATACTTTATTCAAACAGCAAGCAAAGGTAAAGAAAATAAAATGACGCTCCAAGCAAAACACATATCATGTGGTGAATAAAAGTATAGCTCCAAGTAAAGTTACCGATGAACGAAGACGAAAGAGGGGATGCCACCCGGGGCATCCCCAAGCTTAGGCTATTGGTTATACTTGAATATTATCTTAGGGTGCTTTGGGCATCCCCAAGCTTAGGCTCTTACCACTCCTTATTCCATAGCTCATCGAATCTATACCCAAAACTTGAAAACTTCACAACACAAAACTTAACCGAAAACTCGTGAGCTCCGTTAGCGAAAGAAAACAAAACACCACTTCAAGGTACTGTAATGAACTCATTCTTTATTTGTATTGTTGTTAAATATACTTTATTCCAACTTCTCTATGGTTTATAAACTATTTTACTAGCCATGGATTCATCAAAATAAGCAAACAACACACGAAAAACAGAATCTGTCAAAAACAGAACAGTCTGTAGTAATCTGTAACTAACACAAACTTCTGGAACTCCAAAAATTCTAAAATAAATTGGTGGACCTGAGGAATTTTTTTAGTAATCATATGCAAAAATAATCAACTAAATATCACTCTCTAGTAAAACGTTTTAGCTAATCTCGTGAGCGCTAAAGTTTATGTTTTTTACAGCAAGATCATAAAGACTTCACCCAAGTCTTCCCAAAGGTTCTACTTGGCACAAACACTAATTAAAACACAAAACCACATCTAACCAGAGGCTAGATGAATTATTTATTCCTCAAAATAACCAAAAAGCAAGAAACTAAAAAAAATTGGGTTGCCTCCCAACAAGCGCTATCGTTTAACGCCCCTAGCTAGGCATGATGATTTCAATGATGCTCACATAAAAGATAAGAACTGAAACATAAAGAGAGCATCATGAAGAATATGACTAGCACGTTTAAGTCTAACCCACTTCCTATGCATAGGGATTTTGTGACCAAACAACTTATGGGAACAAGAATCAATTTGCATAGGAAGGTAAAACAAGCATAACTTCAAAACTTTAAGCACATAGAGAGGAAACATGATATTATTGAAATTCCTACAAGCATATATTCCTCCCTTATAAAAAATTTCAGTAGCATCATGAATGAATTCAACAATATAAACAGCACCTAAAGCATTCTTTTCATGATCTACTTGCATAGAAATTTTACTACTCTCCACATAAGCAAATTTATTCTCATCAACAATAGTGGGAGCAAACTCAACAAAATAACTATCATGTGATTGAAAATTAAGATCAAGATGACAAGTTTCATGGTTATCATTATTCTTTAAAGCATACGTGTCATCACAATAATCATCATAGATAAGAGGCATGCTTTCATCATAGTAAATTTGCTCATCAAAACTTGGGGGACAAAAAATATCACCTTCATCAAACATAGCATCCCCAAGCTTGTGGCTTTGCATATCATTAGCATCATGGGTATTCAAAGAATTCATACTAACAACATTGCAATCATGCTCATCATTCACATATTTTATGCCAAGCATTCTATGTAATTCTTCTTCTAGTACTTTGGCACAATTTTCCTTCCCATCATACTCACGAAAGATATTAAAAAGATGAAGCGTATGAGACAAACTCAATTCCATTTTTTGGTAGTTTTATTTTATAAACTAAACTAGTGCTAAAACAAGAAAAAAAAAGATACGATTGCAAGATCTAAATATATACCATCAAGCACTCACCTCCCCGGCAACGGCGCCAGAAAAGAGCTTGATGTCTACTACACAACCTTCTTCTTGTAGACGTTGTTGGGCCTCCAAGTGCAGAGGTTTGTAGGACAGTAGCAAATTTCCCTCAAGTGGATGACCTAAGGTTTATCAATCCGTGGAAGGTGTAGGATGAAGATGGTCTCTCTCAAGCGACCCTGCAACCAAATAACAAAGAGTCTCTTGTGTCCCCAACACACCCGATACAATGGCAAATTGTATAGGTGCACTAGTTCGGCGAAGAGATGGTGATACAAGTGCAATATGGATGGTAGATATAGGTTTTTGTAAACTGAAAATATAAAAACAGCAAGGTAACTAATGATAAAAGTGAGCACAAACGGTATTGCAATGCTAGAAAACAAGGCATAGGGTTCATACTTTCACTAGTGCAAGTTTCCCTCAACATGCAACAAAGAGTCACTCCAAAGTCACTAATAGCGGAGAACAAACGAAGAGATTATGGTAGGGTACGAAACCACCTCAAAGTTTTTCTTTACAATCAATCCGTTGGGCTATTCCTATAAATGTGACAAACAGCCCTAGAGTTCGTACTAGAATAACACCTTAAGACACAAATCAACCAAAACCCTAATGTCACCTAGATATTCCAATGTCACCTCAAGTATCCGTGGGTATGATTATACGATATCCAGCACACAATCTCAGATTCATCTATTCAACCAACACATAGAACCTCAAAGAGTGCCCCAAAGTTTCTACCGTAGAATCAAGACGAAAACGTGTGCCAACCCCTATGCATAGGTTCATGGGCGGAACCCGCAAGTTGATCACCAAAACAAACATCAAGTGAATCACGTGATATCCCATTGTCACCACAAATACGCACGGCAAGGCATACATCAAGTGTTCTCAAGTCATTATAGACTCAATCCGATAAGATTACTTCAAAGGGAAAACTCAATCCATTACGAGAGAGTAGAGGTGAGAAGAAACATAAGATCGAACTATAATAGCAAAGCTCGCGATACATCATGATCGTGCCAAATCAAGAACACGAGAGAGAGAGAGAGAGAGGGAGAGAGAGAGAGATCAAACACATAGCTCCTGGTACATACCCTCAGCCACGAGGGTGAACTACTCCCTCCTCGTCATGGAGAGCGCCGGGATGATGAAGATGGCCATTGGTGAGGTTCCCCCCTCCGGCAGGTGCCGAACAGGTGCCGAGAGGTTTTTGGTGGCTCTGAGAGGCTTCTTGCGGCGGAACTCCAGATCTATTCTCTGTTCTGGAAGTTTTAGGGTACGTGGAGTTATATAGGCGGAAGAAGCACATCAGGGGAGCCACGAGGGCCCCACGAGGCAGGGGGCGCACCCTAGGGGGGTGGGCGCGCCCCCACCCTCGTGGCTTCCTCGTTCCTTCCTTGACGTGGGGTCCAAATCCATCGGGTAGCTTTCATTCCAAAAATAACTTCTTTAGTTGATTTCGTTCCGTTTCGACTCCGTCTGATATTCCTTTTCTTCAAAACACTGAAATAGGCAAAAAACTACAAATCTGGGCTGGGCCTCCGAATAATAGGTTAGTCCCAAAAGTAATATAAAAGTGAATAATGAAGCCCAATATTGCCCAAAACAGTAGATAATATAGCATGGAGCAATCAAAAATTATAGATACGTTGGAGACATGTCAACGGCGAACTGCTCCTTGAGCTGTGGGTGCGTCTCTAGGAGCCTGTTGAAGACGCTGACACGGTAGGAGTCCAGTTGCTGCGGAAGGCAACGATCAACACAAGACAACAATTCAAGATTTGACACAACTGCTACACAGTTGGCCCGAATCTCGGGGTCTACACCTAGTGGGTGCGCTAGCGCGCCCCCACAAAGAAGAAGCAACAGAAAAAGAAAGGCAGAAAGAAAGGGAAATTTACGAACACAACGCGCTCCAGCTCCCGTGTCTGCTCCACCTCGGCCTGGGCGAAGGCCTGGATCCGGCATGTCCGCCCTCGCAGGCGCCAGGTCAAGGCGGCCATCGCCGCCTCCTCCTGGGTCAGAGGCTCGAAGAAGACCTCGCTAGTCCCGCTCTGCGTCGGCTGTGACCCGACGGCCCGGCGACCCCCTGACCTGAGCACCAGGGCGTGCTCTCTGCTGACCGCCTCCCCTGTGGCCGGCGCCTTCTCCGGCGCCCTTTTCGGCACCGTTGCCGTTTCGGTGGTCGGAGTGGCCTGCGGCTCCACCACCAGCAGCGCCTCGCTTGTCGGCGTCTGAGGCGCCCCCTTCGGCACCGTCTGCAGTGCCTCCTCAAAGACGCCATCACCACCGCCTCCGTCGGCCCCCGCCCGCTCAACCACGTCGGTCCGCGGCGGGTTGTCGTCCCCGACGACCACGACCTCCCGATCGAGGTCCGTCACATCCACACGGCCGCCTTGGCCGTGCTCCCCATCCAGCGACGACATGAAGACCGTCGCCGCCGCCACCGTCCCTGTTGGCATCTCCGGCCACACCGGCTCCTCGCCGGCTCGCGCCCACGTCGCCACGGCATCAGCCCAGTCCCGGGTCGATGCCGCCTCCAACTCCGCCTCGGCCCGGTTCCGGTCCCGCCAGGCCAGGCCTTCGGTGTCGGCCGGGTCCAGACCAAGATCCGGATCCGCCCGCTCCTCCTCCTCGTCCCGATCGACGGTGCCGGACCGGCTCTTCTGGAACGCGGAGCCCTCATTGGTTGCGGCATCCGCCGCCGCTAGCGCTAACAACATCCGCGACCTGAAACCCAAGGCAGAGTAAATACGCAAGAGCCAAGCAGAGCCGCTCGGCCACTCGGTTCAAGCAGGAAGGGAACTCACCCCAGTACCACCGGAACGGCGGGCCTCCCCGCCCTTTCCTGCTCAGCGCCATGCCTACTCTTGGCGGGCGGCTTAGCGCCCCCGGCCTGGTTCGCCGTGCGCTTCATGGCCGGGGCCCGCGGCGCGACGTTGTCCTTCCCGTGCGGCCGGCTCGTATTACGTCTTGAGCTTGCGTCGGTTTTCCCCGAAGAGGAGAGGATGATGCAGCAGAGTAGCGTAAGTATTTCCCTCAGTTTTTGAGAACCAAGGTATCAATCCAGTAGGAGACCACGCGCAAGTCCCTCGTACCTACACAAAGCAAATAACTCCTCACAATCAATGCGAATAGGGGTTGTCAATCCCTTCACGGTCACTTACAAGAGTGAGATCTGATAGAGATGATAGATAATATTTTTGGTATTTTTGGTATAAAGATGCAAAGTAAAATAAAAGGCAAAGTAAAAAAGCAAAGCAATAATAAAGCGTAAAAAGATTAATATGATGAGAATAGACCCGGGGGCCATAGATTTCACTAGTGGCTTCTCTCAAGAGCATAACTATGGTGGGTGAACGAATTACTGTTGAGCAATTTACAGAATTGAGCATAGTTATGAGAATATCTAGGTATGATCATGTATATAGGCATCACGTCCAAGACAAGTAGACCGACTCCTGCCTGCATCTACTACTATTACTCCACTCATCGACCGCTATCCAGCATGCATCTAGAGTATTAAGTTAATGAAAACAGAGTGACGCCTTAAGCAAGATGACATGATGTAGAGGGATAAATTCATGCAATATGATAAAAACCCCATCTTGTTATCCTCGATGGCAACAATACAATACGTGCCTTGCTGCCCCTACTGTCACTGGGAAAGGACACCGCAAGATTGAACCCAAAGCTAAGCACTTCTCCCATTGCAAGAACTACCAATCTAGTTGGCCAAACCACACGGATAATTCGAAGAGACTTGCAAAGATAACCAATCATACATAAAAGAATTCAGAGAAGATTCAAATATTGCTCATAGATAATCTTGATCATAAACCCACAATTCATCGGTCTCAATGAACACACCACAAAAATAAGATTACATCGAATAGATCTCCACGAGAGAGGGGGAGAACATTGTATTGAGATCCAAAAAGAGAGAATAAGCCATCTAGCTACTAACTATGGACCCGAAGGTCTGAAGTAAACTACTCAGACTTCATCGGAGATGCTATGATGATGATGTAGAAGCCCTCCGTGGTGGATTCCCCTTCCGGCGGAGCTCCAGAACAGGCCCCAAGATGGGATCTCGTGGATACAGAAAGTTGCACGGTGGAATTAGGTTTTTGGCTCCGTATCTGATCTGTTGGGGGTACGTAGTTATATATAGGAGGAAGGAGTACGTCGGTGGAGCTTCGGGGGGCCCACGAGGCAGGCGCGCTTTAGGGGCGCCCTCAACCTCGTGGCCGCCTCCCTCCTTTCTTGACCGAGGGTCCAAGTCTCCTGGATCTTATCTGATGAGAAAATCACGTTCCCGAAGATTTCATTCCGTTTGGACTCCGTTTGATATTCCGTTTCTTCGGAACACTGAAATAGGCAAAAAACAGCAAATCTGGGCTGGGCCTCCAGTTAATAGGTTAGTCCCAAAAGTAATATAAAAGTGGAAATAAAGCCCAATATAGTCCAAAACAATAGATAATATAGCATGGAGCAATCAAAAGTTATAGATACGTTGGAGACGTATCAGGCATCCCCAAGCTTAATTCCTGCTCGTCCTCGAGTAGGTAAATGATAAAAAGAGAATTTTTGATGCGGAGTGCTACTTGGCATAATTTCAATGTAACCTTCTTAATTGTGGTATGAATATTCAGATCCGAAAGATTCAAGACAAAAGTTCATATTGACATAAAAATAATAATACTTCAAGCATACTAACTAAGCAATTATGTCTTCTCAAAATAACATGGCCAAAGAAATTTCATCCCTACAAAATCATATAGTTTAGTCATGCTCCATTTTCGTCACACAAGAATGCTCTCATCATGCACAACCCTGTTGACAAGCCAAGCAATTGTTTCATACTTTAGTAATCTCAAACCTATAAACTTTCACGCAATATATGAGCACGAGCCATGGACATAGCACTATGGGTGGAATAGAATATGATGACGGGGGTTATGTGGAGAAGACAAAAAAGGAGAAGGTCTCACATCAACAAGGCTAATCAATGGACTATGGAGATGCCCATCAATTGATGTTAATGCAAGGAGTAGGGATTGCCATGCAACGGATGCACTAGAGCTATAAATGTATGAAAGCTCAACAAAAGAAACTAAGTGGGTGTGCATCCAACTTTCTTGCTCACGAAGACCTAGGGCATTTGAGGAAGCCCATCGTTGGAATATACAAGCCAAGTTCTATAATGAAAATTTCCTACTAGTATATGAAAGTGACAACATATGAAATCTCTATATGAAAAACATGGTGCTACTTTGAAGCACAATATATGAGACTCGCTATATGAAGAACATGGGGCTACTTTGAAGCACAAGTGTGGAAAAAGAGATAGTAACATTGCCCCTTTTTATTTCTCTTTTTTTTGGGCCTTCCTTTTTTTCTTTTGGCCTTTCTCCTTTTTTTGGGACAATGCTCTAGAAAATGATGATCATCACACTACTATTTATTTACAACACAATGATTACAACTCGATACTAGAACAAAGTATGACTCTATATGAATGCCTCCGGCGGTGTACCGGGATATGCAATGAATCAAGAGTGACATGTATGAAAGAATTATTAACGGTGGCTTTTCCACAAATACTATGCCAACTACATGATCATGCTAAGCAATGTGACAATGATGAATGTGTCATGAAGAACGGTATGGTGGAAAGTTGCATGGCAATATATCTCGGAATGGCTATGGAAATGCCATAATAGGTAGGTATGGTGGCTGTTTTGAGGAAGATATAAGGAGGTTTATGTGTGAAAGAGCGTATCATATCACGGGGTTTGGACGCACCGGCGAAGTTTGCACCAACTCTCAATGTGAGAAAGGGCAATGCACGGTACCGAAGAGGCTAGCAATGATGGAAGGGTGAGAGTGCGTATATTCCATGGACTCAACATTAGTCATAAAGAACTCACATACTTATTGCAAAAATCTACAAGCCATCAAAAACCCAAGAACTACGCGCATGCTCCTAGTGGGATAGATTGGTAGGAAAAGACCATCGCTCGTCCCCGACCGCCACTCATAAGGAGGACAATCAAATAACACCCCATGTTTAAAATTTGTTACATAACGTTTACCATACGTGCATGCTATGGGACTTGCAAACTTCAACACAAGAATTTCTCAAATTCACAACTAATCAACTAGCACGACTTTGATATTATCACCTCCATATCTCAAAACAATTATCAAGCATCAAACTTTTCTTAGTATTCAACACACTCATAAGAAAGTTTTTACTATTTTTGTATACCAAGCATATTAGGATTGTTTAAGCAAATTACCATGCTATTTAAGACTCTCAAAATAATCTAAGTGAAGCATGAGAGATCAGTAGTTTCTTTAAAACAAATCCACCACCATGCTCTAAAAGATATAAGTGAAGCACTAGAGCAAAACTATATTGCTCAAAAGATATAAGTGAAGCACATAGAGTATTCTAACAAATTCCAATTCATGTATGGCTCTCTCAAAAGGTGTGAACAGCAAGGATGATTGTGGTAAACTAAAAAGGAAAGACGCAAACAATACAAGACGCTCCAAGCAAAACACATATCATGTAGTGAATAAAAATATAGCTCCAAGTAAAGTTACCGATGGAAGTGGACGAAAGAGGGATGCCTTCCGGGGCATCCCCAAGCTTTGAATTTTTGGTGTCCTTGTATTATCACGGGGGTGCCATGGGCATCCCCAAGCATAGGCTCTTGCCACTCTTTGTTCCATAATCCATCAAAAGAGTTCACCCAAAACTTGAAAACTTCACAACACAAAACTCAACAGAAATCTCGTAAGCTCCGTTAGCGAAAGAAAACAAAAGACCACTTCAAGGTACTGTAATAAACTCGTTCTTTATTTATTTTGGTGTTAAACCTATTGTATTCCAACTTATCTATGGATTATAAACTATTTTACTAGCCATAGATTCATCAAAATAAGCAAACAACACACGAAAAACAGAATCTGTCAAAAATAGAACAGTCTGTAGTAATCTGTAACTAACGCAAGCTTCTGGAACTCAAACAATTCAGCCAAAATAGGAAGACCTAGGAAATTTGTTTATTGATCAGCAGCAAGAGGAATCACTATTTTATCACGTTCTGGTGATTTTCAACAATTGTTTTAGTGAACCGAAAGTTTCTGGAAATTACAGCAAGATCAAATAACTATTATCCAAGAAGATCCTATAGGTTTAACTTGGCACAAACACTAATTAAAACATAAAACCACATATAAACAGAAGGTAGATGGATTATTTATTCCTAAACAGAAACAAAAACAAAAAAAACTAAAATAAAATTGGGTTGCCTCCCAACAAGCGCTATCTTTTATCGCCCCTAGCTAGGCATTAAAGCAAGGATAGATCTAGATATTGCCATCTTTGGTGGGCAATCCATAAGGGGCTCTCATAATAGATTCATATGGTAATTTTATCTTCTTCCTAGGGAAGTGTTCCATGCCTTTATTTAATGGGAATTGGAATCTAATATTCCCTTCCTTCATATCAATAATTGCACCAATCGTTCTAAGGAAAGGTCTACCAAGAATAATAGGACATGAAGGATTTCAATATATATCAAGAACGATAAAATCTACGGGCACATAATTCCTATTTGCAACAATAAGAACATCATTAATTCTTCCCATAGGTTTCTTAATAGTGGAATCCGAAAGGTGCAAGTTTAGAGAGCAATCATCAAAATCACAGAAATCTAGCAAATCACACAAAGTTTTGGGAATAGTGGAAACACTAGCACCCAAATCACATAAAGCATAAAATTCATGATCCTTAATCTTAATTTTAATAGTTGTTTCCCACTCATCATAAAGGTTTTTAGGGATGGAGACTTCCAACTCAAAATTTTCCTCATAAGATTGCATCAAGGCATCAACGATATGTTTGGTAAACACTTTATTTTGACTATAAGCATGCGGAGAATTTAGCACGGATTGCAACAAGGAAAAACTAGGGTTCTACTTTCTTCAATCCCAAATTAAAGAGCAACTTTCATAATTAAATTCCTTCAAATCCAAAATAGTGGGCTGAGCAACATCTAGGGTTCTACTTTCTTCAATCCCACTTTTATCAATTTTAGCATCATAATCTAAGAACTCCGAATTCTTGGAACGCCTTCTAGGTAAAGGTGACTCTATTCAATCTCATCATTATCAAGATTAATATTGCAAAACAAAGATTTGATAGGGGTCACATCAATAACTTTTAGATCTTCATCTTTATTTTCATGGAAATTGGAAGAACACGCTTTAATAAAGGCATCTTTCATAATACGCATCCTAGCGGTTCTTTCCTTGCACTCATCAATGGAAATTCTCATGGCTTTGAGAGACTCATTGATATCATGCTTAGGAGGAATAAATCTAAGCTTCAAAGAATCAACATCAAGAGAAATTCTATCAACGTTCCTAGCCAATTCATCAACTTTAAGCAAATTCTCTTCAAGCAAAGCATTAAAATTATTTTGAGAATTCATAAAATATTTAACACTAATCTCAAATTCAGAGGGCATCTTATTAAAATTTCCATAAGAATTGTTGTAGGAATTTCCGTAATTATTAGAGGAATTACTAGGATAAGGCCTAGGATTAAAGTTTCCTCTATACACGTTGTTACCAAAATTATTCCTACCAACAAAATTCACATCCATAGATTCATTATTATTCTCAATCAAAGTAGACAAAGGCCTATCATTAGGATCAGAAGAAACACTCTTATTAGCAAATAATTTCATAAGTTCATCCATCTTTCCACTCAAAACATTAATTTCTTCTATGGCATGCACTTTTTATTAGTAGATCTTTCAGTATGCCATTGAGAATAATTAACCATAATATTATCTAGGAGTTTAGTAGCATCTCCTAAAGTGATTTCCATAAAAGTGCCTCCCGTGGCCGAATATAAAAGGTTTCTAGAAGCAAAATTCAATCCGGCATAAAAATAATTATAATCATCCACAAATTTAGACCATGAGTAGGGCAATTACGTATCATTAATTTCATCCTCTCCCAAGATTGTGCAACATGTTCATGATCAAGTTGCTTAAAATTCATAATATTGTTTCTAAGAGAGATGATCTTAGCGGGAGGAAAATACTTAGAGATAAAAGCATCTTTGCATTTGTTCCAAGAATCAATACTATTTTTAGGCAAAGATGAAAACCAAGCTTTAGCACGATCTCTAAGCGAAAAAGGAAATAGCTTAAATTTAACAACATCATTGTCAACATCTTTCTTCTTTTGCATATCACACAAATCCACAAAGCTATTTAGATGAGTAGCGGCATCTTCACTAGGAAGGCCGGCGAATTGATCTTTCATAACAAGATTCAATAAAGCAGCATTGATTTCACAAGATTAAGTATTGACAAGAGGAGCAATCGGAGTGCTAAGGAAATCATTATTGTTGGTATTGGTAAAGTCACACAATTTGGTATTATCTTGAGCCATAGTGACAAGCAAGCAATCCAACACACGAGCAAAAAGCGAGTGAGAAAAAGGCAAACGGAAAAGAGAGGGCGAATAAAACGGCAACGGTGAAGTGGGGGAGAGGAAAACGAGAGGCAAATGGCAAATAATGTAATGCGAGAGATAAGGGATTGTGATGGCTACTTGGTATGTTTACTTTTGCGTAGACTCCCCGACAACGGCGCCAGAAATCCTTCTTGCTACGTCTTGAGCTTGCGTTGGTTTTCCCCGAAGAGGAGAGGATGATGCAGCAGAGTAGCGTAAGTATTTCCCTCAGTTTTTGAGAACCAAGGTATCAATCCAGTAGGAGGACACGCGCAAGTCCCTCGTACCTACACAAAGCAAATAACTCCTCGCAACCAACGCGAATAGGGGTTGTCAATCCCTTCACGGTCACTTGCGAGAGTGAGATCTGATAGAGACTATAGACAATATTTTTTGGTATTTTTGGTATAAAGATGCAGAGTAAAATAAAAGGCAAAGTAAAAAAGCAAAGCAATAATAAAGCGTAGGAAGATTAGTATGATGAGAATAGACCCGGGGGGCATAGATTTCACTAGTGGCTTCTCTCAAGAGCATAAGTATTCTACTTGGGTGAACGAATTACTGTTGAGCAATTGACAGAATTGAGCATAGTTATGAGAATATCTAGGTATGATCATGTATATAGGCATCATGTCCGAGACAAGTAGACCAACTCCTGCCTGCATCTACTACTATTACTCCACTCATCGACCGCTATCCAGCATGCATCTAGAGTATTAAGTTAATGAAAATAGAGTAAAGCATTAAGCAAGATGACATGATGTAGAGGGATAAATTCTTGCAATATGATAAAAACCCCATCTTGTTATCCTCGATGGCAACAATACAATATGTGCCTAGCTGCCCCTACTGCCGCTGGGACAGGACACCGCAAGATTGAACCCAAAGCTAAGCACTTGTCCCATTGCAAGAACTACCAGTCTAGTTGGCCAAACCAAACGGATAATTCGAAGAGACTTGCAAAGATAACCAATCATACATAAAAGAATTAAGAGAAGATTCAAATATTGCTCATTGATAATCTTGATCATAAACCCACAATTCATCGGTCTCAACAAACACACCACAAAAAGAAGATTACATCGAATAGATCTCCACGAGAGAGGGGGAGAACATTGTATTGAGATCCAAAAAGAGAAGAAGCCATCTAGCTACTAACTATGGACCCGAAGGTCTGAAGTAAACTACTCACACTTCATCGGAGAGGCTATGATGATGATGTAGAAGCCCTCCGTGGTGGATTCCTTCCGTGGAGCTTGAATAGGCCCCAAGATGGGATCTCGTGGATACTGAAAGTTGCGGCGGTGGAATTAGGTTTTTGGCTCCGTGACTGATCTGTTGTGGGTACTTAGGTATATATAGGAGGAAGGAGTACGTCGGTGGAGCCTCGGGGGGCCCACGAGGCAGGGGGCGCGCCTTAGGGGGGCGCCCTCCACCCTCGTGGCCGCCTCCCTCCTTTCTTGACCGAGGGTCCAAGTCTCCTGGATCTTATCTGATCAGAAGAGCACGTTCCCGAAGATTTCATTCCGTTTGGACTCCGTTTAATATTACGTTTCTTCAAAACACTGAAATAGGCAAAAAAATAGCAAATCTGGGCTGGGCCTCCGGTTAATAGGTTATTCCCAAAAATAATATAAAAGTGGAAAATAAAGCCCAATATAGTCCAAAACTACAGATAATCTAGCATGGAGCAATCAGAAGTTATAGATACATTGGAGACGTATCAGCTCGCCGTTGGCATACCCCGGGACGACCCGGCTCTGGCCGCACCGCCGCCTCCTCCACCTGGCACCACTACGATAGCGACTCGCCTCAGCACCCCAAAACCGTCCCGTGACCAGCGACTCAAGAAGTGAAGACAAACTTACCCGCTCGTCGCCCTGCGCCCGCGTCGATGGACGACCACTCCCCTCACTGCGTCGATGGACCTGCGTCTGCGCCCGGTCGTAAGGATGCCGAATGGCATTCAGAAGCACCTCCCGCGTCGTGTCGAGGCGAATGAGACGATGGGCGGCAGCAAAGTACGAAGACCAAGGACTCACCATCGGTGCCGGGTTCGCGTGGCTATACAGGGGTTTCCCAAACTCCCAGTCGTCCCGCAGGTTGGCCTTGGAGATGTCATTGACCCGGCGCGTGACCTGGTCTGCCCCCAGCCGCAACTTTTCCATGTGGTTGGGCTCCTGAAGGCCGGTCATCTGACTGATGAGACGATGCACTGTTGCAGCGGCAGCACTCGGCGGACGATGAAGGCGGCGATGAGGTCGATGCCGGTGAGCCCTTCCTGCTCCATCACCGACACCTGCTCGCACAGGTTGAGCACCTCCTGCGACAGATGCTTCGGGTAGTACCCCCATTTCTGCTTTGCCCACGGCGGCGAATTGACGAACGACGGCAAATTGATACGGTCCACGCCGAGATTGCTGACGTAGAAGAAGGAATTCTACCATTTCTTGGCAGAATCCTCTAGCGGCATCTTGGGGCAATCAGCGCCCGACCGCTTGGAGATGATGGCGACCCTGCACTCGGACATCTACCCGGCCCTCGGCCCATGCTGCTTCAAGCAGAAGAAGCGCAACCAGAGGTCGATCGAAGGCTCGACCCCCAGGTACCCCTCGCAGAGGGTGACGAAGCCCAAAAGCTGCACGATGGTGCCGGCGCCAATATGATGGGGCTGGAGCCCGAAGAACTCCAGGAAGTTGCGGAAGAAGGTGCTCGCGGGAAGCCCGAACCCGAGCTTGAAGTGCGGGAAGAAGACCACGCGCTCCGCGGCCTCGGGCCGAGGCTCCCGCTCGCCCTGCGGCAGGCGTGCGGCGACCTCCTTCTCCCCCGGGCAGGCACCTGGTGGTGCGAAGATAGGAAATGTCGTTGAGAGTGAAGGTCGAGCCCATCCACGAGCCTGACGGCAGCGCCATCGACAAAGGTGCGGAAGAAAGAAGGAAGAAGATGGCCACGAAGCTCTACTCAAAGCAACGGGCGTTGCAGTGCGCGGCGGTCGCAAGAAGCAGAGGAAGGAAGAAGAGGGCAGGGGGGCGCGAGCGATAATGATTTCCGCCGCCCCCTCCTCGCCCCAATTTATAAGCCACGGTTTGAAGCGTGGGAGAGTGGGATCGTTTGCGCTCGCCTTTCCCACTTCCCCGCAATAACTGTGCACGTACATGCGCAATAACTACCTCGAGAATGGCAACCGACTTGCGGACGCCGCAATAAATCCGCGCGCATGGGCCGAGGGTGCACGGCCGCGGGCCCCATCACGTCGCCCTGTCCTGTCGCGCGCGTGGTGTCGCGACCGGTTTTTCAATAAAAATATTTATTGAGAAACCGACCTATAAAATCCAGTGTGAGGAAAATCCTCCATACCGGTAGACAAAATCTTGATACAATCAGCCAGTAGCATAAGATATATTACAGGGTCGAGCTGAAGTTGCTCAACAAATTATTACAAGCACGCCAATAATTATACATAGTGGCGGATATGACACAGTGGAGTGGTGGCATACTACTGACTCATGGTAAAGTGGTGGAACAACACAGTGGAGTGGGAGATATGAGTCCAACACTGGCGGTTCATCGAGCGTCGAGGTGAGGCTCGGTGAATTTATTTGGGTAGCAGAAGCGAATATATCACAGTGACTAATCCAGGGGTCGCACGAGACTGACTGGGATTCCTCTAGGCGTCGGACTCGCTATCGAACTCTTCATCCATGAGATCGCCTTCACAAGATCTGGCCAAATCAACAAGCCAGGTGAGTACTTTGAAAGTACTCGCAAGACAGTTCGGACAAAAGATATAACATATGTATGCATGAATGCGTCATGAATAATTTCACAATGCGCAATCAATTTAGTATAGCAAGGTAAGTAAAAAGGGAATCGGCGGTAGTCCGCTCAAAAACCCAAAGAAGATAAACTCAAAACCGATCGGGTGTCTGAAGCGACGCCTCGAAGGGTGAACAAATAAATAAGGCATGCCACAGTCGGGCGTCTAAGCGACACCTCATAAAGGGCTTATATTGAAAGAAAAGACATGCGTGCATGATCGGACGTCGGAGCGACATCGCAGAAAGGGCTTATAAAAAAATTTAATAATAACAATGCCGCAGTCAGACGTCTGAGCGACATCGCAGAAAGGGCTTATAATTAAAGTAAACAATAATAATGCCGCAGTTGGACGTCTGAGCGACATCGCAGAAAGGGCTTATAATTTAAGTAAATAATAACAATGCCGCAGTCGGACGTCTGAGCGACATCGCAGAAAGGGCTTATAATTTAAGTAAATAATAACAATGCCGCAGTCGGACGTCTGAGCGACATCGCAGAAAGGGCTTATATCAATAATAAGTAAATAACAATACCACAGTCGGACGTCTGAGCGACATCGCAGAAAAGGGCTTATAATTCATTATTCATAACTTACAAGAAATGGCGCTCACGGAAAATTATTCATCTCAAGACAATAAGCGGGTTAGTCCATCCACAGGAAAGAAACCTTTAACATTCATGTGGTTCTCAGGAGTTACTGTCTCCGGGACTGACATTTGACAAGATAAGATGAACACAGTACTTGGACATGAATAGAATGAATTCAAGGATTTTTGACTCTGCAGAGTTTGTACTAAAATATCCACAGCCAACGGATTTCCGTAGTCACGAAGGACTAGTTCCGTTTACGGTATTTCGGAGGATTTCCGTACGCTCTAAGGGGTGCCCCACCGGAAACACCCATGCCCCCTGACCGGATGAAAGGCTTTAATCCAGGGCCATGGAACCCTCATCCCGGCCTCTCGATTTGGTGTGTACCAGAAAGTGGTTTGCAACTTACTAAGCCGTATCCCTTGCGGAAAACATGTGGTAGTGCGAAAGGGGAGACGGACGGGAATTTGACTGAATTATGTTGACACTGGGTCAACGATCTGGCATAAGACTGGCATGCTACAACACTGCCAACTTACCCATTCTCATGCCAACTCATGGCCATGCAACATGATTCCAACAACAAATGGTTTTCCCGAAACTCACTTGCCTCAACTGTTACGAGACAAACTTTCATCGAGATGCTCATGAACATGCCATGATACTAAATTAATGCAAACATGCCCAAACACTCAACATATCCAAAGTTCAAACATGCTTGCCTGGTTCGGAGTAGTCGTGGCCTAGCTCGATGAAGTTCGCGGTCCCGTCACCTCCTTCGGTATCTACGGTATACAGAAAAAAATATACGCACTAATGTAAATACAAAGGGTTGCTCAAAACTATTCCAAATATTTTTCAAATAAATCTGATAAAAAAACTAGACAGAATTTTGAAGAGGACAGAAAAAGAATCACCCAAAAATCCTTTTCTGTTTAAAAGTTATAAGAGTTTTGGTCCAAGGACCTCTCTGTAATGAAACAGAAAATACTCAGGGGCGGAACAGAAAAATTCAGAAAACGATTCGGTTTGGAAAGCGTATTTACAAGAATACGCTTTCAGAAAACGTTTCAGAATAAAGACAGAGAGGCTGACGGGCGGGTCCCACCCGTCAGGTTTAAAAATTTAAACGAGGCGGCAGAGCTCGTCGGCGCCCGAGAGCCGCGGGGGTCGCCGGCGGCGATCCACGGCGAGGTAGGAGGATCGGTTGGTACCTCCGTGCTCAGGGCGCCATTCCGCGTCGGTGGGTGGTGGTGGTGGTCGCCGGCGAGTACCACGTCGACGGCGGCCCTTGCTCCGGCGGACGGCGGTTCGGGAAGTCGTGGGTCTCATCAGAGAGAGCTGCAGGGGTCAAATCGGAGTGGGGGTTAGTCTCCTAGAGGTGCCATGAGGCTACGGTCAAGCCTAGGGCGGTGGACGAGCTCTCACCAGCGAGAACGCTGCCGGAGCCCGAAGCGGACGGAGGTGGCCGGAGTTGAGGAAGAAGGGCCCCTCGAGGCTCTTCCAGTGGCTGGGCGGGGTCTAGTGAGGTGGTGGAGATGCGCGGGGTCGAGAGTGAGCTTGGAGGCGCTATATATAGCCGGCCCGAGGCGGATGCCGAGAACGGGATAAGTCCGACGAGTGATTACGGCGGTGCTGTGGCGGGACGGTAGGTTTAGGAGCTTGAGCATCGGCTAGACGGAGCACTGAGTCCATCCCGGTGCCTAACTCAGCGAGGTAGGGGCGGTTACGGCCTGTCCCCAACGGAACGGCCGTGCGGCACATCGGCGGTAGAGGGCATGCCCCGTGCGTGCCAGGCCACGGCGACGTGCTGCATGCATGCGCTGGCAAGGGAGACGGCCACGCGGAGCTCCCAGGTGGCGTGGGCGGTGCCGAACGGCGTTGTGCCGCAGGGTGCCCCCTGTTGGCCGCCACGGGAGGTCCCGACGCCGCGGAAGACGCCGGCGCGGACGGGCCATGGCACCACCGACGCCAGGAACCAGCCAAGTGCCCGTGCGGCACTCTGGACAGGGAGGAGGAGCCACGGCAACGCGCCAATGTGCACAGTTGACAAGTGACCAGCCTCTGACGAAACTGAATTTCTGAAAGTCTGAATTTTTCTGAAAGTGCAAGGTGACAGTGCATGCTAGGTGTTCAACAGAATGATTTTGGTATGTGGGGATTTCTCCTTGAGCTGATTTTTGGTGGAGTGGCTTCTCATTGCAACTGGAGGTTGCCTGAATTTTGGTGGAATTTTTGGAGAAGAGGAGATATGAATTTCACCAAATTTGACAAATCTGGTCCAAACTTGCAGAAGCTGAAACTTGAAAATTTTGAAAAGGAGAAGAGTGGATCTTGATGGTTCTAGGTTGCGTGTGCCAGGGACTATCCAGAATAGTTGGTTTGGGAACAAAACTCAAAGGCATTTAGGTACTTGCTTTGCAAATCACCTAGGCTCAAAATAATGGACATAATTGTTTTGGGAAAAGAATTTAATGAAATAAAATCCAAAAATGAGTTGGACTTGTTGGGACAGAATATGTGAATTGTCCCAAAAGGGGAAGGAGGGGTTTTGGGAAGATTTTCCACATGAGGCATGGTAAAACCATGGATGGTTTCAAAATAAGAGAAGACCCAAAAATCCCTAGGGTTTTCTTCTAAAAGAAAATAAATCCCAAAAACAAATCTTGAGAAGGGGGAAAATCAGAAGAAAGGTTTTTAATAACCAACACCAGAGTTGAAGAAGATACCAAAATAAAATCTTTTGTCAAAGGGAAAATTCTTGAGAGAAGGAGATTTTTGTAAGGGTTTAAATGACCTCCTTCAAAACCAACAAAGTTTTTGCTGAAAACCAAAACAAAAATTTTGGAGTGTCACAACACCTACCCCCTTAGGAAAAATCTCGTCCCCGAGATTCCAGCTGATCCTCAAATAAATGTGGGTGTTCTGTTCGAAGAAAATCCTCTCTTTCCCAAGTGGCTTCACTTTCGCTGTGGTTGCTCCACTGAACTTTGAAGAACTTGATGGTTTTCTGTCGGGTTCTCCTTTCAGACTCTTCCAAGATTTTTATTAGATGCTCTCGATATGTGAGGTCTGGCTGCACGTCAATGTTTTCATGGGGTACTTGTTTCTCTGGGTTGCTCACGCACTTCCTCAATTGCGAGACGTGGAACACGTCGTGGACGTCGTATAAATCTTCGGGTAAGTCTAGCTGGTAGGCTACCGTGCCTTTCCGTGCCACTATGCAGAATGGTCCGATGAATCTTGGTGCTAGCTTCCCTTTAATCTTGAATCGATGCAGGCCTCTCATAGGGGATACTCGTAGGTACACAAATTCACCGGGTTCAAAGCTGATTCCCCGATGTTTTTGATCGTAATAACTCTTCTGTCGACTTTGGGCTGTCTTGAGTCGGTCCTTAATCACCTTGACCTTATCTTCAGCCTCTTTGAGCATGTCTGGGCCGAAGATATGGCTGTCTCCGTTTTTCGACCAATTTAGCGGGGTACGACATCTTCGCCCGTACAGAGCCTCAAATGGTGCCATTTGCAGGTTGGCCTGATAACTGTTGTTATATGCGAATTCTGCGTATGGTAAGCTCTCTTCCCAACTGGTCCCATAGGTGAGGATACATGCCCTCAGCATGTCTTCTAGAATCTGGTTTACTCGCTCAGTTTGCCCATCTGTCTGGGGGTGGTATGCGGTACTGAATGCCAGCTGAGTTCCCAGAGCTTGTTGTAAGTGATCACAAAATCGGGAGACGAATTGAGTGCCTCTTTCCGAGATTATTTTCTTTGGGACTCCATGTAAGCAGACGATACGGGAAAGGTAGAGCCTAGCAAGCTTCTGAGTGGTGTGGGTTGTCTTCACGGGGATGAAGTGTGCTACTTTAGTCAATCTATCAGTGATGACCCAAATGCCGTTATTTCCGTGCCTAGACCGAGGTAGCCCAACAATGAAATCCATTCCAATCTCGTCCCATTTCCACTCGGGTATTTTATTTGGTTGTAAAAGTCCGCCGGTTTACGGTGCTCGGCCTTGATGCGTTGACAAGAGTCACAACATGCGATGAACGTGGCTATGTCCCTTTAGACCGTGCCACCAATATTTTTCCTGAATATCCTTGTACATTTTTTTTCCCTCCGGGATGTATCGAATACGGGGCGGTGTGGCCTTCAGCTAAGATCTGCTGTTTAAGATCCTTGATATTTGGTACGCAAAGTCTATCCCCGTACCACAATATTCCCTGCTTATCGATAATGAATTCTGGGGCCTTGCCCAAACTCACTTTCCGTTTAATGCCTTCAATACTGGGGTGTCCATGCTGAGCCTCTTTAATTATCTCCATTAGGGTAGGCTGTATTTCTAAATTTGATATGCTGCCTTTGGAGACTACCAGCAGGTTGAGTTTAGCAAACTCCTGCTGGAATTCAGGCCTCAGGTTTGGCAGGCCGTCGTCGTTTGGGCTAGGGTTCCGACTTAGGGCGTCTGCCACTACATTTGCTTTTCCTGGGTGGTAGTGGATTCCAACATCATAATCCTTCACTAGTTCCAACCAGCGTCGTTGCCTCAAATTCAGTTCCGGTTGTGTGAAAATATACTTGAGGCTCTTATGGTCCGTATATATCTCACAACGATTTCCAAGCAAAAAGTGTCTCCATTCTTTGAGTGCATGTATAACTGCGGCTAACTCCAGGTCATGAGTAGGATAATTTTCTTCATGTTTGCGAAGTTGTCTGGAGACATATGCGACTACTTTGCCTTCTTGCATCAACACGCATCCGAGGCCTTTCCGGGATGCGTCGCAATATACCTCAAAATTCTTGTGTATGTCCGGCACAATTAATACCGGTGCTGACGTTAATTTCCTCTTTAATTCTTGGAAACTTTTCTCGCAAGCTTCCGTCCATTCAAACTTCCTATCTTTCTTGAGTAGCTGCGTCATTGGCTTTGCTATGGTGGAGAATCCTTCAATAAATCTTCGGTAGTATCCTGCCATTCCCAAGAAACTTCGTACGTCCGTTACGCTGGCTGGTGGCTCCCAGCCAAGTACGGCCTTGACTTTTTCCGGGTCTACGGCGATACCTTTTTGGGTCAGTACGTGGCCCAGAAAACCTATTTGCCTTAGCCAAAATTCACACTTACTGAACTTAGCGTACAATTGATGTTTCCTGAGTTCCCCTAGTACAATTCGGAGATGTTCAGCGTGCTCTTCTGGTGTTTTGGAGTATACCAGAATATCATCGATAAATACTACAACAAACTTGTCCATAAACTTCATGAATACTTTGTTCATGAGGTGAACAAAATATCTTGAGCGTTTGTTAATCCGAATGGCATTACGGTGAACTCATACAATCCGTATCTGGAGGTGAAAGCTGTCTTGGGAATGTCTTCGGTTCGCACTTTCAATTGATGGTATCCCGACCTCAAGTCAATCTTTGAGAATACCTTGGCCTGAGCGAGCTGATCAAATAAATCATTTATTCGTGGCATTGGATATTTGTTCTTGATTGTGACCATGTTTAGCGCTCGATAGTCTATGCACAATCTCAGTGTTCCATCCTTCTTTTGGCAAATAAAATTGGTGAACCCTGTGGTGAGGAGCTGGCTCGTATATAACCCTTGTCCAGTAATTCTTTTATTTGCTTCTTCAGTTCTACCAATTCGGATGGTGCCATTCTGTATGGTTTCTTGTATATGGGGGCGGTTCCGGGTGCTAGCTCAATGCTGAACTCTATCTCTCGGTCTGGTGGCATGCCTGGTAGTTCTTCAGGAAATACGTCTGGAAATTCACACACTACTGGAACCTTGCTCAATTCAGAAATATCCACCTTGTTCAATCTCGGTTGCCGGGATATTTTTCTTTCCTTGGCTGAAACCTTTATGGTCTTCCCGTGGTGGTGGGTGAGAATTACGGTCCGGTTGAAACAATCAACAAAACCCTTGTTGGTGGCTAACCAATCCATCCCTAGGATGACATCCAGTCCTTTATTTTCCAACACGATAATATTTGCGTGAAACTTCAACCCTTCGAACTCGATAACCACACCCTGGCAATAACTCTGGGTAACTTTCTTAATTCCAGGGGACTTGACGATCATAGATTTTTCCAAGGGAAGCATCAAAAAATTATTTTGCAAGGCAAAACTTTTCGAAACGAATGAGTGAGAAGCTCCAGAATCAAACAAAACCATGGCAGGTATTGTGTTGCCAGGAAACGTACCGAGTACGATATCTGGGGCATTTTGTGCTTCCTCTCTGGTCACGTGGTTCAGGTGACCCTTCCTGTGGTTGTTATTTGGGTTGAAACTGTTGTGCTTTGGCCCGAATTATTGCCTCCGTTGTTCGGCTTTGGGGTCGAGTTCCTTGGCTTGGGGCACTGCTTGGCATAGTGCCCTTCTTCTCCTGGCGTAACAGGTAACGCCTGGGCGGTATGTGAACTCCTTGTCCCTTGCATGAAAATTCTAGATTCGGCGTGAGACGCTTGTCGTGGGTTTGGGTGTCCAGTTTTTCTGAACATCTGTCTTGCTGCGGTGGTTGCGGGTATGATTAGTCTGGTCCCTCTTCCGCTTGCGGAAATCTTCTAAGCTGCGTCTCTCATTTTCCAAGGTAATGGCCTTATCCACCAGCGTCTTAAAATCTGGAAAGGTGTGCACGACCAGTTGGCATTTAAGCGCGGGCGTCAGTCCGTCTAGAAATTTTTCCATCTTCTTGCTTTCAGACATACGCTCCTCGTTGGCGTAGCGAGATAGCAGAGTAAACTGACTGTTGTATTCTGACACCGTCATTGTCCTTTGCTTGAGGTCATCAAATTCTCTCTTTTTGATCTTCATAAGACTCTTAGGAATATGTGCCCCACTTAAAACCTTCTTTAAATTCCTCCCATGTTATATTATTTTCGTTGGGGTGCATGTGTAGGAAATTTTGCCACCACGATGCGGCTGCTCCAGTGAGATAGTGCGGAGCATAAAGCACTTTCTCAAGGTCTGAACACTGGGCAATAATTAATTTTCTTTCCATGTCTCGAAGCCAGTCCTCGGCTTCAAGAGGTTTGTCAGTGTGAGAAAAAGTTTGGGGACGTGTCTTCTGTAGCTCAGATAACTTTGATTGCTGCTGATACTGTCCACGGTGATTTCCCATATTGATGACTTGGTTCATCATTTCCTGATGTTGTTGCTGACTTTGCTCATAAAGACGGCACATTTGGGAAAATGCCGTTTCACTGTCCTGTTGACTTGACTGCCCCTGTGTGAAATTGTTGCTTGGGGGTGTGCCAAAATTTTCCTCTGACGGAGTTGGCATGGAGCGCGTCCAAGGACGAGACATAGTTCACTCTGGGGATATATTTTGCAACACTCATAAGAAAAGAAATTGAGTCGCAAAAATCAATAAATTCATGAAGACGGAAAAAGTCGCAAATGCTCCAAGATTTTTTTTTCAAGAGAATAATCGTTTGCACATGGAGAAGGACTGCTCCTTACATATCTTACACGCAAGCAGTAATTATACAATACATCACTCAGGATATGCGTACATATTCCTGACATGTTATTTAGGCTAGAGCACTCCTCCAGTTCCTACATGATGCGCGAACAAGCTACTTCTCACAGCCTAAGTACATATAAACATATCGTACAAGTCGGTACATCGCATGGCGGTTAAGCGTGCATCAGTCGGAGATGGTAAGGATTTCCCTTGGCCTGCCAAGGGTGAGGCGCAGTGAGGCTGGGGACTCAACCTCCTCTTCGGTGATAGGCTCCAGACGTGAAATGCTGCGCTGAGTTGGTGGAGCAGGTGCCCTATGCGGGACAACTCGAACATGAGCTGGCACGAGGGGTGGTGCAGAACGAACCGGAGTAGGCGCAATGACATGGTTGAACTCCTTCGTGGTAGGCAGGCGACGAGTAGTGGTGAGAGGAGTAGGAGCAAAAAATGCTGATGACGAGACGAAAGTCAGCGGTGGTGCGGCGCGCAGGAGCTCCCTCATGTTGGCGGCACAGCCATGGACTGAGTCCATGCGGGCAGCTACAAAGTCGTCCACCAGGTTGTCGAAGGCTGCCTCCAAAGCCCGGAGATACTCGATAAGCATCTCAAAAGCTTCGTCCCCTTCTCCTGCAGGGCAGAAGGCAGCGTAGTGACAGGTGTATGGCACGTGACATGGCAGGTAGCGGTAACGACGAGTCTTCATCGAAGGAAGGATGTCCCTGAGACGAGCTATCGCCTCACGGGCTGCCATCTGCAGTGCATGCTTCTCCGTGGGCATGGCTCTCCCCAAGAACCGGAAACGCTCAACTCGCCCTCCCTTGAATTGCACCGCGGCTTGGTGCATGGTTAGACGGTCATTGACCTTGTGCTGAGAGAGTGAGAAGACTGGGCGCATAGATGGCCCCATCGCGACTTGGACGATGAAGGAGAGAAGCTTGACGAACCCATCGGGCATGTTGGCGAACATCTGTGACTCGCAGTCGTTGCCAGCCATCTACAAAAGTAGGCAAAAATCCTGAGTAGTCAAATCATAAATTTATGCTGACTGTCAGAAATTGACTACGTTTGTAAAAATTAATTAATAGCTCTATATGTTAATAACCGATTAGCGATCGCACCTAGTGGCTTCCTACAGTCAGTCTGGCTCTGGTACCAAGCTTGTCGCGACCGGTTTTTCAATAAAAATATTTATTGAGAAACCGACCTATAAAATCCAGTGTGAGGAAAATCCTCCATATCGGTAGACAAAATCTTGATACAATAAGCTAGTAGCATAAGATATATTACAGGGTCGAGCTGAAGTTGCTCAAAAATTATTACAAGCACGCCAATAATTAAACATAGTGCGGATATGACACAGTGGAGTGGTGGCATACTACTGACTCATGGTAAAGTGTTGGAACAACACAGTGGAGTGGGAGATATGACTCCAACACTGGCGGCTCATCGAGCGTCGAGGTGAGGCTCGGTGAATTTATTTGGGTAGCGGAAGCGAATATATCACAGTGACTAATCCAGGGGTCGCACGAGACTGACTGGGATTCCTCTAGGCGTCGGACTCGCTATCGAACTCTTCATCCATGAGATCGCCTTCACAAGACATCTGGCCAAATCAACAAGCCAGGTGAGTACTTTGAAAGTACTCGCAAGACAGTTCGGGCAAAAGATATAACAGATGTATGCATGAATGCGTCATGAATAATTTAACAATGCGCAATCAATTTAGTATAGCAAGGTAAGTAAAAAGGGAATCGGCGGTAGTCCGCTTAAAAACCCAAAGAAGATAAACTCAAAACCGATCGGGTGTCTGAAGCGACGCCTCGAAGGGTGAACAAATAAATAAAGCATGCCACAGTCGGGCGTCTAAGCGACACCTCATAAAGGGCTTATATTGAAAGAAAAGACATGCGTGCCGCAGTCGGACGTCGGAGCGACATCACAGAAAGGGCTTATAACAAAATTAAATAATAACAATGCCGCAGTCAGACGTCTGAGCGACATCGCAGAAAGGGCTTATAATTAAAGTAAACAATAACAATGCCGCAGTCGGACGTCTGAGCGACATCGCAGAAAGGGCTTATAATTTAAGTAAATAATAACAATGCCGCAGTCGGACCTTTGAGCGACATAGCAGAAAGGGCTTATAATTTAAGTAAATAATAACAATGCCGCAGTCGGACGTCTGAGCGACATCGCAGAAAAGGGCTTATAATTCGTTATTCATAACTTACAAGAAATGGCGCTCACGGAAAATTATTCATCTCAAGACAATAAGCGGGTTAGTCCATCCACAGGAAAGAAACCTTTAACATTCATGTGGTTCTCAGGAGTTACTGTCTCCGGGACTGACATTTGACAAGATAAGATGAACACAGTACTTGGACATGAATAGAATGAATTCAAGGATTTTTGACTCTGCAGAGTTTGTACTAAAATATCCACAGCCAACGGATTTCCGTAGTCACGAAGGACTAGTTCCGTTTACGGTATTTCGGAGGAAACACAGCTAACCAGTACACACCCATCCTACCTCACGTTGCCAGGAATCACCCTGGACAGTGTTCAAGAAAAACTTTGAGACGGGGAGATCACTATCTCGAATAGCATGGGATCAAATTTATATATGCGCTCTAAGGGTGCCCCTCTCGGTCCCAACCGGAAACACCCATGCCCCTGACCGGATGAAAGGCTTTAATCCAGGGCCATGGAACCCTCATCCAGCCTCTCGATTTGGTGTGTACCAGAAAGTGGTTTGCAACTTACTAAGCCGTATCCCTTGCGGAAAACATGTGGTAGTACGAAAGGGGAGACGGACGGGAATTTGACTGATTTATGTTGACACTGGGTCAACGATCTGGCATAAGACTGGCATGCTACAACACTGCCAACTTACCCATTCTCATGCCAACTCATGGCCATGCAACATGTTTCCAACAACTCATGGATTTCCCGAAACTCACTTGCCTCAACTCTTACGAGACAAACTTTCATCGAGATGCTCATGAACATGTCATGATACTAAATTAATGCAAACATGCCCAAACACTCATCATATCCAAAGTTCAAACATGCTTGCCTGGTTCGGAGTAGTCGGGGCCTAGCTCGGTGAAGTTCGCGGTCCCGTCACCTCCTTCGGTATCTACGGTATACAAAAAAAATATAAGCACTAACGTAAATACAAAGGTGTGCTCAAAAACTATTCCAACTATTTTTCATATAAATCTGATAAAAAACTAGACAAAGTTTTGAAGAGGACAGAAAAAGAATCACTCAAAAATCCTTTTCTGTTTAAAAGTTATAAGAGTTTTGGTCCAAGGACCTTTCTGTAATGAAACAGAAAATACTCAGGGGGCAGAACAGAAAAGTTCAGAAAACGATTCGGTTTGGAAAGCGTATTTATCAGAATACGCTTTCAGAAAACGTTTCAAAATAAAGACAGAGAGGCTGACGGGCGGGTCCCACCCGTCAGGTTTAAAAATTTAAACGAGGCGGCAGAGCTCGCTTGGCGAGAGTCATGAGTCGCCGCGGCGATCCACGGCGAGTAGGAGGATCGGTTGGTACCTCCGTGCTCGTGGCGCCATTCCGTCGGTGGGTGGTGGTGGTGGTCGCCATGAGTACCACGTCGACGGCGGCCCTTGCTCCGGCGACGGCGGTTCGGGAAGTCGTGGGTCTCGTCGGAGAGCTGCTGAGGTCAAATCGGAGTGGGGTTAGTATCCTAGAGGTGCCATGAGGCTACGGTCAAGCCTAGAGGCGGTGGAGGAGCTCTCACCAGCGAGAACGCTGCCGGAGCCAAGCGGACGGAGGTGGCCGGAGTTGAGGAAGAAGGGCCCCTCGAGGCTCTTCCAGTGGCTGGGCGGGGTCTAGTGAGGTGGTGGAGGTGCGCGGGGACGAGAGTGAGCTTGGAGGCGCTATATATAGCCGGCCCGAGGCGGTTGCCGAGAACGGGATAAGGCTGGCGAGTGATTACGGCGGTGTTGTGGCGGGACGGTAGGTTCAGGAGCTTGAGCATCGGCTAGACGGAGCACTGAGTCCATCCCAGTGCCTAACTCAGCGAGGTAGGGGCGGTTACGGCCTGTCCCAAACGAAACGGCCGTGCGGCACGTCAGCGACAGAGGGCGCGCCGTGCGTGCCAGGCCACGGCGACGTGCTGCATGCGTGCGCTAGCAAGGGAGACGGCCACGCAGAGCTCCCAGGTGACGTGGTCGGTGCCGAACGGCGTTGTGCCGCAGGGTGCCCCCTGTTGTCCGCCACAGGAGGTCCCGACGCCGCGGAAGACGCCGGCGCGGACGGGCCATGGCGCCACCGACGCCAGGAACCAGCCAAGTGCCCGTGCGGCGCTCTGGACAGGGAGGAGGAGCCACGCGCAACGCGCCAATGTGCACAGTTGACAAGTGACCAGCCTCTGACGAAACTGAATTTCTGAAAGTCTGAATTTTTCTGAAAGTGCAAGGTGACAGTGCATGCTAGGTGTTCGACAGAATGATTTTGGTATGTGGGGATTTTTCCTTGAGCTGATTTTTGGTGGAGTGGCTTCTCATTGCAACTGGAGGTTGCCTGAATTTTGGTGGAATTTTTGGAGAAGAGGAGATATGAATTTCACCAAATTTGACAAATTTGGTCCAAACTTGCAGAAGCTGAAACTTGAAAATTTCTAAAAGGAGAAGAGTGGATCTTGATGGTTCTAGGTTGTGGGTGCCAGGGACTATCCAGAATAGTTGGTTTGGGAACAAAGCTCAAAGGCATTTAGGTACTTGCTTTGCAAATCACCTAGGCTCAAAATAATGGACATAATTGTTTTGGGAAAAGAATTTAATGAAATAAAATCCAAAAATGAGTTGGACTTGTTGGGACAGAATATTTGAATTGTCCCAAAAGGGGAAGGAGGGGTTTTGGGAAGATTTTCCACATGAGGCATGGTAAAACCATGGATGGTTTCAAAATAAGAGAAGACCCAAAAATCCCTAGGGTTTTCTTCTAAAAGAAAATAAATCCCAAAAACAAATCTTGAGAAGGGGAAAAATCAGAAGAAAGGTTTTTAATAACCAACACCAGAGTTGAAGAAGATACCAAAATAAAATCTTTTGTCAAAGGGAAAATTCTTAAGAGAAGGAGATTTTTGTAAGGGTTTAAATGACCTCCTTCAAAACCAACAAAGTTTTTGCTGAAAACCAAAACAAAATTTTTGGAGTGTCACAACACCTACCCTCTTAGGAAAAATCTCGTCCCCGAGATTCCAGCTGATCCTCAAATAAATGTGGGTGTTCTGTTTGAAGAAAATCATCTCTTTCCGGTCGCACGTCCTTGTAACATTACCCTTGTACCCCTGGGGGGTTGTCCTATAAACCCCCCCCCCCCAGGGGCCCTCATGCATACGGGCAAGCAACTCACTCACGCACGACGAGAACCATAGCGAACACCAGAGATCAGATCAGTAGTAGCACACACACCACCAGGAGAAGCAGCCTGAGCCTTGGTCTGTCTTCCTCCTTCCTCCATACAGCTCAAGGAGCAACCCTGTACTGATACATATCAACTACACTCGGCAGGACTAGGGGTGTTATCTCTCCAGAGAGCCCCGAACCTGGGTATGTCTTGCATCCCACACTCGCTCATGCCGACCTCGCCTCTGGAGCCCACCAGTGCCCTCGAGCCTCCTCCTATCTTTAGCTATCCCTTGACATCTGCCACGCGCCCACCACGACAAGACCAATGTGCACGGCCTGGCAAAGGAACACATGAGCAAGAAAAGACTAGGAGCAAACACCACCACCCTCTCCCGGCACATCCAATTGTAGCCACAAACCTCAAACTGGCCAAGGGCCAACCACACTACAACCCATCCATCAAACAAGCAACGTGTGGTCGGCGACTCCAATACGGCGCCTCTAAGGAGTTACGATGTCAAGGAGGCCATCGCCCTCCACTCTAGATGCTGGATCTAAAGCTTTCGCCCGGAGAACATACGACTGGGAAAGTGTGGAAGGTCCATGATGATGTGTTTAATAAGGAAAACAATGCCCTAAGGCACCGTCGTCGTTGTTACCGACAAAAGCGAGCACATGGCTTTCACCCACAACAACACACCTCGCCGCTGCCAAATGAACCACCTCGCCACAGAATCCAGTAAGCACTAGAGCTCGGTCTCCACGACTTCCACAAGTGGCCACCATGCCCATTGCAAGCCAGCCTAAAACGCTCCTCAAAAGAACGAGGCTAGGCCACCCTGCCAACGGAAGCTCGCGCACCATGCCCAAACCTGGAGGAGTCCCGCCCACATCGAGGCGGGCCAGATCCACAAACCTCCCATTAGTACAAGGTTGCGAGCAACATAAGAGGGTTGTAAACGCTCACCGCTAGCCAGAATCAAGGCCATTGTTGGCCGGATCTATGAACTAAAAACACTCACCAGCCAGCACTATACCACCATAGAATGCTTCCTGCAACATTCAGCGCAGGCCTGTCGCCGGCGCGACAAAGGCCCGTGGTGACGATAGTAGGCGGGAGCAGCAAGGGGAGACCTGAGTATTGCGGTGACGTGAGCATCTCGGGTCGCCCTAGGCATGCGACACAAGAGTCTGGGGCTCACCCCCTTCCCCTTCTTCCTCAACCCAACTATTTGTTTCCCACCATTTTGCTGCCTCCTTGCCTCATATTCACGGCAGATGTGCGTTCACTCGCAAAGCACTTCGTCGGTAGATTTTCCATAAAAATCATCGCTTGCTTCTACATAATAAGTATATTTGGTACCAACATATCAATTTCATCTTGGGCTAAAATCGTTTCCCCCCCCCCTTGTACGCCCACAGCCCAAACAGTCCTCCTTACAGGAAAGAAAACGAGTCTGGTTCCTGCTCCCCACTTCCATTGGAAAACCCTAGAAAAACAGGCTCGAATCCCCATTCTATTCCACACGGGCGACGACGGCGGCGAGATGACCACCGGCCGCGGCCACCGCGTTTCGCCGGCGGTTGCGGCGGGGCCGCTGGGGGATGACAACGTCCTCGGCGAGATCCTCGTCCGCCTCTCCCCGGAGCCATCCTCCCTCCCGCGGGCGCTTGTCTGCAAGCCGTGGGGTCGCGTCGCCGCCTCCGCGGACTTCCGCCGCAGCTGGCGCGACCGCCACGGGAGACCCCCGGTCCTAGGCGTCTTCGAGAAGCGCATGACGACTCTGCTCTTCACCCCTGGCCTGCAAGCTCCAGATCGCATCCCCATGGAGCGCTTCTCCCTCCAGGTCTGCAGCGAGGCCGCGTGGAACACCTGGTGCGTGCTCGGGTGCCGCCAGGGGCGCGTCCTCATCATGAACTGGACGCTGCGTGAGTTCCTCATCTACAACCCTTTTTCCGGTGAGCGCGACCGCGTGTCATTCCCACCGGATCTCTCACTCCCACAGGATTTCTTCGACGACGCGTACAACGCCAACGGAGCTCTGCTCTGGGACGACGAGCAGCGCCCACTGAAGCTGGTCTTGGTAGCCTGCACGGGCCACGCGAGAGTTGCGGCCCGTGTGTACTCCTCTGAGACGGGCACATGGGGAGACAACATCTCCATTCCTGAGCCATGTCGTCTTACCAGTGTCCCCGTGACCGTGGTCGGCAACCGCCTCTACTGTTGGCTCAAAAGGCCTGGGAATAGCATACTAGAGTTCAATCTGGATAACCAGACCCTAGCTCTCATCACAAGGCCTCCCCGTGCCAACCTCAAGAGCCGCAACTGCCGGATCATCCCAGGAGAGGATGGCGCTGTTGGCCTCGCCTTATTCATGTATCCTGCCATCGAACTGTGGAACCGCAACATCAACTCTCATGGTGTTGCAACATGGGTGCTGCGCAAGACCGTTATTCTGGACAGCATCTTTGATCTGGCGCCCGTCTTCAACGGGCAATGGAGGTCATTAGTTCTCGGGTATGCCGAGGATGCCAATGCCCTTCTTATATCGGTGTACAAAGAGATGTGCATCCGTGTATTTACGGTTCAACTTGAGTCAATGCAGTGCAAGAGAATTCATGGACACTTTCTCAATGATTTGTATTATCCGTTCGCCAGTTTCTATGCCGCAGGTAATTTACTTATCTTAACATTAAAGGAGTCGCCTGGATCCTTTCTTTTCATACATGGTTTCTCGGATACCTTTAATGTGCTTTCAAGTGTTCGCTAACAATTTTTCCTCTTTGTTGATCGATGGTATTAATTGTTCTATTCTTTATGTGTTATAATTTAATTTAATTTCTCCTGAGTGTTATGAGTTGTCAACCTATTTTTAGTAATTTATTGTAGTATCATATATCATAGATGCAAAGGTTTACATACTTACTATAATTATATGATTACCAGGCCCATCGACGCTACAAATTCTCGCTCGTGGGAACAACGATGGGGGTGCTGGTGGGGGACAAGCGTAATGGCTAGTGTGACATGGTAATACTCAAGACACCTGGGTCTGGGTCTCCCCAACTAAATTAAATGCAAATCTAAGGTCTGGGTTTCGTGTTTGTTTGTTGTTGGCATTTGGACCCTTGGGTTGAACTGTTGTAAAACTGTCTGTATGTGCACTTTGTGTCGTGGGTATGTGTTTGAACTCAGTCTGGGAACATCCTGTTTGGAACATTTGTGGTGTACAATTTGACATGAGTGAATGTTGTATGGGTAAAGCAATGATTTTACTGTATCATATCACTTTGCTATAAAGGTTGAGATACATTCTATATATAGCACCTTCATGCTAGGATGATCCTTTTTTTAAAGAAAAAAGGAAGACAAGGTTGCGAGAATGTGCATGTTCTTGCCATTTTGTTAGTTAGATTTTGGTTTCACCGTAGGATAAATATTGTGGATATTTACATGCACATATCTTGATTTACAAGTTACGTATACAATAAATTACATGTGGAGGTCAGAATTGTAACAGATTACAAAAGCAGATATCCGTCCCGCATTAGGTACAGCGTCCGATCTGCTACAGTAATACAGGTTGACAGTTGGCAGCGTCTGAAGGTTCAAACACTGAGCTTGTCTTTCATGTATTTTCTCTCATCGAAGTACTACTTTACATTATATTGTTAGCTGCAGTAGCTGAATCATATATTCTTCCTTTTTTGGTAAAAACGATGATGTCTTTATGGTGGTTCCTTGGATGCCCATATAAATAGATGAAGTTGACTCCTGGGGTCTGGCTCTTACTCTGAAGCCTTTGAGGTATTCTCCATACTTGTTTTCTCGAGTTTCCACCATATTTTTTATGATTGAGAGTGCAAATTTTACACTTTTGAAGTTTGGAGGATTAAATTATTATCTGGAACGGTTATGTGAAAAATGGGATGCAAACTCTGAACAGGTTCGTGCTTTAATCCCAGTACATGCGGTATATGAATGAATTATTCTCATAGCAGATGATCAGCTGTATTTCTCAGTAATCTGGGTGACATTGTTAGTGTTTGTCACATGGTTACCTTGGACAGCAATGATGGATACAGTTAGATATGAAGCCTGCCTCAACATCGTCAGTGTTCCGTCTTTATTATTCCAAATCTGAATTATTCTGAACCGTCTGTCAGGACGGGCTCAATAATCCTGTCTTGTTTTTTTCCCTTCTCCTCGACGTATGCTTTTTTCATTCATTGAAATGGAATTTTACCTAATATTGCTGGAATGATCCTACTGTCAGGTACATATTGCTGGAGTATATGCTGATATTTTTCTTATTTCTCGTACATTAGTGACCAAAGAGATCGGTCGCTGGATAGGCATTGTTAGAGTGTGAGGTACTGTCCAGCCAATTTTTCGGACCCCCAGTTCCTCTGATCTGCAATATCATGGGTCAAGAACTTTGTTGATGCAAATGCGGTGATTGACCCATATTAAGGGTGAAATGGGTCACCTCCCAGAACTTCTAAACTAAAAAATATATGAAAAAGCACAACATATAAATGTTCATTTTTCTATATGCTTGTAAACTTTTATGATCCAGTTTAGATGTTCTAACAAAACAACCGGGAACAACAAAGCAGGCCATAACTATACATCAAATTTTTCTTAGGAGATTTGCATTGCCTTTTAAAACCATAGTGTTGCTTATTTGGTAGATTCCATAACTATAACCATGTAGTTTAATTGATACATCAGAAATTGTCGCTTTCTGCTGCCGAATTTCCTTATAGATGCATGGTGTGCGTCAATCTGTTGCAATTGATGGATCAGTCTTCCAGATCATGAGATCATGTCACCATTTGGTTATCCATGCATTTAGGAAAACATCTGTACATTTGGTTGTCTGTGAGATGCCTTTTTTTCTTATGTGGCGATCCATTGTCATTTTTTCTGATCGCAGCTTCACTGCGTGAACCCTTGAGGTGGCATTTGATACATCTGAAATATAATTGTTATTGTTGCTATATGGTAAGATTATATAGTTATATGATGCCCCAATCAAAGCGCCTTAGTGGGCAGGGTCAACGAAGCCAGCCGGTGCACGCGCAGTGAGCACGTAATTTATGGGCCACATGTGAACATGCCATAGTGCACAGGAAGGAAAAGGAATTGCTGATATGTACATTTGGTGTCCAGTAGTAATCTCCTGGTGTACTTTGGGTGGTACTATTAGTATTGTTTTTATAACCGTGCACCATTTTGTTTCAATTTTATTCATCATTTTCAGCAACATTTAGTGAAAGATGATTTTTCAAATATCATACTGGAAATAATTTTCATATTATGTGATTAATTGGTGTGTCCATGGTATAATTGGTATGTACTCATTGGTGCAGTTCTTCTAGCATGCTATCCATCCGTATCTCGTCGTGATTAATTAATTTTTAACGCGAGGAAGCTCAAAATCACTCACTTGGATATAGGGCTTCGCTTCAACAGAGAGAAATTTGACAAAGAAGAAATCCACGGGAATAGAAATTCGATATTTTCTCATTGATGCGCGGTCTATGAGGAGACCAAAGTTTCCCAACTACAGTACACAACAGCACATTACAAGCCATACTTACTCTAACTAAGTTCATGTACAAATAGATTGTTATCATCAGGTAGTGGTAATCAGATGGATGAGCATGTTCGAAAATCAGTTTTCATGCATCTTCCCAAGAAAATAATTTTTTGATCCTCCCAGCATCCATCCTCTGGGCTTTCACAAACAGTTGAGCTTCACAAGGACAACTTGTCCAAAAACGTCAAGTATCTACAGGTAGATGCGTGCATTAGCATAGAGCAAATGGGAAGGGCCTACATCAAGAGTGGCAACAGCCGGATAATTCCAGGAGATAATGGCGTTGTTGGCCTCGCCTTATTGGTGTACCCTACCATCGAAATGTGGAACCGCAAGGTTGATTCTCATGGTGTTGTGACATGGGTGCTGCGGAAGACCGTTATCTTGGACACCATCTTTGATCTGGCGCCGTCTTCAACGGGGCATGGCGGAGGTCATTAGTTATCGGGTATGCCGATGATGCTAATGCGATTCTTATATCGGTGTACAAACAGATGTACATCCGTTTATTTTAGGTTCAACTTGAGTCAATGCAGTGAAAGAGACTTCATGGACATTTTCTCAACTATTTGTATCTTCTGTTCGGAAGTTCTATACCGCAGGTAATTTACTTATCTTAACATTAAGAGACTCGCCAGGATCCTTTCTTTTTCTTACATGGTTTCTTGGATACCTTTAATGTGAATTTTTTTCCTCTTTGTTGATCCATAGAATTATTGGTTGTATTATTTTCTGTGTTATAATTTAATTATTTGTGTTTATCGGAAAAGTCATCAACCTATCGGAAAATTCTTGCTTGTGTGCTACAGTAATGCAGTTTGACATTTGGCAGCTTCTGAAGGTTGAAACACCGAGCTTGTCTTTCATGTATTTTCTCTTAACGAAGTACTACTTTACGTTACATTGTTAGAAGCTGCAGAGTCATCTATTCTTACTTTTTTCAGAAAAAGGAGGATTTCTGTCTGGTGGATCCTTAGCTGCTCATATATATAGATGAAGTTGACTCCTGGGGTTTGGCTCTTAACACTGAAGCCATGAGGTATTCTCCACACTATTTTTTTTCTTGTGTTGCCACCACATATCTTTTATGGTTGAGGGTGCAAATTTTAGACTCTTTTGAGATTTGGAGGATTAAATTAAACAGAGGAAATAGAGGGACCACAACAGACGTTTTCCTAGACAAATTATTATCTACTATGAAGCTTCGGTGAAAAACAGGATGCAAACTCTGAACAGGTTCATGCTTTAATCCAGTACATGTACTATATGAATGAATTCTTCTAATAGCAAATGATGAGTTGTATTTCCCAGACTTATGAGTGATATGTTTTTGTCACATATGGTAATCCCAGTACAATTAGAAGGGAAGCCTGCCTCAACATGGTCAGTGTCGTCCTATATTTAGCATTCCAAATCTGAATTTGAACCTTCCGTCAACATGGGGTAAACAATCATGTGTTTTTGCTCGGTTCATCCTCGCCGTATGTTTTTTCGCTCATTGCATGCAGTTTAACTAATATTGCTTTAATGGCCCAACTCCAAATATTCATGCAAAAATTTCCTAATTGTGAAGTTAATATATGGTGAAATGCTTCTGATGTCTCGTGCACAAGCAACTAAAGATACTGGTTGCTGCACATGTACTGTTAGAGAGTGAGGCACTGCCCAGCCATGGATCCACAGAGGCTGCGGGATCGAACCCTCCTAATCCGTTTGATCCACATTTTTTTATAAGTTTGGCATTGATATGATTGACTTATATGAAGGGTGAAATCGGTCCCCTCCCATCAGATTTAAAAATGTCAAAAAATTCCAAATAAGTGAAACATATAAATGTTCATTTTTCTGTACGCCTGTAAACTTGTATGAGCCACCCTGGATGGCTAAAGTCCAGTAGCGGAAAGCATCACTAGCTTACTCTCTCACCTGACTAGCATGCATGGGGCATGTGGAACCCCGTGTGAATCAGCAAGGACCACCTTTGCAAGGCTAAATAATCATCGATCGGTAAAAATTAAAGCATTAATTATACATCAAATATTTCTTTAGATTATAGTTCGCATTGCCTCTTAAAACCATATAGTTGCTTTTTTGGTAATGCCAACCTTAACCATGTAGTTTAATTGATACGTGTGAAATTGACGCTTTCTGTTGCGGACCGGCCTTCAGATCATATCAATAGTTAATGTCACATTTTCCCATGCATTTAGTCAACATTTGGGTGCATTTGTTGATTTGTGGAATGCCAATTTTCCGTATGTAGTGAGTCCATTGTCGCTTTTCTGTTATCTTTATCCATCAGGATACCAGCATTGTTGTGTCAACCCTTTAGGTGTCATCTGATAAAGCGCTGCAATAAGCCAATAACTGAGCATTATGTTTATCCAATTCTTCTTGGTATATAAACGTTATTGTTGCTACATGGTAAGTTTATCTGATATATCGACGTTCTCGTACTTATCTATATTTATTTCACATTTGTGTTGGCTCAACTAGTTTTAGTACGTTCCCTCCCTTGTTTATGGTTTCAATTTACACATGATGTTGGCAAGCTAACATACTGTGGTGCATTAATTTGATCTTTTGGGAAATTGTAGTCTCATATTTTTCTACCATCTCTTTTAGTCCCTTAACACAATCATGCATTGATATTTGGTTATGTTATTATTTATTTTAGAGTTATCCAATCATAACTGAATCAGTGGGCTGTGATTTTTTATCCCCTCGGGCCCTCACTGTGAAGGTGCTTTCGGTCGATTTGTTTCAGGACTAGTTTTTCTCTCCCCAGAAAGGTACCTAGAGAAGGACAACGAACAACACACTCACTAATGTCCATGCTTTCTACTAATATTTTTCAAGATTATATTCAGTATGCTAACATTTATTTCATTGATTTCTAATGGTTAGTATTTTGAATTTCAGTGACTAGCTCTTTTGGTTAAGCTATCAAAATAAAATTGTCTCCTCTACCTGCAAATAAAGAAATCCTCTTTTGGTTAAGCTAGGAAACTTCACTACCTCTCCACTGTTTTGTCTCCAAATCAGATGGTTTTAGAGTCAGCTTTGAGTGACCTTTATATTTGACTGGTTGCACTTGCCACTACAAGAAAATCACACGGCGCCTAGTATCAAGACGTACCCTGAGTGTCAAAACATGGGTTCACACGGCTTATTCGTACGTAAACCAAGTATGTGCAGCAGGACACACACGACGAGAGAACACAACTCGGCTTACTTCTATATAAGCCGCGTACACTCTGAGAAGACATTCGGCTTATAGATCATACTCCGCTTACAGCTTAATAAGCCATGAGTACCGTGAAAAAGTACTCGGCTTACAAAACATACACGGCAAGCTTAACTGCCACGTGACCTGCATGCCGTCCACTTATGGATCAGTGACGGTGATGGCTATAAGCCGAGTACCCGATAAATTGCACTTGGCTTACTGTGCACAAACTACATGTAGTGCAAAAAAATGATTAGTGTGGTGAGTTGGACTTATAATTACTTGTTGCATTTCTTTTCTTTCCCCCTATTTCTCACCCATTCTGTTTAGGATAGTTTTCAACGCACTTTTGGTCCCATTTGATCGCTGTTAGAATAATCCGAGACGCATGCGTTTGTGTACTATGAGTCTATGACTCAAATTCTCATTGTTAGTGCTCTATTGTGAAGCAAGGAAAGTGTTTTCATAATTGTGAAGTAATTATAAGTCCAACTCACCACCCTACTAAGATAATTGGGCTAAGCCCCTAATAACGATAAGATAGACTGGGCCACAACTAACTGGGCTAAGCCCCTAATATGCCGGTCATAACATTTCTCAACGTCTGCAAAAACAACTCGTCCTCGAGCTAGAAGGTGGGGAAGCGCTTGCGGAACTCCTCGAGTTGATCAACCGTTGCCAAACACCTCCGCCGCAGCTGGGGCGGGCAGGTCGCCGAGCCCGGCGGCGGTGGGGTCCTCCTCAATGTAGTCCACAGCCTCCAAGTAGAAGAGTCGTGGGCAGACGTGCCCGGCATGTAGGGCTCGTCACAGTTGAAGCACAACCCTTGGCGGTGACGCTCGAATTGCTCGGCCGTGGTGAGCCAGCGGAACGGGCGCGCCGCGGTCGCGGTGAGGGGTGCCGCGGAAGCCTGAGCAGGCTGAACCTGCGTGGGAACGTCCGACCAGGGTGGCGGCCCAGCGGCCCGGGATGGTAACACCTGCTGGATGGCCACCGCGCGGCGCTCAAACGCGCGGGCGTAGTACATGGCCGGCTGGAGGTCCTGGGGTCCCTGCAGCTCCACGTCTACACGGATATGATTCGGCAGACCGCCCACAAAGAGCTCGGCCCGCTGGAGAGACTTCACACCGGGCTTGTGGCACGCCATGGCGTGAAAGCGGTCGGTGAAGTCCTGCACCATAGAGGTGAAGGGGAGACGGCCCAACTCCGCCAGCCAGCTCCCGCGTATCGGCGGCCCGAAGCGAAGGAGGCAGAGCTCGCGAAAATGCTCCCATGGAGGCATGCCGCCCTCGTCCTGCTCGAGAGCGTAATACCTAGTCTGTGCGGTGCCTCGGAGGTGATATGAAGCGAGGCAGGTGCGGTTCGACGCCAGCGTGCGTTGCCCCCGGAAGAATTGGTCACACTGACTAGCCATTTGAGCGGGTCCTCGGTGCCGTCGTAGGTGGCGAAGGCGAGCTTGGCGAAGCACGCCGCCGTCTGGGTATGACCGCCGTGAGGGTACGGCTCGACGGTGCGGACCAGCAGCACCGGGTCGGTGATCACGGGGAGGCCCCCGTGGAACAGTGGCGCATCGAGGCCAATATAGGGGCCTGTGGAGCTAGAGGACCAGCCGTACTGCGCCTGCTGTGACGACACGTGCGGCGGTCCCGAGGCCATCGTGTAGACCAGCTGAGACGATGACTCGGTCAACCAGGCCGGTAGCGGGGACGCGAGGGCGGGAACCGGACCTGGTGGATCGGGACTCCCGCCGGCGTGGTCGATGCGGGGCCGTAGCTGACCGGCGGTGGCTGCTGCGGCGGAGCGCCGAGCGCGGCGAAGGCCGCCAGGAGTGGCGGCTGCCACTGCAGCCAGGGCGAGGCAGTGGTGGCAGTGGATGGCAGCTGTTGCGGCCCGGCGAGCGCGGCAAAGGCCGCCTAGTGCGCCGGCTGCCACGGCAGCCATGGCGGCGCGGTGGCGGTGATGGGCGGCGCAGCCGGGTGAGGCCCGTAGGACCCGGCCAAGAACAGGCAGATCTCCTGGACCGCCTGGGTTAGATCCCGCAGCACCCCGGACACCTCCGGGGTGAGGACGGCGGGGGCGGGCGCGACCGGCGCGGGCAGGAGTGGGACTACGGTCGTGGTGGTCGCCGGAGGCGACGAGGTGACCGGCAGTGGAAGAGACGGGTTGGGCGGCGATGAAGACATGATCGAAACGAAGCTAGCTGATACCAAACTGGTAGAAACTAGGGTTCTACCGGGTCTAGGCCGGAGGTTGTAGGGGAAGGAGGGAGCTGGTCGTGGAGGAACACGCGGACGCCGGCGGCTGGGCGCCGTCGTGCGCGAGGAGGAGGCGGCTGAGAGGGAGATGGCGCAGGGAAGGAGGCGGCTAGGGTTAGGTCTCCCGGCTCCCTAAGGAAGCCGAGCAAATATGATTGCTTCTTGCTTGATGCCGAAACGGATCGTTACACGAGTTTATATAATCCTCGTACTAAGATAATTGGGCTAAGCCCCTAACAGCGATAAGATAGACTGGGCCACAACTAACTGGGCTAAGCCCCTAATATGCCGGTCATAACAATCTCTCTGTTTGTGTTGTCCAATAAAATTTATACCTTCATGAACCGGCACTATCAGGTTTGTTCTACCAGGTTGCAAATAAGGAACAATCTGTGAAATTATCAGGGTTGTATATCAGGATTTGTTTTGAGAGGGTTGTAAATATCCGATTGCTAATAAAGAATAATCTATGAATTTCTTTGAGACGGTTGAAGATATCTGTGGGCAATTTAAAGTGAAGACTATCTGCCAAGAAATAAAGACGAACAGAGATCATGAGCGCTCAAAGGGAATGTTGCTTGCTTTTTTTCTAACAGGTATTAATCATATTTGTAATACTCTTTTTTTTGAACTTTATCATTTTGATAATATTGATGATGAATGAGAAGTTGAGGTCTTGCTGTTAGACAAAAATATGCCGAGAACTTGAGTCAAGGCACAACCAGCTGGCCTATATCAGGTTTCCTTTTTCTTGGTCCCAATTTCCGATAGCTGACAGCTTACTGGAAATTTCGGTGGCCACGGGGAAAATTTCTTATCGCCTGGATTATTTGAATTTAAACCACAAAAGCAATGTCCATACATTATCGGATGCAAGCTCTTGGCTTAGCGGTAGGGCGCGGGACCTACCAACTTCATGTTGCATGTTCGATTCCGAGGTTGTCTGGCCACTGGAACAGGAAGCACTTGGTGTTCGCAATCTGTTAAACTAAATACATCTAAACGTTGAACAATCCTAAATTCAGAGTTCATTTGAAAATTTCAGCTGAGAAAAATTGTAATAGCTGAGATTTTTTGAATGCCGGATTTTTGGCCCATCCCCAAAAAAGTATAAAAAAACTTGGCCTATATTGAGCAGATGGTGCTCTTCATGCCGGCTAGACATGTGAGAATGGTATTGTCGGTTTGTCACTCAACATAGCTATCTTGAGCAGCAAAGAAGGATATACTTAACTCTTGGACCCGCCTAACATGTTGAACATTCTATCTATCATTAGTTCATTTTTCTAATATCTTTAACATTCTAAATGTGAAATCTGAACTGCCGAGATGGGTTAACACACAACCAATGCGTCCAAATTTGGGTTGGGCGCCATAACTTTTACTTTTTTTGACTTGCCATCTTCCCGCGGTGTCCAGTGATTTCTCCATCCACATTCTCTAAAGGGAAAATTCACTACTTTTAAGTCGCCTAATAAATGCTAACTCGATTAAAGGTCACTATTTTTGAGAAAAGCGATGAGAATCAGACTTAAATATTTTGAACTCCCAGGGTTTTAATCAGCTAAGAAAAAGACATGACCCGGTAATAGTTAGGATGTGACTAGGTCGTAGGCCACATCATAGTTGTTGTGCGCAAACCCCCTCCGGCCTTCTTCTCACCTATGAGACTACTCACCCCTATTTCCCCCTCTTCACCGAAGATGCAAAAAGAAATACGAGTAAAATTATATAGCTTTGAAGTAATAGGGGTTTTAGCCGGCCTAGAGATATACTTGATCTAACAATTACATGACTAGGGCATGTGCCACTGAATAATCCTAGCGAGGGATCATCCTACCGATGTCTTCTCCCTCCTCAAACAACTCACCCCATCTTCTCCTTTTCACTCCTTGGACTTGTCACCCAACATTCTACCTCTTCGGCGATTGTTGAAAAAAAAAAGTAAGAGTAAACTATAAAATTGTGGAAACTAGACATTAGTATCCCTTCTCGTTCTCTCTCCTCCCTATCATCGTTGTCCTTGCTCCTCCCCAACACCCTCCCAAACCTTCCTCTCCGATTCCGCTCCTTCTCTGCCAGCTCGGCTGGCCAGAGATGGGGAGGAAAGGGGCTCGGTCCCATAGTCTCCTTTGGTCACATAGTCTACTTTGTAGATCCATTCAGTTATGCATTCTTTATGGTTATTGGGTTTTTACCCAGTAGAAATAAACCAAGCCACCATGGATGTCAGGATTGAGGCTGCCTTAGACGAGTGGATCTAAGGCCAGGTGCCAAGTGATTGTTGGTGCAACCCTAATTTCTCAACCCACATCTCCTCTTCTCCTTGATCTTGCCACTGTAGTGTTGGATGCATTATTGGTGGAGAGGCCATATCAGTCCCACGCTTCGAAAGTTGCTGGGGTGGTCATCACAAAGTAGGGTAGAAATGGAGGTCCAGATCACAGTACAATCCTGGTGGCTATTTTGGGGCAGCCTTGGCGCTAGCTGCGGCGTTCGGCTGCCATCTTGCTTCACCACACCATCATGTCTACATGCCAAAGGGTATCCATATCTACCCCCCCCCCCCCCCGCCACCATTGAGCCATTGGGAGGCAGTGTTTCTCCATCACGGAGTACACACCATGGAGTCTCGGAGGTCTTGCCGTCCCAAGTGGTGTTGTCCTTGGCGGTGGTGAGGTTCTTCCCTTGGAGAAGAAACTTTGGACCCGATCACATTTTTGATCTTGGTTCTGGATCCTTTCTATAAAGTTCAGTGACCAATTTGTCATATTCTTTTAGTTTTCGGTCCTATAGCATTCTGATGTGTACATGCATTTTTTAGTTAATGCAACTTCGAGGTCCTTCTGGACCCCTCTTTTGCCAAAAATATATAAAATTATGAGGTACTAGTTTTTATTCGAGGTGATCAAGCTACTAATAATGGGGACACGACTAGGGTGTGGGCCACTTCACAGTCGTAATGCACGGACCCCTCCCGCAACCCTTGTATTCTCCGCGTTCGATGACAGAAGCAAAAAGGGGTAATGGTCAAACTTTCAAAAACTAGTCGGTGTTTTGGTCGGCTACAGATAGTCGTGCCCTAATAATTACTAGGGCGCGACTAGGACATGGTCCACTTCATAGGCGTAGCTCGAACGCCTTCTCACCTTCTTACCCCTCCTCAAACTTATCACCATCTTCTCCTATTCAGTGATCATGGCTCTTTGGCCACCCCCTTCCTCATCCCTATACAAGATGTCACATCATAGGTGATCCCACATCATTCCTCCACGAGCCATTCTCCTCTTGGTGCTGTCTTTTGTCCTTCCGTCTGTCCACCTCAGATGAAGAGCATCCCGTATAACAATAAGCTCCCTAATTTTAATGGGATCACAATCAATTGAGGTCTCCAAATTAAATTGGGTCACCCAATTTTAACCGGGTCAACAATTTCTCAAATCTCTTTCATTCAATTCTTTTATACTATACATTATGCTTCCTAATTTTTAAGGCCTCATAATTAACTGAGGTCTTCAATTTAAATTGAGTCACTCAATTTTGACTGGGTCAACAATTGCTCAAGGAGCTCTCCCATTAAATTATTTTAAGTCACTACAGTTCTCTAATTTTGAAGCTCTTCTATTCAATTGAGGTATTCAACTATGAAGCCAATCAGTTTTCAAATCAATCATGACAACCGGCCTATAAAAACATATCAATCCTGCACACTCTTTCACCACCTAGAAAAAATAAACGCCATCATGTGATGTTGTAGAACCAAAATAGTACATGCACCCACCGAAGCAGAAATTTCCTCACACAAATATGGGTTTCTTAGCGGATAACACAAAATCACATCGCGAAAGGCCTACCAAATCATCAAACTATATAAATAAATAAAGCACAAACTATTAGTTTTTGGAAAGTCAAATTCCTTTAATTTTGACCAAGTTTAAAAAGGTTTGAATTTTTTAAAATCTAATACATCTTATGTTTTGAAACAGAATGAATAATCTTTTTAAGAAACCCAACAACATCAATGGCGCAACAAATCATGCCCAACCCTTCCAGTAGATCATTACACCTAGAAAAAGGAAACCCTAGGTTAGTCCTCCAAATCTAAATCTAACCGAGGGGGCTAAATCATCTTTTCCCTGCCCTAGGATAGTTGTCTGCAAGAAAAGGATAAATCCTGGTAAAGATCATGGGGCGAAATCATCTTCTCCCTCCCATAAACCCTGCCCGAAGCTGACAATCCTCCCGAAAGAAGTCCACATAACCCCAAGGGTTTCACAAACTGTCAAATTTAATCCCCCTGCTCCCCAGGTCTAAAACTGGGTATTTAACCCCCTGATCTTTGGGAAACCAACTGAATCACCACCTAAATCTGAATAGAGTTGTTTTGTATAGCGGTTTTGGTCAAGTAGCAACGTCGACGGTCCATGGCAGCAGTGTTACTTCTTCCCCGTTCCATCTGTCTGCCTTCCGGGTGTATACGGCGTCTCTTATGTCCAGTGCGGAGCTGGCTTTTGATGACAGGGTGGTCCGCCCCAAAAAAATTCGACAACTAATATGGCATGTGAACATTCTAACTAATGATCAATAGGACAAAGAAATAGATCAATGTGGTCTTACGAACACACTAAAATTCACAATTCAATCTCAGTTTTGCATAAAGAAGCCTACATAGTAAATAGTACATGGCTGCCATGAAGGTATCAAATAGAAACACTGACCATAGTACAGACCTTGAGGAATTCAAAAATACTATGTTCCTGGCCTACGCTTTTGCATTGCAATGAAGGTATCAATTATGTAATCTTCATTCACGTCGGAGAAAGCATCCCTCTCAATGTATGTAACTAGGCAATCATCCAAAATACTATCGCCCATCTTATTTCTCAACTTGCTCTTGACTATACTCATGGCAGAAAATGCTCTCTCAACATTTGTCGTTGCCACCGGTAGAATCAATACCAATTTTAAAAGCAAGTACACCAAATGATGAACTATGAGTCTCCCTGTTTGAACAAGCTTAACCGAGAGATCAACAAGATTTCCAAGGCCTTGGAAGTTCTCATCATTTCTCATGTCATCAATATAGTTATCAAGTTGTAGTTCAAGGTGTATCAAGTCGGCACTTGAAAAGTCTTTGGGATAAAATTCAACAAGTACCTAGTGTTCATCAAAAGAAACAAATGAGTTGAAGAGATTCAATAGCAATTTTGAAAGCAATACAAAGTTTAGAAGCAAGTTTTCATATAACTTATGTGCATCAAAAGCAGCAAATAAGTTGGCGGGATTCAAAGCAGACATACAAGATAGCAATTCCATATTGATATCATCAAACCGATTTTCAAGCTCTTGACTAATTTGATCAATGACTCCAAGAAAACTTCTCTTCTAAAGTGATCATCATTTATTTGGGGTCGAGCAAACTGTGTTGATCTTCCATAAGGTACATAATTATCTTCCATTATTGGAACTTGAATGCCATGCTTGTTACACAATAGTGTGACGTTTTGCAGAAATGCCTCCCACCCATTAGACCTAAGTTCTTGTATTCTAGTTTTTGCAGTTCTAACAAGTGCCATTGCAGTAAGAACATCTTGGTCTCTTCTTTGCAAACAATCAGACAAATCACCTGTGTATCCAAGAATGACAAGCATCAGGTGTGCATTGAAAATAAAGTCAAATGACTCAAACACTCCAACAATAGTATGAATTTTGGGCCAATCACTTCTTTGTGAAGCATCTTGTCCAAGAGTTATGAGCACATCACGGATTATAGGATACATAACAATAATGTTGAGAACAGTTTTGTAATGAGAGCCCCACCGAGTATCACCAGGCCTAGGTAACCCCATCTCTTGATTCAAACCACTCCCAGTTTGTAACTCACCACATTTAAGACTTTCATGATATTGTGAAGTCTAGCATCTCGAAGCATGTCATGACGCTTACAAGACACTCCAATAACATTCAGTAATAAAGACACTCGATCAAAAAACCACACACAATCATCATTTCCCTTGGCAACAACAACAAGAAATTATTGTTGTTGATGTGCAAAACAATGAATATAATAGGCAGAAGGTGACTCTTTCATGATCAATGTTTTCAGTCCTTTAATTTCCCCTCTCATATTACTAGCCCCATCATATCCTTGCCCGCGAATTTGAGTTATAGTCAAACCATGATCAGTAAGTAAAGTCGCAATTGCTTCCTTAAGTGACAATGAAGTAGTATCACTTACATGAACAACTCCAAGAAAGTGCTCACACGGCCTTCCTACTTTATCAACAAAATGCAAGCACAAAGCTAGTTATGTTCTTTATGTGATACATCACTAGACTCATCAGCTGGAATAGCATAGTGCTCATCACCAAGTGGATCAATAATTTGCTTTCTAGTAAGTACTGCACAACATTGAATAAGCTAATGTTGTATCTGATGAGAAGTCAATTTGCAGTTACCTGGTGCATTCTTCAAAACATACTTATTTGTGATTTTTACATCTGTGCCCCTGGTTCCTTAGCCATACTCATTCATCCCCACGCTCTTAACTTTTGCTCACTTTTCCCCACTCCCTTGCCCGAAACCCTCACAACTGGTCACAAACGGTGGATGTCGTCGGGTCAGTGCTTTGACCGTTAACTCTGACGAGTGGGGCCACGCTGACTTTGTCGCCCGTTGGACCTGATGAGTGGGGTCACGGTGGACAGTGCCGCGGTTAGCCCATTGGGTCGTGGTTAGTCTTGGGCCGTGCGCGCACCGCAACGACAGAAGCCTGTTATGCATGCACGACATGTCCAGCTAGCCTGCATGCATGCACGTAGCTAGCCTACCTGCATGCTGTGCCGCCCGCCACCACGATGCGCTGACCGTCCTCTTTTTCACGTGATCCGCCACGGACGTTGACCGGCCTCATTTTCACGCGAGCCACCACGGACGGAGGGATGGTTGCTGCCGCTGGTTCGTATCATCTCCCACGCGTGTCCCCTCAATGTAGAGCATTGTTTCACACTTTTCGATCCACTCACATCTATTCAACGTGGCAATTAAAACCTATTGGCAATTAAAGTGGCATATCGATCGACGCAGCTCATTTGAACGTAGCAAATCCAAAGCACGGCCGGTGCCACTCCCTTCCCTTCCCCTTTCCCTATTTAAACCACCACCCCTCCACCTATTCTCCACACATCCATTTGTGCCGCCCCCTTCTCTTCTTCACCCAAACCCAGAGCACTCTCAAAGCGAGGCGAGGATGCAGTACAACGGCCCCACCTTCCACTACTAGGAAAACGGCTATAGATGAAATGGGCACTAATGGCGCACCACATGTGTGGTGCGCCATTAGAATATAGCAATGGCGCACCACATACAGGTGCGCCATTAGTATTACTAATGGCGCATCTAGGGTGTGGTGCGCCATTAGAAGTTTTGAAAAAAAATAAAAAAATTAGTTACTAATGGCGCACCGTGGGATAGTGCGCCATTACTAGTTGACATAGTAATGGCGCACCAAACCCACCGTGCGCCATTAGTAGTTTTGAAAAAAAAAAGTAAAAAGATAAAAAATGTTAGTAATGGCGCACCAGTGGACAGTGCGCCATTACAAAGGTTTTTCCAAAAAAAATTAAAAAAATCAATTTTTTTTCAAAACTAGTAATGGCGCACCGTGGGTGTGGTGCGCCATTACTAGTTTAACTAGTAATGGCGCACCACCCCATGGTGCGCCCTTACTAACTTGGCCCAACACCGAATGCACCGCCGACTGCCTTTTTAGTTTTAAAAATAAAAGAAAATGATGGAAATGTCAAAAAATAAAAGAAAATAAGTCTCCCATGTGATATGTGGTCTAGTTGTTGGAAAAATTTACAAATATGAATTTCGACTTTATTTGCAAAATCTCTCTGGAAATTTGTAAAATGGGCATAACTTTTGCATACGAACTCGGATTAAAAAGTTTTTGATATGAAAAATCATCTACTCGAAAAGTTACATCTGAATTTAATCGGGGGAACCCCGTTAAACATTTTCAAAATCCCCAAAAACCTAACAGAAAAAAAGTTACGGGGCTTTCAAGATCTAGAGGTAAAAAAATTCAAAAAAACTGGTTTTGAAATTTCTTTTTGAATTTGTTTTTCAAAAAATGATACGTAATATGACCGGGAAGTTTGAAATATTTTTCAAATTTCATCATAGTCATGAACATGAACAAAGTCCTAGACAACAACAAGGTATAATAGGATTGATATGATAGATATATCAACAAGTGCCTGTGAAGTGAGCTGTTGCTGGGGTTGGATAGAACTCTGAAGTTAAGCGTGCTTGGGCTGGAGTAGTGTGAGGATAGGTGACCTTTCGGGAAGTTTGATCACGAGTGCGATTTGACCTGAGATTAAGCATATTGACCCGAGATTAAGCCATAGTGACCTGAGATTAAGAAAAAAATGAGAAAAAAAGGTGCGCCATTAGAAAAAAATTCTACTGGCGTGATGCTAGTGGCGCACCGGTAGTGCGTCATTAGAAGGCAAAACTGGTGCGCCACTAGCATGCCTTTTCCTAGTAGTGTTCGAGATCCCACCGACCGTGCCTGAGAGACGGTATCCGGCCGGCGTCGTCGTGGAGAGGACACTTCACGTGTGGGCGTTCTCACGCTGGAGTGGTGCAAGGGGGTTTGCTGAGTGGTTCCTCCGTGCAGGCTTCGCCCACCTCCCGTCGGGCTCGCCGGTGATGTTCCGACTGGAGGAAGTGCGTCCAAACTCCAGGACTCCGCTGATAGGGCTCACCGTCACCTTCATCAACATATTTGATGCATACTACCTCCTCGGCAAGGTGTTTTGGTGTGGATGCGAATTCATCGCATTCACAACGCACAACATCTTCACAAACTTCGACTGCATCTTCCCCACCCGCGATGGTATGCACAACCTCCCCTACTACATCGGCCAGGACGGCAAGGAGAGGGAGCAGTGAAGAGGAGGCGCAGTGAAGATGATGGTGAAGTCCCAGTATCGATCGTGAGCTTGTCTTGCCCTAGGGTGTTAGGGTTTTTTTATCTTTTATATATTTCTATGTTAATTATGTCGTTGATTGTACCGTGAACTTTTAATCTCTGTCGTGTTATACCCTAAGAACTTTGTTATGCTTGCTACCCTTATTTGATATGTCGTTGGTTATCAGTGTTTTCTTGCTATTTCTATCTTATTTGACGTGAGATAAATCGCTAGATGGATATGGTGCCGTACACGGGCCCTTCTGCTAAATCAATCTATGATTGATTATTCCTCAATGAAAACCAGCAAGTTTTCGCCCATTTAGAGTAGGGTCAAGTTTTCGCACACGCGGATAATGGAGTAGTTGAAGTGTCAAAAAGGAAACTAAAGCTAGAAAAATGAGCCATGTTGATGTTGAAAAGAAGAAGAAGAAAAGCTTTTTTTTGAATTGTTGGTGGCCCTATTCCGTATATTGTATGAACAAAAACAAGCTAATTTTTAAATAGTTTGTGGACTATGCTATGCTTTAGGGTGCCCTATGTTTTATGTAAGAAGTATGCTATGGTTGCTACTTTTTATGTTATGGATGTATGCTTGCTACGTGGGATATCGGTCGATGGATATGGTGCCGTAGCCGAGCCGTAGACAAGCTCTCTAGATGGATATGGTGCCATAGTCAAGGCTAGACATGCTCTCTAGATGGATATGCTAGCTAATCGTGCCACCGGACTTTATTTTAGACGTGGTTTCAGATGGATATCATGATCTACATAATTAAGTCTGACATGTTCTTAATAAAAAACAAAAACAAAAAATCGTGTATACAATATTTTTCTTGCAACAAAAACTTGTTTATAATACCCGCATGTCAAAAAATGAAAGTGTTGTGCCGTAGGCTATGTACAGAAGGAAATTGCCATGATATGTACAAATAAATTTGACATGTGCAATTCCAATAATAAATCAATTTACCATCATGCACTATTTTTGTTTGGCATGGCAATAAATGGATTTACCATGGTAATATTCAAGGGAAAAAACAGAGCCAGTGCGTGGGCCTTCGACACTGAACGCAATGAGACGGCCCAACCAGAGCTTAGTTTCAATATGGGCCCTATACTGTGTTTTTTTTTCTGCGATCGGTGTTGTCTGATGAAACTGAAGAAACTGAAAGTGTACAAAACTGACGAAACTGACGGGTACCCGAAACTGACATGATCCACAAATTAAGCAACCATGAGCATAGAGCACATGATCCACAAATTAAGCAACACAGAGCATAGAGCACATGATCCACAAATTTAAGCAAATCGTAGAGCACATGATCCACAAATTTAACCAAATCCTAGAGCACATGACACCACACTAATAACATCTCTAATGAGTGATGACCAGCAAGTACGCAAATCCTAGAGCAACTACACAAAAATAAAAGGGATAAAATCCTAAAGCTATCAGATTCGCCTGCTTGTTCAATTGAATCATCTGCTTCAAGTTCTTGTTCATCTTCTTTATTTCCCCCTTCAGATCTGCATCCCCGAGTGTCAGAGGAGCACTTTCAGAGACCAAATTCATTGTTGCTGACGGCAGATTGATGTTGGGGAACGTAGCAGAAATTCAAAATTTTCCTACGTGTCACCAAGATCTATCTATGGAGAAACCAGCAACGAGGGGAAGGAGAGTGCATCTACATACCCTTGTAGATCGCTAAGCGGAAGCGTTCAAGTGAACGGGGTTGATGGAGTCAGATTGCCGTGATTCAGATCACCGATGATCAAGTGCCGAACGCACGGCACCTCCGTGTTCAACACACGTACAGCCCGGTGACGTCTCCCATGCCTTGATCCAGCAAGGAGAGAGGGAGAGGTTGAGGAAGACTCCATCCAACAGCAGCACAACGGCGTGGTGGTGGTGGAGGAGTGTGGCTATCCTGCAGGGCTTCGCCAAGCACCGCAGGAGAGGAGAAGAACTTGGGAGAGAGGGAGGGGCTGCACCAAAGGCAAAAGGTGTGTTTGAGGGGCCCTCCTACCCCACTATATATAGGGATCCCAAGGGGGGGGTGCGCCAGCCCCTAGGAGATCCAATCTCCAAGGGCGGCCAGGAGGAGTCCTTCCCCCCCAAGGCACCTAGGAGGTGCCTTCCCCTTATGGGAATCTTCCTTTAGGGTTTCCCCTTCACCCTAGGCGCATGGGCCCTAGGGGAAGTGGCGCCCCAGCCCACTTTTGGGCTGGATCCCTTCTCACCTCAGCCCATGGGACCCTCCGGGATAGGTGGCCCCACCCGGTGGACCCCCGGGACCCTTCCGGTGGTCCCGGTACAATACCGATGACCCCGAAACTTGTCCCGATGACCAAAACAGGACTTCCCATATATAAATCTTTACCTCCGGACCATTCCGGAACTCCTCGCGACGTCCGGGATCTCATCCGGACTCGAACAACATTCGGTAACCACATACAAGCTTCCTTTATAACCCTAGCGTCACCGAACCTTAAGTGTAGACCCTACGGGTTCGGGAGACATGCATACATGACCGAGACGTTCTCCGGTCAATAACCAACAGCGGATCTGGATACCCATGTTGGCTCCCACATGTTCCACGATGATCTCATCGGATGAACCACGATGTCAAGGACTCAATCGATCCCGTATACAATTCCCTTTGTCTAAGCGGTATTAGACTTGCCCGAGATTCGATCGTCGGTATCCCGATACCTTGTTCAATCTCGTTACGGCAAGTCTCTTTACTCGTTCCGTAACACATCATCCCGTGATCAACCCCTTGGTCACATTGTGCACATTATGATGATGTCCTACCGAGTGGGCCCAGAGATACCTCTCCGTTTACACGGAGTGACAAATCCAGCCTCGATTCGTACAACCCAATGCAGACACTTTCGGAGATACCTGTAATGCACCTTTATAGCCACCCGATTACGTTGTGGCGCTTTGGTACACCCAAAGCATTCCTACAAGATCCGGGAGTTGCACAATCTCATGGTCTAAGGAAATGATACTTGACATTAGAAAAGCTTTAGCATACGAACTACGATCTTTGTGCTAGGCTTAGGATTGGGTCTTTGTCCATCACATCATTCTCCTAATGATGTGATCCCGTTATCAACGACATCCAATGTCCATGGTCAGGAAACCGTAACCATCTATTGATCAACGAGCTAGTTAACTAGAGGCTTACTAGGGACATGGTGTTGTCTATGTATCCACACATGTATTGCTGTTTCCGGTCAATACAATTATAGCATGAATAATAAACGATTATCATGAACAAGGAAATATAATAATAACTAATTTATTATTGCCTCTAGGGCATATTTCCAACAGTCTCCCACTTGCACTAGAGTCAATAATCTAGTTCACATCGCCATGTGATCAACAGTGATAGGTCACATCGCCATGTGACCAACACCCAAAGAGTTTACTAGTGTCTATAAACTAGTTCACATCATCATGTGATTTAGACTCAATGAGTTCTGAGGTTTGATCATGTTTTGCTTGTGAGAGAGGTTTTAGTCAACGGGTTTTAGTCAACGGGTCCGAACCTTTCAGATCCGTATGCGTTTTGCAATTCTCTATGTCATATTGTAAATGCTGCTTCCACGCTCCACTTGGATCTATTCCAAACGGTTGCTCCACTATACGTATCCGGTTTGCTACTCGAGTCACTTGGATAGGTGTTAAAGCTTGCATCAACGTAACCCTTTACGCTGAACTCTTTATCACCTCCATAATCGAGAAACATGTCCTTATTTACTCCAAGGACAATTTTGACCGCTGTCCAATGATCCATTCCTGGATCATTCTTGTACCCCTTGACTGACTCATGGCAAGGCACACTTCCGGTGCGATACACACCATAGCATACTATAGGGCCTACGTCTGAAGCATAGGGGACGACATTCGTCCTTTCTCTCTTTTCTGCCATGGTCGAGCTTTAAGTCTTAACTTCATACCTTACATCTCAGGCAAGAACTCCTTCTTTGACTGATCCATCTTGAACACTTTCAAGATTATGTCAAGGTATGTGCTCATTTGAAAGTACTATTGAGCGTTTTTGATCTATCCTCATAGATCTTGATGCTCAATGTTCAAGTAGCTTAATCCAGGTTTTCTATTGAAAAACATCTTTCAAATAACCCTATATGCTTTCCAGAAAATTCTACATCATTTCTGATCATCAATATGTCAACAACATATACTCATCAGAAATTCTATAGTGCTCCCACTCACCTTTTTGGAAATACAAGTTTCTCATAAACTTTGTATAAACCCAAAATCTTTGATCATCCTATCAAAGTGCATATTCCAACTCCGAGATGCTTACTCCAGTCCTTAGAAAGGATTGCTGGAGTCAGCATACCTTTTAGCATCCTTAGGATCGACAAAACTTTCTGATTGTATCTCATACAACCTTTCCTTACGAAAACTGGTAAGGAAACTCATGCAGCTTATGCTAACATGATTCCGACGGACTTAAGCATCGCTACGGATGAGAAAATCTCATCGTAGTCAACTCCTTGAACTTGTGAAAAACTCTTCGCCACAAGTCGAGCTTCATAGACGGTGATATTACCGTCCACATCCGTCTTCTTCTTAAAGATCCATTTATCTCAATGGCTTGCCGATCATCGGGCAAGTCCACCAAAGTCCATGCTTTGTTCTGATATATGGATACTATCTCGATTTCATGGCTTCTAACCATTTGCGGAATTTGGGCCCACCATCGCTTCTCCATAGCTCGTAGGTTCATTGTTGTCTAGCAACATGACCTTCAAGACAGGATCACCGCACCACTCAAGCAAGACGCATCCTTGTCGCCCCACGAGGTTCGGTAGTGACTTGATCTGAAACTTCATGATCACTATCATAAGCTTCTACTTCCATTGGTGTAGGTGCCACGGAACAACTTCCTGTGCCTGCTACACACTAGTTGAAGTGATGGTTCAATAACCTCATCAAGTCTCCACCATCCTCCCACTCAACTTTTCGAGACGAACTTTTCCTCGAGAAAGGACCCGATTCAAGAAACAATCCCTATTGCTTTCGGATCTGAATTAGGAGGTATACCCAACTGTTTTTGGGTGTCCTATGAAGATGCATTTTATCCGCTTTGGGTTCGAGCTTATCAACCTGAAACTTTTTCACATAAGCGTCGCGGCCCCAAACTTTCAAGAAATGACAGCTTAGGTTTCTCTAAACCATAGTTTTCACGGTGTCATCTCAACGGAATTACGTGGTGCCCTATTAAAGTGAGTGCGGTTGTCTCTAATGCCTAACCCATGAACGATAGTGGTAATTCGATAAGAGACATCATGGTACGCACCATATCCAATAAGGTGCAACTATGATGTTCGGACACACCATCACACTATGGTGTTCCAAAGCGGTATTAATTGTGAAACAATTTGCACAATGTCTTAATTGTGTGCAAAACTCAGTAACTCAGATATTCATCTCTATGATCATATCATAGACATTCTATCCTCTTGTCACGAAGATCTTTAAACTTCACTCTGAAATTACTTGAACCATTCAATAATTCAGACTTGTGTTTCATCAAGTAAATATACTCAACATCTACCCGAATCATCTGTGAAGTAAGAACATAACGATATTCACTGCATGCCTCAGCACTCATTGGACTGCTCACATCAAGATGTGTTACTTCCAACAAGTTGCTATCTTGTTCCATCTTACTGAAAAAGAGGCTTTTCAGTCATCTTGCCCATGTGGTATGATTTGCATGTCTCAAGTGATTCAAAATCAAGTGAGTCCAAACGATCCATCTGCATGGAGTTTCTTCATGCGTATACACCAATAGACATGGTTCGCATGTCTCACACTTTTCAAAAACGAGTGAGTCCAAAGATCCATCAACATGGAGCTTCTTCATGCGTTTTATACCAATATGACTTACATGGCAGCGCCACAAGTAGGTGGTACTATCATTACTATCTTATATCTTTTGGCATGAAAACGTGTATCACTACGATCGAGATTCAATAAACCATTCAGGTTTAATACTAATCTTGATGGTAGAGGGAGCGTGCGATGTTTGATCACATCAAACTTGGAAACACTTCCAACATATATCGTCAACTCACCTTTAGCTAGTCTCCGCTTATTCCGTGGCTCTTTTATTTCGAAAGTTACTAACACTTAGCAACCGAACCGGTATCTTAATACCCTGGTGCTACTAGGAGTACTAGTAAAGTACACATTAACATAATGTATATCCAATATACTTCTTTCGACCTTGCCAGCCTTCTTATCTACCAAGTATCTAGGGTAATGCTGCTCCAAAGTTGGCTGTTCCCCTTATTACGTAAGCACTTAGTCTCGGGTTTGGGTTCAACCTTGGGTTTCTTCACTAGAGCAGCAGCTGATTTGCCGTTTCATGAAGTATCCCTTTTTGCCCTTGCCCTTCTTGAAACTAGTGGTTTCACCAACCATCAACAATTGATGCTCCTTCTTGACTTCTACTTTCACGGTGTCAAACATCGCGAATATTTCAAAGATCATCTATCCCTGATCTGTTATAGTTCATCACGAAGCTCTAGCAGCTTGGTGGCAATGACTTTGGAGAAACATCACTATCTTATCTGGAAGATCAACTCCCACTCGATTCAAGTGATTGTTGTACTCTGACAATCTGAGCACAAGCTCAACGATTGAGCTTTTCTCCCTTAGTTTGTAGGCTAAGAAAATCGTCGGAGGTCTCATACCTCTTGACGTGGGCACGAGCCTGAAATCCTAATTTCAGCCCTCGAAACATCTCATATGTTCCGCGACATTTCAAAAACGTCTTTCGTGCCTCAACTCTAAACCGTTTAACTGAACTATCACGTAGTTATCAAAACGTGTATGTCCGATGTTCGCAACATCCACAAACGAGGTTTGGGGTTCAGCACATCGAAGCGGTGCATTAAGGACATAAGCTATTTATCGTCCGCATAATCGCCATGTCAACTTTCAACTATATTTTCTCTAGGAACATATCTAAACAAAGTGGAACTAAAGCGCGAGCTTATGACATAATTTGCAAAAGGTCTTTTGACTATGTTCAAGATAATTAAGTTCATCTTATGAACTCCCACTCAGATAGACATCCCTCCGGGTCATCTAAGTGATTACATGATCCGAGTCAACTAAGCCGTGTCCGATCATCACGTGAGACGGACTAGTCATCATCGGTGAACATCTTCATGTTGATCGTATCTACTATACGACTCATGCTCAACCTTTCGGTCTCTGTGTTCCCGAGGCCATGTCTGTACATGCTAGGCTCGTCAAGTTAACCCCAAGTGTTTTTTTTTTGCTGTGTAAATCTGTCTTACACCCGTTGTATGTGAACGTAAGAATCCATCACACCCGATCATCACGTGGTGCTTAGAAGCGACGAACTGTAGCAACGGTGCACAGTCAGGGGAGAACACTTCTTGAGATTTGTGTAAGGGATCATCTTATTTACTACCGTCGTTCTAAGTAAACAAGATGCATAAACATAATAAACATCACATGCAATTATATAGTAGTGACATGATATGGCCAATATCATATAGCTCCATTGATCTCCATCTTCGGGCTCCATGATCATCATCGTCACCGGCATGACACCATGATCTCCATCATCATGATCTCCATCATCGTGTCTCCATGAAGTTGTCTCGCCAACTTATTACTTCTGCTACTATGGCTACCGTTAGCAATAAAGTAAAGTAATTACATGGCGTTGTTCAATGACACGCAGGTCATACAATAAATTAAGACAACTCCTATGGCTCCTGCCGTTGTCATACTCATCGACATGCAAGTCGTGAGTCCTATTACAAGAACATGATCAATCTCATACATCACATATCATTCATCACATTCTTCTTGGCCATATCACATCACATAGCATACCCTGCAAAAACAAGTTAGACGTCCTCTAATTGTTGTTTGCATGTTTTACGTGGCTGCTTTGGGTTTCTAGCAAGAACGTTTCTTACCTACGCAAAACCACAACGTGATATGCCAATTGCTATTTACCCTTCATAAGGACCCTTTTCATCGAATCCGTTCCGACTAAAGTGGGAGAGATCGGCACCCGCTAGCCACCTTATGCACCAAGTGCATGTCAGTCGGTGGAACCTGTCTCACGTAAGATTACGTGTAAAGTCGGTCCGGGCCGCTTCATCCCACAATACCGTCGAAACAAGATTGGACTAGTAACGGTAAGCATATTGAACAATATCAACACCCACAACTACTTTGTGTTCTACTCGTGTAAAGAATCTACGCAATAGACCTAGCTCTGATACCACTGTTGGGGAACGTAGCAGAAATTCAAAATTTTCCTACGTGTCACCAAGATCTATCTATGGAGAAACCAGCAACGAGGGGAAGGAGAGTGCATCTACATACCCTTGTAGATCGCTAAGCGGAAGCGTTCAAGTGAACGGGGTTGATGGAGTCGTACTCGTCGTGATTCAGATCACCGATGATCAAGTGCCGAACGCACGGCACCTCCGCGTTCAACACACGTACAGCCCGGTGACGTCTCCCATGCCTTGATCCAGCAAGGAGAGAGGGAGAGGTTGAGGAAGACTCCATCCAACAGCAGCACAACGGCGTGGTGGTGGTGGAGGAGCGTGGCTATCCTGCAGGGCTTCGCCAAGCACCGCAGGAGAGGAGAAGAACTTGGAAGAGAGGGAGGGGCTGTACCAAAGGCAAAAGGTGTGTTTGAGGGGCCCTCCTACCCCACTATATATAGGGATCCCAAGGGGGGGTGCGCCAGCCCCTAGGAGATCCAATCTCCAAGGGGCGGCGGCAGGAGGAGTCCTTCCCCAAGGCACCTAGGAGGTGCCTTCCCCTTATGGGAATCTTCCTTTAGGGTTTCCCCTTCACCCTAGGCGCATGGGCCCTAGGGGAAGTGGCGCCCCAGCCCACTTTTGGGCTGGATCCCTTCTCACCTCAGCCCATGGGACCCTCCGGGATAGGTGGCCCCACCCGGTGGACCCCCGGGACCCTTCCTGTTCTGGTACAATACCGATGACCCGAAACTTGTCCCGATGGTCAAACAGGACTTCCTATATATAAATCTTTACCTCCGGACCATTCCGGAACTCCTCGCGACGTCCGGGATCTCATCCGGGACTCCGAACAACATTCGGTAACCACATACAAGCTTCCTTTATAACCCTAGCGTCACCGAACCTTAAGTGTGTAGACCCTCACGGGTTCGGGAGACATGCGTATACGACCGAGACGTTCTCCGGTCAATAACCAACAGCGGATCTGGATACCCATGTTGGCTCCCACATGTTCCACGATGATCTCATCGGATGAACCATGATGTCAAGGACTCAATCGATCCTGTATACAATTCCCTTTGTCTAGCGGTATTGTACTTGCCCGAGATTCGATCGTCGGTATCCCGGTACCTTGTTCAATCTCGTTACCGGCAAGTCTCTTTACTCGTTCCGTAACACATCATCCCGTGATCAACCCCTTGGTCACATTGTGCACATTATGATGATGTCCTACCGAGTGGGCCCAGAGATACCTCTCCGCTTACACGGAGTGACAAATCCCATCTCGATTCGTGCCAACCCAACAGACACTTTCGGAGATACCTGTAATGCACCTTTATAGCCACCCAGTTACGTTGTGACGTTTGGTACACCCAAAGCATTCCTACGGTATCCGGGAGTTGCACAATCTCATGGTCTAAGGAAATTATACTTGACATTAGAAAAGCTTTAGCATACGAACTACGATCTTTGTGCTAGGCTTAGGATTGGGTCTTTGTCCATCACATCATTCTCCTAATGATGTGATCCCATTATCAACGACATCCAATGTCCATGGTCAGGAAACCGTAACCATCTATTGATCAACGAGCTAGTTAACTAGAGGCTTACTAGGGACATGGTGTTGTCTATGTATCCACACATGTATTGTTGTTTCCGGTCAATACAATTCTAGCATGAATAATAAACGATTATCATGAACAAGGAAATATAATAATAACTAATTTATTATTGCCTCTAGGGCATATTTCCAACAATTGAGCTCCCAGGTTGGGGCCCCATTGAATTGAATCAACTTGACGTAGTCATCCAGCCATTCAGAATGTTTGCATTTCTTCACGATCTGAATCAAAAAAATGAACGCTAAATCCCAGATCAAAAAAGAATTAAAAGCAAATAGAAAAGGAAATCAGAGAAAGATCATGAGATCTAACCTGCCCCTCTGGCTTGCTCTCGCATTTCACAAACTCGCGCCCATAGTTGCCATTCTTGACCTCCTTCGAAGTCAACCGTATCAGTGGCGCACTGCGTGGGCAGTCAGGACATCGCTCCATGGGAAGTGGACCATACTGGGTCCACGAGGGGCGGGAGGCTGAAGTGGAGCTCGACATATCGCCCAAAGTCGCCGGAGAAGAAGCATAGGAGTGGCTCCTCTCGTCGCCGGAGAAGAAGTAGCAAAGGAGGAGTGGCTCCTCTCGTCGCTGCAGAATAAGCACCAGAATAAAGGGGGTACCTGAAGAAAGGGGAGGCACAACCAACAAGTCTCGCGGATCGCTTCTCACGGATCGCCCCACGATCCAACGATGCGGAGCCGTCCATGTGATCCAACGGCGCGGAGCCTGGTCGCAGCCTGCCCTCGGAATTACTTCTAGAAGATCACATCTGAGGGCTGTCGCTTGGCGCTAGGGTATGATCGGACGGCTGGCGTTCGGAGCTAGGGTTAGGCAAAACCCCGCGGGGTTTAGAGTGGGTGTGAGCTGGTCAACGGGGTTTCAAAGGCTTTGACCGAGCATAAATAATTTTACAAAAAAATCAAAAAAATATGAAACCTTCACGGTTCATCGTTTTATAGGACACACTAATGAGGAAAAATACTAAACTTGGTATACATACATTTAGAGAAAAAAACCTAGTTAGCACGATCGAGGTAAAATGAGCACCATTAATTAAAAAAATAAAACCTGCGCACAATGTTGTCTTGTGTGACATGTTACCAAAAAAAATCATAAACTTTGTCTATGGACACTTTCATGAAAAAACCTTCACACATATGAGCTATCATGTACAATGTTTCATAGAGACCAAGGAGAGGAGGTAGGGTTTCCCTTCGGTTTTTGAAATTTATAAAAAAATCAAAAAAAATCACCAAAGCTTGATATCAAAGTGAATAAGAATTATCTGAACTTAGTTTTCCATTTTCATATGGTAAACATGTTTTTAATGGTTTTTCTATTAAAGTATATTTTTTTGAAAAAAAAGTAAAAATAGAAAGATTAATTCAATAAATAGTGATTCTTCAAATCTACACTATATAGATTGATTTGGTGTTAATAAAAAATATTTTGCTCATTTGGAGTAGGTCCAAAAAAAACTTGATTACAAATGGGGTTGTTTACCCTAGCTTGGGAGCTCATTTGGAGCACATTTCTCATGACTACAAGTTTTGTAGACGCAAAAGACATCTGATTGATCACCCTAACATTTATAATAGTTCAGCAAACTATGCAACTCACACGACAGGGGAATGGACTGAAGTGTTGGTTCAAATTCAAAGTTTGAATAAAATTCAAAGTTTGCCTCAGTAGTTCAAATTCAAAGTTTACATATAGAATTATTACACCTTACAAGTTTTCACAGTACTTCAAATTGACGATAGAATCCTTATTTCAAATCTTTAAAGTTGAAAGTATATGACTTGCATTCATGTTCAAATTCAAATCTTTACCTTGCTCCTTGTGTTCCGGGATGGGTTAACGGTCTTGCTTCTGGTTTCCCTGGCTGGGATATTTTGTGCTTTTGAAAGCTTTGTCTTGTTGCTTCTGATCTTCACTTCTGGTGGTGGCGGTTTCGTTGAGCTTTGACTGATCGAGCAAGCGATGACCAGTTGACGGTCGTCTATGGGCTCACTATTTTTTAAAGGAACTCCAGACAAAATAACTTCCTCCTCTCTTATAGCTTCAAAGCCTTCATGAGCCATGGTTTCAAATTCCGCATCAGATGATGGTTCAACCGAAAATTCTTGCTCTGTAGGTCTTTTCTATCTTGTGCCTCTAATTATCCTAGAGCTGGGTCAAATAGAAATAAGCTTAGTCATCGATAAAAAAGAGAACAAATGCAAAAAATGGAAAGATTGCACACATACCAAGCTGCTACTTCAGTTGCTTCATTCTATAAACTTGTTGCATTCTCCTCTGCTGCTGCATTATCCTCTAAACTTGCTACATTCTCCTCTGCTGCTGCATTCTCCACTGCATTTGCTGCTGCCCATTGTTCCTCTTCTCCAAATGATGCATCAACTGGATTGGTAAAACGCCTAGCAATATGCCCTAAGATACCACATCTTTTGCACTTACGCTATTTTTTTACACGACCCTCTTCACCAGCTCTTATCCTGTTTTTCCTTGGTCTTCCTGGTGGTCTAGTCAGTACAGGAGAATGGAGTTTGAACCGTGAGTCTACTATGTTCCATTGGTGTTTTCCCAAGAGTGCAGGCACATTTTCAGCATAAGCAGCCCTAAATTTGGCAACAGAGTAATATTCTGAGCAATACTGATCAACTTCACCATCTTCACCTCCAATAACAGTCAAAAGATGTAGGGCATGTATGCACGGCTTCCCGCGGATCTGCCATTGCCTACAGCTGCATTCATTGGTTGCAAGGTTCACAGGATATCTCCATTCCCTATTTTTACTGTCAATGTATGTCACCTCAGCCTCGTATGTCGATGGTCGAATGCATTTCACTCTTAGTCCTCTTGCCTTGGCATGCAATGCCTTAATAAGAGATGGGAGCATAAGATGGCCAACATATTGTGTTTCTGCAATTCTTTTACAAAGAGCCATCTTTACCATGATCATCTTCCTGATCTTATCAAATGCGTGCCACAACAAAAGCCCTTTCACTGACTTGAACTTTGCATTGAAACACTCAGCAAGGTTATAGGTCACATAGTCTACTTTGCAGATTTCCTTGAATTTGGTTCTTGACCACAGCTTTCCATGATGTTCATCCATGTACTCCTTCACCAAAGAATTATGAGCATACAACACTCTCAAATGGTGCTCATGCTTCCTCAAGCTGCATGTGTATGATGCTGGCCATAGATTCTCATCATAAACTTTGCCTTTGAATTTCTTTTTAAAATTCTGCGCTAGGTGTTGCATGCATTCCCTATGTTCCACTCCAGGGAGTACAATTTCTACTGCAGTTGCTAAACCCTTGCAAGCATCTGTGTGTATAACTAAATCTGAGGGTGTACCTATAATGTTGCGCAACTGCTGCAGAAACCAAACCCAACTCTCCTCACTCTCTACCTCCAACACACCAAATGCAACTGGGAATAGCCAGTTGTGTCCATCAATTGCAGAAGCTGCTGCTAGCTGGCCTCTCCATCTTCAATTCAAAGCAATCGATCGACAGCCAAATAGGGCCTACAACCATTCGTAAACCCCGCCAAAGAAGCCTTGAAACAAACAAAAGCCCTCCTGAAGCACTCCTTCTCTATAGCCTTCCCTTTTAATTTGTACTTAACTGTATGCTTATCAATCTCTGCAACACTCCCTGGATTAGCCATCTCCACTTCAGCTTTGAAGGTGTAAAGCAACTGAAAACTCTCATTCCATGGACCATTAATCCTATCAAGAGCCCTTTCCTTAGCATAGAAAATCTTCATGTATTGTACATTAATCTTGTACATCTCAAATAGCTTCCGGAGTGCCGTTGGACCAATTGTTGGTGTTTCCCTCACCCAATCGCATCTGCCACCCACCTAATCTTTGCAAGCTTAGATTTTTCCTTCCCCCCCCCCTCCAGGTGGGCAAGTATGCCCGTGTGGGTTGCTTTTTATCTGAAACAAATGAAAAATGATGTCAAATACAATTAAAAAACAATACATATGATCCGAATATAGAATGGATAAATAATCTGATAACAATATTCAGTTGTAATACCTGTATCAATTTGCTCTTTCGCATAGTGGATGCATGCAACCTCCACCTACACCTATCATATGGGCAATGAACAGTGAATCTTCCTGGCTCACTCCTATCAACCTCATAAGAGTTTTCAGTGAGAATGCAATATGTAGTCACTGCATTACGACAGTCCACCATCGATTCGAATACGGTTCCTGGAGTAAGGTCAGGATTCTCCCTGTTCCACTCAATTGTTGGCATGTCCTCACCATCATATTCTTGTAAAACTAAGGAGTCGATGTGCTCCTCCCTCTCTTCATCATCAGTGTCATCAAATCTAGCACGGCTGCTAGGCTCCTCTGCATATTCATCTTCATCTTCCACTGCATGTTGACTGACTCTATCTACCAGTTCATGGAATAGAATCTCATCCTCATCATCATGTCGAGGCACTTCCTCGTCACGCTCTGCATCTACTTCTACATCAAAAGTGTATGGGAGAGGAGAAGTGGCAGAATTAGCGGCAGCTGACATGTTGTGGCTTTCAGAACCACTAAGTTTACTTGGTCTCGACCTACAAGGAGTGCGAGGACGCTCGCTATTAGCAGAGACAGATGATGTCTGAACACCCTTCGGGATACGTTGTTTGCATGTATGAAGCACACCGATATGGAATTTACCGAAACGGCTATCAGCATTCAAACTAAATAGCAATCCCAGATGCTCATCACAAGTTAATGGGAGAAATCTCTGCTCGGTGCTGTCGAAATATCTCAGTTCAACAGCATCGACAGGTCTCCATGGATACTCACAACAGAGTGCCTTGCGGAAATCTCTGAACGAAATGCTGGTTTCTACCACTTTAGGATAGAAAAATCCTGAAATCACACATGGTTTAGTTCCACGCAGCTCGCTAGTTTCCATTCTAACCGCCAACCGAAAAGCAAGTGCAGGATCAACCCTATTTGATTGAAATATGATAAGGGCACACTTAGGCCGAAAAAATTTCAGATAAATTGCGCTGATTCACGCCAACGGTGGTCAAATACAGCCTAATTTACGGATCTCCTAATCAATTTGAGAGGAAAACGATGCTTACCCAAGTAGAATCCATGAATTATTAGCCTCTGATTCGACCCAATCATCTCCACGGTCGATGGGCCGGACGGGGTGCCCCCCCCCCCCCCGACATCACTTCCTAATCCTAGATGGGGAGAGAGGGTAGATGAGGCGGAGGCGGCATGACTGCGGCGGAGGCGGTGATGTCTAGTACGCAACCTTCTTCTTGTAGACGTTGTTGGGCCTCCAAGTGCAGAGGTTTGTAGGACAGTAGCAAATTTCCCCCAAGTGGATGACCTAAGGTTTATCAATCCATGGGAGGCGTAGGTTGAAGATGGTCTCTCTCAAACAACCCTGCAACCAAATAACAAAGAGTCTCTTGTGTCCCCAACACACCCAATACAATGGTAAATTGTATAGGTGCACTAGTTCGGCAAAGAGATGGTGATACAAGTGCAATATGGCTGGTAGATAAAGGTTTTTGTAATCTGAAAATATAAAAACAGCAAGGTAGCAAATGGTAAAAGTGAGCGTAAACGGTATTGCAATGCTAGGAAACAAGGCCTAGGGTTCATGCTTTCACTAGTGCAAGTTCTCTCAACAATAATAACATAATTGGATCATATAAATATCCCTCAACATGCAACAAAGAGTCACTCGAAAGTCACTAATAGCGGAGAACAAACGAAGAGATTATGGTAGGGTATGAAACCACCTCAAATTTATTCTTTCCGATCAATCCATTGGGTTATTCCTATAAGTGTCACAAACAGCCCTAGAGTTCGTAGTAAAATGACACCTTAAGACACACATCAACCAAAACCCTAATGTCACCTAGATACTCCAATGTCACCTCAAGTATCCGTGGGTATGATTATACGATATGCATCACACAATCTCAGATTCATCTATTCAACCAACACATAGAACCTCAAAGAGTGCCCCAAATTTTCTACCGGAGAGTCAAGACGAAACGCAGCCAACCCTATGCATAGGTTCATGGGCGGAACCCGCAAGTTGATCACCAAAACATACATCAAGTGGATCACGTGATATCCCATTGTCACCACAGATACGCACGGCAAGACATACATCAAGTGTTCTCAAATCCTTAAAGACTCAATCCGATAACATAACTTCAAAGGGAAAACTCAATCCATTACAAGAGAGTAGAGGGGGAGAAGAAACATAAGATCCAACTATAATAGCAAAGCTCACGATACATCAAGATCGTGCCAAATCAAGAACACGAGAGAGAGAGAGAGAGAGAGAGAGAGAGAGAGAGAGAGAGTGAGAGAGAGATCAAACACAGAGCTACTGGTACAGACCCTCAGCCCCGAGGGTGAACTACTCCCTCCTCGTCATGGAGAGCGCCGGGATGATGAAGATGGCCACCGTTGAGGGATCCCCCCTCCGGCAAGGTGCCGGAACAGGGTCCCAATTGGTTTTTGGTGGCTACAGGGGCTTGCGGCGGCGCAAATCCCGATCTATTCTGTTCCACGAAGTTTTTAGGGTATATTGGTATATATAGGAGGAAGAAGTACATCAGGGGGGCCACGAGGGGCCCACGAGGGTGGAGGGCGTGCCCAGGGGGGTGGGCGCGCCCCCCTGCCTCGTGCCTTCCTCGTTGCTTCCTTGACGTGGACTCCAAGTCTCCCGGATTGCTTTCTTTCCAAAAATAACTTCTCCAGAAGGTTTCATTCCGTTTCGACTTTGTTTGATATTCCTTTTCTTTGAAACACTGAAACAAGGGAAAAAACAGGAACTGGCACTGGGCTCTGGGTTAATAGGTTAGTCCCAAAAATAATATAAAAGTGCATAATAAAGCCCATAAACGTCCAAAACAGATAATATAATAGCATGGAACAATAAAAAATTATAGATCCGTTGGAGACGTATCAGGCGACAATAGTGCGGCGGGGGCGGCACGACGGCGGCAGAGGCGGCACGTTGGCGGCGGAGGGGGCGGCGCGGAAGCGACTGGATCTGATTTAGGTTACCGTGAGTGTCAGTTTCACGGCCCCACTGGTTACCACGTAACGGTCAAAATGTGGACTCCGCCCTACGCGGCCCCACTAGTCAGAGTTAACGGTCAATCCATTGACCCGACGGCAACATCCGTTGTGACCAGTTCTGAGGGTTTCGGGTAAGGGAGTGGGGAAAGTGAGCAAAAGTTCAGAGCGTGGGGATGAATGAGTAGAACTAACGAACCAGTGGCACAGAAATAAAAATCCCTACTTATTTGCCTCCTCACTATTTGCTGCAAGCCACTTCAATAGCTCAAGGAAGTTTCCTCTATTGCTAGACTGTTCACTTTCAGCATGCCCACGAAATGCCAATCCTTGATGAAGAAGAAACTGCAAGCATCTAAGTGAATACTTCAACCTCATCTTGTAAAGATGTAGATCCTCACTATTTACCTTCATATAAAGATCATCAATTGTTGCACGAGGATTCACAAATAAGTTATATCTCTCTTGAGCTGCATTGTGCACACTTGTTATGCAACCGACATGCTTAAGAAGAGCATCCTCTCTATTCCAATTACTCCAACCACCATCATTAATTGCCAATGTTCAATAAATCGGCCGATTCAGCGATTTATCGGCCGATTAATCGCTACTCGGTGTGTGGCCGCTAAGATAAGGCCATATCTTCAGCATTAATCTTCTGGGCCGATTTATCGGCCTGACAACCGATTTATCGTGAATTTTCTGATTAATCGGTATGGGACCCAGTGTACAGAAACCTCAAAATGGGCCTCCCTTCCCCCGCAAAGCACCAAATATTGCCGCTCGATAGGGTTTGGGATCCAGTCGACCAGTCCACACCGCAGCAGCAATGTTCCCCATCCACACTACCGCCTCCATATTTCCGATCCACACTGCCGCAGCCACCCTGCTTGCCTCCGGCGGCTGGAGCTAGCACCGCCGGAGCGGCCCGTCCTCTGGATCTTCTCCTCCTCTTCCTCAACAACCCAGCCACCTGCACCCTCGCCATCTTTCCATAGAGCTTCTCCAGGAGCAAGACGCCCGACGGCCGGAGCATCTCGCCGCCGCCACCAATCCCGCCCGTCCTCCAGCAGCAGTAGAGCACCGCGACCCTTTCCTCGACTCAGAACCAGCGGCAGAGATCAGCGCCACCGTCCCTCCAGGAGCGCTACATCGACGCCGCCACTTCCTGCAGACGGACGACGACTGGAGCATCTCGCCGCTGCCACCACTTCCTGCAGCAGCACACCATCCTCGCCACTTCCTCCTCCGGCAGCAAGAAAGCCAGAGATTGGACCTGCTGCCATCCCACCACCACTCCCTCCCGCCACTTCCACTTTCAGTGTAATGCAAGACTGGACTCCCTCTCAAGCAGCAGGGCATTTTTTTCTTTTTACTGTTTTTAGTTTTGTAGATGAGTAGATGCTAATTTAGATTGTAGATGAATAGATGCTACAGCCTGCAAGGTATACATGCTGCTACCCTTTGATAATTTGCTAAAATAAATGTTGTTGCCATTGTCTAGAACTCTAGATTGCTAAAAAAAATTTGTAGTCTAAAATTCTAAACGTCTAATACTAATACTATAATACATGTTGTTGCCCTTGTGATTTTTGTAGATGTCTACTTCTGGTACTTCAGAGGTTGCAAGTTCCAAACTTAAGAGAAAATCAGATGACATGGCTTGGGAATTTGCTGTGCTGATTGATCCAGATGATCTGCAAAGAGTCAAGTGCATTCTTTGTGGAAAGGAGATGTCAGGTGGGGTGACTAGGAGGAAGCAACACATAGTTGGTATCAAAGGGGCAGTAACAAGTTGTATGCAAGCCATGCCAGAACAAAAAGCTCGATGTAATTAAGGCTGCACATGAGGCACCAAAAAGAGGAAGAGGGAAAAGAAAAAACAGGAAGAAGAAGTAGGAGCTTTGGTGACGATAGAGGCCAATGACAATGAGTATCATCAACAAGAGCTCAATGAAGTTGGCAACGGTGATCCGAAGAAGGGGCCTATGGATCAATATCTTGCTCCAATCGACCCTTCGATCCCGTTGAACATGATAAAATTTCAGCGGAATATTAATGATAGTGTTGATAAGGAGAGAAGCTACCGAGTAGGACAGTATCTGGCTAGATGGTTGTACAAGAAAAATGTACCCTTTAATGTTATAAATGATGACGACTTCAAACAGTTTTGTGAGGCTCTTGGTCGTTATGGTCCTAATTGGAAGCAACCTTCACAATATACGATTAGAGAGAAGATGTTGTTGCAAGAGGTGGAAAGGACTAAGGATTTGTTGAAGCCACATGAAGTTGAGAGGGTGGATACCGGGTGCTCTATCATGACCGATGCTTGGACAGACAAGAAAAAGAGGAGCATCATGAACTTGTGTGTGCATTGCAAGTTGGGGACCGTTTTACTGGGATCAAAGGAGGCATCGGCAGATGCACACACAAGTCTATACATCTACAATTATGTGGATGAGTGCATTGAGAAAATTGGTACTAATCTCAACCTTTTAATTTCTCTCATTCATTGCTTTTCAAGTTTTCATCACGTGGTTTAGTGGTTGTATGCTGATTATTGTGTTTTGCAATGATGTTTGGTAGGGGCTGATAATGTGGTGCAAATAGTCACCGATAATGCATCAAACAACAAGGGAGCATAGACAATGTTGAAAAGTAAAAGGCCCAAGATATTTTGGACCTCATGTGCAACTTACACGATCAACTTGATGATAGAAGCAATTGCGAAGTTGAAGCAGTTTGCTCCTGCAATAACCAAAGCCAAGGAGATGGCATGTTTCCTTTAGGCACATCATACGACATTGGCATTGATGAGACATCATACAAAAAAGAGAGACATTGTTAGGCGGGAGTAACTAGATTTGCTTCGGCATTTCTTACCTTGCAAAGTCTGGCTGCTAAGAGGAAGCAACTAACGGATATGTGTTGTAGTGAGACTTGGGAAAATTGCAAGCACACAAGAACAAAGAAAGGAAGGTGGCTCATGCCACAATAATGAGTAGGGCATTTTGGAAAAATGTCTCTTTGCATCAAGGTATGGGTAGATGAACTACAAGTTCTGTCTTGTTTCATGATACCACAATAGTTAAATACTAATGTTGTGCTTGCCTATGTTTCATGTTGGAATGCAAGGTTTTTGAGATTTTGGTGAAGTTATTTCGGTTGGCTGATAGTGATGGACAGTCCATGGCCTCTATGTATGGACAAATAACAGAAACAAAGAAGGCAATAATGCTTGTGGTTGAAAGTTCGGAGAAGGATTACAAGTTGATCACAACAGCCATGGAGAGGAGCATGAATGGGAGGCTAGATACCACATTGCACATGGCAGCATATGTCTTGAATCCTTATTATAGCTATGCTACTACAAGCATCTTTTCTGATGTTGAAGTCATGTCCTGGTTGATGGAAGTTATTGAACAATTTTATGATGATGATGATGATGATGATGACAAGCAGAATAAAGCGCTTAACACAGACTTGCCCAAGTTTAAGAAGAAGGAAGGCATGTTTGGAAAGGTGGCTGCCACAAAAGCCATTACCAATGAAAAGTACAATGCCGGTAAGCTTGTTCTCAATGATAATTTTGCCATATTGCTTTTCTGAAAGTTTTGGACTGGTGCATTATAGTTTCAATTTTTCTATAAATGTAGGGGAGTGGTGGGCAACTTATGGACTACAAACTCCTACATTGATGCACATTGCTTTGAGGATACTCAACTTGACCACAAGTTCATCAGGATGTGAAAGAAATTGGAGCGTTTTTGAACAAGTAATTCTCAACTTGCAAGTACTCAAATCTGATCCTTACTTTGTTTTTGACAAGATATGAATCTCTAAGCTTCACTTTACAATTTGTAGGTTGATGCAAAGAGGAGAAATAAAACTAGATGTGCGTCGTAGGGATGATCTAGTTTATGTTCAATTCAATGGAAGAATGCTAGACAAGAGAAAGAAGTACTCACCATCTTCTGATGTCCTCCTTGGTGAAGATGCTTCCACGGCCCAAGATTGGATATGTGAAGATGCTTACATTGATGATGAGATGGGGGCAACCGAAGATGACAGTGCAATAGAGCCTGGTAGAAGTCTAAGGGTGAGAGAACTACATGAAGTGGAAGAGTTTGTTTCTGATGATGAATCTGACACTATGCCTATCAATGAGGGTGAGATAGAGTTTGAGTCTGATGATGATGTGGTTGGGATAGAAGAGGCCGATGACAATGGTGAGGAAGACCATATGCAACCTTGAATCCTATGCCAATGACAATGTTTGATGTTTGCTAGCAGCCTAGAACTTTATTTTGGACTCTTGGTTGTGAGTTGTCAGAGAATCAGAGAGCAAAGGACTATGTGTTGATTGGTGTTTGGCTGTGTGCTAGAAAAGTAGCAAGAACTATGTTATTTGTGTTTTCTGGACCTTCTTATGACCTTGTTTAACCTTGTTTGAACATTGGAGGACCTTGTTATCACCTTATTTGCTTGCAAAGCAGCTAGACTACTATGTATTCTATGCACTGCTATACTGTACTACTTTCAACTATAAGTGTTATCTCTTATCTCTTATGTAATATATATTAAATATGCACTATTTGAGTTTTGAAACATGCAAAAAGGGCATGTGTGTAATGCTACATATTGATGTAATATTCCGTAGTATTGTGCTATTTAAAGGCATACTGTTTAAGTGAAGAATTTTTCTATTTTATTTTATCAGTCCTTGAAACCTATGACTTATAAAAAAAACTGATCGATTAATAGTCCACCGATAAATCGATTAACCATCCGATTCTTCGATTAATCACTAATCTCCAGCTGACCGAGACGATAACGATAAGCGATATCCCAAACATTGGTAAATGCATTAGTACCCTTACCACTAGTTTTTATCTCTTTGAACAAGTAACATAGAAAGCAAAATGCAGATTCCTTCCTGATACTATATTCAAGCCAACTATGATTATGAAGCCACAAAGAATTGAATGAACATTCTCTACTCCCAATTGTTCTTTTTTAAAAGTTATGTGCATAAGGTTTGAATGGATTTTTAAGGATATATGCTCTTCGAACTGCCTCTTGATCATTGACAGGATAACTTGCAATGGGTAGCCTTTCCCCAGGATCATGTTTAAGATGAATAAAATCATAAACCGGTGGCGATGGCGGTGAGACATCTTCAGTTTGCTCTATGGTCACATTCGATATAGACAATATTGGTTCTTCACTTTGCTCTTCAATCACAATCGGCACACACACAACTTCGCTGGTTTGCTCTTCAGCCACATCCGACATATTCTCCGCCTTCTTCTTCTTCCCTATTTGCATAGCTTCTCTTTGGAAAAGAGAAACAATGTCTCCAACCCTCTTCATTTTTCAATAAATCTGCAAGAAAACTACTTTCTATCAATAAAGCTAATTGGGTATTTTGTTTCTGTTCATGTAGTGGATAGCATAGGGGAAAAAAGCAAACCCTACATCGGAAATTTGAGGATTTTGGTACCTTAAATCGGAGTATTCTAGTTTCTGCAGATTGGTTAATGAGCAAGCAAAGTAGCAAACTGCCCGGATTTGCAGCCGGAGTGAGGCCACGAGGGCAGGGGCGCTGGACAGCCGGCCGGCGGTAGCAGCACAGCCGTGCGCAGGCAGGGAAGGGGCGAGGGCCGAGGGGCGCGCAGCCGCGCGGGGGGAGGGCCGGGCGGGCGGGCGGGAGAACCGGAGGAGAGGCGAAGTTTCCTGGCGGCAGCAGCCGGTAGGGGCGCGACTGGCGGTGAGCCAGCGAGGAACGGCGAGGCGGCTGCCTCATTGCCTGGGGGTCACGGGGTCAAGCACTGGGCGTGGGCGTGCGCATGCGTCGGGGACTAGGGCGTCGGGACGAGGAACCTGGACTGGGCATCTGCGCTTATGTTTATTGGGCCATTTTTTCTGGCCCACTAGTATTATGTGTAGGTATATAGGCTGTCTCAAAATTCCAGGGTGGGCCGGGGCCAACCCTGGCCACCCTGTACGTCCGCCACTGCTTATGTCCTCTCGTCTACAATAGTTATGACGACGTGCTCCAAAAAGGAGGATAGTCACTCTCTTCCCAGAGATCACGAGCTTACCATGCGGCGACTCCGGTATGTTTGTGTCGGTGACGAGCACCATCTTGGCGAGCTAGGCGATGAGGTAGCTGATGTAGGCACCTTACATCTCAAAGCAAGTCTTGATTAGGAGGGTCTAACTGCCTCTAGCCCAACAAGAACACGGTCGTACACACATAACTCACGATGGAAGCTGGTGAACACGATTTCGGCAGCCTGGTAGGCCAAGACGGCGGTGAGGGAGAACTACGGCGAGAAGATCATCCCGGCGAGGCTCGCGTTTGACATCATGGATACTTGTGACATAATGGAAGGTTGGAACCTATTGATGAGATCCACGATTACAAACTGGGTCAAAGCTCTAGGTTCACCGACGTGCTCCATGCATAATCAAGTTCAAGGTGTGCAAGACGTCGTTGGAGTAGTACAGGCCGCACGACAACTAGGAGACGGTGAGGCTCCCCACTGAGAAGCTTAGAATCAGAAGAATGGCCATGGCAAGCTTCATGCTGATGTCAGGCATCTATGTAATGTGCGCGACGTGCAGCGGAGGGCGCACGAGGCCGGGTGTAGCTGTGTGGAGGTTCACCTCACCAAAAACCGCTTGCCCAAACCACTCTAATCGGGATTAGGGGCTGATTCACAAGGTTTTGAAAAGACGTTGTTGGAGTAGTGCAGGCTGCACGGCAACTAGGAGACCGTTAGGCTCACCACCGAGAAGCTTGGAGTTAGAAGAACAGTCCTTGCAAGCTTCATGCTGATGTCAGGCATCCATGGATATTTCGGGCAATGTGCGCGATGTGCAGTGGAGGATGGACGAGGCCGGGTGCAGCTGGGCGGAGGTCCAGAACGACGTGCACGATGCCACATCACCAAAAAAATTGCCTGCCCAAACCACTCTAATCAGGATTAGGGGGTAATTGACAAGGTTTTAAAAAGACCAGGGGGTTAAGTAGGCGGTTTTAAACCTCAGGGGCTAAATTGGCCGACTCGTGAAACTCCAGGGGGCTATGTAGACTTCTTTCCTCTTCTCCCCTTTCCGTTACCAGGAAACGCATTCCAGAATCCAGATCACAATTCTGCCCGATGGACGCCGGCGGGGAGACTGCGGCCCTCCTCCACCGCCTGGGCCTGCCCCTCCGCCCCCGCCCCACGCCGGAGTCTCTGGCCCCGTACGTGCCTCAGTACCACTTCTCCTCCAATCTGACGATCTCCCCACTCCGCGCGAGCGATGAAGGCGACGACGAGAGGACGCCCGGCCTCATCTCGCCGGCGACGGAGGCGCTGGGCAAAGACGACCTCCTCGCCGAGATCCTCGCCCGTCTCCCCCCGCAGCCGTCCTTGATCCTGCACGCCTCCGTCGTCTCCAAGCGCTGGGGTCGCCTCGCCGCATCCGCCACCTTCCGCCGCCGCTTGCGCGACCACCACCGCAAGCCCCCTGTCCTCGGCGCATTCGAGAGGGACGGGAAGAAGCTCCTCTTCATCCCTGCCAAGGACTCTCCAGATCGCATCCCCGCGGAGAGGTTCTCCCTGCAGGTCTCCGCCGACGAGGCCACCAATGACCACTGGGGCGTGCTCGGCTGCCGCCATGGGCGCGTCCTCGTCATCAACCGGACGCGGTGTGAGCTCGTGGTGTTCGACCCCGTCTCCGGCGACCGCTGCATCGTGCTGTTTCCGCCGGATTTCGACCAGCACGCGCACAACGCCAACGGAGCTTTGATCGGCGACGAGCAGCTCCGGTCCAGCGCATTTCAGTTGGTCTTGGTAGGCTTTTCTGCCAATGGCGGCGCAGGAGTTACCGCGGCCCGCGTCTACTCCTCGGAGACCGGTGAGTGGGGACAACTCATTGCTGCAGCGAGACCGTGTGCTGTTGGCCATCTCCCCTGCACACTCATTGGCAAAAGGCTCTACTGGTGGCTCACTGAGCGTGACCATGGTATACTGGAGTTCAATTTGGAAACCAAGAGCCTAGCTGTGATCACCAAGCCTTCCATTGATAACATCCACAGCTGCCGGAGCCGAATCATCAGCGGGGAGGATGGCGGTGTTGGACTCGTCGTATTCTCGTACCCTAGCTTGCAAATGTGGGACCGTAAGGTCAGTGATCAGGGTGTCGCGACATGGGTGCTGCGGAAGACAGTTGACATGTGTGCCAAGCTTGCTCTGCCCTCTAACTTGGAGGCAGGGAAATCGACTATTCTGGGGTACACTGAGGATGCGGATGCGATTATTATATCGGTGCACACATTCCCCTGGGTGCAGAATGGCGATGTTTATGTCTTCCTGGTTCAGCTCGACTTAATGCAGTGCAAGAAACTCCATGGAAGCTTTATGGAAAATTTGTATCACCCGTACGCAAATTTCTACGCCGGTAATTGCTTATCCTTTCATTAGCGGGCAGAATGCACATGTTTTTGTAGCCTTAGAATGTTTCCTAACGACTTGGTTATTTTTTTCCTCTTCAGTTAATTGAGAAATGAATAGCATGTTGTTTTTGTGTTATATGTTCTCCTTATTTGCCCTGAATGATAGAAAATTATGTTAACTAAGTTATTGCATCCTGTATATGGTTGCTGCAAATGCTCACATACTTTCAATGGCTATATGATTACCAGGCCCGACCGCGCTCAAACTTCTTGGTCATCTAGACAGTGATGGGGGTGCTGCTGTACCACAAGTGTAATGGCCAGTGCATCATGTTACCAGTCAAGCTACCTAGGATCGAGTCTCCCCATTTACTTTATACGCAACGCTGAGAGGCGGCTCTTCCCCACTTCATCATGTCTCATGTTCGTTTTGTTGTTGGCTTTTGGAGCCTTGTGTTGGCTGCAAGTGAATTTCTGTTAAACTGGCCGTGTGTGTACTTTGTGTTGAGGGTATGTGTTTGAACTCAGGTTGGGAGCGTCCTGTTTGTAACATTTGTTGTAAACTTGTTCCATTATTATCTTATGATAGTGGAACTTGAGTTGTATGGATAGAATAATGACTTTAATTACTGTATGAAAGATATCAAACTATTTTAATTAATATCTCCTACCATATCATTTTGCTGCAAAGATTCACATACGTTCTATAAATTTACATTGTGTTATTCAAAGATATCCTGTGGTTAAAGAGCACATCAAAGGTTCAGTCATAAGTTCCTTCAGATTACACGGGAGGTTAGGATATTAGAATAGTCACAGATTAGGAAGACAGATATCCGTGTCGGATATGCTACAGTACTAGTGTGCAGGATATGCTATGGTACACAGTTTCACAGTTAGCGGCTTCTGAAGGTTCAGATAGCAACTCTTAATTCTGATGCTTGATGATACTCAGGAATCTGCTGATTCCTAAACACCCAAAATAATGTGATTCTGTTTGAAAAGTCTGTTTATTATTTAGGATCATGTTACACACCAGCCAGTCTTAAGGTGGAAAAACTGAGTGTGCCTTTCATGTTCTTTTTTTTCTCACTGAAATGCCTTGATGCTGCAGTACCTCAGTTGTGCATTAAATTTGTTTCTTGGAAAAAAGAGGGTGCCTTTTTTTTCCTATAGTCCTGCTACGCATACGATCCTTTATGTATGATTCTTGTAGAACACAGAACATCAAAACGTTCGTGGGGTGGAACAAAAAATACAGCACAACAATGGATCTTCCATCGTACATGGATTGTATCACGAAACATCGTATGTGCAGCAATTACAATTTTCCTTTGCACCACAGAATTTTCGATGCCAAGACCACATCGGCCTCGGCTGTGGCAAATATAGCTAGAGAGGATATTGGCCTCCTGCTAGACGCGTGGGAGTAGTCTCCTGAGCTGTCGTGGGGTTGTCCTGCCTGCTGTTTTATTCTCTTTCCCTTTCTTTCTTAAGCATTTGTAAAGTTCACCCCCCCCCCCCCCTATTAATGAAATCAATGAAATAGCAGTGCTCCTGCTTAGCCCATGAAAGGAAGTAACTATTTCATTTATATATAAAAAGATGATTCATTTCCTTCGTTCAAATGGAAAAATTCCAGTAGTTTGCAAGGTTTTCAAAACAAAGCAATAAACACATACCCCTCTCTGTTCACAGCAGCAGAACACGGTAGACAAGGTAGAATTCATGTGTACCGCTATGACAGTTCAAACCCAGTATTTGAGCTGATTGTGTACAGCAGCTTACTCCTCAGCTTGCTTGACTGCTTGTATGTTGGAAGCTGTGACACATCCAAAGGAAAAAAGAAAAATCATGTGCTGTGGTCAATGCTCAATGCCAAGCTATTCTGGTAAGTTAGGGGGCGGATGGATGGCGAACAAGTTGGACATGTTAGGAATATCCACCTTCTGGTAGTTCTCTTCATTCTTGTCCATTTCGTGTTGGCTCAACTTTTTTTTGTTCCTTCCGTTGCCCTTGTTTCTAGTTTCATTTTGCACAGCATAACCACTTTAGTGCATTGGTCAGACCTTTTGGGAAACTGTAGTCGGATATTTCCTTATTATTATTTTTACTCTGCTCATACAACTCGGTATTTGTTTTAGGTGAGTAGCTATTGTAGTCTGAGTTAGTTGGTTGTGTTATCCCGTTGCTGTAAAGGTGCGTTCATTCGATTTGTTTCAGGATTAGTTTTTTCTATCTCTCCATAAAGTTATCCATAAAAAGATAATGAACAACACATTCACTATGTCCATGCTTTCTAATACTTTTTGAGGATTATTTCAGTAAGCCAAGCTTCACTGCATTGATTTCTAATGACTAGTATGTAGAATGTTTTCATAATATCATTTGACCTCTAGGAATGTAAAATAAAATTGTTACCTCTACCCGCAAACAATATGAAGATTATATTTGACTAGGTGCCCCTGCTTTGGGGTATTATGACTAATCATCAAATTGTCGTTATTATGGCCTTTTTTCGTCAAGAAACGACTGTGTTCTCAAGGATTTTGTGATATTCTTTTTTAGTTTTAGGTCATTTTCTTGGATATATTCAGGTCAGTGCATTTTACTGTTTCCATCCAACTTGTTTCTTTATATTTAGTTGCTTTCCTTAGCATGTTTCTTATGCAGGGTTGCTGTTGAATCCTCGGTTGCATGGCATGGCATGACAAGTAGCCAAAATCCGTACTTGGTCTGCAAGCATCTTAGACCTTGTGAGATTATGAAGGTCAACGGGGTTGTCTTAAATCCATTTTAATCAATTAAATGAAGAACATACCTGGAAAACTTCTCCAAATTTCCTACATATTCCATGGTTTCCAGGGAAATTAAAGTTACCTGTTTTCTAACACCTAATGCTGCATTCTATTGTCCCAACTGATACTATAGCATAAGGACTATAGTCTGAGGCCAGCTAGGATATGTTTCCAGTGGGTTGAAGGTATCAGGTTGCTACCAAGGTATTTCATTGCAGGCTCTTGGGAATAGCGTCTACAGACAACTTAATTAAACAATCTGCCTATGGGCATCCAAAGGAAATGTTGCTTGCTTTTGTCCAGCACTAACATTTTTTTACTAGTACTAATTATCTTAGCAGACAAGAACTTTTGCTCTGCCCACTCTCCGTTCACACGGTTATCAAAACGGAGGCAGGCTAGCAAAGCAATTTTGATTGGTTGAACCGTATTGAGTTCTGGTCTCCTATAGGGTCTTTCTTCCTCTTCAAGTGGGAAGTGCAAGAAGAAATGTGGTAAATAGGAGTTCCATCTACCACGCACTCACCCCAAACTCCAGCTAACTTACCACCGAAAGCAAGACGTGAAAACCTTCTTCGTATCCAAAAACCCTTTTAGTCTGTCTGGCCTTAACCTTTGTCTATGAAACCTTGAATGCCTCTCATTTTGTTTTAACTTTATAATTATAGTACTTCTGATGATGAATGAGGAAATCTTGCTGTTAGACATAAATATACCTTAAAGTCTAAAATTTAAATCAAGCAATTGCCAAACTGGCCGATACCATGTACAATTTGAATACATGTCATAAAAGTATACTGAATGTGTGTGCTAATATATTTTTTTGCGGGGGTTTGAGTGTTAATCTACCAGCTACGAGTGAACCTAGCTGGTGGTACCAAGTTGTAGTTGTTCTAGATGTAAAAAAATAGTTCTTCTAATAGCACATGTTGCTATTCACGGTGGCAAGGCTTGTGAGAATAGATGCCAGTTTGTCACTCAACATAGCTATCTTGAGTAGAAAAGAAGGATATGCTTAACTTGCATGTCTACCTAACATGTTGAACATCCTATCTATCATTAGTTTATTTTTGAACATATTTAGAGTTCTGAAAATTGATTCTGAACACCTGAGATGGCGTTAACAAACAACCAATCGGTCCAAATTGTTTGGTAGCCATAGGCTTCTGCTTCTCCATGATTTTCCACCTGTCATGATGTTCATCGATTTCTCCATCCAATTTGAGACTTGTTTCTCCAAATTAAAGAGGCAAATTATCTATTTCACGGCCACCCTTCGGCTTTCTTCTTACTCCTCCAAAACTAGCCCCTTCTTCCTCTTTGACGACCTTCCTCATAGGGTGTTGGCCACTTTCATAGTAATAGAGCATGAACCCTCTCTCGTCTTTTTCTCCCTCCTCGGACTACTCACCCTCAAATTCTCCCTCTTCGGCAACCATGCAGAAAAACATAAGGGTGAGACTTCTAATGTTGAAGTACTAGGTTTTTTAGTCTACTAAGGCAGGACTAGGACGTGGGCCATTTCGTAGGTGTAGTACGCAAACCATCTCCAGCCTTCTTCTCACTTCATAAACTACGCTCCCTCATCTTCTCCCTTGCTGGCGACAATGCAGAAAGAGGTCAGAGTCAAACTGCATAATTTTGAAGTACTAGGGTTTTTAATTGACCTAAAGATATACGCGATCTAACAATAAATAGGACACAACTAGGGTGTGGGCCTCTTCATAATCACAACAAGTGAATCCCTCCAGCATTCTTCTCAATCCTCGGATGACTCACCCTCATCTTCTCCCTCTTGGAACGACGATTGTGCAAAAAAAGGATAAGGTTTAAACTTTGAAATTTTGAAGTACTAGGGTTTTTAGTCGAGTTAGTGATAGCCACGATAACACCAATTAGGACGCAGAACGACATGGGTCACGTCATAGGCATACCTTGCGAACCTCCTGTCGTCTTCTTCTCCCTTCTCAAACTACTCACCCCGTCTTCTCCCTCTTCAACCACCGCCCTCTCCATCCCTATGAAGGATGTCCCATCATACATGCTCCATGTCGCTCCAACGCTAACCTTCCTCATCTCTGTACCCTCAGTCCTCCGCAGTAAGCTTGGCAAGGATTTTGTTATCTGTCGTGCTTAGACCTCCTTTTGGCCTTTTGGAAAACCCTATGTTTAGTCCTTACAAAAAAGGGAAATCTTAGATGAGTGAATTAAATCAACAATTTTGGAAGAGGTTGAAAGCAAAACATGTCATTATTGCACTGTGCAGGAGCTTAGAGGTTGTACGCGAAATTGGTTGAGCAAGTTAATGGAAACATCTCGTGAAGTTACTTTGATGTCGGTGTACTAGTTGTGGCTAGCTAGGAACGAGGCAAGGGGTTGCAAGAGAATTAAAGATCCTCACGCGATTGTTGATAGCACATGGGGTCTCCTAGAGAATTGTGAGAGCTCACATGAACCTCATTAATGCTTGGTGCAGGGCAACCGGCTACACGGTGGTGTGCAACAAATGTGAGCTTGATAAAGCATTCGCTGATGGAGCTATGACAAAAGAACGTCAGCTGGGTAACATTGTCGTTGTTTGATTTTTCTCACAACTAAAATTGCTATGAAATGGCGTTCATCTGCCACCCTTCTCCTAGCGAACGTCAGCCGGGTAGCATTAGCGTTGATACAATTTCAGGAAATGCCACGCTTTTTCCGGCACTTTGCTCCTATAGCACACCTTTCTTTTTATTGCATTAAATACCACACCTCTCGTTGATGGCTGGATGAAACACCACAAATTGAGTTTTTCCCTTCCTTTCCACATCCGGGCCCACACTTGATATTATTTAGGATGGATTTGCCCTCCAGGTTGTTTCAATCATTTCCTGTTTGATCGAACATTTCTTGGTCTTATGAAACGATGAATCTACATGAAACCAATAGACAAAGCAGTGTGGCGCCGCCTCGCCGTGCCTCCTCCGGTCCTCCACGACGCAGCCGCAACGCCATGCATCCTCCCCAGTGAGCCATCGCCTCGCCGTGCCTCCTTCAGGGCGAGCTGACCCTGAAGTGCCCCTGCAGTGCGTCCCCGTCCAGGTGTAGCTGTACAGGATGGGTGACTATTGGTCGCTGCACATGCTGACTGTTGGTCGATGTACTGGCTGATTGTTGGTCGTTGTACATGTTCGTTGGGTGTGCTGGTTGCTCATCTATCAGGCGTGGCGGCAACCCGCGCGGCGGCCGGGAGGGAACCCTAGCCCGCCGCCGCCAGGTCGCCCAGCCTTCCTCCCCCTCCTCCCTCGCCGTCGCCCTAGGCTCGGCTAAACCAGCTCCGCCGCTGCCGGCGGCGGTGAAGGCGACCTCGATCTCTCGCAGGGGCCAGGGCGGCGGGCGGCTCCCTCCGGCGTGAAGCGGCGTGCAGGCGATGGGCGCTGCGCGCGCTCCCGCCGTGGTGGGCACCGCGGTGCATCAGATGGCGCAGTGGCGGGTGGTGCGCGCGAAGGTGGCGTCGGCGCGGCTGGTCTTCGGCCAAATCTCACGGGCGTCATCTTTGACGACGCGGGCCGTGGGCGGCGTGGCTCCTCTCGCCGGCTGCGGTGCTCGCGGCGAGGTGGGCCGCCCGGCCGCGAAAGGCTGGTCCGGATCCGCCCGTGCCTCTGGTGGGCGCTCGACGCCGGTGACTTGGTAGCGGTGGTGGTGGAGCGTGCCAGCCGGATTTGACGCTTTGTTTCCGGCGGGCGGCGCGGGTTGGGGCATCGGCCCGGCGTGGCTGCTGCTCCGGCTGTGGGTTGCGGCGGCGTTTCACGGTGCCGCGGTGGCATCATGGCAGTTTGGCGGGCCGGCTGCGGCGACGGCTGGTTTCTCAGCGTCGGCTTGTTTGTAGGCAGTCCGTTTCGACCTACGATCCCTGTCCCTCATCCGGCGTTGCCTCGTCGAAGGGCAGGTCCTCCCCCAGCTGCGATCCATCACCCGTCTCGCGCCCGGCAGCAGGACTGCTCGTCTCGCGCCCGGCAGCAGGACCGACCCCGTCTCGCGCCCGGCAGCAGGACCGTCCCCGTCTCGCGCCCGGCAGCAGGACCGGCTCCGTCTCGCGCCCGGCAGCAGGACCGACCTAGTCTCGCGCCCGGTGCCGTTGGACGGGTCGATGGAGGTTAGTTTTGGCCGGCCCTCTGGGTCTCGTTGCTGGGGGCCACCCAGGGGTGCGAAAGGTGGGTCCTTTCCGCTCGTTTCTTCGGTTGGGGTAGCGGCGGGCCTCACGTGAGGTGGTATCTAGGTCTGGGAGGTCGGGGCGGCGGCCCTGGTGGTGGCTCCGCGGTGCTCTTGGGCAGAGCCCGTGGATTGGTGCTGCCCGGTGGCCATGGCCATATGGGTGGTGTGGTCGCCGTGGGTGTGGCGTTCGGTTGCGATGAATGTTGGCCAGGGTGAAAACCTGCTCTATCCTCGGACGGACCGGCGGCGGCATTGCTCGTTCCCTTCTTGAAGGCGTCGTCGCGGCTCTCATCGGCCAGTGTGTTGCTCCAGGTGAAACTCTGATCGTCAGGTCGGGCGGTGGCGGCGCGTTGGTGTCGTAACCTTCTTGAAGGCGCCGCCTTGGAGCGCACAGTTCGTCATATGCGGCTTCATCTCTTCACGGTGGCGTGTTCACGGTGGAGGACCTCGCTTGCTCTGTTGTGCTAGGGGTGGTGTTGCTGCGCTCAGCGCCTACGTATCCCGCCTTGGGTGTGTGCGTGTGTTGTGATGGTGTGCGTTTGTACTTGGGCTCTGGTTGATCATTGCTTTATTTATAAAACGGGACGAAAGCCTTTTTTTGATAAACATGCATGTGGAGCGTCGGGGGAAGAGAAGAAGCAGGACAAGGTGATGGCGGTATGCCCATCACAGATCGGCGGTGCGCCCGGAAGGAAGGAACGGGGGCTAAATCGTGTTTCCCCTCCTCTACTTCCAGCCGTTACATAAAAGGGAAACGCAATCCCCAGATCACAGATCTCCATTACAGCGACCCGCCGGCTGCCGGAGCCGCACCTCGATCCCTCCACCGCCTCCGGCCCATGTCGAGACCTGAACCTCCGCTGGATGATGATCTCGCCGGTGATGTAGGCCGAGTTGATGCTCAGCTACATCCAGGGCCGGCCCTAAGCCATGACAAAAGGTACAGCGGTCTAGGGCTCATCCTAAATAAAGCTCGATATATCCATATATACATAAATTACAAAAATATATATTTACATAACAAAAAGTATCAACACGAACAAGGGGCATATGCACATCTCCTCAGACACATTTCATCACATTGTATTTATTCAATAGTTTTTTTGCGAGAAACGTATTAATTCAATAGTTATTTATACTGAAGTACATTATAATCATTATTTGCATCATATAATTACGTATAGATGATGTATTGAGACTTTATTTATTAAGTTAAATTATAATTTATGTTAATGCTTTTCTATTTTTCATGATATGTGTGTGTGTGTGCACGAGCGCGCGCACGCGCGTGTGTGTGTTGCTAATGTTACCTCCTCGCTGCCGCCGCGGTCGTGTTCCTGATCTGCGACAACGACTTCCAGACCATCACTGCCTTCTTGTAAGTGTTCCACATTTTTCTTCAGTAGGTTTTCAGCGTTTTTACAATCCAGAGTACAGATAGGGCACCCGCGGAAGTTGATGCACACAGATAGTTAGCAGCCCGAGATTACAGAGGTTAAGATAGCTAGACTACCATGGATACAAGTAGTAGAGAAGAGGATCAGAGACAGGGCGGCAGATGTAGGAGAAAGGTTGCCGCCGCCTGTGTCGGGATCCATTAGATGACTTGCGTGCAGCCTCCTCTCGTATACTTGTAGTCCGCGGCTCGCGATCGTGACATAGGCCAGGCCTACGTGGAAGCCCAAGGGAGCAACCATCCTCGTATAGTGTACAGGTAGGATATCCAAGGTCCCTGACATCCCCCTCCTTGAAATTCATCTTGACCCCAAGCCGACGCCCGCCTGGAGCCCATTACACTCGATGTTCTTGGACTTGGTCAGAGTCCTGGTGGTAGCCGAAGACAGGGTAGACTTCAGCAATGTAGAAGCAGTGGTTGTGGTCGATGGAGACCAAATCGAAGGAGATGTCCAGGAAAGAGTCGCTTTCAGCAGGGTCTTGGTCGAGGCCGATGTAGTACTTGTGGTCCACGGAAAGTTGCTCCGAGATAGTGTGGTCGAAACAGCAGTCGCATCTGAAATGAGTCTTGTCACAGAGGGCAACTGGGGATATGTCGCACCTCCCTCCAGGGTCCCAGGACATGCACAGAGCAGGCTCCAGGAGTTGCTGCAACATGTTCGTGTTGAGATCTATGGTAGGGTGCGTCGACTGCAACAAAAAAGATCATGCTACGGGAGATGGATCATAGATCGTTATCATTAGACGCGCAGTGCCATGCAACGGAAGAAGAGTTGGGGCAGCGCATCCGCGTGGATTGTCTCCTCCTCGTCCGATCTCCCTCGAACAACCGGTCGTCAGATCCCACGTACAGGTTCGTCGGAGTGGCGCAAGTGCACCACCTCTAACAGTATCCGCGCTTGCAGGAGGAACAACGTGAGGTGGACTTCTAGGTTCGATCACACAATCGGCGGCGAGTGGAAGTGGCTATTCGCAACACATGCAAATCCTAGTAACAACGCTGAAACGATCAACGACCAAATGAGTGTGCCACACCTCTACTATATATAGGCGTCCGTCGCGGGCTCAACACTTGGGCCTCGTGCGGATCCTAAATCCCAAAGTCTGTTCGGCCTGGATCCGAGTTCGAGTAGGATTACATCTGACTCGTGGAGTCGGAATGGGCCTCACAGGTTCCTTTCCTTAAGCACGCGACCCCTTAGGTTCTCGTTCACTTGGTCACGAGTCAGATCAAATCCGGCTTGTCTAGTCGGTAGCGGCCTCTAGCAAAGCGTGTCGACTCCAAGTGTCTAATGAAGTTGCTTAGGCGAACCTGTACAACGTGTCATACTTCTATTCCCTTTGCCACACGATATATGTTGTTGGGCTCAGGGCGAGTATGTCATCCTCGTGCTAGCCCGACCTCTTTCTTGTTCCAGTGATGCCGTCCACAAACCGGATTATCTCATTATCCTTGTCGCATGGCCATGCTTATCCTGGTTGGATCACACGAGGGGCCTAGAGTATATTCTCCTAGTCGGAGGGGTAAATTCCATCTTGCTTGACCATGTCTCGCAGCATGGGTCTGGACAAGCCCGAAACATATCTTTGTAACTACCCCGTCATAGAGTAGCGTTTGGTTGGCCCAAAGCAGGTATGTCGCCATCCCGAGTACATGCGTCAGCTCAGGTCTTAGGACATAGAACGTATGTTGTACTAGAGACTCACAGATGACATATCACTGTGTCTCATAGTTGGGTCTGTCCGACTCGAACCTTATCTCGACTCGGATCCGGCCATGTCGAATCCGACTAGACCCTTCCAAGTCCATATTACCCGGTTAGCATCCAATGCTCCATGGCTAGTGAGACTGAGCCATCGACCGTGTCATATGCTAGTCTAGACGGCTGCGCGTCCACACAACCCTTTCGACTAGGGACCTTTTAGGACAGTCATCATACAATGCATAGTCCCACAAACAAGTCACGTACTTGTTGATACACATCATTGATAATGTTCAAGGACTATCTTTATTCATAAACATATAGGAAATATCATCATACATTATTGCCTCTGGGACATATCTCCAACCGTTCGTCGCAACAATACGTTCAGAATTGCCATGTGATAGAAATCTCAATATATGGAGCCAAGCAATTACGATGTTTGGTCCCTTGTCCATTTTGCTCCTTGCAACTACCGTATAGCACACTGATGCCATGCAAGTGAGAAGAGAAGCATTGGTGCTAGATAGCTCATAGTGCTCCTTGATGATGTGCTATTGTACAAGGGTCGTAATCAAGTTCACGAATAGGTCGGCGTAAGTTGATTGTAAATATATAGCACCAAATGCACAACGGCATAGCAGTACAGTATGATGGATCACCCACCAGATTCGTGTACTTGTTGAGAGAACTCACTCAAAATATGACCTCTCTGGCAGTAGCAGGTGATCGATCCCATTTCTTTTGAATAGAGTGCCTCACAGATGGGTCAAACACACCCAGCCTGAACTAGCTACAACATCTCTGGTGGGTGTATTTGAGCGACACAGCACTCTTGCATACAAACTGTAGGTCATCTCGTTGTAATAGAACAGGTGTTAGATGACAACATTTGCATATCCACATGCTTGTACTTGTCCACGCCCTTGCTTCCTTAGAATTAAATGGAGCACGCCTACTTGGTATTCCTGTGCTAACCAGTACCTTACGAATAACGCAGTCAAGATCACAAGGACGCCCTGGGGAGTTTGGCTGAAAGAATAGCCAAGACTCATATGGTCTGTCAGTTTCAGGGTTCAAGCATCTTGTATGCCACACCATTGAAGGAGCAGCCAGTAGATACTCCACAAAAATAGTTTGTTCCACTGATAAACAAGCAAACCCAACTCATCTCCAGAGACTAGCTTTTTATCTTGGACCATTGAGATATTTACATGAACGACTTGATTGCTTCTGATGCTTGCCTTTCTCGTACATAACTCAGTTTGCCAGGAATTGTCAGAACCAAGAGAGGACCTAGATGTAGGAATCTCACTCTTCTCACTATCAACGAACTGCATCTCCAGTAAGTGGCCGCGGATATTAGCAGAAGAAAGCACCCAATCTACCCAAGTTTTTCCTCTTACTATACATGGTTTTTTCTTGCTGCACGTGCTAAGTATTTTGATTCATGGGTGAAGTTAGGAACTCCAACCACCTCGTCTGTGTGTGCATGTGTACCTTCCCTTATTTTGTTATATGCAATTAGATAGTATTTTTTCACATAGGGTGTCGCTTTTGGAACTCGGAACATGGAATCAATTTCCTTGTATAGATGGACTTACTGTTCTTTTCATCAGCCACCTTGTAGTGGTAGCGGGCATGCAATGCGTGTGGTCCCTCCTTTTGGCCATCATGGATTTCTACGGGCTTCTTGTCAGGCGCTCTGTCCAGACTCTCCGAACAGGCCGGTCCTAGGCCATGGCAAAAGGTAAAACCCATCTTAAATAAGGGCCCAATATATCTATATACATAAATTATTAAAAAAAACATGAATAGGGGGCATATGCCCCCCTCCTCGACGCATTTCATCACGTTGTATTTATTCAATAGTAATTTATAGTTAAATACATTATAATTATTATTTGCATCATATAATCACGTATAGATGGTGTATTGAGACTTTATTTGTCAAGTAAAATTATGTTTTTATGTTAATGTCTCTCTATTTTTCATGAAATATGATATATATTGTTGAAAATATATATGTTGCTAATGCTAATGTTTATTGTTTTTAAATTGCACTAGGGCCTCGGTAATACTAGCGCCGAGCCGGCTACATCTCGTTGAGATGATGCACAGGCACAACCACATCTTGTCGGTGACAGGCGCTGGAGCATGAAGATGTTCTCGTCGAGATCCTCACGCACCTCCCGCCGCGGCCCTTCTCATTCCCGCGTGCCTCAGTCGTCACCAAACGCTGGGAGCTGCTCGCGGCCTCCTTCGCCTTGCAGCCACTTCCGCGACCACCACCGCAAGCGCCCAGTCCTCGGCGTCTTCAAGAGGCACGTGAGGACGCTCATGTTTACCCTCGTTCTCGATGCTTTGGATTGCGTCCCCGTGGAGCGGTTCTCCCTGCAGCTCTTCATCGACCGTCCCCTCATGGAGTTTCCACCAGATTTCGTTGAGCACGCTTACAGCACCAATGGAGTAGTGGTCGGCGACGAGCAGGATCACTCCAGCGCATTTCAGCTGGTATTGGTAGGCTTCTCCGCTGATAGCGGTAGCGGTACGGCCGGGAGCCCACATCTACTGCTCGGAGACCAGCAAGTGGGAAGAACTCATCTCGGTGTCGAAACGATGTGCTCACACTTGTGGGCAAACGGTTGTACTGGTGGCTGACCGAGCCTGACCATTGCATAATGGAGTTAAACCTGGATAACAGAAGCCTTGTTGTTCTCAGCAGACCTCCCATTGACAACATCCACAGGCATGGCAGCCAGATCATCAGGGCAGAGGATGGCCGTGTTGGCCTCGCTGTATTCTCGTACCCTAGCTTCCAACTGTGGGACCGCAACATCAGTGGTGAGGGTGTGGCCACATGGGTGCTGCGCAAGACGGTAGACATGCATGGCATCCTTGCTCTGCCGTCTTGGATGGAGCCAGGGACGTCAACTATTCTTGGATATGCCGAGGATGCTGATGTCGCTATTATACCGGTGCACTCCGGCGGTCATGCCTATGTCTTCCTGCTCCAACTCAACTCAATGCAATGCAAGCAACTCCATGCAAACCTTACGGAGAATTTGTATCATCTCTACACAAATTTCTATGCTTGTAATTATTACTTTTATCATCTTTACATTACATTAGCGCCGCTGGGCCTGGTAACCATATGCTTGACATACTTTCTATGGCTTCATATGGTTACCAGGCCCAGCGGCGCTTCGATTTCTTGCTCGTTTGGACAAGGATCGCGCTGCTGCTGTACCACAAGCGTAATGACTAGCGCGTCATGCTACAGTCAAGCTACATCCGTTCAAGTCTCCGCAATTACATTAAATGCAACGCTGAGAGGCAGCTCTTTCCCCTTTGGCCGAATTTGTTGTAACAATTGTAATGCCTCATGCATGTTCGTTTTGTTGTTGGCTTTTAAAGCCTTGTGTTGTGCTGCAAGGTCTGAATTTCTTGTAAACTGGCGGTGTGTGTACTTTGTGTTGGGGTATGTGTTTGAAGTAAGGTTGGGAGCGTCCTGTTTGGAACATTTGTTGTATACTCAAACTTGAGTGAATGTTGTATCGGTAAAGAATGATTTTACTGTATGAAAGATAGCAAACTATTTTAATTTAATTAATTTGTTCTATCATATCATTTTACTGCAAAGGTTCACATACATTCTATAAATATCCATTGTGTTGTTAAGATAGCGGGTGTAGCGAAAGATCACCTTTATGGTTAATATCACACCTTTCTTTTAGGGAAATATCACACCTTATGAAGGTAAATATACAATGCTCCAAAGGGGACACCATTGCTTCTGCCTACATTTTTTTATTGTACCAATAAATATGTCATAACCATGTTGCAGGGCTTACTTGAACCAAGTCTTTTACTAAGAGTCCAGGAGTTATTAGTAATACACTTCATATGGTTAGTTGAAAACAGTTATAAATAATCAGATGATGTGTCATGTCTTAGCTATTTTCAGGGTAATAAGTTACGTGATCTTGAAAGATTCAGTCATAATTTCCTCATGATTACATGGGGAGGTTAGGATGTTAGTGCAGGATATGCTACAGTACGTGTGTGTCGATATGCTACTGTACACAGTTTGACAATTCACAGCTTCTGAAGGTTCAAGTAGGCAACTCTTAATTATTATGCCCGATGATACTCAGGAATCTGGCGATGATCAGCTTCTATTTTATAACGGTGTTGTTTTACTGAGGATCATGTCATGATTGCTAGTTCAGGTGTTTTTGTTGAGCCTTGATTGCTAGTTGAAAACTTAGTGGCATTTTTTGTTTCCTGTAGGTCCTGTATGCCATATATCCTCCACAATTATAACAATTGATGGCAATTTCTAAATTTCTGTGGCATTTTTATTGTGCAGTTTTTTCTCAGCTTTTCAGTTGGGTTTTCTTCATTGTTTTCGTGTTTTTCACCTTTTTAAAAAAATGGCAAAGGGAATCATTTGGGCCAGCAGGCCTATCAAAAGGACCAGCTGACGTGGGATTCGGTGGATGGTTTGGGCTGGGGGAGCATCGCAACGAACGAAATCCTTCGCTGGTACTTCCCTGCTGCATCGAATGATTCGTTCGGATTGCTCACCTCCCAGCCCGAACGTTGACTATTGTCTTATCAGGATCCTTATTAGCACCCTGATACATTCAACCCTCTCAGAAAAAAACGTAATAGATTCAACCCTGATAATTAAAGTCACAGATCGTTCCTTGTTAGCAACCAGATAGAACAAACCTATTCCCGCAGAGAAAAAAAATGGTACAACAAACTTGACTGCGTTGGTGGCTCACGGAGGCATAAATTTTACTGGACCACGCAGACAGAGAGATGTACTACTGTTGTTGGGCACATTTATAGGCACCAAAAAAATTACAGCCTGCACCAGCAGCAGGTATTACAAAATAGAGTAGCTTTCATTTACCTCAAAACCTCGACTAGTTAGAGAATCTTGGAGAACTTCTCCAGGTATGTTCATTTATTAAGACAATCCAGGAAGCAGTTGATTAAAGAGGGTTTATTATGCCAATGAGGGCGCTCACCTTCGTAATAGATTTTGGCTTAGATGCTTGCAGACCAACTACAGCTTTCAGCTTCTTGCCATGCCAAGCAACCAAGGATTTAACAGCCATCCTGCGCTACCCGTACACCAAAATCAGACATAGTAAGCAAAGCAAGTAAATCAGGAAGAAACAAGGCTGAAGGAAAAAAGAAAATGCACTGTCCTGATTGGCATCTAAAAAAGAAAATGCACTGCATCTAAAAAGAAAATGCAGACCAACTACAGCTTTCATATCGTCCGCAAACGTCCGGACCTGCCCGGACAGCAAATTGCCACCCAACTGAACCTCACATAGTCAGCCCAAATGTCCGGGCTAACCGGCACTCCACAAACCCAGCCCATATCTGGAGCCGATACGGGGCAGACCGGACATGTCCGGACCCGTCCGTCAAGTCGGATCTAGCCCACGCTGACCCACCTTATCCACACAAATACCCCACCTGGACCAAACCCTAGTCAAAGTCCTTGCTGTTCTCGAACGTTCCGTCTTCAATGCCCATCTCCTCCCCTCCCGTCCCTCCCCTCCACCATGGCCTGCTCCAGCAGCAGATCCAGCAAGGTATCCTACCCAATCGACTGGGTGGCGCTCATCAAGGAGGATTCCAGCTCCTCCACCCCGGATGATGGAAGTCGCGCTCCGCATTGCCCTTCACCGGTCGAAGATGGACAGGGTGTGAGCTCAAGTTCCGCAGCCTCCATGGTTTTCGCACCCTACAACCACAATTGCGATTCACATCCCACTGATTCGGTCTACAATAGGTCTAAATTAAATAGTAACAACATAACCAAAGATCAATACATGATTGTATGAACAGAGTAAAGATGATAATAAAGAAATATCAGACTACGATTTCCCAAAAGGTCAAACCAATGCACTGCAGTGGGTGTCCTGTGCAAAATGAAACTAGAAACCAGGAAGAGGGAAGGCACTACAAAAAGTTGAGCCAACACAAAAGGGAAAAAATAAAGAGAACCAGAACGTGGATATTCATAACATGTCCAACTTGTTCGCCATCCATCCGGCCCCCTAACTTGCAGAACAGCTCCATGAGCATTAAGCCATTAACCATAGCACATGATTTTTTTATGTTCCTTTCGAGTAAGCTACTGTAGACTATCAGTTCAAATACTGGGTTTCAACTGTCGTAGAAGTACACATGCATTCTACCACGTGTTCTGCTGCAGTGAACAGAGTGACGTGAACATATTGCTTTGTTTTGAACACCTTGCAATTTATTGCAAGCTTTCCATTTTAGGAAGCAAATGAATCTGCCCTTTTTATATAACTAAAATAGTTATTGTTTTTAAGTATTGGAGTTTCTCCCTCCCGGAAGTGATAACTGTGCAGTGCATCGAAAACGCATCAAATACATAGCAGTGCAGTGGTTTAGCACAGGCTGGGTATGGTATAACTATATAAGCTTACCATATATTTGAGTTTTTCAAATGCAACCTAAAGGGTTGATGCAACGATGGTGCTAACCTAGATGACAAAGTAAATACACAAAATGACAATGGACTCACCACATAGAAAAAGAAGGCATTCCACAAACAACCAAATGTACACAAATGTTTGCCTAAAATGCGTGGATAACCAAATGCTGACCTAAACTATTAATATGATCCATCAATCGCAACATATTGATGCACACCATGCATCTATAAGGAAGGCATCTACCTCATAAGTAACATCGCGTTTTTAAAAGGTAATGAGAAGTATTCTCGAAAGAAAATTTTGATGTATAGTTGTGGCATGCTTTATTTTTTTTTTTCCTGTAGTCTGTGCTAGCAAGTCTAAAACAGGCCCATAAAAATTCACAAGCATATAGAAAAATGAACATTTATATGCTGTTTTCTTTTTATTTTTTTATCTTAAAAGATGCTGGAAAGGAATCCATTTCACCCTTGATATGAATAAAACAGCACATTTTCATCACCCAAGTTCTTCACCAGTGATATGAGAACAACTGCAAATAAAAAGGAACTGGACGTTGCTTCTACTGGCTGGACAGTACTTCATGCTCTAACAATGCCAGTGCAGCGACCAATCTCTTTAGACACTAAGCACGAGAAATAAGACCAGCATATATTGTCTTCACAATAAGGAAAATTACGCCTGAATAATTGAAGTAGGGTCGTTCCAGCAATATTAGGTAAAATTGCATTTCAATGAACGAAAAAAGCATACATCGAGAAGGATAAAAAGAAGGCATGATTATTAAGCCCATCTTGACGGATGGTTCAGTATTATTCAGATTTGGAATAATAAAGATGGGACACTGACCATGTTGAGGCAGGCTTCACTTCTAACTGTATCCATCATTGCTATCCAAGGAAACCATGTGACAAAAACTAACAATGTCACTCACAAGTCAGAGCAATTCAGCGCATCATCATATACTGTACTGGGATTAAAGCACTAAGCTGTTCAGAGTTTGCATCCCATTTTTCCCGAAGCTTCATAGTATAGATAATAGTTTGTCCAGGAAAACATTTATTGTGGTCGCTCTATTTCCTCAGTTTAATTTAACCCTCCAAATTTCAAATGTGTCTAAAATTTGCACGCTCAACCATAAAAATATGGTGGCAACACGAGAAAACAAGTGCAGAGAATACCTCAAAGGCTTCAGAGTTAAGGGCCAAACCCCAAGAGTCAACTTCAACTATTTATATGGGCAGCAAAGGAACCACAACAAAGATATCCTCATTTTTCCGAAAAAGGAACAACAGATGATTCAGGTACTGCAGCTAACAATATAACGCAAAGTTGTACTTTGACGAGAGAAAATACATGAAATACAAGCTCAGTGTTTGAACCTTCAGAAGCTTCCAACTGTCAAACTGCATTACTGTAGCATATCCGGCACATAGGTTAGCTAATCCGGGACGGATATCTGCCTTTGTAATCTGTTACAATTCTAACCTCCACGTCTATCTATTGTAAAGGTAACTTGTAAATCAAGATATATGAATGTCAATATCCAGAAGGTTTATCCTGCAATGAAACCCAAATGTGACTCTAACAGAAGTCTAAAACATTGAAATAGAAGATCACAAACAAAAAACATTGAAATAGAAGTAGCGAAGATATCATTCTCGCAACCTTGTTTTCCTTTTTCCTTAAAAAGAAGCATCATCCTACCATTAAGGTGCTCTTTGACTACTCATTATCTTTCGCAATGGTTGTATATATAGAATGTATCACTAATGAAATCTGAGACTTCGCCGAGTTCTGCATCTTCACCGAGTTCATTTCATCGGGAGCTCGGCAGAGTAATATGTCTGCGGAGTTTTCTCATAATTGGGCTCAGCAGTGACTCGAAACTCGGCAAACTCAACCATTTTCCTAGTGCCTAAGAAAAGGAACTCGCCGAGAAACAAACTCGGCAGTGTTGCATTGTCGCTGAGTTCTGTCGGAAATAAAATGTGCAATGACTGACATGTGGATCCCTTGGCCGTCTAGGCAATGGAGAGCTGTAGGCTGTCCACGTTTGCCGGGTTTCAGCTAATTGAAACTGAGAAATCATTCTGTCTTTTTCTTTTCTTTTTATGGAATTGCAGGGGTCACGTGTACGCCGAGTACCCCTGCAAAAAAACTTGGCAAATAACTGACAGGCGGGCCCATGGTAGACGTGGCAACGGCTATTTGATGGTTGGGCTTGCTATGCCGACTTCCAGAACTCAGCAAAGGTTGGACCTTTCTCTTAAATCGGGACTAGCTGACAATGTTTGCCGAGTACCAAACTTGGCAAAAGTATTGACTGGTTTCTTGCAAGGGAACTCGGTAGTGTTCGGAGCTAGGCAATACATCATCGTTTCCAACATACAAGCGGTCGAGCACGATGAGGAGAAAGCTGCTGTACACAATCAGCTCAAATACTGGGTTTGAACTGCCGTAGAGATACACAGACATTCTACCATGTCTACTGTGTTCTGCTGCTGTGAACAGAGAGAGGTATGTGCTTATTGCTTTGTTTTGGCAAACTACATGAGAAGTTCCCATTGAAGAAACTAAAATCATCTCTTCTTTATATGAATAAAATAGTTACTTTTTCTAAGTGTTGGAGTTTCTCCCACACTGAAGTGATTACTGGGCACTGCATTGAAAGTACCTCAGATAGCCATAGTCTTGTAGTGGTTTAGGACAGGCTGGCTAGTGGACCCTGCCCACCCAGGCACATTGATCGGGGTATGGTACAACTATATAAGCTTACGATATAACAACAATAAAAAATATTTCAGTTTTATCCCGTGCCAGCTAAAGGGCTGACGAAACGAAGCTGCTATCATAGAGGACAAAGTTAACACACAAAACGACAACTCGCCACATAAGAAAAAAAGAAGGCATTCCACAAACAACTAAATGTACACAATGTTTGCCTAACATGCATGGATAACCAAATAGTAACCTAAACTATTGATATGATCCATCAATCACAGCGTATTGATGCACATGCATCTATAAGGAAATTCCGCAGAAGAAAGCGACAAGCCGACAATTACAGGCATATCAATTAAACTACATGGTTATAGTTATCACATTTACCAAATAAGCAACACTACTATGGTTTCAAAACGCAATGCAAACTATTTTCTGAAGAAAAATTTCATGCATTGTTTTGGCATGCTTTATTTGTTCCTGTTGTTTTGTTAGCACGTCTAAAACTGGCTCATGAAATTTTACAAGCATATTGAAAAATGAACATTTATATGTTGTGCTTTTTCGGAATTTTTTTTAACATTTTTAAGCTGCTGGGAGGGGATCTATTTCGCCCTTGATATGAGTCAAACAGCACATCTTCATCCCATTTTTCACTGAAGCTTCGTAGTAGATAATACTTTGTCTAGGAGAACACCTATTGTGGTCGCTCTATTTCCTCAGGATAATTTAATCCTCCAAACTTCAAAAGTGTCTAATATTTGCACCCTCAATCGTAAAAGATGTGGTGGCAAAACAAGAAAAAAATTGTGTGGAGAATACCTCAAGGCTTCAGAATTAAGAGCCAAACCCAGGAGTCAACTTCATCTATTGATATGGGCGGCAAAGGATCTACCACAAAGAAATCCTCGTTTTTCTGAAAGAAGAAAAAAGAGTAGATGACTCAGGTACTAACTGTCAAACTCAGTTAGTACATGTAAAATAGAACGTAAAATAGTACTTTGATAAGAGAAAATACATGAAAGAAAAGCTCAGTGTTTGAACCTTCAGAAGCTGCTAACTGTCAAACTGCTTTACTAGCATATCCGGCACACAGGTATTGTAGCTAATCCAGGACAGATATCTGCCTTTGTAATATGTTGCAATTCTGACCTCCCCATGTAATTTATTCTATACACAACTTGTAAATCAAGATATGTGAATGTAAATATCCAGAAGGTTTATCCTACAGAGAAACCAAAACCTGACTCTAACAAAAAGTCAAAAACATTCAAATAGAGCAAGTACCAGAGATATCATTCTAGCAACCTTGTTTTCCTTTTTTTCTTATCAAAAAGGCATCATCCTGGCATGAAGGTGTTCTTCGACTACCCATTATCTTTCGCAATGGTTCTATATATAGAATGCATGTCAACCCTTATAGCAAGGTGATATGATACAGTAAAATCATTACTTTAACCATACAACATTCACTCAGGTTAAATTATACACCACAAATGTTCCAGACAGGATGCTCCCAGGCTGAGTTCAAACACATACCCACAACACAAAGTGCACATACAGACAGTTTTACAAAAGTTCACCCAATGATCCAAAAGCCAACAATAAACAAACACGAGACCAGAACCTTAATAAGATTTGCATTTGAAGTAGTTGCGGAAACCCGGCCCAGGTGGCTTGAGGATTACCATGACGCGCTAACCATTACGCTTCTGCTCCACCAGCACCCCCATCATTGTTCACATGAGCAAGAATTCGTCGCGTCGATGGGCCTGGTAATCATATAGTTATAGAAGAAAGTACATAAACCTTCACATCTATGATATGATATAATAAATTACTCAAAATAGGATGATAAATTTTAGGAGAAATAATTAAATTATGACACAGAAAAAGTACAACCAATAATTCCATGCATGGATCAACAAAGGGGGAAAATATCACATCAAAGGTATCCATGAAATTACCATGCACGAAAAAAAAGGATCGATGTGACTCCTTCAACTAAGATAAATTACCTGCGTTATAGAAACTGGCGAATGGATAATAGAAATTGTCGAGAACGAGTCCATGAAGCCTGTTGCATTGCATTGTCTCAAGTAGGACTATAAAGGCATGGATGTGCCTCTCTTTGAACACCGATATAAGAATCGCATTAGCATCCTCGGCATACCCGATAACTAGTGAGTTCCAAGCCGCCCATGAAGACGTCAGATCAGGGATGTTGTCCATGACAACGGTCTTGCGCAGCACCCATGTCGCAACACCGTGAGAATCGATGTTGCGGTTCCACATTTCGATTGTAGGGTACAACAATAGGGCGAGGCCAACAGTGCCATCCTCCCCTGGGATGATCTGGCTGTTGCGGCTGCTGATATTCGCACGGGGAGGCCTTGTAATCAGAGCTAGGCTCTGGCTATCCAGATTTAACTCTAGAAAGCTATCCCGAGGCTTTTTCAGCCAACAGTAGAAGCGGCTGCCGACCACGGTGACGGGGACACTGGTAAGATGACATGGCTCAGCAGTGGAGATGATGTCTCCCCATGTGCCGGTCTCAAAGGAGTAGATGCGGGCCTCAACTCTGGCACGGGCCTCGTCTACCAGGACCAGCTTCAGTGGGCTCTGCTCGCGGTCCAAGAGCAGAGCTCCGTTGGCCCTGTGCCGGCAGTCGACTAGATCCGGTGGGAATGACACACGGTGGCGGTCACCGGAGATAGGGTCGCAGATGAGGAACTCACGCAGCGTCCAGTTCATGATGAGGACGCGGCCCTGGCGGCACCCGAGCACGCGCCAGGTGTCCCACGCGGTGCAGACCTGGATGGAGAAGCGCTCCGCGGGGATGCTGCGGTCTGCAGGGATGAACTGGAGAGAAGTCATGCTCTTATCGAAGACGCCTAGGACCGGGGGTCTCCCGTGGCGGTCGCGCCAGCGGCGCCGGAAGTCGGCGGAGGCGGCGAGGCGAGCCCACGGCTTGCAGACAAGCGATGCGCGTGGGAGGGAGGATAGCTCCGGGGGGAGGCGGACGAGGACCTCGCCGAGGACGTTGTTGTCCTCCAGCGGCGCCGCCGCAACCGCCGGCGAAACGAGGTGGCCAGGGCCGGGGGTCATCTCGCCGCCGACGCCGCCCTTGTGGGATTCGAGGCTATTTTCTAGGGTTTTCCAGTGGAGGGAGGAAGTGGGGAAAAGATCAGGAAGCAGCCGGATTCTTTTTCTTTCCTGTAGGAGTAGGAAGGAAGGTCCGTTTGGGCTGTGGGCATACAAGGAAAAAAGCCATTTCAGCCCAAGATAAGAAACTGATATATTAGTAGCAATTCGATATTTGATAGTCCTTTTACTACTAACTCTTTCATACTCTCCTTTTTGAGGGACTTGGAGATGATCGATAGACGAGCGAGCAGGGCTACGCGTGCTCACGTGGGACAACATACATGGATACCTCCGCAAGAGGGTCATGCAAAGATGAATGTGGATGCGGCAGTGTCCCAGCAAGGGGAGTTTGGTGCCGTGGGAGCAGTGTGCCGAGACCACAGGGGAGTTTTCTTGGGTGCTTCGATCTTAAAAATCAAGTTTATAACAGATGTGAGCACACTAGAGGCAATAGCAGTAAGGGAAGGCCAATCTCTGGCTGAGGATCTATATGAGAACTCCATTCAAATTGCTACAGATTGCAAGAGGGTGGTCGAAGATGTCCAGAAGAACTCGGCGGCTGGCTATGGAGCTATAGTGCATGAAATAATTCTTCGTGCAAACTCTTTCCATTCATGTAAAGTAGTTCATGAGTTTAGGAGCTCGAATTTCGAGGCTCACAATCTCGCTAGATATGCTTTGTCCTTAGAATTTGGTCGTCATGTGTGGTTAGGACAACCAGGAGATCTTGATTTTATTCCTGTAAACATTTTGGGTGATGAATAAAAGCATGCGAGATTGTCTCAAAAAAAAAGTAGCAATTCGAATATATATTATGGAGTTGAAGCAAGCGATGATTATTATGTAAAATCTACGGACGAAGTGCTTTGCGAGTGAACACACCTCTGTCATCAATATGAGGCACGGAGGTGGCAAAATGGTGGGAAAGTAATAGTAGTTGGGTCGAGTAAGAAGGGGAATGGGGTGAACCCATGACTACCATGTCGCATGCCTAGGGCGAGCCGGGGAACTCATTCCGCTACCACACTCAGGTCTCCCCTGTTGCTTCCTCCGACTATCGTCGCCGCCAGCCTCTGTTGTGTCGCGGCTGGCCTGCGTCAAAGGTTGTGGGAGGCGTTCTTTGGTGGTGCAAGTGGCTGGTTGGTGAGTGGTTTCAATCCTTATATCCGGCCAATAATAGCCTTGATTTTGGCTAGTGTCGAGCGTCGACAACCCTCTGATGTTGCTGACAACCTTCTACTAGTGGGAGTTTCGAGGATCTGACTTGCCTCACCATGGGCGGGAGGCAGAATGGTTGAGGGGAGAGGCGGACGAGAACCTCAGCGAAGATGTTTTCGTCCTACAGCGGTGCCGATGCAACCGCCTTCGGCGTTTCCCCTGTGGAATGGAATTGAGATTGAGCCTGTTTTTTAGGGTTTTGAAATGGAAGTGTGGAAGAAAGGCAGGAAGGGGACTCATTCATTTCCTTTTTGTGTGTATAATGTTTGTTTGGGCTATGGGTGTACAAGAATAAAACAAAATCTACCGACGGAATGACTTGGGAGTGATCTCCGCACCTCTTCTATCAACCTTAGACAAGAGGCGACGAAATAGGGGGAAAGAAGTAATTGGGATGAGGAAGAAGGGGAAGGATTTCGCATAAAAAAGAAGAAGGGGTTGAGAGGAGGAAGAAGGGGGCGGAAGAAAGGAGAGGATGAGATGCTTGGCTGGTGGCTAACCACGACAATGACAATCATAGAGAGGTCGACCTACGTCCGACGAGTAATTAGCTCCCGGTTAAGCTTCTAAGGGAGCAAAAGAGGTCAGTGATCCAAGGAGGGTGGTGGGAAATATGGAGGGATGTTGTAGCACCTATGATCGCATCCCGTATCAAGGAAAGCGAAGTTGCGGAGTGGAGGGAGGAAACCATGCTGCAGTAGGGGGCACCGAAGAGGGATAAGACATGACGAGAGATAGATGAGCAATCTGATATGGGAAGAAGATGATATGACTGACTCATTCTCTTTTTGTAAGGATTGTCTACGTAGTGGTTGTACAAGAAAGGAAGGATTTTAGCCTAAGAACCTTATTCATTGGTATCAAGTATATTATGTAGAAGCAAGAAATTATTATTATGGAAAATCTACCAATGAAGTGCTTCATGTGCGAACACGTGTCTGCCGTCAATCTTAGGGAGGGAGGCACCAAAATGGTGGGGATGAAATAGTTGGGACGGGTAAGAAGGGGAAGGGTTCCACAAAAAGAAAATGAAGGAATAGGAAGAGGAGGAAGAAATGAGAGGGCGGGTCGCTGGGCCAGTGGCTCTCTGTGATAACGACGAGCATAGGAAGTTTAACCCCATGTTGGACTAGTAATGAGCTCCCTGTCAAGCTTACATACATGGCTAAGGGAGGAAAGGGGGCATCAAGGTGAGAAGGATGAAAGAGGATGGTGGGTGAAGTGGATTGATGTTGCGGTATCTATGATCGGGCACCCAATATTAAGGAGGACGCAGTTGTGGGAGTGTAGGGGAGGGAACCATGCTACGGTAGTACGGTGGAAGGGGGACTGAAGGGAGAACACGGGAGGAGGGATGGGTTGAGAAATCCGAAGAGGAAGGAATAAGGTGGAGGGAGGGGGTCACATGGTACGACTAAGGCTCAATGTTGCGCCCTAATGCTAATTAACGTACACAGTTGTTGATTTTGTTCCGCCTAAAAAAATGGATGATGATTTTGACTGCTCATTCCATCGAATGAAATTTGAGGTGTTACACATGTGATTTTTTTGGGGTATAGGTATAGCTGCACTCACTATTGGAATCGTCTCATACGCCGAGTGCCAGGAACACTCGACAAAGGGCCTAAAACCCTCGGGAAAGGCTTTGCCGGGAGTTGCTCTCGACAAAGGCCACCCAGTGTACACCTCTCAGGGAAACAGAAATTTAGCGAGAGCTAGAGCACGGGCACTCGGCACAACATTCGTTGAGAACAAAACATTACCTCTCGGCAAAATAAAGTGACTTCACGGCCGCTTGTTTCGTCAGCTCTTTGCCGAGAGCCACGCTCGGCAAAACTGCCATAGCCAACTGCCAGCTGCTCCCAGCGCATACCACTTTGCCGAGAGCCGCACTCGGTAAAGATTCGTTCCCAGTTCTATTTATTCTGCTTTTTCCTCGGATTGCTGCAACAAAAACAGATATACAATACACAAACTTGCATTTGAAGTCACAAAGTCTAACAACAAACTCACATAAGCATTATAAATAGTTCACAAGGTTCATTTGAAATCACAAAGTATCTCTTTCGTACAAGTGCTACTTACTAAACAACAAAGTGGTCAATGCATGTCTACATGCGACTACATGAGAAAAACAACACCACAAAGTAGCTCTTCCATCCACTGAACCCGATAAACCGTTTCTGGCTTGCACCATTGCCTAAGACTAATTCATATTTTCTCTTCAGGTTAAGCACATACTGATTGTAATGATACTCTGCCTTCTCTCTGCTATTGAATGAGTCATGGAAGCTGCCTTCACAGCGAAGCACTTATTCATTGCATTCAAACCATGAACCATATACTCATGGACACCTACCTTTGTACACCGCATACCAATTCATCTACAAAGAAAGGGAAAAAAGGGCAGAGAAGGAATGGAAGGTTAAAATATCACATCATACATAATCCACGTAAGCATTCATCAATCATACAATCAAAAGCATCGCAAGTGGCAATCCAAGTCCATATCAGCAGCTACATGATTGTCACTGAATCAGTTCCAAACTATCTAGGTGGACTACTCCGAGGTGTAGTCGGTGAAATCAGTGATCGTGGAGTCAGAGCACGTGGGGGCATCGCCCACAGTGGAGGACCAAGTGTCATCAGGAATGAAGGTCGGTGGACTCAATGGCACTGGGTCGTCACACTCCTTACGCGGTGGGGCCTTCCTCTCCTTAGCTGGCAAATTCTTCTTGGCTAGATCCTCAAAATACTCTATTAGGATCAGCTGCGGGTTCTTCTTAATGAGCACCGCCAAGCAGTCCTCAGCGCGCTTCTCTTGACAGCGGAGTCGACCGTAATGGAAGTTGCTTTGTCGTAAGAAGCCATAGCCGCGAAATCGATCGGTGCTAACACCTTTCATCACATAATAAAAAATAGCATAAGAATCAAACATCAAAGATTACTTCTAAGAGAAATTAATCATGATAGACACTCTCTCATGGATATTTCGACTTTCGGTGATGGTCGAGCTGGGCGAGTCCGTCATGCGTGACAAATGTATATCACAGGATGAACTCACACAGATCAACCACGATCGGCAAAATTCGATATTCTTTCTCCAAGAACAACTCTCATCACTCTCACGTATATATGGTGGACACTCTCTCTGGTGGTGGTATATATGGTGGACACTCTCTCACGGGTATTTCGACTTTTGGTGATGGTCAAATTGGGCGAGTACATCGCGTATGACAAATGTGTATCACAGGAAGAACTCGCCCAGATTACCGCCATCGGCAAAAGTCGATTTTTTCCTTGAAGAACAACTCTCATCGCTCTCTCACTTATATATAGGGGACACTCTCTCACAGATATTTCAACTTTCGGTGATGGTCGAGCTGGGATGAGACCATCATGCGTTATCAAGATATAACAGGAAGGCTCATCCAGATCGGTAGTCATCGTCAAAAGTCAATTTTGTTCCTCCAAGAACAATTCTCATCGACTGTCGGTGATGGCCGCTCTTCCTCCATTCCTCGCTTTGAAAAGATCACAGAGGAGTAACAAAGGAAGCGCGCCCCCCTACAACAACAATCGGTACCATTCCTCTGAAAACATCTCGCATCTGTCAAATATGGCCGTCACTCGCTCAAGATAAAAGCTACTCCCTCCGTCCCAGTTCGCAAGGCAAAGTTTTCAAATATCTTGGCCCAAGGTGAATTTCCATTGGCTCTGATTTTCCACGTAAAAACGTTAACCATCGGCGCTGCAATTAATTTGGAAAGTGAAAAGAACTTTATTTTCTAGTCTTTAATTGATTTGGCGCGATATTTTCTAGTCTTTAATTGATTTGGCGCTCAGTACCCACATCGTAAGCTTAATAGAATCTGGTTAAGCCATCAAGCTTGTATGAGGGAAATTATTAAGCACAAGGGGTCGATACACTATGATACACCTCACATGAAGAAAAAAACATTAGAGAGGCAAGGTCTACTGTCAGTCCGTCTGACGGTTGATAAAGATTATGTTGATGCTGCCATTGAGTATTTGAACTCACCTTAGGAGGAATGAGTGTTTTAGTTTATCACTGGAACAATTGCACTTTGTTGTTTAATCGCAGCAACAAAACTCATGTGATCACAAGAATTGGTCGTGCTCACTATACAATGCCCGCCCATGACTGCACATTCTCAAAGCATGGTGTACAAATGTTGTGGTCATTTTAGATGAGTACGTGAGACAAGTATTTTCAGTACTCCATACTCACAATCTAAACGAAAATAACCACTGCAATATCCTCACAATCTATAGATCACAAATAACAACTGCAATATTCATTCCATGATTCACATCAAGATTCATAATTCGAAAATAAATTCCACTGCAACAAGATCATGGTTCATAAAACACACACCATCTTCACACATCAAGAGACATGGCTATTTCTTCCTCAACATAAACCCTAATTCATCTCGGTGTCAGCCACAAATGCATTCTCATCTTCGGCAACTGCAGTGGTGTTGCGACCGCAACGAGAACACACACCATCTTCACCTACTCCGACAATCGTCGCGCAGTCCTTGCACCAGTAGTCGTCACGGAGAAGTGGATTTCCACACACATCACAAGGTACCACGTCCATTGGCACCGGCAAGGAGCAAGCTAGACAACGGAATATCGAAGAATCACCTCGAACACCACAGTTACGGCACATTGCCGGGAACAAGCATCCATCACATGAAGATTCCAACGTAGTCCTCCGTCCAATCGCAAGATTGGTGTTGCGAATGTACCTTGCCCTAGCCGAGAACCTTGAATCACCAGCTCCGACATTCGTTCCACGATCTACTTTCTGAAAAAGATCTTGAATGGTTGTGTAAATCCTCTCAAATTCATCCTCAAGTTCTTCCACCTCGCCTTGTGTGACTTCCACCTCGCCATCTGCCTCCTCCACCTCGGCATCTGCCTCCTCTACCTCGGCATCTACCTCCCCACCTCGGCACAGACCTCCTCCATGCCCTCCACGTCCATGATAGTTGGGGGGAGATGAGGCAATGAACTGAATGTGTGGGAAGAGGAGGAACATGCGTTGCCATTTTATACAAGTTTCGGCATGCAAAACAGTAACCGTTTCACACACATTGTGGAAGAGGAAGATGAGAGGAAGTACTCCAACACGCATTAGAATTGTGGTGCATGCAGCGTGGGAAGAGGAGTAAGTGTTGTGGTGCATGCAGATTTAGTGGAGTGGTTTCCCACGGTGAAAGAGGAGTGGATCAGCTTTTGCATGCAAACATTGATGGACTACTAGTGCCAAATTGAATACAAATGTGCCTAGGGGGTGGAAGATTTTGGGACAAATAGTTTTTGGGATTTTGCCTTGCGAACTGGGACGGAGGGAGTAGTACATAAAACTACTACCAAAACTACTAGTCCTACTACTAGATAAAACTACTACATAAGAACTAATGCAAAAAATTACTACATAGCATCCATAAAAACAACAAAAACTAATAGATGCAAACAACAAAAGATCCATACATAGTATCCATGCATACAACATCATCAAAAATTATCTACATAGCATCCATCCATCTATCAATCCATACATCTAGTCATCCATCTATCTATCCATCCACCTATCCATACATTTATGTATCTATATATGCATTCAAATGTTCATCCATCTATACATATATCTACACATGGAGAGGGGGGCTCACCAAGTAGACCGGAGGGAGGAGCTCAGTGTGGGGGCGCGGGGTGGGGGGTGCCGGCCAGTCAAGGGGGTGGCCATGGGGTGCGGGGGTGGGGCGCCATCCGGTCGGGGGGCAGCTACGGGGTGGGGGCTGGGGGCACCGGCCGATCGGGGGACGACCGCGGGGTGCGGGGGCGCCGACAGGTGGGGGCGCCGGTTGGTGAGGGGGGAGCAGAGGAGGGGAGAGCGGCGCGAAGGGAAATGAAACAAGCGGGGAATCAATTTAAGTTTCTGACCTTACCTTTACCGAGAGCCTGCCGGTGGGGCACTCGGAAAAGGAAATCAAACCTAGATCTAGGTTTTCCTTTACCGAGAGAAGTCCTCGGAAAAGGTCTGCAACTAGATCTAGGTTTTCCCCTTTTGTCGAGGGCAAATCTCATAAACGGCATCAGTGTTGAGTGCTACTCTCGGTAATATGATTAATTAGCATCACTTGTGCAAGGCCTAGGCATGCCGCAAGGACATCACAAAGGATTTCTCGTGCCGCTTCCGGGCATGATTTCATGTGCCGCCTTGCTGATGTGCAACTTCCGGCGTTGAAACCGTAGCAGAGCAATAAATTTCTCGAATATGGCACGCAGGTCCAAAAAATGCGGGGGCGTGCGATGGCTTCCTTTGAGAGCATGAGAAGTTTCAAGGCCAACAGAGCAACACTCGCACTTCCTGCACAAACCGGACACGTTCCCTCTCGATACCCTAGAGACTAGATCGAAGATGGTGCGGTTTACAAGCATCCTCAGGGTAGGCTCATTCAAAACGCGCCCAAACTTTTACCACGCCCTAAAGGGCCATGTGATGACACCGTGCCAGCTCTCGAGGAATTCTGGCATTGTACGGTTTTTAGAGGATTTAAACGGTTGCACACGCATGCCACCGAGGTACTTTCGCCCCCCAGTGGCAGGGTATGACCCTCCCTCACCTGTGCAAGGCCTAGGCATGCCGCAAGGACATCACAAAGGATTTCCCATGCCGCTTCCGGGCATGATTTCATGTGTCGCCTTGCTGATCTGCAATTTCCAGCGATGAAACCCTAGCAGAGCAATAAATTTCTCAAATATTGCACGCATGTCCAAAAACGCAGGGGCGTGGCACGTGTCATGCAATGGCCTCCTTTGAGAGCATGCGAAGTTTCAAGGACAACCGAGCAACAGGACCCGCACTTCCTACCCAAAGAGGACATGTTCCCTCTCGATGCCCAGAGACTAGCTCGGAGATGGTGCAGTTTACAAGTGGCCTCAGGGGAGGCTTATTCGAAACGTGCCCAAATTTTACCACACCCTACATGGGCCATGTGAAGACACCGTGCCAGCTCTCGAATTCGGGCATCGTATGATTTTTTGAGGATTTAAACGGTTGCATCAGGCATATGCCACCGAGGTACTTTCGCCCCGGGTGGCAGGGCATGCCCCTCCCTCATTTGTGCAAGGCCTAGGCATGCCGCAAGGACATCACAAAGGATTTCCCATGCCGCTTCCAGGCATGATTTCATGTGCCGCCTTGCTGATCTGCAATTTTCGGCGATGAAACCGTAGCAAAGCAATAAATTTCTCGAATATTGCACGCGGGTCCAAAAAATGCGGGGGTGTGGCACATGTCATGCGATGGCCTCCTTTGAGAGCATGAGAAGTTTCTAGGCCAACGGGGCAACATGACCCGCACTTCCTACACAAACCGGACACGTTCTCTCTCGATACCCAGAGACTAGCTCGGAGATGGTGCAGTTTACAAGCGGCCTCAAGGGAGGCTTATTCGAAACGCGCCCAAACTTTTACCACATCCTACATTGGCAATGTGAAGACACCCTACCGGATCTCGAGGAATTTCGGCATCATACGATTTTACGAGGTACTTTCGCCCCCAGTGGTAGTGGCAGGGCATGCCCCTCCCTAGTTTGTGCAAGGCCTAGGAATACCACAAGGACATCACAATAGATTTCCCATGCCGCTTCCCGGCATGATTTCATGTGCCGCCTTGCTGATCTGCAATTCCGCCGATGAAACCCTAGCAGAGCAATAAATGACTCCAAAATAATAGATGAATTAATATAAAGCGTCAGCATCCACCATTAGGAAGATGACCTATGACTTTGAATCTTCTCTGCCCGAAACAGGTGAAGATTCAAAGTGATGGTCCATCTCCTTAACTGGAGTGTAATGAAGACCGAAGCTTACTGCATCTAGACTATCCCACTATTTAAACAGGTTCTGCTGCTTGTCTCTGGGCATGGTGGAACTAAAGTTTGATGTGAGCCTTATCTTTATCGAGAGCTACTCTCGGCAACTGTTGTTGTTTCGAGAGCAGCGTTCGGTACAGGTACGGGTGGATCATAAAGTTAATACATATTCTTTATAATGAACTCCCAAGTTTAAAGCAATTGGACTATCGGACTATTTAAACAGGTAGGCAAGGTGGAACTAAATCGGCAACTGTTGTTGTTCTGAGAGCTGCTCTCGATAAAGAAGTCTAACCGTGGTCGTGGCCGTGCCAGTAACTGCCGCCGAATGTGCCACGTGGCAAAACGTTGTCGTGCGGGCACTGCATGGCTCTCGGCAAATAGTGCCTTTGCCGAGTGTTGCCTTTTTGCCGAGGTATACTCTCGGTAATATCCGGTGTTTGCCGAGGTGCGTCTGTTGCTGAGAGGCCCTCTCGACGTCTCTTACTTTGCCGGGTGCCTGTGATTTGGCTCTCGGCAAAGAGTGTGACACCCGGCATATAGGGAAATTCCAGTAGTGACTTCTAGGACTAAGAGTAAAACTGCATATAGCTTTTTGCTAAAACTCTGGTTCCATGTGCATCTTTATCAACTTACATTCAACAGTTTATTAGTTGCCTTAGAAATTATAAACTCGTTATTTTTTTATTAAGAAAATACATGAAACTAAATACAATAGCAAGCTTCATAGATGTTTCCCTATCCAAGTTGTTGTCCACCTAATAATTACTAGTAGTCCACATTTGGTCTAGTAGCCAACGCGGCGCCCCTTTTCCTTTCGGTAATGTTATTTGGCGAACTTCAGATGGGAAGGGGGTGCCAAGCGAACGCTTTTTCTAACAGTTTTAGTTACTCTGCAAGATCAAACGGTGGCAGTTTTTTCTAGAAAATAACATGTTGTTCTAAAGAATTTGCCATCCCCACCCACTGCAAGCGAAATCATTCGTAAATGTCAAGCCTAGGGACAAACGTTTGCAGATAACTGCGTCCTTTTGTTTTTCCTTTTTTTTATTCATTTCCTTTTAGAATGGCTGTGAGCCTTTTCATGGCAAATGTCATATACTGATATTTGCCAATTTAGAAAGGAAAAAGTGACACGATTGACTTCCATGAATGGAGAAAATGCTCAAAGATTGATTGTCTCATTGATCTAAGCTATCCGATTTCTCTTGTCTAATAACAGCAAAGGGCTCACCTCGTCCATCATTAAGATTATCAAATTAAGAGTAAAAGATAACATTTCCTTTTATTATGATTAATATCACAGATTAATAAAAAATATCCTGATGCCAACCCAGACGAAAAGCAGGCAAAAGGAAATTACAGTGGGAGAAGGGCGCTCAAATGCTTTCTGATAAGATAAGCACGCTTTTGTAGAGGAAGATGAACATTACGATTCCCATGCAATTCTTTTCAACAGTGTGTTTGCATCGCAACATTTATAAAGACAGTTTCACTGCCCACTTTGGCTTCAGAGTTTTTCGGTTCAAATGTTAAATTTCACTGTAATATACAGTAAAAAAAAAGATGCATTGTGATTTTCAGGCCCAGCGTGAGTTGGGCACATAGGCATTCCAGCCTGCACCAGCAGAATAGAGTAACTTTCCAGATATGTACATTCATCAAGACGTTCCACGATGCAAATTGACTAACAAGGGTTTGACATAAGAAGATCACATGCCCTATTTTGCCAACAGGGCGCTCACCTTCATAAACCGACAAGATCGGAGATGCTTGCAGGACCAGTTATGGAATGTGGTTCTTTGACGTGCCAAGTAACCCTGCATACCAACGCAAACTCATAGAGTTATTGCTTGTACCACAAGATACATGGTAAGAAACCAAGTAAATCCCAAAAAATGAGTTTCAAGGAAACAACAAAATGCACTGACTTAATTATATCCAAGAAAATGACATAAACATAAAAAAGATATAACAGGATCAGAAAAATGGCAAAAATGAGTTTGACGGTCTTTGTTGGTCAAAAAAGGCTATCAGAAAAATGGCAAGTTGGGAGCTACTAGAAGCAAACAATAGAGGCCGTACTTCACCAAGTAGGTAATATTGTAATGTAGGTAGTACAGTTAATCAAATATAAAGACAATTCAAACATGGCTTTTAAAGCAACAAAACAATGGAGAAATAGCAAAATTAGCTAGATTAACCAAACAGAGGTGACGATTCTTGTGATTCACGTTCTTACAGCAAAATCAGCTGATAGCCTGAAAACATTCTGCAGATTAAACTGTTAGAAATCCATATAATGAAACTTAGCTAACTGAATTTAATCTTCAAAAAAAATAGAGGCGTGGACATTATTGAGAGCATTCCTATTTGTAAATACTAGATAGCATTCAGGGAGAAAATATATGCTAAGCTTCAAACCAACCAACCTATAGAGTGAGGGGATAAGATTTCCATAGCCCACTGATTAACTCTACAAGAGCTATTCACAAAAGATGCATCTGACTGCAAAACTCTAAACTGAATAATAGCAACATAACCAAAGATTAATGCATGATTGTGTGCACAAAGCAAAAGGTCAAATGAATGCACGCCAGTGATAAGTTTATTACTTTGCCACTGCCAAAATCCAGTGCAAAATGGAACTACAAAACAGGGAAGGAAGACACCAAAAGGGGAAAAAACAAAAAGAGGAACAGTAGCACAATGGAACAACTCAACAATAATGGTTTCCTAGAGGACAAAACAGACCATGTCTACTTACCAAAAAAAGAGTAAGATTTCCTATCCCGTCAAAAAACTTTTTGCTCGTTCCTTTCGTCCGCCTCTTCCGTTTCACATCCTGCCTCGTGCCACTCCTCTCCCCCACTCGGTTTTCTAGATGGCAAAAGAACCCGCGCAAGGAAAAAAGGTCCAGCAGAATCCATCGCCCACCTCTCTCATCTTTCCATCCCGCACCACTCTTCAACCCTAAATCCCCTTACCCTGTTCTCCACCGCCACGCCTACCGCTCCCGGAAATTCGCTGCAGCCAGCCGCCACCCCACATCTCAACACCTCCTTCCTCTCCTCGACTCGTTGGTGCCACTTCGATGTCTGAGCTACCCAAAAACGTGCTGCACAACACCGCCACCCCCCGGTTCCTTACATTGACCTCCTCGCGCCGCTGGCTCTGCCTTCGCATCGGTCTGCTACGTCATTGACCCAGAGAGGCCGGCGGGGCACCGGCCGATTGGCGCCGGGGGCTCATGATCCGGCGCCGCAAGCAAAAGATTTGATTCTTCTATGTTCGATTCAGAGCCCCTCCTCTGAATTCTTTTGATGCTCTTATGCCATGCGCCACTCTGGGGATCTCGCAGATCTCGACCTCGACGAACTCCACCTACACGGAGGCGGCGCCAAGACCGGCAGCAGCAAGTACGGGCTTGCTCCTCTGCAAGGTAGACGGCCTCATCCTCTCCTTTGTTTTGACATTTTTCTGTGCACTGCACGGGATAAACTGACTACTAATTTGATGTAATTGGTAGAACACTGAATTTCTTATTGTATATATTAAACAACTAAATTGCCATAACTAAACGATTTGGGCCTTGAATTTTATGCAGTTGGTACTTTGCATCTCTCAGTCTGGTGACACTTTAATATTCTTATGCCTTTGTGCAGATCATGGAAGGAGGTAATCTGGTTTTTGGCAGTGAAGTTTTAACTGAGGAAAGAATGGACAGAGGAAGCACAACAAAGTGAAAGTTAAAGCGAAAAACAGTTTTCATGACAAACTCTCTCTGCCCAGTCTCCCAGCCATCCATGCATGCTGCATAGTAGTCATCTAGAAAAGTCACTGAATACTGCATGGTCACTTAGAGAAATTATGCTGCTGAAATGGTCAGTATACTACATTCAGAGAAACAGCACTGGCATTTTTGTTAAGAGGGAATGATCCAAAGTGGACAAAATTGCATCAATGCATTTCTCTTCAGAAACAAAATTGCCAACTACTTGGCCATTAGCTTCCAAAATTGGACATGAGCTTTAGTAATTGAATTGACACGATATGTCTCAATTCTATTTGTTTTGCAGATTGGGAGGATAGAAGGTAAAGAGCCCTTTCTTCTCTTCTGTGGGGTTGCAATTTATTCCTTGCATATCATTTTGTTGCTAGCAACCTAATGTTTGCCTGTTGTAGGACCAAGCAGGTTGGGGAAAGAATTAAATTAGGATTAATTTGTGCTGCACATTCCCACAACTGATATTCCAGAATTAGGTTATCACTTAACACTTGCTAATTGCATCAGTTAGTATGCAGTCACATTAACAATAAATAGATGGTAAATCAAGGTTCACATTAACAATAAATAGATGGTAAATCAAGGTTCACATTAACAATAAAGGTAAATCATGGTTGTTATGTAAAAAACTAACTAAAATTTTAGTGGTACATTTTGTATGCCTCCGTTGCAAGTTGCAACGCACGGGCAATTACCTAGTGTAGGGGAAAATGGATACCACAAACAACCAAGTCTACACCAATGTTCACCTAAAATGCATGGATAAACAAATGGTGGCCTAAACTATTGATGTGAGATGGAAAACCGATCATGAAGTCCAGCGTATTGATGCACATCATGCATCTACTGAATCAAGGAAACTGCAGCAAATCAAAGCACCAAATCCAGAAATGTATAATTAAAGTACATGTAAGAAAAGAAGCAAACAGGCTGATTGGTAAAAGCAGAGCGCAAGATCTCAGTTCATAAAAGTATTTCAATCAAGGGTCAAGTAAATATTTTGTACTAGCCCACTATGCATCTGCCAAAGAACAAAAAGTTATGGTCCAAAAAAGGCAACGCAAATATTCGCGAAAGGAAAATCTGATGAATAGTAGCATTCTTTAGTTTTCACTGATATTATGCCACCACGTCTAAAACTGGCGAATAAATATCCTTTTATCTTACTGATATGTATTGCTGTCGTACAAAAAGGGCGATGAGATGAACTTTTGTTGAAAGCAAGGTGCCAACTCACAATTACGACTTCTATCAGCCTACACTCCTTTGTTTTTTCTTCATTGTGTCAAATGACCATGACAGTACACTCATTTTTAGGAAGCTACAAACAGATCATAATAACAATGCTTACCTGTCCCCTGTACTTACCTGGTCCTGTTCTATGATTCAACTCGTACCACCAAGTGCTGTTAAGAGACCAAATCCAACTGAAAATGACAGTTAATTAGACGCAGTTTGGAGCCGCTGGCCATGTGAATCAAAACATACTGGGAGTGTTTTACTTACATTTTCATTTTACAGTTTCTATGGTCTTCATATACAAGACGAATTTAAAATCCTATAAACAACATATGCCTCTGCAATTGATGAAGTTTCATACAATTAATGGTGATACAAACTATGCCCAACTGAAACATATGAAGGAAGCAATTGAAAAATATATACCTGCTGCAGATGCAAATCCTACTGATCAACTAAATCATGTGACCACCTGCACCAAGAATAAAACAAAAAAAGATTTGTATTAAAAGCTATTCCAATTTATATTTTAGTTCTGCAACACAGATGTATGCAATTGTGATTCATGCCACTAGCCGACAAACTAAAAAGAGCTTCATATTCTCAAAGATCGTAGAGGAAAAAAACAAAGGTAGAACACATCACAGCTGAGATTTCAACAATTTTAACAGGATGCTATTGGACGCACTAACTATGCCATGGGTCATCAGAAACCATATCAAGATCCTTCCTTAAAACGTAGCTGTACTTGAAGTAGCAAGCCTGCTTCATTCTAATCATCTAATAGCCAAATTATAGATGGGTAACATTTATGAACAAAATATTGCTGCACGAAACAGGAAAATATTTAAATGGCTTTGTGAACTGGTGCTTCACCATCGCCCACACTGTAAATGTGGCTAGTGTTGCCTTGGTCCCCACAAAAGAGGCTGACACGGATGGTTACACGCTGTGAGCCCCTTTCCATCACACCAGATCTACCATGCCTGTCACTATTACAGGCGCAGTTGCTCGAAAGAAAAAACGCTGGATGCCACAACGGGAAGGGAAAGGAGGGGCACAAAGTTGGAAGGAGAGGGGCAGCTTATTATTCACCATTTTTGTAGGCTTTGATCACTCGCTTGATTAGTTCTCACCATGGGAAGGAGCACCAAGCTGCCGTGCAGGCCCAGCAGTAGCTAAGGCCCAGTGGCAGGCATTAGGAAGCTTAACAAGAGAAGATATGGTTGTGCGGAAAAGCAAATGCAAATAAGCTAAGCTAAACAAGGAGATGGTTGGACATGAGGATATGACCCATTGGATAATGGGCCCAGCAACAGTTTCAGGAGATGGTTGGACATGAGAACATGACCTATTGGATAATGGGCCCAGCGATAGTGTCCGTCTTCTCGACCCGGCCGCGTCCATGAAGCGGCATCCCTACCAAACCTAATTCTGTGCCTCGTGACTAATCCGGTACAGTGGGTGAAAAGCCTCTCTGAGAAGGATATGACCCGTTGGATAATGGGCCCAGCAACAGTTTCAGGAGATGGTTGGACATGAGGACATGACCTATTGGATAATGGGCCCAGCAATAGTGTCTGTCTTCTCGACCCGGCCGCGTGCATGAAGCGGCATTCCTACCAAACCTAATTCTGTGCCTCATGACTAATCCGGTACAGTGGATGAAAAGCCTCTCTGAGGAGAATGGGGGTGAGGGCCATGGTGAAAAAGATGTCGAGCACAGGACACAAACAAAACCCGCCCGCTGCCAGCAGGACCAACGAGAATGGAGACTCCAGAGAAGCAGTGACTAAATGACCAAAGTCTATGAGCTTGATGAAAACAAGCGGACAGCACAGTAAGGAAAGAAACAACTACCAGATGGAACGACACATGACCGCCACCTCTCCCCGCCCGAGTAGTCTAGGACCATTTATTAAAAACATTCATATTGTACTACATGTGGTGGGATTGCATTTGCATGCTCAATATCATAAGGGATAGACCTGTTCAGACTTCCGAGTAAGCATCCTTCTTTTTTACTGTGACAGCACAGTAGTTATTGACCTAAGACCTATCTAGGGAAAGGCCTAATTTTGCTTCCTCGACTATTGCATTGGTTCAATTTACCCCCAAGCTCAAACCATTCAGAAGTTGCACCCTCAGCCCTCAACTATTGAAACTACGCTTGTAAAACAAGATGAAAAAAGTGCAGAGATCAACACATGGCTTCAGAATTCAATTCAGGACCCCAACACCCAGGAGTCGACTTCATCTTATGATCCGGATAGCACAGGAAATGATGCTCTATCTCCTACAAGCGGCAGCCAGCATCAACTACTGTAGCATCGTTTACGATATTAATCATAAGGTGTTATATGGGCAAAACAGTTGACTGGGTTGAACAAGTAAAATAAAGACAGCTGACAAAGTGACAAAGCTCTCTCATACAGCAAAACACAGGGTGTCCCTTGGTCCGAGTCTTTCATCTCATTGCATCAACCAAGTCATAAAAAATATGCAGATCATACGAAACTGAAGGTTGACAAGATGCATGACAATATATGGTTTTACCCCGCAGCTGTGGAATGGCTGGACCAGTACTTCACTGTTCTGGTGGCACAATGGCTGGAATTGTACTTCGCTGCTGTGGTGGCTCAATGGCTGTAGCGGTACTTGACGCTCTGACAGTACCTGTGGCAACCAACCTCATTAGTGATGATTGCACGAGCCATAACTCAGAAGGATCAGGAAAAATTAACTTCAGTACTTCACTAGTAAAGGGATTAATGATTAAACCTTTGAAGTCACTCCGCCAAGATTAGGTAAAATAGCTCGACAAACTCGGTGATTGAAATACCCAATTCAGGCTCAAACCCATCCTAACATCGCTGACATATGAAATGATCATAAAACGCAACATTCTTTTCAAATAAGATCGCAGCTTCTGGCTATTCCAAAATCACCAGATTCCCAAGTATGATCAAACATAATAATTAAGAGTTATCTATTTGAACCTTTGGAAGCTGCTAACAATTCTCTCAAAAATTGAAGTACTGCAAGTAGCCAAGATATCGTCCTCACAGCCTTGGTTTTTTTCGTAAACAAGAATCATCTTGACATCTACATAAAATTCTAAGACCCATTGTTGCAACAGAATGATCAGATTATTACGAATTGTCAACAATTCTTTTGTTAATTTATTGATTTTGTGACCAATTGTTGCAACAGAATAATCAGATTGTTCTGAGCAATCTGCATGCCTACTTTGCTTCAGAGCAAAAGGAGAACAACAACAGAGGATAAGAACAGATGGGAAATCTACATACAAAAAATGTCAAGATGATAGAATAGCAATGGACACCTCAACTTAGGGGAATATGAGAGGTGACACCTCAACCATTGAACAATTTTCTGGAAGGTACCCGACCAACACGTTGTTCCACACAATAACTTTATATAGAGCATGTAATGTAAAAACATTCAAAGAAATGATACAATAGAACAAATAAGTCAAAATAGTTTGCTACCTTCCAGATAAATCCAGTTAAGTTATAACACCAAAACAAAACAATTATATTGATCTAAGTTGCTAGCAATCAGTTCAAAGCACAGTAAACGCATTGGGCAACCATGTATGCAAAGTAAGCATGTTCAGGCAACTCCTGTAATGTAGAGATAAACAATTACCTGCAGTATAGAAGTATGCGAACGGATGATAGGAACAATGCAAAAATCTTTGATTAAGAATCGTCCACTCCATTGACTCAAGTTGAAGCATGAAGCTGTAGGTGGGCACACCACCGAAGGACACTGTTAGAAGAAGCGCATCGCCATCCTCAGAGTACCCTACTATAGTCAGCATAGAATACTGAAGCATACTATGCATGCGAGCGGTCTTTCGCAGCACCCATATGGCAGTACCATGACTATTGACCATGCGTTCCCAGATTTGGAATCTCATGTACGAATATACGGCAAGGCCAACACCGCCATGCTCTCCCCTGATGATCCGGATTCTGCAACTAGGAATGCCATCAAAAATAGGCCTCTTGACCAGAGATAGTGTCTGGCTATCCAAATCGAACTTGAGTATGCAATCCTCGTGCTGACACTTGTTTAGCCACCAGTAAAGAGCATTGCCGATGAGGGTGGAGGGGGACTTGCTAACAACACATGGTTCCGCCATTACCACAAGATCTCCCCACTCACCAGTGTCTGAGGAGTAGACCCGGGCTATGACCGGGTGTCTCACTCCGGTGGCCACCAGAACCACCTTGAAGGGGCCCGAGTGGCAGTCTCCGTGCACGTGCCCCTGCTCGTCACCGGCAGCGCAGAGCACCGCCCCGTTGGCGACGGCGCACTCGCCGTCGACGAAATCCGGCGGAATTACCGCGGCGCGGAGGCGGCGGCGGCCGCCGGCGAGAGGGGCGAAAACAAGCAGCAGGGCCAGGTCCAGGTTGATGAGGAGGACGCGGCCATGGCGGTACCCGAGCAGGGTCCAGCAGCCGAGCACGTGCCAGAACCGCATGGAGAAGCGCTCGCGGGGGATCCGGTCGGGGGCGTCGAGCAGCGGGGTGAACACCAGCTCCCCGCCGCGCATCTCGAAGACGCCGAGGACGGGGGGCCTCCGGTGGTGGGTGCGGAAGCGGCGGAGGAAGGCGCGGTCCGCGGCGAGGCGGCCCCAATGCCTGGAGACGGCGGCGGCGCGGACGAGCGAGGAGGGCAGCGGGGGGAGGCGGACGAGGATCTCGCCCAGGACGTCCTCGTCTTCCAGCGGCGCCGCCGGCTGCGGATGGACGGGGCGGAGGGCCATCTCGCCGTCGCCGCCGTCGCGCTCGTGACTCATGTGGGGAAAAGAAACGGAAATGAGGGAGCGGAGTAGGGCTGTAGGGTTACTGGAGGATGCGTAAGAAGGAAGGAATACTTGGGCTGGGCCTCTGGAGAAAAGCTCGCTCACCCATCCTTGGATTACGGCCCAAACACTGATCGTGTTTGTGGCTTACGCTTAAAAAAAGTATAAGGTTTGTGCTATGCTAAAAAGAGTACAACTCATGTGTGAGGTTCTACCAAGAAGAGATCTTTATAAGGTGAGATCTCGTCCGTTGCTCTGCTGACGGTTAGTGTAATTTTCGAAGAGGCGAGCGCAAGGGCGATTGGATCTCATCTTGGTCCCGTCACCCGCCACCAGATCTTGTCGTCGGTGTTCGGGCCTCTGTCCTGACCACCCTGATCTGTAGCCTTCCCTGCTCTCTCGTCTATCCCCCCAATCCCTCCCTGACCCTTTCCCATCCATAACCCATCCACATATGCCTTATGTGCGGTTCTAGGGCGCACAGTCGTACACCACCTACAAACCCTAGTTTTAGGTCTGACATGAGAAGAGTGGTGGTCTGGTCGAGGAGGATGGAGGCAGTAGAGGGGTTGATGAAGGGGTTGAAGTTGTCGGCAGTGGAGAAGATCGGCGAGAAGGAAAGGGACAACGCTCCAGAGTGGGCACCAGATGTTTCGCAGGCAGTGGGTAAGCTATTTTCGAAGAAGCCAGCACATGCAGGGGCCATGGGGAGCACGCTGGGGAAAATTTGGTGCCCTATCAAGGAGCTAGGCTACAAGGAATTGGACAAGAACACTTTTCTCTTCACGTTCATGCAGGCGGCGGGTTGAAGGAGAGCCCTGGAGGACAAGCCATGGTGGTTCGATAAGGAGCTGCTGCTAATGGAGAACTATGATCCTGATAAAACTGCCGATGAGTATGAGTTCAACTTGATCCCCATATGGATTCGTGTGTTTGGGATACCACTGAGATCTATGACAGGGCTATGGGAGAGCTCATAGGGAGAGATTTTCATGGGGTTCTGGATGTGGATGTTGATCATGATGACAAAGCGGTGGGTAAATTCCTCCGAGTTGAAGTGAAGGTGGATATTAACGAGACACCCATGAGGGGTTCACGCTGGACATAAATGAGGAAAAAAAATGAAAAATATAGAAATGACGAAGGACCCAAGGATGGGGAGATGAGTGAGGCGACAAGAAGAAGAAGTTGCTTTGGTGCCGATTTGAGTACGAACATATTTTCGACAAAGGGTGGATTTTATTGACTCATAATGATTCATCAAAAGAATACAAAACACAATGAGTACACACCCGACCTCTGCATAGCTAGGATGCACACAGCCAACATCAACTTACACATAAACACGCCGACAACTAGCAAAGTCATATTAGACCAAAACTATGTGCACGCGAGGAAAAAAGGAAAAAGCTCCAAAGTAACCAGGTACACGATCGGCAAACTGCATTAATGATCATATCCGCACCAACCATTTCATGACACCACAAGGACGACAAGGTTCTTCAACAACAACGCCTTCAGGAAGGAAGCGACATTCAAGTGTCGTTGTCACCGGATCCAACCATCAATGTTAGACTCTAGGTTTTCACCATGAAGAATCAGTCCGTGCATATCCGAGCAATGCCTTCAACAAGGTAACGACGTAAAAGAAACATCACCATTGCCAGGTATAACATATGAGTACTTCTGTTACACCTGTGGCATCATAGGCCATAATGGAAAAGAATGCGACTCAAAGCCCCCAAAGGTGAAGCGCCACTGTTTGGTCCGTGGATGAGGGCGGAGGAAGAGAACAGAAAGGAGATTACCGGACTAGAAGGAGGTGGATCGACAACATGAGTAGTGGAGGAAGTGGGGGTTCAAGTGGAGGAAGAAAGAGCTGAAGGTCACATGGCCAGGAATAGGGAGGCGCGGTCGAGCGAGGGCAACGGGGTGAGGCGGACGAGGATCTCGCCCTCGAGATCCTCGTCTTCCAGCAGCGCCGCCGTCTGCGGATGGGCGGGGCGGAGGGCACTAGTAGAAAAAGGGCCTATAGTCCCGGTTGGTGAGGGCCTTTAGTCCCGGTTCATGAACCGAGACTAAAGGGTCGGTACTAATGCCCTGACCCTTTAGTCCCAGTTCAATCCAGAACCGGGACAGATGGGCCTCCACGTGGCCTGTCCGAGCCAGGCGGGAGGGCCTTTGGTCCCGGTTGGTGGCACCAACCGGGACCAATAGGCATCCAACGTCGACATTTCTATGGTTGTGGTTTTGTTTTTTTTGAAGGGGGGTTGGGGGTTTTGGGGGATAATTTAGGTGTTTCATATATTGTGATATAGCTAGCTAATTAATAGAGAAAAGTGTCATCTCTTTTGTCCGCTTGGTCGACGCTTCGTACTATACATACGTATAGAGAGGACTAGCTAGACACGCTAGCTAGCTAGTAATTAAGCAAAATGTAAGATCGTCATGAACATATATGCATACAGAGAGAAGTGATATCGACCACCTCTCCTTCTCCGAGAGATTGGTCGAACAACAAGTTCTCGTGTATCTATCCGACACTACCGGCTACATATATACAATAATTATCTTTTACAAATATATAATCTCCTAACATACGGACACATAGTATTCTCCGTCTTCAGCGATCACGTGGTCAAGAAAGAATGCCGCCAATTCCTCTTGAATTGCTCAGCATGCGATCTGGTGCTAGGAGTTCATCCCGCTCAAACATCTAATTTTTAGATAGGTGTCAAGACACACACACACATATATATATATATATATATATATATATATATATATATATATATATGAATGAATGAAACTCAACACAAATGATGGTAATAAAATAAAATTGTGAATATTTTTATTTACGCACTTCATATTGTTTGTCGGAGTAGCCCTCTCACAGGTCGTGTGGCGGATGGACTGCATAAACGTAGTATCCACAGAAATCATTCCCTTGTTCCTGCCACAACCACTTTACAAGAAATAGAGGTCAATCAAACTGATAATTAGCAAGCATGCTAAATGGTATTGATGAAACTAGCGCTTGAATCACTAGGAGATGCGTGGAATATGCTACTATATAGTACTTACTTTGGTGTCTAAATTGTAGCTTCTTCGGTAGTCCCAAGCTTTTTTGGTGAATTTTCTCCAAGCCCTGCCATACAAAGAAAACAATTACTTGTTATCAGAAATAAACAAAGTTGCTGATATGGTGGATAATGATCGATTTAACTTACTTGTCGAGCATTTCAGCCATGTCCGCATACTCCTTGGGATCTTTTCGCTTGGAGTCTAAGACAGTTACTACTCCCTTCTCAAGCTTAATCTCTAGGAGAATATAGTGGTAGCTGCGCACATGCATAACTCATCAATATTACATTACTATAACCTGGACTAATAAGGAAACCGAATATGCCACAAGACAGTAACACTCACTTGAAGTTGTAAGGAAAGAGTATTATATCTTTGTGTTCATTTATTACCAACGATTGTAGCAAGTTGGCCTCGGTATCTTCGGCACGAAATTTAACCTCAGTTGCATCTATGAGATATGTGTTAATGAACCCAATATCACCCACTTGTCTTTTCTTCAATTCGCGATCTTCAATCTGTATAATATAGTGAGGATAATTATAAATACATGCAATGAAAGGGCTGAGTTATATAGAGAGACTTAATGATGTAAGTAGTACAACTTACGAACAATGGCAGGTGACCGTTGCTTTATCGAGGGCCAATTGATTGAAAAACTGATATAACTCCTCAAATGGAATAGGCAACAGTTCAATTCCAAGGAGGTCATGCTCCTTTTTAACTCTCACATACAAAGTACTCCTCCCCTCAGACTCTTTGCAGGTTTTCATGTACCAATCATGCAATCTTTGTAGGGGAACGTAGCAATTTCAAAATTTTTCCTATGCACACGCAAGATCATGGTGATGCATAGCAACGAGAGGGAGAGTATTGTCTACGCACTCGTGAGACCAAAGCGGAAGCGATCACAACGTAGAGGAAGTAGTCGACGTTCTCCTCGCGATCCAGCCGATCCAGCGCCGTTACTCCGGCGCCTCCGAGTCGATCACAACGTAGAGGAAGTAGTCGTCGTTCTCCTCGCGATCCAGCCGATCCCAAGCGCCAGTTACTCGGCGCCTCCGAGTTCTTGGCACACGCTCACTCGATGGCGCTCCTCGGCTTCGATCCAGAAAGCTCCGGGGAGAGGGAGTTCCACAAGACGACGGGCAGGACGATCTTGATGTTCTACCGGCGCAGGCTTCGCCTAAGCAATCGCTATGATATGACCGAGGTGGAATATGGTGGAGGGGGCACCGCACACGGCTGAGGAACCATCTCAAGGATCAACTTGTGTGTCCTAGGGTGCCCCCTACCCCGTATATAAAGGAGGGAGGGAGGAGGTGGCCGGCCTCAAGGGGGCGCATGATAGGGAGGGAAACCTACTCCAAGTAGGTTTCCCTCTTTCCTTATCTTATTTGGAGGGGAAGGAAGGAGTACTAGTATTAGGAAGTAGTACTAGTAGTAGGAATAGGAAGAGGGAAGGAGAAAGGAAGGGGGCCGCCCTCCCCAATTCGGATTGGGCTTGGGGCGCGCCTCCCTTGTTCCTTCTCCCTTCCTCCTACATGGGCCCAATAAGGCCCATATACCTCCCGGGGTTCCAGAACCTCCGGAGCTCCAAACTTCTCCTAACCTTTCCGGTGTCCAAATATATCCGTCCAATATATTAATCTTTATGTCTCGACCATTTCGAGACTCCTCGTCATGTCCGTGATCATATCCGGACTCGAACAACCTTCGTACATCAAAATACATAAACTCATAATAAAATGCCATCGAAACCTTAAGCGTGCGGACCCTACGGTTCGAGAATAATGTAGACATGACCGAGACATGTCTCCGGTCAATAACCAATAGCGGGACCTGGATGCCCATATTGGTTCCTACATTTTCTCACGAAGATCTTTATCGGTCGAACCGCATAACAACATACGTTGTTCCCTTTGTCATCGGTATGTTACTTACCCGAGATTCGATCGTCGGTATCCAATACCTAGTTCAATCTCAAGCATCGTAAGTCTCTTTACTCGTTCAGTAATACATCATCTCACAACTAACTCATTAGTTGTAATGCTTGCAAGGCTTATGTGATGTGTATTACCGAGAAGGCCCAGAGATACCTCTCCACAATCGGAGTGACAAAACCTAATCTCGAAATACGCCAACCCAACAAGTACCTTTGGAGACACTGTAGTACTCCTTTATAATCACCCAATTACGTTGTGACGCTTGGTAGTACCAAAGTGTTCCTCCGGTAAACGGGAGTTGCATAATCTCATAGTTATAGGAACATGTATAAGTCATGAAGAAAGCAATAACAATATACTAAACGATCAAGTGCTAAGCTAACGGAATGGGTCATGTCAATCACATCATTCTTCTAATGAGGTGATCCCATTAATCAAATTACAACACATGTCTATGGTTAGGAAACATAACCATCTTTGATTAATGAGCTAGTCTAGTAGAGGCTTACTAGTGACTATCTGCTTGTCTATGTATTCACACATGTATTATGTTTCGGTTAATACAATTCTAGCATGAATAATAAACATTTATCATGAAATGAGGAAATAAATAATAACTTTATTATTGCCTCTAGGGCATATTTCCTTCAGTCTCCCACTTGCACTAGAGTCAATAATATAGATTACACAGTAAAGATTCTAACACCCATGGAGTTTTGGTGCTGATCATGTTTTGCTCGTGGAAGAGGCTTAGTCAATGGGTCTGCAACATTCAGATCCGTATGTATTTTGCAAATCTCTATGTCTCCCACTTGGACTTGGTCCCGAATGGAGTTGAAGCGTCTTTTGATATGCTTGGTCCTCTTGTGAAATCTGGATTCCTTTGCCAAGGCAATTGCACCAAGATTGTCACAGAAGATCTTCATTGGTCCCGATGCACTAGGTATGACACCTAGATCGGAAATGAACTCTTTCATCCAGACTCCTTCATTTGCTGCTTCCGAGCAGCTATGTACTCCGCTTCACATGTAGATCCCGCCACGACGCTTTGTTTAGAACTGCACCAACCGACAGCCTCCACCGCTTAACAAAAACACGATCCGGGTTTGCGATTTAGAATCGTCCGGATCGGTGTCAAAGCTTGCATCGACGTAACCATTTACGACTAGCTCTTTGTCACCTCCATATACGAGAAACATATCCTTAGTCCTTTTCAAATTATTTCGGGATGTTCTTGACCGCTGTCCAGTTGATCCACTCTGGATTACTTTGGTACCTTCCTGCCAAGCTTACAGCTAAGCATACGTCGGTCCGTACACAGCATTGCATACATGATAGAGCCTATGGCTGAAGCATAGGGAACATCTTTCATTTTCTCTCTATCTTCTGCTTTGTGGTCGGGCATTGAGTCTCACTCAATCTTATACCTTGTAATACAGTAAAAAACCTTTCTTTGCACGATCCATTTTGAATTTCTTCAAAACTTTATCAAGGTATGTGCTTTGTGAAAGTCCAATTAAGCGTCTTGATCTATCTCTATAGATCTTGATGCCCAATATGTAAGCAGCTTCACCGAGGTCTTTCATTGAAAAACTTTTATTCAAGTATCCTTTTATGCTATCCAGAAATTCTATATCATTTCCAATCAATAATATGTCGTCCACATATAATATCGTAAATGCTACTGAGCTCCCACTCACTTTCTTGTAAATACAAGGCTTCTCCAAAGGTCTCAGATAAAACCATATGCTTTGATCACACTATCAAAACGTTTATTCCAACTCCGAGAGGCTTGCACCAGACCATAAATTGATCATTGGAGCTTGCACACTTTGTTAGCACCTTTTGGATCAGCAAAACCTTCCGTTGCATCATATACAACTCTTCTTCTAGAAATCCATTCAAGAATGCAGTTTTTACATCCATTTGCCAAATTTCATAATCATAAAATGCGGCAATTGCTAACATGATTCGGACAGACTTAAGCATCGCTACGGGTGAGAAAGTCTCATCATAGTCAACCCCTTGAACTTGTCGAAAACCTTTTGCAACAAGTCGAGCTTTGTAGATGCTATATTACCATCGGCGTCGGTCTTCTTCTTAAAAGATCCATTTATTCTCAATGGCTTGCCGATCATTGGGCAAGTCAACCAAAGTCCATACTTTGTTCTCATACATGGATCCCATCTCAGATTTCATGGCTTCCAGCCATTTCATGAATCTGGGCTCACCATCGCTTCTTCATAGTTTGTAGGTTCGCCATGGTCAAGTAACATGACTTCCGTAATAGGATTACCGTACCACTCGGGTGCGTATTTTATTCTGCTTGACCCTCTGAAGTTCGGAGCAACTTGATCTGAAGTTTCATGATCAACATCATTAGTTTCCTCACCAATTGGTGTAGTTGTCACAGAACCGCTTTCTTGCGATGAACTACTTTCCAATAAGGGAGCAGATACAGTTATCTCATCAAGTTCTACTTTCCTCCCACTCACTTCTTTCGAGAGAAACTCCTTCTCTAGAAAGGATCCGAATTTAGCAACGAAAATCTTGCCTTCAGATCTGTGATAGAAGGTGTACCCAACAGTCTCCTTTGGGTATCCTATGAAGACACATTTCTCCGATTTGGGTTCGAGCTTATCTGGTTGAAGTTTCTTTACATAAGCATCGCAGCCCCAAATTTTAAGAAAGCGACAACTTTGGTTTCTTGCCAAACCACAGTTCATATGGTGTCGTCTCAACGGATTTAGATGGTGCCCTATTTAACGTGAATGCGGCCGTCTCTAAAGCATATCCCCAAAACGATAGCGGTAAATCAGTAAGAGACATCATAGATCGCACCATATCAAGTAAAGTACGACATGGACGTTCGGACACACCATTTCTCCGTGGTGTTCCGGTGGCGTGAGTTGCGTAAACTATTCCACATTGTTTCAAATGTAAACCAAACTCGTAACTCAAATATTCTCCTCCACGATCAGATCGTAGAAACTTTATTTTCTTGTTACGATGATTTTCCACTTCACTCTGAAATTCTTTGAACTTTTCAAATGTTTCAGATTTGTGTTTCATTAAGTAGATATACCCATATCTGCTCAAATCATCTGTGAAGGTGAGAAAATAACGATACCACTTGGCGTGCCTCAACATTCATTGGACCACAAACATCGGTATGTATGATTTCCAACAAATCAGTTGCTCGCTCCATAGTTCCGGAGAACGGCGTTTTAGTCATCTTGCCCATGAGGCATGGTTACAAGTACCAAATGATTCATAATCAAGTGTTTACAGAAGCCCATCAGTATGGAGTTTCTTCATGCGTTTTACACCGATATGACCCAAACGGCAGTGCCACAAATAAGTTGCATTATCATTATCAACTCTGTATCTTTTGGTTTCAACACTATGAATATGTGTATTACTACTATCAAGATTTAATAAAAATAGACCACTCTTTAAGGGTGCATGACCATAAAAGATATTATTCATATAAATAGAACAACCATTATTCTCTGTCTTAAATGAATAATCGTCTCGCATTAAACAAGATCCAGATATAATGTTCATGCTCAACGCCGGCACCAAATAACAATTATTTAGGTCTAAAACTAATCTCGATGGTAGATGTAGAGGTAGCGTGCCGACCGCGATGACATCGACTTTGGAACCATTTCCCACGCCAAGATCGTCACCTCGTCCTTAGCCAATCTTCGCTTAATCCGTAGTTCCTGCTTTGAGTTGCAAATATTAGCAATGTAACCAGATCAAATACCAGTACTATCATGCGAGTATTAGTAAGGTACACATCAATAACATGTATATCACATATACCTTTGATCACCTTGCCATCCTTCTTATCCGCCAAATACTTGGGGCAGTTCCGCTTCCAGTGTCCAGTTTGCTTGCAGTAAAAACATTCAGTTTCAGGCTTAGGCCCAGACTTGGGTTTCTTCTCTTGAGCAGCAACTTTCTTGGTGTTCCTTTTGAAGTTCCCCTTCTTCTTTCCTTTGCCCTTTTTCTTGAAACTAGTGGTCTTGTTGACCATCAACACTTGATGCTCTTTCTTGATTTCTACCTCCGCGGCTTTTAGCATTGCGAAGAGCTCGGGAATTGTTTTGGTCATCCCTTGCATATTATAGTTCATCACGAAGCTCTTGTAGCTTGGTGGCAGTGATTGAAGAATTCTGCCAATGACACTATCATCCGGAAGAGTAACCCCAGCTTGAATCAAGTGGTTATTATACCCAGACATTTTGAGTATATGTTCACCGACGTAACTATTCTCCTCCATTTTGCAGCTATAGAACTTATTGGAGACTTCATATCTCTCAATCCGCATTTGCTTGAAATATTAACTTCAACTCCTGGAACATCTCATATGCTCCATGACGTTCAAAACGTCGTTGAAGACCCGGTTCTAAGCCGTAAAGCATGGCACACCGAACTATCGAGTAGTCATCAGCTTTGCTCGCCAGACGTTCACAACTTCTCGGCGTTGCTCCTCAGCAGGCACGGCACCCAGCGGTGCTTCCAGGACGTAATTCTTACGTGCAGCAATGAGGATAATCCTCAAATTACGGACCCAGTCCGTGTAATTGCTACCATCATCTTTCAACTTTGCTTTCTCAAGGAACGCATTAAAATTCAACGGAACAACAAGACGAGCCATCTATCTACAGTAAACATAGACAAGCAAAATACTATCAGGTACTAAGTTCATGATAAATCTAAGTTTTAATTAATCATATTAAAAACTCCCACTTAGATGACATCTCTCTAGTCATCTAAGTGATTACGTGATCCAAATTAACTAAACCATGTCCGATCATCACGTGAGATGGAGTAGTTTCAATGGTGAACATCACTATGTTGATCATATCTACTATATGATTCACGTTCGACCTTTCGGTCTCCGTGTTCCAGGCCATATCTGTTATATGCTAGGCTCGTCAAGTTTAACCTGAGTATTCTGCGTGCGCAACTGTTTTGCACCCGTTGTATTTGAACGTAGAGCCTATCACACCCGATCATCACGTGGTGTCTCAAAGACGAAGAACTTTCGCATAGCGGTGCATACTCAGGAGAACACTTCTTGATAATTTTAGTGAGAGATCATCTTATAATGCTACCGTCAATCAAAGCAAAATAAGATGCATAAAGGATAAACATCACATGCAATCAATATAAGTGATATGATATGGCCATCATCATCTCGTGCTTGTGATCTCCATCTCCGAAGCACCGTCGTGATCACCATCGTCACCGGCGCGACACCTTGATCTCCATCGTAGCATCGTTGTCGTCTCGCCAACTATTGCTTCTACAACTATCGCTACCGCTTAGAGATAAAAGTAAAAGCAATTACAGGGCGTTGCATTTCATACAATAAAGCGACAACCATATGGCTCCAGCCGATTGCCGATAACTTCGGTTACAAAACATGATCATCTCATACAATAAAATATAGCATCACGTCTTGACCATATCACATCACAACATGCCCTGCAAAAACAAGTTAGACGTCCTCTACTTTGTTGTTGCAAATTTTACGTGGCTGCTACGGGCTTAAGCAAGAACCAATCTCACCTACGCATCAAGACCACAACGATACTTCGTCAAATAGACTCCGTTGTAACCTTCTCAAGGACCGGGCGTAGCTACACTCAGTTCAACTAAAGTGAGAGAGACAGACACCCGCCAGCCACCTTTAAGCACGAGTGCTCGTAGCAGTGAAACCAGTCTCGCGTAAGCGTCTGGCGTAATGTCGGTCGGGCCGCTTCATCTCACAATACCGCTGAACCAAAGTATGACATGCTGGTAGGCAGTATGACTTGTATCACCCACAACTCACTTGTGTTCTACTCGTGCATATAACATCAACGCATAAAACCAGGCTCGGATGCCATTGTAGTTTTCAAAAAATTTCCTACGCACACGCAAGATCATGGTGATGCATAGCAACGAGAGGGGAGAGTATTGTCTACGTACCCTCGTAGACCAAAGCGGAAGCGATCACAACGTAGAGGAAGTAGTCGTACGTTCTCCTTGCGATCCAGCCGATCCCAGCGCCAAGTTACTCCGGCGCCTCCGTCGATCACAACGTAGAGGAAGTAGTCAGACGTTATCCTCGCGATCCAGCCGATCCCAGCGCCGTTACTCCGGCGCCTCCGAGTTCTTGGCACACGTTCAGCTCGATGACGCTCCTCGGGCTTCGATCCAGCAAAGCTCCGGGGAGAGGGAGTTCCGTCAGCATGACGGCGTGGTGACGATCTTGATGTTCTCTTCGCCTAAGCACTGCTATGATATGACCGAGGTGGAATATGGTGGAGGGGGGCACCGCACACGGCTAAGGAATGATCTCAAGGATCAACTTGTGTGTCCTAGGGTGCCCCCCTACCCCCGTATATAAAGGAGGGAGGGAGGAGGTGGCCGGCCTCAAGGGGCGCGCCATAGGGAGGGAAACCTACTCCAAGTAGGTTTCCCTCTCTTCCTTATCTTATTTGGAGGGGAAGGAAGGAGTACTAGTATTAGGAAGTAGTACTAGTAGTAGGAATAGGAAGAGGGGGAAGGAGAAAGGAAAGGGGGGGCCGGCCCCCCTCCCCAATTCGAGATATGTGTTAATGAACCCAATATCACCCACTTGTCTTTTCTTCAATTCGGCGATCTTCAATCTGCATAATATAGTGAGGATAATTATAAATACATGCAATGAAAGGGCTGAGTTATATAAAGAGACTTAATGACAGAAGTAGTACAACTTACAGACAGTAGCAGGTGACCGTTGCTTTATCGAGGGCCAATTGATTGAAAAACTGATATAACTCCTCAAATGGAATAGGCAACAGTTCAATTCCAAGGAGGTCATGCTCCTTTTTAACTCTCACATACAAAGTACTCCTCCCCTCAGACTCTTTGCAGGTTTTCATGTACCAATCATGCAATCTTTGTAGGGGAACGTAGCAATTTCAAAAATTTTCCTACGCACACGCAAGATCATGGTGATGCATAGCAACGAGAGGGGAGAGTATTGTCTACGTACCCTCGTAGACCAAAGCGGAAGCGATCACAACGTAGAGGAAGTAGTCGTACGTTCTCCTCGCGATCCAGCCGATCCCAGCGCCGTTACTCCGGCGCCTCCGAGTCGATCACAACGTAGAGGAAGTAGTCGTACGTTCTCCTCGCGATCCAGCCGATCCCAGCGCCGTTACTCCGGCGCCTCCGAGTTCTTGGCACACGTTCAGCTCGATGACGCTCCTCGGGCTTCGATCCAGCAAAGCTCCGGGGAGAGGGAGTTCCGTCGACCTGACGGCGTGGTGGCGATCTTGATCTTCTACCGACGCAGGCTTCGCCTAAGCACTGCTATGATATGACCGAGGTGGAATATGGTGGAGGGGGCACCGCACACGGCTAAGGAGCGATCTCAAGGATCAACTTGTGTGTCCTAGGGTGCCCCCTACCCCGTGATATAAAGGAGGGAGGGAGGAGGTGGCCGGCCTCAAGGGGGCGCGCCATGGAGGGGGAAACCTACTCCAAGTAGGTTTCCCTCTCTTTCCTTATCTTATTTGGAGGGAAGGAAGGAGTACTAGTATTAGGAAGTAGTACTAGTAGTAGGAATAGGAAGAGGAGGAAGGAGAAAGGAAAGGGGGCCGCCCCTCCCCAATTCGGATTGGGCTTGGGGCGCGCCTCCCTTGTTCCTTCTCCTTCCTCCTACATGGGCCCAATAAGGCCCATATACCTCCCGGGGTTCAGTAACCTCCCGAGCTCCAAACTTCTCCGAACCTTTCCGGTGTCCAAATATATCCGTCCAATATATTAATCTTTATGTCTCGACCATTTCGAGACTCCTCGTCATGTCCGTGATCATATCCGGGACTCCGAACAACCTTCGGTACATCAAAATACATAAACTCATAATATAACTGTCATCGAAACCTTAAGCGTGCGGACCCTACGGTTCGAGAATAATGTATACATGACCGAGACATGTCTCCGGTCAATAACCAATATCTGGAACTGGATGCCCATATTGGTACCTACATTTTCTACGTAAGATCTTTATCGGTCAGACCAAGCATAACAACATACGTTGTTCCCTTTGTCATCGGTATGTTACTTACCCGAGATTCGATCGTCGGTATCCAATACCTAGTTCAATCTCATTCATCGTAAGTCTCTTTACTCGTTCGTAATACATCATCTCACAACTAACTCATTAGTTGTAATGCTTGCAAGGCTTATGTGATGTGTATTACCGAGAAGGCCCAGAGATACCTCTCCGACAATCGGAGTGACAAAACCTAATCTCGAAATACGCCAACCCAACAAGTACCTTTGGAGACACCTGTAGTACTCCTTTATAATCACCCGATTACGTTGTGACGCTTTGGTAGTACCCAAAGTGTTCCTCCGTAAACGGAGTTGCATAATCTCATAGTTATAGGAACATGTATAAGTCATGAAGAAAGCAATAGCAATATACTAAACGATCAAGTGTTAAGCTAACGGAATGGGTCATGTCAATCACATCATTCTTCTAATGAGGTGATCCCATTAATCAAATGACAACACATGTCTATGGTTAGGAAACATAACCATCTTTGATTAATGAGCTAGTCTAGTAGAGGCTTACTAGTGACTATCTGTTTGTCTATGTATTCACACATGTATTATGTTTCCGGTTAATACAATTCTAGCATGAATAATAAACATTTATCATGATATAAGGAAATAAATAATAACTTTATTATTGCCTCTAGGGCATATTTCCTTCAATCTTCGCATCATCGTTGATAGAGAACTTTCATCTTTGATGAGAGGCTTCCCGTACTCGTATCTTTGTATCTACACCTCCAAGAAATCATAATGTACATCGTCGGGCAGGTAATCTGCAGGATTGCCATAACCGGGCACCATCCTCGGATCGACGATGTCGCTAGCGAGCACCTTGAGCGGGTGCACGATTGCTTCGCTTGTTCACGAGCTAGGCAATTTGTTTCCCAGCTCATCGCTCTTTCATCCTTTGATCACCGACAGTACTTCCCGACCTCTCCGCTTCGCAAATGCCTTCCAATAATGCGCTCATAGTTGCCTTTCGCGGAGACTTGGGTGGTTTTGTCGGGGCAGCCAGAGTGCGCTTCGCTTTGACCGGATCTACCTTCTCCTCCGGAGGTGGATGTCTCTTTGCTTTCAACCCTTGAAACCAGTCATCCACTTTGGTATGCGCGATCTTCGCTTTTCCTCCTCGCTCCTCTCAGACGGGTAACTTCTCCGAGTCTTCAGAGAAGGACCGAATCAGTATCTCCTCCCGCCTTTGGCTGTCTTGCTAGACGCCGGCAGAAGCAGACGGAGCGGATGTCTTCTTTCCTTGCTTACGAGGCGGAGGAGAAGGACTACGACGCTACTGGAGCAGCCGGAGCGGGCGGGCGGTCTCTTCCGCCCTTGCCGACGAGGCGAGAAGGAGGAGGCTGGCTGCTCGGGCGCGGCCGGTGCAAAGCGGAGAAGGAGGCGGAGTGCCGCCACGCCGGAGAAGGAGCCGTCCGAGTGCCCTGATCGTCACTCACGGGAGGAGGAGGCGGTGGAGGAGGCGGAGTGCCCCTGACTCGCGGAGGAGGAGGAGGAGGCGGAGGCGCCCAGTTCGGAAGGTTGATGAGATCCTTCCGCCATAGGCATGGAGTCTTCAGAGCGTAACCCAGCCGATACTCCCTTCACCGGTAGGGTGGTCAAGCCGGAGGTCCTCAAATCCCTCCGTTACTTCATCGACCATCACCTTAGCATATCCTTCTGGAATCGGCCGGCAGTGAAAAGTTGAGTCGGGTTTAGTAGGATAAACAGAGCCAACAGCCGTCTTGACCTTCAAATTGCTCCATTGCGCCATAAGGTGGCAATTTTCAGCATCCGTGATAGCATCCACGGGATAGCTGGCAGGAGTCGTCAAGGCATGTTGTGGCTGAAGCAGCTCGGTGGAAGCCACGCTGCTTCTCCGCTGAGATGGCGGGTAGCTTCGGGGAAGCTTCGCAGTCGCTTTGTTGTGATCTGCTGCTTCTCGTTCCTCTAGACCCATTACCCTTTTCGCAGCGCCGTGCATTAGGCTCTGCTCCAGTTTCTTCCTCCTCTCATGGGTTTTGTAACCCTCACGTCCGGAAATCCAGCCTTCCACGAAACGGAGCTCTGGCGTGCCTCGTGTACGTCCGTGGTGCTCAGATTCCCGAGGGCCATTGTGAGCTCGTCCTTCTCCCGTTCGGAACAAACTTCCCTTGTTGCGCCGCTTGATATATTGCCGAAGCCTCTTGACTGGTATGTCCAATTGTTCGTCCGTCCAAATGCACTTCCTTGTTATAGGGTCCAAGGATCCGCCGCCCCTCAAGAACCAAGTCCGCAACGGTGCTGGCCAGTTCATTGTCTCTGGTTCGATCCCTTTATCAAGCAGATCATTCTCAGCCTTGGCCCACTTAGGCGGGCTACGAGGTAGCCACGACCTCGTGCGATGGTGAAGCTTCTTCTTCGCAGCATTTCTCTTGTTTGTCGCCGACATCTTTTACTCTTTTCCGATGTCTTGTAGGACACTAATGCTGGCCAGTCATATCTGATCTTCTCATATTTGCCCTTGAATTCTGGTGTCTCATTTTTTTCGACATATGTATTGAGTTCTTTCTTCCAATTCCTGAATAGTTCTGCCATCTTCTTAAGAGCAAAAGACTTGATTAATGGCTCTATTACTGGCTTCTCCGGATCATCCTCTAGCGGTAGGGTAAAATTTGACTTCAGCTCAGTCAAAGATCATTTTTCGCATATCATTGACACAAGACACCTCGTGGTCTTCGTTCTTAGGCTTATACCATTGGTGGATGCTGATCGATCTTGTCCCTAACCGTAACCCCGCACCGAGCAACAAATGCCTTCTTTGTCCGGTAGGGTTCAATCGGTTGGTTGGCCGTCACGCCAGATTTGTATGATCTCAAACTTTTCATCCGAGCTCAACTTTTTCTTCGGCCTCGTCTCTTTACCGGGTTGTGCTCGATCCGGAGGGCTAGAAAAAAGAACAAAGACGAGAGTTAATTAATATGTGTACATACCAAAACAAAGACGAGAGCTAGTCAGCACAGGCTTAACTAATATATATATACCTGGACGGACTCGGTTTGGTGATCACCGGAGCCGTCCTCACGGTCTACTTCTTCACCCTCTCCTTCTTGCACAGGCATTGGGTCATCGGAGCCATGTAAATCATAGCCAGCTGCTTCTTCACCCTCTCCTTCCAGACCATCGTTGTCGTTGAGAAACATCAACGAGCGTATTTACATCACTTCCTTGTGCGATTATGTCCCTCAACAACGCTTCTTGTGCTTCGTCTCGGGGTGTCCATAGTTTCTACAAATATTTACAACATGGCAATTATTATTCAAACATGACAGATATGGATATATTAGTGGCAAACGAGAACTAGCTAGCTAATCACAATAAGGAATCATATTTGGGGCCTCGACGCTGCTTCTCTCGGGTTTGGGGTGGCCTCCACAACGCTTCAAGGGTTAGGGGTGGCCTCGATAACGCTTCAAGCTAGGAGGGGTGTATCGACCCCCCACGTGTTGAAGCTATCGGGAGGGTCGGCGTTGAACACTACATCTATGTCCCACAAGTAACGTTGGCATCGACGCCATGTAGGGTAGAGGGTCGTGGATCGCCGAGCGGTCGAGGTCAAGGGTCGAGGATCGCCGAGGTCGGGAGGTTGCCTAGTGTCAACGGATTCAACAAAACCATGTCTTCATCATTAAGGAAAGTAACAGGTGCATGATGGTGTGAAGCTCTCCAAAGTTATTTTGGAGCGGAGTCCCGAGATAGGATAATTCGCTTTTTGGTACAAAGTTCAGCAAGAACCTTCCGAATATCGTTATTTGAAAGGCCTTTGCTGAGATTCGTAAAAAAGGCAAATTATCCTATCCGGGACTCCATTCCAGAATAATTTTGGAGGACTTTGTACCATCATGTCATGGTTACTTCCGGCTAATGATGAAGCCATGGATTTCTTCAATACTTTGACACTATAGGAACCCTCGACCACGAAACCTTCGACCCTTGACCCCTTAACGACCCTCGACCCTCTACCCTAGTTCCCGACCCTCGACCCTCGGCGATCCTCGACACCCTCGTTATATCGACAACGACGCAACATACATATACATGAGAAAATAATGTTATCGGGAGGGGTATCGGTACCCCCCTCGTGTCAAAGTTTCTTCTTTCTCCTCTATTCCTTTCTTTCTTCTTCTCCTCTTCTTTTCTTCTTATCCCTCGAGAAAGGAAAATAAGGAAAAGGAAGAAAAGAGGAAGAAGGAAGAAGGAAGAAGAAGAAAAAAAGAAGAAAAAAGAGGAGAAGAAGAAAGAATAGAGGAGAAGAAGAAAAATAGAAAAAAATTCTATTTTTCTTCTTCTCCTCTATTCTTTCTTCTTCTCTCTTCTTTTCTTCTTTTTCTTCTTCTTATTTATTTCTCCTCTTCTTCCTATCCCCTCTTCTTCTCCTTTCTTCCTCTTCTTTTTTCCTTTTCCCTCTCATTCTTTTTCTTCTTCTTCCTGCTTAAAAATACATGAAGTAGTATTGCTTGTTTTTTTTAAATAATGTTCAAATAAAAATCTATGAACAGAAAAAATATATATACACAGAGAACATATATACATTTTTATAAAAATGAAAAAATCAAAAAATCTAAAAAAGACATATAAACAGATATACACATATACATATACTCATACATATACACATAATCAGCAAAAAACATAGCTATATTTGCAAAAAAAAGGGGGAAGAGGGGGGCGGTGCCGACCCAGACCAAAGCGGCACGGGGCGAGGCAGAGGCGACGGCGAGGCAGAGGCGGGGCGGCGACGGCTGGCCGGGCGTGGTGGTGGCGCGACGACGGGCGTCGGGCGGCAAGGTGGCGACGGCGTCTGGGCGGCGCGGGACGGCGTCGGAGGCAGGGCGACGACGGCGACGGCGAGGCGCAGAGGGGCAGCCTGGCGGCGTCGTCGGGGCGGGATCGAAGAACTGAACAAAATTTTTCACAAGTCTTGCTTATATAGACGGCTCATTGGTCCCGGTTCGTGGCACGAACCGGGACTAATGCCCCCTTTAGTCCCGGTTAGTACCACCAACCGGGACCAAAGGCCAATTTTCAGCAGCCCAAAGGGCGGAAGCGGCGACCTTTGGTCCCGGTTCGTGGCACAAACCGGGACTAAAGGGGGGCATTAGTCCCGGTTGGTGCCACGAACCGGTACCAATGCCCCCTTTAGTCCCGGTTGGTGCCACCAACCGGGACCAAAGGCCTTGTGCTGCCCCGCGCCGAAAAGTTTAGTCCCACCTCGCTAGTTGAGAGAGCTCGAGAGTGGTTTATAAGCGCTGCTGCGCCCCCCCTCTCGAGCTCCGCTCAACTGCAGGCTTCGGCCTAATCTTTCACTAGCTATGTGCCTGTGGGCCTACTTGGCCTCCTGCGGGCCTGAATCTCAGCCCATGTAGGGTTTCTAGTCGTATTCGTGCCGTGGGGTCCAGAGGGCAGCACTATTTTTTTCCAGTTTCTTTGTTTTGTTTTCTGCATTATTATTTATTTTTGTTGTTTTTGCTTTATTTTTAATTCTATTTGCTTTTAGTTTTAGAAAACTTATAAACTTTCTGTTAGTGCCATTAGTTTTCAAATTTGAAAACATTTTTTGTTTTCTTTGTTGCTTTATTTATTTTATTTTGTTTCTACTTACAACAAAATACTTATTGTTGCTATTTTTATTATTTTTCAGTTTTTTGTTCTGTTTTCTGCATTATTTATTTTTTGTTGTTTTTTGCTTTATTTTTTTAATTCTTTTTGCTTTTAGTTTTAGAAAAATTATAAACTTTCTGTTAGTGCCATTAGTTTTCAAATTTGAAAACACTTTTTTGTTTTCTTTGTTGCTTTATTTATTTTATTTTGTTTCTACTTACAACAAAATACTTCTTGTTGCTATTTTTATTTTTTTTCACGTTTTTTGTTTTGTTTTCTGCATTATTTATTTTCTTTTGGTTTTTTGCTTTATTTTTTAATTCTTTTTGCTTTTAGGTCAGCAAAATTATAAACTTTTTGTTTGTGCCATTAGTTTTCAAATTTGAATTCTTTGATATTTGTGTGAATCACAAGTTTGTGAGCTCAACAAGGCGTGTAGAGGGACGGGCTTATAAACCGGTGTGAGCGCCCTTCGGTTGTCGAGGTTTTCAAATTCACAGTTTTCAAATGAACTCTGAAAAAGTTGGCATAGCGTGTGCATGTACAAAACGGACAATGGTATCATACTCGTCTGTTACAAAGTTGGCATGGTATCATCATAATAGTTATGGAGAAAGTCTTCACTTTTTCTTCGCTTGTGTCGCTTTGCTTATTGCGCCAGTAACCATGGATAATCTTCATCGCTTATCAGGATGCTTGGGTCAGCCTTGACTTTGAAGGGGAATTTCATGAAACTTTTCATACTCTTGAGACATGTCTGTCTTGCCCTCCACTCCCAGGATGTCCCTTTTTCCTGAAAGAACTATGTGGCGCTTTGGCTCATTGTATGATGTATTCGCTTCCTTATCTTTTCTTTTCCTCGGTCTGTTAGACATGTCCTTCACATAGATAACCTGTGCCACATCATTGGCTAGGACGAACGGTTCGTCAGTGTACCCAAGATTTTTCAGATCCACTGTTGTCATTCCGTACTATGAGTCTACCTGTACCCCGCCTCCTGACAGATTGACCCACTTGCACTTAAACAAAGGGACCTTAAAATCTACTCCGTAGTCAAGTTCCCATATGTCTACTATGTAACCATAATATGTGTCATTTCCCTTGTCGGTTGCTGCATCAAAGCGGACACCGCTGTTTTGGTTGGTGCTTTTTCATCTTGGTCAATCGTGTAAAATGTATTCCCATTTATCTCGTATCCTTTCCAAATCATTACAGTCGAAGATGGTCCTCGGACAACAAGTACAGCTCATCACAAACAGTGCTGTCACCTCCGAGACGTGTTTCCAACCAATCGCTGAAAGTCCCGATGTGTTCACATGTAATCCGATCGTCGCCGCTTCCCGGGTGTTTGGAGCGCAGATCGTTCTTGTGTTCATCGACATACGGGTCACCAAGGTAGAGTTACGTAGAAGCGTGTAGTGTGCTTGAGACCAAGAATATCCGTCCCTGCATATTATTGAGTCCCTTCCAAGCGTGCCTTTTCCAGTCAATCCCCCTCATACCACGATTTAGGGAGACCTATCTTCTTAAGGCCAGGAATGAAGTCAACACAAAACCCGATGACATCCTCTGTTTGATGGCCCATGGAGATGCTTCCTTCTGGCCTAGCGCGGTTACGAACATATTTCTTTAGGACTCCCATGAACCTCTCAAAGGGGTACATATTGTGTAGAAATACGGGCCCCATAATGACAATCTCGTCGATTAGATGAACTAGGACGTGCGTCATGATATTGAAGAAGGATGGTGGGAACACCAGCTCGAAATCGACAAGACATTGCGCCACATCACTCCTTAAGCGTTGGTACGATTTCTGGATCGATCACCTTCTCGAGATATTGCATTGAGGAATGCACATAGCTTCACAATGGCTAATCGGACTTTTTCCGTAGAAGCCCCTCAATGCAACCGGAAGCGATTGCGTCATAATCACGTGGCAGTCATGAGACTTTAGGTTCTGAAACTTTTTCTCCGCATATTTATTATTCCCTTTATATTCGATTTAGAAGCCAGTCGGGACCTTGATACTGAGCAGGCATTGTAAGAATATTTCTTTCTCTTCTTTCGTTAGAGCGTAGCTGGCAGGACCTTCATACTGCTTCGGAGGCATGCCCTCTTTTCCGTGCAAGCGTTGCAGGTCCTCTCGTGCCTCGTGTGTATCTTTTGTCTTCCCATACACGCCCAAGAAGCCTAGCAGGTTCACGCAAAGGTTCTTCGTCACGTGCATCACGTCGATCGAAGAGCGGACCTCTAGGTCTTTCCAAAGAGGGTAGGTCCCAAAATATAGATTTCTTCTTCCACATGGGTGCGTGATTCTCAGCGTCATTCGGAACAGCTAGTCCGCCGGGACCCTTTCCAAAGATTACGTGTAAATCATTGACCATAGCAAGTACGTGATCACCAGTACGCATGGCGGGCTTCTTCCTGTGATCTGCCTCGCCTTTGAAATGCTTGCCTTTCTTTCGACATTGATGGTTGGTCGGAAGAAATCGACGATGGCCCAGGTACACATTCTTCCTGCAGCTTCCGAGGTATATACTATCGGTGTCAAGTAAACAGTGCGTGCATGCGTGGTATCCCTTGTTTGTCTGTCCTGAAAGGTTACTGAGAGCGGGCCAATCGTTGATGGTCACGAACAGCAACGCCTTTAGGTCAAATTCCTCCTTTTGTGCTCATCCCACGTACGTACACCGTTTCCATTCCACAGCTGTAAAAGTTCTTCAACTAATGGCCTTAGGTACACATCAATGTCGTTGCCGGGTTGCTTAAGGCCTTGGATGAGAACTGGCATCATAATGAACTTCCGCTTCATGCACATCCAAGGAGGAAGGTTATACATACATAGAGTCACGGGCCAGGTGCTGCGATTGCTGCTCTGCTCCCCGAAAGGATTAATGCCATCCGCGCTTAAAGAAAACCATACGTTCCTTGGGTCCTTTGCAAACTCATCCCAGTACTTTCTCTCGATTTTTCTCCACTGCGACCCGTCGGTGGTGCTCTCAACTTCCGCCTTTCTTACGGTCCTCACTGTGCCATCGCATCAACTTGGCATGCTCTCCGCTTCTGAACAGACGTTTCAACCGTGGTATTATAGGAGCATACCACATCACCTTCGCAGAACCCTCTTCTGGGAGGCTCGCCACAACATCACCCGGGTCATCTCGTCTGACCTTATACCGCAATGCACCGCATATCGGGCATGCGTTCAGATCCTTGTAGGCACCACGGTAGAGGATGCAGTCATTAGGGCATGCATGTATCTTCTCCACCTCCAATCCTAGAGGGCATACGACCTTCTTTGCTGCGTATGTACTGTCGGGCAATTCGTTATCCTTTGGAAGCATCTTCTTCATTATTTTCAGTAGCTTCTCAAATCCTTTATCGTGCACAGATTCTCTCTCGCCTTCCACCGTAGCAATTCGAGTATGGTACCGAGCTTTGTGTTGCCATCTTCGCAATTGGGGTACAACCCTTTTTTGTGATCCTCTAACATGCGATCGAACTTCAGCTTCTCCTTTTGACTTTCGCATTGTGTCCTTGCATCGACAATGACCCGGCGGAGATCATCATCATCGGGCACATCGTCTGGTTCCTCTTGATCTTCAGCAGCTTCGCCCGTTCCAGCACCATCGTGCACATCGTCTGGTGCATCTTGATGTTCAGTAGCATCACCGTATTCAGGGGGCACATACTTGTGATCGTACTCTTCTTTCTCGCCGTCTTGCATCATAACCCTATTTCTCCGTGCCTCGTCCAAACATTATAGTGTGGCATGAAACCCTTGTAAAGCAGGTGGGTGTGAAGGATTTTCCGGTCAGAGTAAGACTTCGTATTCCCACATATAGGGCATGGACAACACATAAAACCATTCTGCTTGTTTGCCTCGCCACTTCGAGAAAATCATGCACGCCCTTAATGTACTCGGAGATGTGTCTGTCACCGTACATCCATTGCCGGTTCATCTGCGTGCATTATATATAATTAAGTGTGTCAAAAATCATTACAAAACATCATGAATAGATAATTAAGTGACCAAATTAATAGAAGTTCATCATCACATAAAATCCAAAGTACATACATAGTTCTCATCTAACAACATAAAGCTCTGCAGAGCATCTAAATTAATTAAACCATACATTGAAACTATGTAAAACATTTCAATGCGAAAACAAATGCGATCATAATCGCAACCAAGGTAACAACTGATCCAACGGCATAATGATACCAAGCCTCGGTATGAATGGCATATTTTCTAATCTTTCTCATCTTCAAGCGCATTGCGTCCATCTTGATCTTGTGATCATCGATTTATATCCGCAACATGCAACTCCAATATCATCTTCTCCTCCTCAAGTTTTTTTATTTTTCCTTCAAGAAATTGTTTTGTTCTTCAACTAAATTTAACCTCTCGACAATAGGGTCGGTTGGAATTTCCGGTTCAACAACCTCCTAGATAAATAAAATCTATGTCACGTTGGTCGGCATAATTTTCATAAACAATAAATGAACCAATAGTTATGAAAAGATAATATATACCACATCCGAATCATAGACAGGACGAGGGCCGACGGGCGCGGATACCAAAACCATCGCACTATATAAGATGCAATAATAAAAGTAAGAAAATAATACAAGTATCTATCTAAACAAACAAGTAATAATATTTTTCCTTTCAGAAAGAAGATAAGAACAAGAGGCTCACCACGGCGGTGCCGGCGATGAGATCGGTGCGTGTGATCGACGACGATGAAGACGGGGACGGGGCGTGACGAACCGCTAAACCTAGATAAATATTGAGGAAAATGGAGCTTGGCGGTCGAGTTTGGAGAGGAGAAATCTTAAGTAGTGTGGCTCGGGCATTCCATCGAACACCTTATGTGCATAGGAGGTGAGCTAGAGCACCACCAAGCCCTCTCCCCTCGGCGTAAAAAACAGAGCAGTGTGCTCTGCTCTTGCGCTGAGGGGCTATATATAGTAGCACCATTTGCCCGGTTGGTGGCATGAACCGACTAAAGGGAAGTTTTGGTCCCGGTTCATGCCACCAACCGACCAATAGTGGTGGGCCACGAGCCAGGACCATTGGTCCCGGTTCGTCCCACCAACCAGGACCAAAAGGTCCGGACGAACCGGGACCAATGGCCCACGTGGCCCGGCCAGCCCCCTGGGCTCACGAACCGGGATAAATAGCTTCATTGGTCCCGGTTCTGGATTGAACCGGGACTAATGGAATGAACTGGCCTGGACGAAAGCCCTGTTTTCTACTAGTGGGGCCATCTCGCCGCCGCCGTCACCCTCGTGAATCATGTGGGAAATAACGGAAATTAGGGAGAGGAGTAGGGCTGTACGTTACTTGGAGGATACGTAAGAAGGAAGGAATACACGGGCTATGCCTCCAGAGAAAAGCTCACTCACTCATCCTTGTGTTACGTATTTTAGTGTCAAATTTGTCATTTTTGTATCTCAAGCAATGTTTCAAATTTTGATTTGAATTCTTTCGACAACATAAATTGATGATGTGTCAACGCACTTTTTTTTGGATTTTTTGAATATTTTTTTAATGTGCAACAGGGCCGGTGCACCGGTAGCACCAATTGCCCCAGTGCACCAGATACATCCCCATGCATACATTGCATTGCATTGCTTTTTTTTCGTGTGTTCTCTTCAATAAAGTGATGAGATTTGTACATATTATCCATGATATCATGAAGTGAAAAAGGCAATAGCAATTTGCTTAGAAGAAAATTTTAGGACCCCGACTCCTCCTCCCGACCTCGTGCGACCGCCGCCAGGCCGCACCGGGCGGCCACATCCCGATCTCCCCTCGACTCCCCGTGCACCCCCTCCCTCCGCCGCCGCCGGCAACGTCGCTAGGCGAAGGCCCCGTGGCGCGGCGGCGGCGGACCTCCTCTGGCGTCCCGAGATCTGAGGCGGAGGCGGCCTGATTTGGATCTCTCTCCCGACGAGGATGGCGGGCAGCGGCGGCCGGGGCGTGACGGGGGGTTTGACTGCAGCCGGCGGGAGTAGTACGAGATGGCGGCAGCGGTGGCCGGGGCGCGTACCGGGCTGCCGTTACGTCCTCAAACTGCTGCATCTCATCGGATTCGGCGACGGCTCGCTGAAGCACTCCGGGTCTGCATCGCATCACGAGGATTATGGCGGTGGTGGTCATCTCCTACGTCGGAGGTGGTCGACCTGAGACGGATGATCGGATCTCGAGATCTGTAATCTAGTCCCGGCTGCGAGTCGTGGAAACATAGTTGCCGGTGAAAACCGAGCCGATGGCGGACGATGGCGGCGTTCTGCGCCGTTACCTTGATGAAGGCATCGTTCTGTAACTATTGTCGACCCACTCGTGCTGCTCTGGGGGAAACCCTATGATCCGGTTTTCCAGATCCGTCGATGGCGGCACTACGGTGTCGTTTCTCTCTTGGGAGCATTGTTTGTGGAGCAGCGCTGGAAGTCAGAGGCAGGAGGTGGAGCGGCTTTGTCTTGCACGGAGCTTCGGTGGAGGTTTCAAGTCATGCCTGACCAACAGGTGCTACGCTTTGTCATGCCTGGTCGGCAGGTGCTACGCATGACAGATATTCCAAGGACTTCAAGCTGTGTCGACTGGTGGTACTTGGCAGCATGGTGCTGAAGTGTATCAGTGGCGACCGCGACGTGCTTAGCTGTTTGCGCGCAGGGAGGAGGTGTCTTTGGGCGCCGTGGTGGCGTCGACGATAGCTAGACCGAGCAAGGTTGATGCATCAGTACAGTTCTGAAGATGGAGCGGTGGTAGTTGGCGGCGGCGGCCTCTGAGACCCGGCAAGTGGCTAGGTTGGGGTCTTAGGTCTTAGATGTTAGGCTTGGCTGCGATGTCTGTTTGGTATTAGGCCCAGGCTATCTGCGCCCCTTCATCAACTGGATAGGTGTAGCGACAGTCTGTTGCTTAGACGGCGGCTTTAGTCTTACTGTTGTATCACTTTGTAAGGTCTTGTGAGAATAATTAATAAAGTGGCCGTATGCATCGCCCTGATGCAGAGGCCGGGGGTCATCCTCCTTTTCTAAAAAAAATAGTGCCTTGAGGTTTTGTATAGAGTACATTGTGCTTAAGCTTAGTAATAATGGAATATTTTAGATAGTACACATGGCTAAATCTTGTACTCCCAAATTCATTTAAAATCTCTAGGCAAAAGAAAATTCAAGATTATTTTGAAAACCACTTTTCTTGTCCAAACCAAGGAAAAAAATGTAATCAAGAAAAAAAAACCTTGTGAAATAGCATTAGTTGAAGTTTTCTTTTTTTTAGGGTATAAGTTGATGGCCGGGGTTTGGAGGGAAGCTAGATCGGACGGTGCCATCGGCGAGTGTGGGCGGTGGTTCTGGCGGCCTCACGGGAGGGGGCGAACCAGAGGATGTGAAAGATGAGGTTGTCGGAGAGATCGGAGAGCCGGTCCGGCGACGCGGCGGCAGCGGCCATGCATAGACGGAGATCGAACAAATTGATCGGAGGCCAGCTCTGGATCAATCGTGATATATTCACACTGGATGGACACGCAAAACAGCCAGTGGACACATGGGCCACGGCCCAATTTTTACCGGCCAGGTCTATGAAGTCCGATCTCCAGCAGAATTCGGAATGTCCACCGGGTCGGACGGATTCCATCACAAACTATCTCCCTAGCATAAACATCGAACCATATATACACTCGATCGAAGCATCACAAGTTCCCACGCAACCATGGACGACCTGACGCAGCGGCTTCCTCACGACGTGCTGGCCGACGTCCTGCGCCGCCTCCGAACAACGTCGCCGTGCAGCCTTGCGGCGTCCCGCTGCGTCTGCAAGGCGTGGTGTGCCGTCGTTGACGCCCACCGTCTGCTCACGGAGCTCCTGCCGCAGTCGCTGACCGGCATTTTCGTCCAGCTCGAGGGCTGCACCACAGCCCCGAAGCTTTTGTCACTCAGCGCGCCGTCCGTGAACATCGCGCCCTTCCACTACTTGGACACACACAGCGACGAGTGCCTCAAGATCACGCAGCACTGCAATGGACTCCTCCTGCTCAGCGACAAGGATGACGACGAGGTATGGGTGCTTAACCCCGCCACACACAAGTGGGCGCACCTGCCTCCCCCTCCAGCCATGTGGACGCCGGGTTTGGAGGACAGCGACCATGCTGAAGAATATTACGATGATCAGTACCTCGTGTTCGACCCCGTCGTGTCGCCGCACTACGAGGTCTTTTTAGTTAAGTCCGTTCCCTCCGATTCATGGCCTTATGAGCCCCCTCAAATACGAGAAAGAGAATGGCCGCCATCGACATTTGTCTTGCTCGTCTTCTCATCGAGGACAGATCGGTGGGAAGAGAGACCTTTTGCTCGCGACGGGGAGGCCGCAAGGACCATCGGCTACTTGTTGGATGATTTCTCATCCGATCGGCGCTATGCAGCATACTGGCGGGGGGCACTTTACTTTCACCAGCATGATTTCATCCTAAGGTACATGCATGGATGTTTACTCACATCTTAATTAAACACAACCTTGGTCACATTTTGATGTAGAGAGCCTTTAAGCTAACCTTGACAATGGCTTATCTTTTGCAGAATAGGGATTACAAATGATAAATACCAAGTAACTGAGCCACCCAAAGGTTTTTGTTGAAAAGACACTAGTAGAAAAAGGGTCAAATGTGAGACACATTAGTCCCGGTTTGTAACAGAACCGGCACTAATGTGGCCATTAGTGCCGGTTCCAACGGCTAGCCGGGAGGAGCTCTTTAGTACCGGTTTGTGGCAAACCTTTAGCACCGGTTCGTGCCACGAACCGGTACTAATGAGAGTGGTGGCAGGATGTTGTCAGAATGGGGCCCTTCCAGCACCTTTAGTACCGGTTCGTGGCCCTTCCAGCACCTTTAGTACCGGTTCGTGGCACGAACCAGTACTAAATGTCGTCCTATATAAATCCTTCGTCCACCCGCACTCTGTTCTTCCCCCTTTCCCATCTCCCTCTCTTCTGTTCTTCCCTTCTTTCTCTCGAGTTCATCACAAAATTTGCCCCAAATTTGTCAAGATTTACAGGCCCTCATCCATTCAAATGATCAACAAAGTTAGCAACTTTGTCCTTTCATCTCTCATTGCTAGATTAGCTCTTGCATTGGTTTATATAGTGATTAATTGTGGGTTTTAGTAATTTGGAAGGAATTATATGTGGTAATATTTGATTTATATGCAATTTGAGGTCAAAATAACACTTAGTTTGCATATGTAGGTGTGCTTTACTTAGTGCCTTCTAAATCTCTGTCGTAACCACCGTCGATCGCCCGCACCGTCTCAGCCGGCACCACCTTGTGGTGAGCCTCTTGTTCATGAAATTTTATAAAAAATTGATGTTTGTGTGATTTGGATATATAGTTACTCGTATAATAATTATCTTACCCGTACGTTGTTTGTTATACATAGTGCCATGGTTTTGATATCCGTCCCCGTCGGTCCTCGTCCTTGTTATGATTCGGATGTGGTATATTCTCTTTTAAAACTATTTGTTGCATTTCGTGTTTATGACAAATTATGCCCATCAAGTTGACATAGATATTTTTATCTAGGAGGTATGTGAACCTGAAATTCCAACCGACCCTATTGTCGAGAGGTTAAATTTAATTGAAAGAGAAAACGAGTACTTGAAAAAAAAATTGAAAAGAATTGAGGGGGAGAAGATGGAATAGGAGTTGCATGTTGCCGATGTAAATGCGATGATCACAAGATCAAGATGGAGAAAATGCGCTTGAAGATTAGAAAGATTAGAAAATATGCCATCGATAGTGAGGCTTGGTATCATTATGCTGTTGGATCAATTGTTACCTTAGTTGCGATCTTGATCGCATTTGTTATTGCATTTAAATGCTTTAGCTAGAGAGTTATTTGTTTGTTGCATTTAAGTGTTGTATGAACTTTATGTATGAACTTGTATTAATTTGGTCTATTCGGTGTTGTGTAATGAAGATGAGCCGCAATGGATGTACGATGACCGATGCTCTCCCTAGTTCGTTGAGGGCGCAGATACTTTTCTGCTTGCGGCTGAGGCAAACAAGCGGGCGGATGGTTTTATGCCTTGTCCATGTGCTGGCTGTAAGAATGGTCGCATTACTCTACGTCAAGAACCATTCACGTCGACCTGTTTGAGTCCGGTTTCATGCCCCACTATAATGTTTGGACCAAGCACGGAGAAAGAGGGTTTATGATGGAAGACAATGAAGAAGAAGAGGACGACGACAGCTATCATGGCCATGGGTTCCCTGAATACGATGATACAACAATGGGGGAAGAAGCTGAGCCGGTAATGCGGGAAGAAACTAGGCCGACAATGCGGGAAGAAGCTGAAGAAGAGACATCAGATGAGCCCGTTGATGATCTAGGTCGGGCCATTGCCGATGCAAAGAGAAACTGCGCAAGTGATTTGAAGAAGAAGAAGTTGCAGCGCATGTTAGAGGATCACAAAAAATTGTTGTACCCGAATTGCATAGGTGACAAGAAAAAGCTGGGCACCACACTGGAATTGCTGCAATGGAAGGCAGAGAATGGTGTATCTGACAAGGGATTTGGAAAGTTGCTGGTAATGATAAAGGATATGCTTCCAAAGGACAACGAATTGCCCGAGAGTACGCACGGGTTAAAGAAGGTTGTCTGCCCTCTAGGGTTAGAGGTGCGTAAGATACATGCATGCCCTAATGATTGCATCCTCTACCGCGGTGAGTATGAGGATTTGAACGCTTGCCTGGTATGTGGTGCATTGCGCTATAAGATCAACCGCGATGAGCATGGTGATGTCGAGGGCGAGCGCCCCAGGAAGAAGATTCCTGCCAAGGTGATGTGGTATTCTCCTATAATACCACGGTTGAAACGTTTGTTCCAAAACAAAGAGCATGCCAAGGCGATGCGATGGCACAGAGAAGACCGTAAGAAAGACGGAAAGTTGAGAGTACCACCGACGGGTCGCAGTGGAGAAAAATCGAAAGAAAGTACGGGAAGGAGTTTGCGAGATGACGCAAGGAGCGTATGGTTTGGTCTAAGCGCAGATGGCATTAATCCTTTTGGGGAGCAGAGCAGCAACCATAGCACCTGGCCTGTGACTCTATGTTTGTATAACCTTCCTCCTTGGTTGTGCATGAAGCGGAAGTTCATTATGATGCCGGTGCTCATCCAAGGCCCTAAGCAACCCGGCAACGACATTGATGTGTACCTAAGGCCATTAGTTGAAGAACTCTTACAGCTGAGGAATGGAACAGGTGTACGTGCGTGGGATGAGCACATGGGGGAAGAATTTGACCTAAAGGCGTTGCTGTTCGTGACCATCAATGATTGGCCCGCTCTCAGTAACCTTTCAGGACAGACAAACAAGGGATACCGCGGATGCATGCACTGTTTGGATGATACCGACAAGATATATTTGAATAGTTGTAAGAAGAATGTGTACTGGGACATCGCCGATTTCTTCCGAGCAGGCATCCCGTAAGAAAGAAAGGCAAGCATTTCAAAGGTGAGGCGGATCACCGGACGAAGCCTCGCCACCGCATCGGTGCTGATGTACATGATATGGTCAAGGATTTGAAGGTGTTATTTGGAAAGGTCTGGCGGACAACCTGTTCCAAAGGACGCCGACGGACGCGCACCCATGTGGAAGAAGAAATCTATATTTTGGGACCTGCCATATTGGAAAGACCTAGAGGTCCGCTCCGCAATCGACGTGATGCACGTGACGAAGAATCTTTGCGTGACCCTGCTTGGCTTCTTGGGCGTGTATGGGAAGACAAAAGACACACGAGGCCCGGGAGGACCAGCAACGTATGCACGGAGAAGACGGCATACATCAGGGTCATGCAAGCTATGCTCTTACCAAAGAAGAGAAGGAAATCTTCTTTGAATGCCTGCTCAGTATTAAGGTACCGTCTGGCTTCTCGTCGAATATAAAGGGAATAATAAACATGGCAGAAAAAGTTCCGTAACCTGAAGTCTCATGACTGCCACGTGATTATGACGCAACTGCTTCCGGTTGCATTGAGGGGCTTCTACCGGAAAACGCTCGATTAGCCATTGTGAAGCTATGTGCATTTCTCAATGCAATCTCTCGTAAGGTAATCGATCCAGAAATCATACCAAGGTTACAGTAATGATTTGGTGCAATGTCTTGTCAGTTTCGAGTTGGTGTTCCCACCATCCTTCTTCAACATCATGACGCACGCCCTAGTTCACCTATGCGAAGAGATTAACGCTTTGGGTCATGTATTTCTACACAATATGTCCCCCTTTGAGAGGTTCATGGGAGTCTTAAAGAAATATGTTCATAACCGTGCTAGGCCGTAAGGAAGCATCTCCAAGGGCCATCAAAATGAGGAGGTCATTGAGTTTTGTATTGACTTTATTCCTAACCTTAAGCCGATTGGTGTTACTGAATCATGCATAAGGGCAGACTGGATGGAAAAGGCACGCTAGGAGGGGAACAAATAATATGTATGGACGGATATTCTCTCACTGAAGCACACTACACAGTTCTACAGAATTCCGCCTTGGTGGCTCCGTATATGGATGAACACAAGAATTTGCTACGCTCCAAACACCCGGAGCGGTCTGATGACTAGATTACACGTGAACAAACCAAGAGTTTCGCCAGCTGGTTGCGCATATCGCACCATGCATGACACCTCTATTGAAGATGACCTGTACTTGCTGTCCCAGTTACCATCTTCGAATATAATGACTTTCAAAGGGTATGAGATAAATGGTAATACATTTTACACGATCGCCCAAGATAAGAAGAGCACCAACCAAAATAGTGGTGTCCGCTTTGATGCAGAAACCAAGACGGGAAAGGAAACATATTATGGTTATATACAGGACATATGGGAACTTGACTATCGACGTGGTTTAAAGGTCCCTTTGTTTCGGTGCAAATGGGTCAATATGACACGAGGTGGGGTAACGGAAGACCCGCAGACGGAATGACAACAAAGTGGATCTCAACAATCTTATGATGCAGATGAACCATTCGTCCTAGCCAATGATGTGGCACAGGTTTTCTATGTGAAGGACATGTCTACCAAGCCAAGAAAAAGAAAAGATAAGGAAGCGAATGCATCGCACGATGAGCCAAAGCGGCACATAGTTCTTTTCGGGAAGAGAAACATCGTGGGAGTGGATGACAAGACAGACAAGTCGTAAGATTATGAAAAGTTTGATGAAATTGCTCCATTCACAGTGAATATTGACCCGAGCATCCCGTTAAATGATGAAGATTTTCCATGGTTACGACGCAAAGGGACACACGCGAAGAAAAAGTTTCACACCCAAAGATCTGGGATGTGATCGGCTTCACTAGCTATCATCACTTTCTTCTGTGTTTCGCACCGAGAGGGGAATCTCTGTAATAGTTAGGGTAATTATGTGTTTTGGCATTTGAAACGCGAAGAAATTTTATGTGCAAACAAATTCACACTAGTTTCAAATAATTCAAAATTTAAACTATTCAAATTTGAAAACTACGGGCACTAACAGGAAGTTTGTAATTTTTTGTACCTAAAGAGGCTGTGTCAGCCTCCGGTCGAACTATGGCCCCACCATCACCATTTAGTGCGGTTCGCACTACCTAACCGGTACTAATGAGGTTGTGTCAGGTAAGGCTGGGGCCCCACGAGCACCTTTAGTACCGGTTCATGGATGAACCAGACGTAAGCTGTTTTTTAGTCCCACCTCGCGAAGTGAGAGGGACTAGGAGCGGTTTATAAGCCCTGAGTGCAGAGACGATGAAGAAGAGGATCAATGCTCACGTTGCTTAGCTTCAAGCCTTCAGGAATACGGTAGACTGCACGGAGCTATGCGCGCAGTGCAGTTTACACTATTCAAAGCCTTGAAGCAAATTAACGAGCATTGCACCTCTTTTTATTTTTAATAACTTATTACAACTCCGGACTTCTTCTCGTTATGGCAAAACTAATTGCACGTCGACATTTCTTTTTTTTAAGTTATAACTCCAGACTTTGACAATCAAGTTTTGCAGAAAAAAAAATAGTAGAAAAGAAAGAAAAACTATAGCTGAAAAGAAAAAACTATATAAAAAAACTACTCAAAAATAAATAGAAGAAAATAAATATAGCAGAAAAGAAAAAACTACTCAGAAATAAATAGAAGAAACAATAAAGCATAAAAGAAAAAAATTATATTTGCTATTTTTCAATCGTTTACAAAATGACTGTGAAATTGAAAATCACTACAAAATGAACTCTGAAAATGTTGAATTTTGGCAAACTAGATGAAAAACTACTCACAAATAAATAGAAGAAAATAAATATAACAGAAAAGAAAAACTATACAGAAAACTACGCAAAAATAAATAGAAGAAAATAAAGCAGAAAAGAAAAAAACTATAAAAAAAATTGGGGCGCTGCCCTGTGGGCCTGATAGGCCACAGGTGTGTAATAACAGGCCTTAAAGGCCCAGCTGACTCACAGGCGGCGCAGAGTTTAGGCCCACAAGCCTGCGATCTGTAGGAGTTCGAAGTGGTAGCCGCGGCTGGGTTTATAAACCAGTGCGGCTGCCCTTTGCCCGGCAAGGTGGGACTAAACTTTGGGATAACAGCCTTGAGGCCTTTAGTAGGGTCGTGGCACAAACCGGTACTAAAGAGGGGCCTTTAGTACCGGTTTGTGCCACCGCCCGGTACTAAAGGGGGTCGCTTCCCCCGCTTGGGCTGGCCAAAACAGGCCTTTAGTACCGCTTGGTGGCTCCAACCGGTACTAAAGGTGCCTTCTATATATACAACACTTCGAAAATTTCATTCCCCCTCTGTTTCTTCCTCTGTTTTCGTTGTCTCCGTCGCCGTCGCCGTCCCCGTCGCCGCCCACGTCCCCGTCGCCGCCCTCGTCTCCGTCGCCGCCCAGGCCCGTCCCGTCGCGCCCGTCCCCACGTCGCCGCCCGTCACCGCCCGGCCGTCGCCTGCCGTCGCCGTCGCCCAGCTGTGAGCTCTCCCCTCTAACCCCTCTCCTCGCCCCAGGCGCCCACCATGGGCGCCGCCTCCGAGCCCATACACACACACACACAAGCATGATGAACACACACACACACACATATGTATGAATTAATGCATGTATATATTAGTATATATGTATTTTGTATGTTTAATTAGTTTAGATTATTTAGATTATTATTTTTCACTATTATATATGTATGAATGCATGTTAGATGGATATAATTAGTGTTTAATTAGTATGGAAATTTTTTATATAATGTTGTTTTTCAGTTTTTTAATGGATGTATAGAAGTTGTGTTTTCTGATTTTAGTGTTAGATGCTTAATTAGTATGAAATAGTATATAGATTTTTGAAATAGTAGAAATGTTAGAAATTTTAGTTATCAAAATCCAATCATTAAAAAATATTACTTTTATGGGCATATAGCTAGTATTTGTTCTCGACGATGCGGCCGCATCCTCGCTGTCGACCCGTCATGACGACGCCCAGCCGACCCATGTCCGGACTGGCTCCACTGGCTGGCACTGGGAGGTGCTGCTCGAGGGGCGCGCCGCTTGATGAGGAACCCGACCCGGTCCCGTCGTCGACCCTGATCTCGTTTGGTGGCGTTCACGTGGGCCAGTTTCGGTGCGGAGGGACCCGGCCCGCCGGAGGAGGTACGTCGCCGTGTCAGGGAGGAGGACGAGCACGTCCATCGCTACATGGTTGCGTTAGAGGGCGGCAAGTTCTCCAATACCTGGCAGTATCTTCGGGGATCTCACTTCAGCTATGATCCTGTGAGGGTTCCTTCTCTTTGGGTGTCCATCGCCGCGCCCGCAGGAACCGCGAGTGTCCTAGATTCTTCCGTAGTATTCGATCTTTAATTAGCTAGCCCAAAGTGATGTACTATTCCATATTATATATTATTCGAGACGATGTATTCGAGATTATATCTATTATTCTAGATGAAGTATTCGAGATTATATCTATTATTCGAGACGATGTAATTTGAATACTAAATTGTTTTATATTTATTTTGAATTAGTTAAATAAAAGCTATGGCAGACAATACCGACAGAGAGGGAGAACAGACCATGTTCGATATGATACGCGGGGCAGATGATGATCGGAATGAAGAAGATTATGACGGCTCCGAATTTCTAAACAACACCGGAGAGGGTAATATGATATTCGATCGCGACGACCGAATTGATGAAGTCATGAACTACGATTATGACGATGACGAAGAACATGTTGATCCTGAAACAACAAAGATCGGCGAGGTATATATATTTATATAAGCAGGTATCCGTGATCATCACATGTTTTAAATGACTTGAAGATATATTAACGAATCGATCTTTGTTCTTTCAGCCATCCGGATCGAGCAAATCTTCGTGCAAAAGGACGAAACGAGGCCCGAACAAAAAGTTGAAGGAGGGCGTAAAGTACAATATCGAGGCGGTCGGACCTAATGGCGAACCATTAGCGCCTAAGAAGATTGCGGACAAGTTCGCTTAAATCGGTCTGGAGTTCTTGTGAAGGACCAACTCCGATCTCCCTTCAAGAATGGAGAGAGCCAGCAAAAGACAAAGGACAAAAAGCAAAGAGGACGCTGCTCCACGTCCAGATGTTACTTTTGTCGACAAGAATCAAAAAGATCTGCTTTGGGATACTCTCATGGAACATTTCACACTACCAGATAATTTCACAGAAGAAGAAGTGCAGAAAGTCAAGGACGCTGCTATTAGGAAGATGGCGGTTTCAATCAAGAACCACAAGAAACGTGAATGGGACAGGTACGTCAAGGGAGGAAGGAAGACTCAGATTCGAGGGAACACTAGAGAACCAACGTGCTCATTGGGACGATTTCGTGAAATTCAAGGATTCGGAATTAGCTAAGGAACGGTCGAGAATAAACAAGAAGAATGCCGAAAAAAGGGATAAGTTCCATAAGCTAGGGCCAGGTGGCTATGCGGTGGCAATGCCTAAGTGGGATAAGTCTGAGAAAGAGATGGAGTATGCAGGTGCCACTACGGTTACTAAGAGCTGGCCCCCCAGGGTCAGGATTTGGTTCTATGCGCATGGGGGGAGTTGGACCCGAAGACAGGCAATGTTTCAACGAGGGCAAGTCTGAAGGGAGCCGACGATGCGATACTTGTTGCAATAGAAGAGGCACGATCGGGGGTGTTCCAGCCCAACAGAGAGAACGACGAGCTTACGCGTGCCCTGGGAAATCCTGAACACCCGGAAGAACACGAGGCAAGGGTGTTGTTCCGTGGTATGAGGTTTTTTCAGACTCGAACAACTACTACAGAACCCATGCGAGAAAGAAGATTGCGGAGGAGAAGAAGAGGAAGATGGAGGAGGAGCAGAGGAAGAGGGACTATGAACGCCTTCAAGGCCTAGAAGCAAGTCAAGCGGAATTGGTAGTCAAATTCCAGCGGCAGCAGGAGCAGATCGACTCACTTACCCAACAAAAGGGGGTCTCAGCAGCTGCAGCAGCTAGCGAATGATCCAGCATTGGATAGCACCGCCCCATCCATGCCGAGAAGCAGCGTGGGTTCCGCCCAGACGACGCAATGCTGGGTAGATACCCGTGGATGACATCACGGAGAACACTAGCTGCGAGCTACACGTCAAAATGAAGAACATATCCATGAAGGTGGCGGACGGCGTTGCTTTTCCAGTTACCCCCAAAGCAACCTACCATTGCATCCCGATTCCAGAGGGCTATGCTAGTGTCATGGTTGACGAGGTGGTGGACCCATATTCGGGGCTAGAGCTTGACATTCCTGGAGGTGACGAGGAGCGCTTTCTCGGAGACGTCAACCATCGTATCATCCTATGGAAAAAGGATTGCATCATCTTTCGAAGGCCACCGACACCGCGTCATCCGACTCGTCGTCGAAGTCCGCCACCGAGTCAGCAGTCTCCCGCTCCTGCAAGTCCACCAAGTCCGCAAAGTGTCGTGCCACTCCTCCTCCAAGTCCGGCAAAGTGTCGTGCCACCTCCTCCTCCAAGTCCGCCACAACGCCGACGTCCACTCCTCCTCCAAGTCCGGCACAACCTCAGGCCACTCCTCCTCCGAGTCCGCACAGCTTCAGCGGCCACTCCTCCTCGTCCAACTCAGCCCGTCACCGGGCGTCTCCGCCGCCTCAGCAATCGCAGAAGAGACACCCCGCAGCTATGGTGCGTAGCGGTACGAGTCGAGGTAGTACAAGAAGTACAGGCGGAGGCAAGCGATATAAATATGGTGCAAGCCTCACGCCTCTTCCACAGAGGTCTTATGACAGGTCCGAGGAGGAAATCGCAGCCATATCGAAGTCCGAGGTGGAAGCCAATTTTGCACCGAAACCGCCACCGCCGCCAAGGGAGAAAGTGCCTGAGGAAATGATTGACCACTTCATTCGTATGGCTCAAGCACCAGCTCCCAAGCCTGTTGACACAGACTATGAGCGCCACATTAGGAAGTTAAATCGAGCACGTCTATGTAAGGAGGCGAGCTCGGGATCGAGCAAACAAGAAGCAGCTGTCAAAAATGCGGAAAACCATTCCCAGCTGGGAGAACAAAGGCGCAATAGATCACCTCTCTTGTTGTGCCAACAACACGTGACAGTACGCGCTAACAATAGTTTTGTGGGATAAGAGTTTACGTTCCTGAGGTGGGCAATGTGGTAATAACGGAGGACCATATAATGCAGGCTGAAGTTCTCAAAATCACTGTTGGACAACTCCTCGAGATCGAGCCCATGCCTGTGCTTAGAGAGGATGAAATAAAATGGAAATATGTCCGGGGCCAACCTTTGGTCGAGCCAGACAAGGTCAAGAACCTCCCAACGAGAATGTATGAATTGCATCAATGGTACATGAACATTACCAAGATTTTCGATCGATTGTCCCTCATGGTGAATGTCAAGGAGGAGCATTACTTCCATGAGAAAGCTGTGTCCGTTGAGTATTCTGAAATGTTTCAGTTATACAATCAAGACGCAGTCGACAAATCTATCGTCAGTTGCTATTGTCTGTAAGTGATTTCTTTCTGTAATTTAAGTCTCAAGCTAGCTGTAGTGATCCTTTTGATCAATCATTACCTGTAATTATCCTCACTATATTCTTTTCTTTGGTATTATATGCAGGATGAAGATGTATGAAATGAGAAAAGGTGGACGCTTTGGCATTGGGTTCATTGACCCAAACACCGTTAATGAATACACATGGAAAATAAATCCACGTCATCAAAAGGCCGTGAGGACAACATGCTAGAGTTCTTGAAGCGCCTCAAATACAATGAAGATATACTACTTCCTTACAACTTCCAAAGTGAGTCACACTGTCTTGTATTACAAATTCTCTGTTTTTGCCTACTAGCTAGCTACATGTTTTTGCTTACATATGCCCGCTTAATTAAGACATGCAAACGTGTGTGCATGCAGATTTCACTGGGTCTTGTGTATCATTAAAGTTGACGCCGGAACAGTTGAAATACTGGACTCACTACTCAAAGAAAAAACTGACTATAACATTTTGTTTGGGATAGTCAACAGGTAATTTCAATCATTATTAACTATATATCTCGGCCTATTTAGTTCGTCATTTTTCATGATATGAACTATTTGATAACCCCTTTATTCATTTTTCTTTGTCGGCGAGCAGAGCTTGGGCAAGGTCCATCAACGTGACCCCAGGAGAATGGAAAAAAAAGCTTAAATGGTTTCGACCCAAGGTAAGTAATTAAGTAGTACTAGCTAGCTAGCTAGCTGCCATCTCTTTAATTATCATGATTGATTTATTATTATCTGATCAAATTCCATTCTCGTAAAGGCCCTGAAGCAGGCGCAGGGGACTGATCTGTGTGCATTCTGCGTTTGCGAGAACATTCGCATGATGGCGTCCGAAAGGAGCAGATCTCAAAGACAGGAATGGGTACGCTTGTCAAAACACTATTCACAATTTTACACCATTATCGATATCTAGTCACACAACTAATACACATGCATATTGATCTCCTTCTTAACAGTTCAGAGAGGTGCGGGAGAAGCTCCTAGAAACGGAGCGCGTAGAAGCACTTCAAGAGGAAATAGCGGGATTTTTGCTCGACCAGGTCATAAATCCGAAGGGAGAATACTATTACCCGCTACCGCCTCCATGAAAACCACTTCCAATTGTCATCGTGCTCCGAAGGAACCAATTAGGCTAATGCCACTGGCTCCGAAGTCAACATGCATATGTAGGAGAAATTGTATATAGCTATACTTGTGTGTATGTGTGAATTAATTAATATGCATAACGTGTACAATGTGTAGTATCGTAAAATACCAGCAAATGAAAAAGAATTAAAATGGAAACACAAAATTAAATGAAAAATAAATCATAAAACTAAAAAACCCCCCAACCTTATAGTACCGGTTGGTCTTACCAACCGGTACTAAAGGGCTCGAGCCCTCGAGCTGGCTCGTGCCACGTGGTTTCCCTTTAGCACCGGTTCATGCTGAACCGGTACTAAAGGGGGGGGGGGGGGGGGGTTTAGTGCCCACCATTTAGTGCCGGTTATGGAACCGGTGCTATTGCCCGGTTCTGCATTAGTGAGATTACCCGGGCCATAATTTAGGAAAATAAGAGAATGGTGTATACTGTGCACAATTTGATGGCCATGACGGCCTTAGACTTCGAATCTGGCATCTTGACGAAGCAGGCGATCAGAGAAGCCGGATGTTGAAGTGCGACAAGAACATTCATCCTCTCCTCTCCTAGCAGATTTCACTGATGAACATAACGATAGTCACTTAGAACAACCATATATCAAACATACTATACTTGGATTTCATCCGAACAAAGAGATTGTCTTCTTCTTCCACACAACCTCCAAAAGAGTGATATCCTATCATTTCAATAGCTCCCAGATTGAAGACCATGGTTGCTTAGGCCAACTCCACCGCGCGACCCTATCCTGTCCGCCCCCGTCCGTTTGGGGTAAAAGGGACAAAAGAGGCGGCCCAGCGCGCGGCCTCAAACGGACAAATGTCCGGATTCCGTCCGTTTTCGACCCATCCCCGGCCCAAACTTGCGCTCGGTTTGGGGTGAAACGGACAGCGCGCGGACGGGCGGGACGCGCGCGCTTGTCCTCCCCTGGCCCGCCTGTCGGTGGGAGAAACCAACCCCCCCCCCCCACGCCCATTTGGCGCATTGCCCCAAACCCTCCCACGTCCCTCCCGCCGCCCCCTCTCTCCCCCGTCCATGACCGACGCCCCGCTGGGTTCCAGCGGCCTGGCCGTCGACCCACCCGCAAAGGTGAAGAAGAAGGCGCCAAGGAAGACGCGGTCGGAGTGCACGCCGGAGGAGATCGCCAAGTTGGACGTGGAATCGACGAAGAGGAGGGAACGGAGAGCGGTCGTCAAGGTCAATGCCGCCGCGGCCAAGTTCGCCGCCCAGCGCGAGGAGCTGGAGGCCGCGCGGCGCAAGGCCGCTGCCGACGAGAAGGAGGACCTCGTCAACAAAGCGCACGCCATCCTCATGCTTGGCATGGGCCGTCCTGCCGGGTTCCCTGCAGCAGCCGTCGGCCAGGCGAGCACAGGCTCGTCGGTCGCCCGGCCTACGCACTGCCAGTCGCCGACGTCGCGCACCGCGCCCATGTCGCCCTGCTTCCCTCCGCCAAGGCACGACGGCCAGACCCGTTTCTCGGGGTCGCCGGACGTGGGCTTGTTCGCGCCGTCCACACCGCGCCCCGCGGCCGTCATCGACCTCAACGTCACGCCTGGGTCCAGCAGCGGCGGGCGGCCGTCCGTCGAGATGCTAAGAAAGCAGGCACGGGCACCATGCCGGCCCCCCGCGTCTTGTTTGACGAAATGCCAACCCCAACGCCAGCGGTCGACGACCCCTTCTACAACCGCTACATGGAGGACGTCATCTTCGACGGTGGGCATGGCCGTGCCTACGACCCCGATGAGAACCAAAGTCAGGATGGCCGCGCCGAGTACGTCCCCGATGAAGGGGGTGACGACCGTGCTGACTACGACCATGGTGACTCGTGGCATGAAGACGACGACATCTATGTCGAAGGTGATGATGAAGAAGAAGAAGGCAATGACGTTGATATTAGTGGTGCGCCATTGTTCATCGACGAGCTCACCCAAAGAGCGGAGGCACAAAAGAAGAGGAAGAGCATTCACACGGGTTCATATACACAAGATGAGGACAAGTTGATTTGCGAAGCTTGGATGGAGATTAGCCAAGATCCGAGGACCGGCGCGCAACAAAAGGGCATTGTTTTTTGGACGAGAGTCCACAAAACATTCCACGAAAGGAAGATGTTCGAGCCCTTCCAAATTACAAGCAACCGTGGCATCGGCTCGATTCAAAAAAGATGGTTGTTCATCCAACAAGAGTGCAACAAGTATTGCGCCGCATTTTAGAGCGTTCAAGCACGGCCCGTAAGTGGTCTCGGCATTGGGGACATGGTATGATCTCCTCTTTCTAGCCCTTTCCTTGCTACGACCATGAGACTTCGGCCGTCCATGTATATGTTTGCATGTTCACTTGTTGTTGATCATGCTGTGTAGGCATTCCAATCTTTGGAGGCATTCAAGGCCCGGCACAATGACAAGCCATTCACTCTTACGCATTGTTGGACGCTCATCAACATGTGCCCTAAGTTCAAGGACCAATACCGTGAACTACAAAGGAAGAGAGGACTGAAGACGGCCAAGTTCGCCGGAGGTGGAGATGGCGAGGCGTTGAAGAGGCCGAGGGGCAAGACCAACTCCAAGGTGGACGACATACGTGACGCCTCATCCATGGCCTTGCATGAGACTTTGCATGGCATGATGTCTCAAAAGGATGTGAGGGACGAGAAGAAGTGGCAAAGCAAGGACGAGCAAATGAAGCAATACCTAGACCTTCAAAGACAGAAGCTTGAGATGGAGGAGGCGGCCAAGAGGAGGAAGATCGACATGAAGGAAGCGGCCCGGCAAAGGCAGCTCGACATGGAGGAGGCGTCCCGGCAAAGGCAGCTCGACGTCGAGGCCGACAACGTCAAGGCCAGGCAGAGGCAGCTCGACATCGAGGCCACCAATGCCGCCACCAAAGAGAAGGAGGTGGCCCTTGCGATCATGAGCATGAACTTGTCGAAGATGAGCGACAAGACGAAGGCCTGGTTCGAGGCTTCTCGAGCCATCAATGATTGGTGAACCGGCAGATCCGTTTGCAACTCCTCTGGAAATATTACCCGAGTGGTACTTCTTTCCCGTGTTTCAAATACTCCGTACGGTACCCAATAAGTTATTGGGCGTTCTCTTAATGGTTTCTGTGCCAACAGGCTTATTGACAGTACCTTTTCTAGAGAATGTCAATAAATTTCAAAATCCTTTTCTCCGCCGAGTAGCTACGAGCGTTTTTTTATTCGTTACTGTTGTATCTCTTTGGTTAGGTATTGGAGCTTCCGTACCCATTGATAAATCATTAACTTTAGGTCTTTTTTAGATATTTTTTGATTCATTTAACCGTGAAGTACCATAGGTATCTAGGAAATAGTTACTTCCAAGTGAATCTTCCCTAGATACCTAAAATCCATTTTATTATGATCCATTTCGCGAAAATATAGATTGTACCAAAGATGCTAGATGCTCGACGCCGAAGGCCTGAACTAGGTCGTCCGATCGGCGTGGCCGTTCTTTTTGAGGCTGGCATGGGTGCCGCCCGCCCGCCCGTCGGGCCGCTGGTAGTGTGCCGGCGAGAAAACATTCATTTTGGAGGCCGGCTGTGTTGCCGGCCGCTGGCTGTGTTGCCGGCGAGGAGAACTATTCATTTTGGAGGCTGGCTGTGTTGCCGGCCGCTGGCTGATGCCGGCGATGGACGTGTAGGCCGCTGGCTCTGTTGCCGGCGTGATGAACCGGGGCCGCTGGCCTGAACTAGGGCTTGACATTTGAAATGTTGCTTTTAGTTTTTTAAGTATACGCGGACAGGATGGGGCAAATGGATGCGGCCGCGCGCTGGGCGCACGGCCACCGCATCCCAGGACAGGCCCGGACACGACCCCAAATCCCTACCCAAACGGACAGAATCCGGACAAAACGGACGTCTGTTTGGGGTCGCGCGGTGGAGTTGTCCTTATCCGCTGACTGCATATGCTTGTCTTTCCCATACACGATGTGTTTGATGGACGAGCTTTCAAGCAACAAACAGTAGCTTAGATAAAATACCATGGGAATTAGTAGCATGTTTTGCTTGTTCATGTTCTTTGCACACAAGAGTGGTTCATTCATCGTTATGACAACCTCTGACTAAATTTATTTTAAAACAACACCGAGAAGTTTTAAAACTGTATAGATGATGTAAGAATTCTTTTGCTTAAAGTTTTTGTACTTTTTTTCCTACAGTTTTGTACTTACTAGTGGTTTCCGAATGAAATTGTTTTACGTAAACTTCTTGCATGCCACATCATCTTTGAACGTCACCCGCTTCGACTACTTGGATACCGAATGTTGAATAATACTCCCTTCATCCGAAAATACTTGTCATTAAAATGGACAAAAAAGGATGTATCTAAAACTAAGATACATCTAGATACATCCCCTTCTATTCATTTTTATGGCAAGTATTTTCGGACGGAGGGAGTACTTGACAATCCTTCCGCACTGCAACCGCATATTCATGCTTGCTGACGACGAAGATGAAGAACGTGGGTACTTAGCCACGCCACGTGACATGGAGGCAGCACCGTGATTGATGCTGTACTCGTGCATGAGGTAGCGTTCGTCCTTAAGAGTCATTGACACTAAAATCCTGCAATAAAAAAAGAACATCATCCAATTCTATAGACTCTACCGAGGTTAAATGGTTACTAAGTTTAGATGGCAACCCATTATGTAAGATGTGTGCTGCAAGGATGTTTTTTATCGAGTTTGAGAAGAGGTTTAGAAAAGCCGAAACAAGTGGTTGGGTAGTGAGCCCGGGCTCGAGCCATAAGAAGTTAAGAGAGGCTGTTGTTTGTAAGCACAAAAGATATATTTTGAAGAGAGGACGGGTGTTTATTCACTATTTTCAAAAGATAGCAGTGGTTAAAAAAGGGATTTGTTTTGTCGATAGAGAAGATGAGGTGGAACAAACGGACCCAAGGAACATCAGGGCATTGCAAAAATTTGGAAGCATGGAGTGGAGTGTACTTTCCCCTTAAGCATCCAGTTGTTTTGTATGAGCAAGTTTTCAATGCCTGAACCACCATGTGTTTTCTAGTTTGCTGTTTGCAAACATGTTTCCAAGCAATTAAGCATTGTGCCCCTGTGCACGTTTCCTCGGTCTCACAAAAGTGTGATTCGAACACCGATAGTGGTAGGGCTGTCTGAAAAAGAACTACTAGGGTTCCGCCAGTGGGTGACCGTCAACTAGCGTGCAAATGATTTGTATGCTCAACTAGAATGCTAAAAATAACTTGAGTTCTACTCCGTATTTGGGACACATACATTAGGTGGACGACAGCTTTCACATCAGATTTTACATATCATTCGGACTAAATTTAAACCAAGTGCAGGACATGTAGCGTTGTGAATTCCATCCATCTGTCAATGATTTTGACTGCAACAGCCAAGATTCAACTTCATATGAATGTGACAAGATTTGAGACTATCTGCTAAGACGATCGATATCCGGTACGAACTGGCACCAAGACTTATAGGCACCGGAGCTGCAAGATTGATGTACAATCACAACAAATTACACGAGACTAGTGGAACATAGGGACAATAGACAAAGTGGCAAGGTTCTCCTTGGCAGTAACCCTAGGCTGCCCCCTTGATATGAGAGCCAACCAGGCGGTATCGATCAAGTTACAAGAAGACGTAAGCAGTTCATAAGAAATTAGAGGTACCAAGAGATGTACGAGTGGTCATATAGTGTCAGAGCACGCTTGATTTCATTGTTGGCTGTAAGCCGAGTGCCTTTCCACCTGTATGCCGAGTACCGGGGGTACGCCGAGAGCTTTTTGTACACACAGCCGGCTTACTTGTATGGAAGCCGGGTACCTATTTTTTGCCGTGTTTTCTCCAGTCTGTACTCGGCTTAGGTTGATGCAAGCTGAGAACCCGTGTTTTAACATTCGGCTTACACGTTAATACTTGGCAGCGTGCGATTTTTCTGTAGTGGCAGGTCCAGCCCCAGCCCCAGCGCCTCCGTCTCCTCGCCTCACCACGACCCGCCTCCACATCGCTGTCGACAACGAACAAGGAGTTTGTGGCCAGCCTTTTGTAGTTGAGGCATCGGCACAGCGTCCCTCGCTCCCTGGACGGCATCAGAATGGGGTGTCCCGGCGTTGCAGAAGGACACACAGTTAGTTAATTTTATTTATGAACAGTTGTGTGCCTGAATTATCAGATTCATTCACGTGGACAATTTGCTAGCCTACGTTGCCAGCTCCTCGCAAAGCAAAAGGGAGAAGGGGAGAGGAGCAAAAAGGGACCGAAAATAGAGGTAATTTGGTCTTTTTCATGCATCAAACTTAGCGTAAAAAGTGTTAAGATGACGAGATACAAATTGAAATCTCAACTCAGGGGCATATATATAGGTTATAACTCCTATTGACACATTGGCAATTGCACATCACCTGACGAACATATGATCAGTTTCCTGCTTCTCACTAAGAAACGGTCAGGCCTGATGGCCATATCCAACACAAAGTATATAAAACCACAAAGAGAGGAGTAAAACTTAGATAGGAAGCTCGCTAACTTTACAACTGAATATCAGCCTGACTTGTAAATTCCTATGCTTTGGCATCCCACTTTGGGACGAACACGATGAAGTACACATGAATAAGGAGCAAAGCATTATCAGCAGCAAAAACCTGAACCAGAGCTAAGGTTTGACGTATCATGTCACTCTTTACAGCTTTCAGCAACTTAACCATATGAAGTGTTCCCGCAAAAAAAAAAAAAAACCATATGAAGCGTATTATTCATTACTCCTAATAAAGCCTCAAAAGATAGGTACATGTTATGTTGTCGATCGTAAACCTTTTGGTACAAGAAAAGGTGTGTAAACATAAGTAACGGGTCCCTTTTACAGCAGGGTATGTTTAGATTTACGGTGTAATATTTACCATGAAGGTGCCTTTGGCTACATTTTATCTTGACTAAATTTACATACTCACAGAGGTATTATATACAATGTATGTCAAATTCCGCAGCAAAATTAGTCAAAATAGTTATTAAGCTGTAACGTAAAAACTAACACATCTATTAGTTTTGTGGACCAAGCCAACAGGACAAAGAACTTAGTAATAAACACTTCAAAGCACAGTAGAGGTATTCAAGCAACCATGTGTAATGTATAGAGATTGAAGCAATTACCGGCAGTATGGAAGCTGCTGAACGAATAATAGTAGTTCTCCGCAATAGAGCTTCCATAATATTCCTTGACCTTCATCGACTCAAGCTGAACGATGATCAAAGAAAGGACTGCATGGATCTCCATCTATCAGTATCAACATAAAAACCGCATCGGCATCCTCGTCGTACCCCACTATATATGCATTCGCAGACTCCGGACCCAGCATCCCAGTCATGTCAGTGGTCTTCCGCAGCACCCATGTGGCAACACCACGATGATTTACCTTGCGATCTCACATTTCGAGGTTCGGGTACAAAAGGAGGGCGACGCCAACACCGCCGTCCTCTCCCCGGATGCTGCAGCTGTTGGTAAGCACAGGGTCATCGGTAGGCCAATCGATGACAATCAGGCTCTGGTTATCCAGGTCGAACTCAAGTATGCCATCCCCACCTCCAATTAGGCGCCAGTAAAGAGCACTTCCGATAAAGGTGCACGGGTGCCGGCTAAGAGCACCAGTACATGGTTCGGCCGACGAGATGATATCTCCCCACATGCCAGTCTCTGAGGAGTAAACCCTGGCGAAGGCGGCTTGAGGATGGACTGTCTTGTCCCTGCCTACCAAAACCACCTTAAGGGGGCTCGAGTGGCAGTCTCCGTGCACGTGGCCCTGGTCGTTTCGGGCAGCGCAGAGGCAGAGCACCGCCCCGTTGTCGATGATGAGCCCACTATCGCCGCATTCCGGCGGGATGACTATGGTGCGGCGGTCGCCGGAGACGGGGTCAAACACCGCGAGCTCCAGTGTCCTCCAGTTGATGACGAGGACGCGTCCATGGTGGCTCCCGAACACATGGCACACATCGGGGGCGTCCTCGCCGCAAACTCGCAGGGAGAAGCGCTCGGTGGGGATGCGGTCGGGAGGGTCGAGAAGCGGGGTGAATACGATTTCTCCGGCGACAGAGGCCTTACTGAATGCGCCGAGCATGGGGGGCTTGAGGTGGCGGGCGCGGAAGAGGCGGAGGAAGATGGCGTCGGTGGCGAGGCGCTGCCAGCGCTTGCAGACGAGCGAAGCGCGCGGGAGCGAGGAGGGTAACGGGGGGAGGCGGAGGAGGATCTCCGAGAGAAGATCATCGTCTTCCAGCGGCGAAATCATCTCGTCGCAGCTCATGTCGCGTACGAGTAGAGTTGTTGGGAAAAAGTTCTGTTTGGGAAGGTCGCTAAAGGAATAGACGGATTGGGCATTACGTACATAATGTGGACTCTTTTTTGAGTCCAAGTATGGATTTTAGACTACTGGTCATTGTGATTCGGCACAACAACAACTTCAGAAAAAAAGTAATTGACCTTGATCTTCAGCAAAGGAATAATAATTACAGGAATCCTCTTTAATAATACTAGGGAAGATCTACCTACTGGCTACTGGGTGTTCTGTTAGGTCGACTTGAAGCACCCACAGTGCATACCTACTCCATAGTCCATACTACTGTATATGTTTTCATAGAGATTTCAACATTGAAAACCGTTCATGCCTACACCCCAACTCTCATCCTCCTTTTCCTCTCACCTCCTAATGCTTGCGCTGGGCTGCAGCTTCTTCTCCGCCGCACATCGGTCGGAGAAGAAGACCTTGAGGAAGCGTGCCGCCGCGTGTGGTGGCGGCGGAGGAAGCGAGGGGAGGAGACGAGGAGGTGGAAGGAGGCGCTGGCCGCGGTGGTGCGCACGAGCGAGGAGGGGCATGGCAGGCGGAGCAGGATCTCGTCCACTACATCGCCGGGCTCCTCCCGGAAAGGCGCCGCGGACACGATGGCCATGGACGGGCGTGGGATCTCGGCAGAGAAGCATCAGCAGCTATGAAAATAGTTGTAGCGAATTCCATTGCCGGTTGTAGCAAACTGACAATGGTTGCAACGAAACGGTGTCATCATCGTCATGGGTCGCAGCTCAAACAAGAAGTTTTGTACCTTTTTAAATGCCGGTTGCAGCTTTTCGTTTGTCGTCCATGGCTTCTGTCTTTACGGTTGAAACTTTTTTCATCACCGGATGAAGCTTTTCTCGTCCGCAGAAGAAGCTTTTTTTCGTACCGGTTGTAACTTTTTTTGGTCGTCCATAGCTTCCATCATATACAGGTTGAAACTTTTTTTGCCAGTTGAAGCTCTTTTCGCCACCACCGGTTGTAGTTTTTTTGGTCACTGGTTGAGGCACTGGGCATCTACCCCCGACCCTCAAATTTTGTTGCAATTATCAGGTGCTCCTGACAAGCTGTGGCATTGGGGATTAGCGGCGGAGAGACGCCGGCGAGCTTCGGTCGTTGCCACTAGAGCTACAACGGTCGCCACAGGAGCGGCAACCATAGGGTGCGGCTGTTGCATGGGGCGAAGCCGGTGACAAGGATGGACGGCAAGGGCTGGGACTAGCGACTAGGACGGCCGACGAGGGGCAACGACGGGAGAATCCGTGCGGCGGCGAGGCGAGGGGGGCGGCGAAGCAAGAACGCGTCCGATGCGGCCGGGGATTCTTCGTACGCATTCGTTGATGAAGACGGCGCGCATCGGACGGTTCCTATCACCCCAATCAAACGGCTGCGGGCCGACTGGCCAAATTTGAGACGTTGCGCCGACACCTAGCACTGCCCTTTCAATATAGACTATATACAGATGTATAAAAACGTATTTTAGAGTGTAGACTCATTAATTTTGCTCTGAATGTAATTTATATTGAAATCTTTAAAAAGACTTATATTTAGAAATGGAGGGAGTAGATGTCACCGGGAGTGACGGTAATAGGAAGAATGATAAGAGCAAGGCGCCACTATGCTATCGTGTGGGACTTCCAGATCTGATACACGTTAACGACGTCCACCAATGACGATCCATGTGTCGGCTTCTCGTCTACCGTAATAAAAAAGCTATCTGTCAAGCACACTACAATGCAAATATCTATCTATTATATACTAAAAAGAAAATACAGACAAAAATAGAGGAATTACATAGAAAATCCAACGTTAATTAAAAACATCCGACCATTAGTTATGCAGATAAGAAAACCACAACCATTGGATCAACTTCAAAGTTAAATAAATTACCTACCAATGCCACTACATTAAAACATGTCCTCCTCGGCTAAAAAAACAAGCCTCAAATTTTAACCCTAACAGATAAAAAATCTAAAGGGAGGATAATGTGCAATGCCTAAATTTCTGCCCGATGTGATCTCCGTCGTCGTCGTCCCGTCACGCTGCTGCCCTCATCCCCCACAGGCCACAGTTTAGCTGCTACCTGTATTAACTTCCATCCTGTGACCAGCCAACGATGAGAATCTATGCATCCTCAACAGGAAGCGGTACATATAACTAAGATCCGTTTTTGATGCTTCAATGCTAGAGATGATCATGTGTAGACAGTTAGAAGCTAAATTAGAACATGAGAAGTTCGAGCATAAACTGTGATAACGAGAATATCATAGTCCTCACTATTTGGAGCAATTAAGATTAGCTGCTTCCTTCTCGCAAAAAAAAAAAGATTAGCTGCTTCCCACCTTTAATAGCGACAATTATGTATTTGGTACCAAATAGGTAAGATGCATAAACGTATCTTCTCTGCATTTTTCTTTCTCTTGGTTGCGTTTCCGATCTCACGGTACATGATAAATTGACCAACTCACTATATCATATTTGATACTTCTACTCTACACTACATTGTCCACTACAATTTAATTCAGTCACCAGATAATATGATGCATCCAAAGTTCTAGAGGCCAGCGTGCGCCAGGAAGCGTGAATCCAAAATTAGGTTTTGCCAAGAGTCGAGTCTATATATACAAGCTATTTCGTGTCCTGAAAATCTCTCTCCTTTGATTTTTGTATGATAGAATTGTCGATATTTCAATTGTCATTCATGAATGACAACCTATTTCGTTTTTGATAGTTCTCTCTGGGTTAGGGGGCATGATCTCTCTTAAAACTCAGAGAACATAGTGTACATTCAGAGATATTATTTCTAGGGAAATAATATCAAGAAGATGTGAACCCGTCCTTCTTACTTTTATTTTCCGTTCATTACTTAACCATGTATATGGTATTTGAACAAGGAAATTAATGCACTAGTGTATGAATCGCTCTCACCCACCGACCAACAACAACTTGACCAACTATAACACGTACGTGCTTTGTTTGGAGAGTGAAATTAATCTCGGCCGGTACACGTCAACAGCCACTCCGCGGCACATTATCATGCGTTCAGTGAGATTCGAAACATGAGAATTAGGAGATAATCGAGTTTGTATCCATGAAACCACGAGTCAAGAAGTCGACGGGATGTGACACTCACCAACGACAACTGTCACGAGACTGAATATTGTGAGAGGATGGTGCATGCATGGGCTTCATTTATTTGTAAGTGGACCATGTCTATCGATGCCACTACACACATGTTTTGGAATCAGAATGGTTGCTTGCTGACAGCATCGGCTGCGTAAAGCGTGCTTTTAAAATCTCCCTAGTAGTTTCACACACTTTCATCACGTCCAACAACGAAGCTCCACGATGGGTGTGCGCCTCAGCGACATGGTCATCTCGCCATCCCATCTCAAACACTCGTTCGAGATCATGGTGAACAACTTCCTCCTCCTCGTCGCCACACCGGCCATGGCCCTCGTCCTTCTCCGCAAAGCCGCGCAGCTCGGACCCGACGAGATCCTCTCCCGCCTCCATGGCCTGCGGCAGGTTCACGCTTTGCTGGCAGTCTTTCTTCCATTCGCCTTGGCCACCCTCTACCTCATGAGTCGCCCTCGCAGCGTGTACCTCGTCGACTACTCTTGCTGCCGGCCTAACTCCAATTGCCGCGTATCCATAGGATCTGCCACCGAGAACGCCTGCTTTTCGCTCGATGATGGCGGTTACCAGTTCATGGCGCGCATGCTCAAGCGCTCGGGCCTCGGTGACCAGACTTACGTACACCCTTCGTTGCACTACATCCCCCCGCGCTGCAGTTTAAGTTCAGGCCGGGACGAAGCGGAGCAGGTCATCTTTGCGGCCGTCGATGACCTGCTCGCCAAGACGGGCATATGTCCTGAGGCGATCGACATACTCGTCACCAACTGCACCGCCTTCAACCCGACCCCGAGCTTGGCCGACATCGTCGTGAACAGGTACAAGCTCAGAGCCGACATCAGGAGCGTGCACATCTCCGGCATGGGGTGCAGCGCCGGGGTGATCTCCTTGGAGCTCGCGAGGAACCTCCTGCACGCGGCACCGCGTGGCGCGCGCGCCCTCATGGTGTCCACGGAGAGCACCTCGCTCATCAACTATACAGGGAAGAATCGCGCGATGCTGCTGCCCGCCGCCCTGTTCCGCATGGGCGCGGCCGCGGTGCTGCTGTCGACGTCCAGGTCCGAGTCCCGGTTCCGGCTGACGCACATCGTGCGGACGATCACCGCCGCGCAAGACAGAGCGTACCGGTGCGCGTACCAGGAGGAGGACGACGCGGGGCAGATGGGAATAAACCTGTCCAAGGAGCTCGTATCCGTCGCCGGCGACGCGCTTCAGGCCAACGTCGTTGCAATAGGGTCCCTCGTCCTCCCACCATCGGAGAAGCTGCTCTTTGCGCTCTCGTTCGTTGCACGCAAGGTTTTCAACAAAAAGTTCAAGGTATACGTCCCTGATTTCCGCACGGCCTTCCAGCACTTTTGCATCCATTGTGGTGGCCGGGCGGTGATCGACGCGGTGCAAACTACCTTACGCTTATCCGATGAGAATATCGAGCCATCGCGGATGACGCTGCACCGGTTCGGGAACACATCTAGCAGTTCGTTGTGGTACGAGCTCGCATACATCGAGGCCAAGAGACGGATGCGCAAGGGCGACCGGGTGTGGATGGTCGGGTTTGGTTCTGGGTTCAAGTGCAACAGCGCAGTCTGGCAGTGCATCAGGTCGGCCAGCAACACAGATATTGGCACGCCGTGGGCTGATTCTATCCATATGTATCCGCTCAACATCTCGGAAGTGAGCTAAAATGTTTGTGCACGTACAAGCGTGACTCAATTCGTACAATAATACTCCCTTCGTTTTCTAAATATAAATCTTTCCAAATTTTTTTATAGGGATTATATACGAATGTAGAGTGTAGATTCATACGTTTTACTCCATACGTATGTAGTCCATACTATAATCTCTAATACGACTTATATTTAGAAACGAAGGGTGTAATATTCATTTGTTCGTGCAACAATAAACAATACCTTCACGGTTTAATCTTGCTTTATTCTTCGTATGTAGCCACATGTAATTGTGTTGGGGTAAAAAATAGGAAAATAAATTATGTTCGTGGGCAAGTAGAGCAACGTATAAAATATCTGTTATTATAGAGTTGTTCTTTTGTCTGACAAGGAATTGGACATGTGAGGGCTCAACTCTAAGGCTTTAAAAAAAATAAACACCTTTATTAATTAGAAATAACGGTTACATCATTTATTAAAGGTTGTATAATTTCGACCAAAGGCTCCTCAAACCATTTCCCTTGTCTCAGAAAATCTAGCTAACCTGGCAAGTTCATGCGCTACCTTGTTCCCTATTACGATGCTCAAAACTAGTGAGAGGAAAATCACACGCTAAAAAATAACAATCGTCAAAAACTGCCGCCGCCGCTCCTGCTGAACATCCTCCATTCTTCATATGTGTGAGAGATAATGACTTTCATATTGTCAGAATTAATGACAAGGCAATTGCAACCCGCTTTATGTGCGAGAGATAATCCGAATCTTAGAGCCGAAGCTTCTGCCGTCAGTACATCAGCACACCAAGCAATCTTCCAGTTTTTTCCAACAATGAATTTTCCTTTATCATCTCTGAGTACAGCGCTAGTTGTGCATGTAAGTAGGTCATGATCAAAAGATGCATCCACATTAAGCTTCACAAAACCCATCGTGACCATCTTGAAAGCATGAACAAAGTTTGCCGCTCTAGCACGAATCCCCATAGAAGTGTGTTGAGCATCTTGAAACTTTCCTTCATAGACCAGCCTACATCTATCCCACCATAAGTACCAAGCGGTTATAACAATTAGTTCGCGGGCATTCTGGAAGCCCAATATAGCTAGATCATGTTCTCGCATAAGAAATACAAATTCAAGGACTGCCTCTCCTGCACGATTAGTAACACAAGCTTTGTTGATCACCTCATCCAACCCCAACTTATGGCAAACCTCCTTATCTTTCTGACAAACAAACAACCTATGTTTTGTATCCTCTGTTGCATTAGAACAGGATGGGCAGATGGGCGTGACTTTCAGGTTTCTGTTCGCAAGCGTAAGCCGGCAAGGAAGAGTGCCATGCAATGTGTGCCAGATGAAAATTTTGACCTTTGCTGGATAGGATAATTTCCAAATCTTACCCGAAATAGGATTAACATTCATTCTTCCCATACAATTAGTATATTGCAATTTCCTCCCATGTTGTTGATTCCATTCTGCCAAATAAGCTGATCGAACAGAGAACACCACATTCTTTGTGTAGCTCCAATCAATGAAATCTGACATATTATGCGTCGGAAGAGGAATGGCGAGGACTCTTTTATAGCATGAATTAGCCACAACGTTTGTCTCACCAAATCTTCATCCCAAGAACTTGTGACTGGATCAATAAGATCTAAAACCCTAGACAGAAGATGCCCTCCTTTTCGAGTAATAATTTTCCTATTTGCACAGTTTTTCCATTATTATCTAGCTCAACTCTAAGACTTTTCCTAGTGTTTCACCTTTTGTCTTAATGAGGTGAAAGAGGATGAAAGTGTCTCTTCAAGTCGTCCCTAGACACAAGCGAGTACATGGAGACTTAAAACTAGGGTTTGGCTAAGGCACAATTGACTGAGACTGATGATGGTGTGCAACCTAGGCATGTTTCTCTGAAATTGTTGGTGAATTTTCTATGTTATGGGCTGGCCTTGTCCTCTACCGTGGTTTTGTCTTGCCTCCTCGTGTGCATTGTTGCCTTGTTGATGGATTTTTTCCTCTTGTACTTTGGTTGTACAACTGTATATATAATTATATATGTGTACTCTGCTAACTAGCTACAACCTCGATCAGCAGGGCAACTTTCTTGTGTTCAAATTCTTGTTTTCTAGCCGGAAAAGAAAATTCTATATGCAGTACTATGCTTGTAGTTGGGTTGTAAATATGGGTATGCAACTTATGGTTATTTTTCATTGGAGGAAAAATAAAGGATTTGAACACAAGAAAATAAATTGAACAAAAAAAAAGTTGTTGCACACATATGACTGACATGCAATTACATGGAACATATGGGTGCCCAACAATGAGTAAAATAATAAAATAATAAACAATAATAATATCCACACCTACTAGGCCACCCCACGCATTGAGCCCCTAGCTAGCATCGCCAAGTTGTGTCATGTTGTGCCCTTGCAGTTGCACACAGGATGTAGTACATGCAGTTGCACATCGGGCCAGACGTGCTGGGAAAGTGGATTCTCTAACATGAAGTATAGAAGTCACCTAAGCTAAGTGCAAACTAGTGTAAAATAGAGAAGAAAAGTCACGGGAACTGTAACGAACACTGTATTAATCTACTGTAGCAGATGCTGTATACAATTACTGTTGACATAAATAAATTTAAAACTTATATTGCACCATAATTTTGTTTGTATCTAATTTCTGTAAACGCATACAGTAGATTTCTTATTTGCAAATTAATTCAAGTCATTTTTAGGCTTAATCATATGGATGTGAAAGAAGGAAGTTAGGAAACTGTAGCTTAGGTGACTTCCCTCCTTCATGTTAGAGAATCCACTTCCACGTGCTGGTAGGTTGCTCGCAGGGGCGGGCCCAGGATTTGGAGACTGTGTATTCAAAATTTCAAATGCTAATTATTTTCGAAATCCTAAAGCCCTTGTTTTTGGCTTGTATAACCCGATTACCACCATATTGATCTATACTACTCAATAATATTACTACTGGAAATCACATCATAAATTGCAAATAATATTATTGCATTACAGTACTACTTAATATCCCTAAACAATTCTCATGTCTTAAGAATTCATTCTTGTGAATCTGCAAACTAGTCTCAAATTTCAGTATCTTATATTTTACTGAAATCGAAAGTCGATCTTAAATCTCAAACAAGTCTTAGATTTTAGTATATAAATACAATAATGTAATCCTATATCAAAATAGGAAGTCAATCATGCAGATTAACTCATCCTTTTACAGCAGAATAAGTACTATACTAAAGTCTGAAGAACAACCGAAGAAACGTACTCGGACCTAGGACGGCTAACGAACGCGCCGGCTGCACAGCCGCCCACCGTGCTCCTAGGCCTGCCGCAGCCGCCGTGAACCCCTGCTGGCGTGTACCCTACCTCGAGTCTGTCGCCGTGTGCCAGATTGGAATTTGGGGAAGGGACGCGTTGAAGTTAACATGCAACCTCATGCGTGTGCGAGCGATCAGGCCATATGGCTGGGCTGTAGCCATTCTCGTATTGGGCTTGGAGAAGCACAAATAATGGGCCGCTGGCCATTTGGGATGGGGAGGAAGGAAACCCAGAGGTGCGTTGCCCTTGTATTGGGCTGAATCCGTGCACGACATCACATTTCCCGTCGGTTTCCTTTTTCTCTACACGAGTACGTATAATATGCACTATATACACATAATTTTGCGGCAAAAATAATGGGTATTCAGTTGAATACCCTTGAATTGAATTGGGCCCGCCCCAGGTTGCTCGTTTGCAAAAAAAGATGCCCCATGTTTAGAAAAGGAAAACAAACACAAAAATAATTTTGAAGCAAAAAATAGAAAAGAAAAATACAAAAAAGATAAAATAAATAAATGATGAACCCACCGCCCATGCACTTTCTAATTGCGCGCAAGTGCGAACCAACCTGTGGTTGGATGGTTAGAGGGACTGTGGTATCCCCAGCCCACCAGGGTCCAAATTCTGGTGCTCACATTTTTTCCTGGATTTATTTCAAGATTTTCGGCAATGCGCATTCGGAGGAGACGTTCATGTCGACGACGAGGCGCCTGCGGTGACTTTGTAAATCTCAAGATGATATGCTGGCTCAGTCTTTTGGAGGTGCTCATAGGACAGGGTGTGTGTGCGCGTTCATAGGAGTGAGTGTATGCGCGTGTATATGAGCGCTTGTGTCTGTATTGATGTTTTCAAAAAAAAATATTGCACGCAAGTGGAGCCTCTTGCAGTGGACGTGCAGCTGAGGGGCATGTTTGAAAAAAAAAACAATTTAGAAAAAAATCAAACACAGAAAATTAAAAATTAATTTAAGAATATAAAAGAAAAACATATAAAAAGAGAAATGCGGGATACAACCCATGCAGTTCCATGTGGGGCGGATGTACAACTCGGTGCCATGTTTTAGAAAACATCCCTATTTGGAAAAGAATAAACAATCTAACCTAAAAATAAGAGCAAACATGTACTTCCTTCGCTCATTACCCTCCCAATTTCTACAACGAGTGTTGAACTTGCATTTTTCTGGTATGAAGATCATTAAAAGGTTGCACAATAAGATGGAAAATTATCATCTTGCGAAAATCCCTTTTGGAGGCCGAGCTCCAATGAGGCCGGGTTTTGAAAAATTCAAAATTCATCAAAACTCATATTTTTTATATTTCAAAAAAATCTGAAAAAATGTAGATATACATGGTGGCATAATGCACAAGTGTATAAATTTTCAGGACGAAATACGTTGAAATGAGGGTTGTGCAAAAAAAAAAAATACAAATTTGAGGCTTTTTAACACATGATACTATTCCTCAATCATCTCCTTCACAGCCTGCCCGTGCTTCTCAATCGATTCCTCTATTTGCTTCTCCCGTAAACGATATTTGAAAAAATAAAATGGATGACACACTTAAAAACCACCCTTTTGGGTTAAACCTTACAAAGGCAAAACATATCGAGCATTAAAAAAATATTCATTTACTTATAAACATTGAAGATTCTTTATATATTTCTTTTACATCATTTAGATAAATTCCCAATTAAAAGCATACAGAAAATAGTGACATGCATATGTTACTACCTCTATAGTGGGGAATAACATATGTATGGTATCATGCAATATTTCATTTATTAAATTGTAGACTCATCTTGTCTCGGATTGTGTGATGCCAATGTTACTACATGCTTGTCTTTCTTCATTAATTACTTGCCACATCATCTATTCTGCATATATATGTGTGATGTTACCATATATATATGTTACTTTCACTGTGGGTAGTCTAACACATGAAAATGGCACTGAACTCTTGATCTTGCAACAGAAAAAGAGAGGAGGAGACCCTAACCTTGAAGGTAGATGTAACCTTCTTCTGTCTATCAATTTTAGATTTCAGGCTAGCCTATGGAACTGAAAGGTGTATTAATACAGCTGAGAATATGAAGCCATAATAATTGTATCACAAGGATTAATAAATTCAAACCTCAACATCATTCAGCTTACCTAGCTCCCAATTCAGACTGACAGCCAGCAAGCTTCTCATCTAAATTTCTTATGACAACTTCCCTCTCAGAAAGAAGATTCTTTGCACGCTCAAGCTCAACTGAATTCTCTCTCAAGGTTGACTGTTAGACACAAGAAATATACGGTGCGTTTGGTACCGTGCCGGTAACGTATTTGCTGTATCGTATCCAGGAAGCGCCGCTTCCGGATATTCTTGCGTAAAACGTGGATCGTTTGGTAACTTTGGCCGAATCCCGATTTCTAACCCCGGCGAATTCGGGCAGTTTCGATTTGGTGAAGCGCCGTATCGGAAAGCTCGCTTATGGAAACCATCGTGGCCGAAGCAAACACTTGCTGCGGTTTTAGAAACCGATGTAATCGGAAGGCACCCTTTTTCCGGCGAACCAAACACTGTATAGTTGAAGTCGGTTGACACTAGACTTAGATGGCAGGTCAATCAATAGAATTCGGTGGTCTGTAATTGGCTCCTTGACACTACACTTGGATGGCATGGCTCGGGATTACATGGCTAAGTTGTGTCCTCGTACTCTAGAAAGAAGACACTGCACATGGCCAGTACACACCACGTAATCATGGTTTGGCTCAGAGACACCACAAAATTGTAAGTATTTGGACAACATGACACAATGAAAGGGGAGATCCTAACCGGCGCTCTCAGCGCCGGTTCGGCTTACTAGCGCTCGTATGTGATTTTCCTGGGCCGGCCCAGCAAAAGCTTTCAATTGATCGCACGTGAAGATCGCTCGCCGTTGGTAGCGCAAAAAAACGGAAAGACCTATTTGACGCATTTTGCGTCAAACAGTCGACGAATCACACAGGGAGGCGAGCTAGCGAGCGATTTGGGCTGGCCCAATTAAAAGCGCACGTACAATTTTGAGGTTCTGGTTTCAGGAAGTTTCTAGAGGATTCCCAGCTGGTTTTCTTGTTTTGGGAACCTTCTAGAAGTTCCTGAACCGGGTTTTCTTTTTCCTTCCTATTCTTCGTTTTTTCTTTTTTCTACCCTATTTACTTTTTTCTATTTATTTTTTTCAAAAAAAATTCTGGACTTAAAAAATGTTCGTATTTCTTAAAGTTTGTTCATTATCCAGATTTTGTTCCTGTTTTCAATTTTCCTTGAATAATTCCAGAAAACATTAGTACTTCAAAATTTGTTCACTTCTTCTCACAAAAATGTTCGAAAATTAAAAAATATTACAATTTCAGTTTTTTAGCATTTTCTAATTATGTTCAATATTACAAAATGTTCACAGATTTCAGAAAATGTACCTGTTTTCAAAACAGTTTAGAAATAAAAAAATCTTCATGTTTCCAAAATTTGTTCGTAAATTCAAAAAGAGTACGGGAATTTAAATAAAATTTTGGAAAACTGTTCGCGTCTTGCAAAAATTGTTCAATTTTACAGAAATGTTTCTGGTTTCAAAATTTTTCACAAACTCAAGAAAAAATAAATCATGTTTTCATAATTTCCGGAAATTGAAAAAATGTTTGGGAGAATTTCATAAAATATTTCTTTGCATGTTAATTTTTTCTCAAATTCAGAAAATTTTCGTGTTTTTTCACAAAATGTTCCTACTTTCGAATTTTCCTCACAAATTCAAAAAATTTTCTTGTTTTGAAAGTTTCTTTGTTATTTCAAGGAATTTACGCATTTTTTATTTTTGTTTACGGGCTCGGAAAATGTTTCCGCTTTCCAAAATTATACACAATTTAAAAGAAACGAAATTTCAAAAAATGTTCCAGCTTTCCAAATTTGTTCACAAATTCAAAAAATGTGTATGTTTTTAAATTTGTCTCACAAATACAAAAAATGTTCAGGAATTTCAAAAAAGGTTCACATTTATTAACTTTTGATCACAAATTCAAAAAAATGGGTATTTCCAAAAATGTTCCCGCTTTCCAAATTTGTTCACATCATCAAAATGTTCATGTTTTTCAGATTTAACACCGAATTCCAAAAATGTTCGTGGAAATGAAAGAATACTCATGTCTTGAATTTTTTTCGTAATTTGGAAAAATGTTCACGCTTTCAGCATTTTGTTCTGTTTTTTCAGAAATTATTTTGCATTTTCAAGAAATTCTTCATAATTTTGAAAAACAATCTCGTTTTCATTTTGTTCATTTTTTTGGAAAAATGTTTGAGATTGCCAAAAATGGTTTGAGTTTTACATTTTTTGCTATGAAATATGTATATGTTTGCTATGAAATATGATTATTTGCCATGAAATATGAAATAGTTTTAAATCTGTTTTGGCTTATGTCTACAAAATCAAAGGAATTCTGGTGGCTGTTGCTCACTTGCAGTAGGTCATCCCTAGATCCCTGCTGTTGTTGTATGCTTCTTTGAGTTTGGCGCATTTAAGAAAACCTATAGCTGCGCAAATTTATTGCACAAGTACCATTTACTTTAGCATTTTTTATTTTTTATTTATTTGAAAATATTTTGAAAAAAAATCGTTCATTCTGAAAAAACCATCGAGTTTTGAAAAGAGTTCATTGATTTGAAAAATAGTTCATCAATTTTGAAAATAATGTTCATCGATATGAAAAAGAGTTCATTGATTTTAAAAAGTTCATCGATTTTGAAAAAAGTTCATGGATTTGTTAAAAAAGTTCATCAATTGGAAAAAAAGTTCATCGATTTTGAAAAAAGGTTCACTTATTTCTAAAAAATGTTATTTGATTTGTTAATAAATTTCATCGATTTGAAAAAAAATAATTGATTTCAAAAAATAGTTCATCAATTTCGAAAAAAGTTCATCGATTTCAAAAAAAAGTTCATGGTTTTGAAAAAAAATCATTGATTTTGAAAAAAACAAATTTTAAAAAGTTGATGCATTTAGTAAAATAAAAAAGAAACATAAAATGGAAAAAGAAGAGTAAACAAATAATAGAAAAAACCGTTTCAAATCAAAGAAGACCGGTTATGGAGAAGCTACCCAAAACTAAAGGATTGACGACCTTGAGCAAGAACAAATAGACAGAAAGAAGTATGTCTATATGCTGACGATGTGTTCTACTTCTACGTGTCGACGCAGTGTACCGTGGACAGAAAAAATACAGCATATGTCTATATGCTGCAAGATGGTGTCTGGGTTATGCATAGCTTGACCATTGGCCAGATCCCTCCTCCACGGTCGGATCTGGAGGCCGTGCTTGTCGACAATAAGATGTATTTGCCAGCCGCTAAAGGTGACGTTGTTGTCTTGGATTTGACGGCCTCGACGTTCTCAACGATTCAGCTCCCACAAGGGGTCGAGCATGTCGCAAGAAACACTATCTTGTCACGGGCAGATGATGATGCTGGCGTATACCTTATCAATGTCAAAGAACTTGAACTTCGTATCTGGCTCCACAAGGGGGGTGACTGGTTGCTGGTCAACAACATTTGCTTGCGCTATATGTTAGCCGGTTTGAGTATGCTGGATGGCAATGCTACTCTCCAAATAAAATAGGTGGGGGACAATGCCGAGTATGTGTTGCTGGAGATGATGTCGCACTATGCACTCTACTTGGATATCAAGTGCAGGACACTGCATAAAGTGTATGAGGTGACAAAAGAGGATCGATATTTGGGTGATATACATCCTTTTATGATGATATTGAAGGAAATATGCCCTAAAGGCAATAATAAAGTTATTATTTTTTTCCTCATATCATGATAAATGTTTATTATTCATGCTAGAATTGTATTACCCGGAAACATGATACATGTGTGAATACATAGACAAACATAATGTCACTAGTATGCCTCTACTTGACTAGCTCATTAATCAAAGATGGTTATGTTTCCTAACCATAGACATGTGTTGTCATTTGATTAACGAGATCACATCATTAGAAGAATGATGTGATTGACTTGACCCATTCCGTTAGCCTAGCACTTGATCGTTTATTATGTTGCTATTGCTTTCTTCATGACTTATACAAAGTTCCTACAACTATGAGATTATGCAACTCCCGTTTACCGGAGGAACACTTTGTGCGCTAAAAAAGGTCACAACGTAACTGGGTGATTATAAAGGTGCTCTACAGGTGTCTCCGAAGGTACATTTTGGGTTGGCGTATTTCGAGATTAGGTTTTGTCACTCCGATTGTCGGAGAGGTATCTCTGGGCCCTCTCGGTAATACACATCACTTAAGCCTTGCAAGCATTGTAACTAATGAGCTAGTTACGGGATGATGTATTACGGAACGAGTAAAGAGACTTGCCGGTAACGAGATTGAACTAGGTATTGGATACCGATGATCGAATCTCGGGCAAGTAACATACCAATGACAAAGGGAACAACGTATGTTGTTATGCGGTTTGACCGATAAAGATCTTCGTAGAATATGTAGGAGCCAATATGAACATCCAGGTTCCACTATTGGTTATTGACCAGAAACAGTTCTAGGTCATGTCTACATAGTTCTCGAACCCGTAGGGTCCGCACGCTTAACGTTACGATGACAGTTTTATTATGAGTTTATAGGTTTTGATGTACCGAAGGTTGTTCGGAGTCCCGGACGAAAGATCGAGGATGTCGCCTAGAGGGGGGTGGGGGGTGAATAGGCGCTTTAAAATAATTACGGTTTAGGCTTGAACAAATGCGGAATAAACCTAGCGGTTAATTTGTCAAGCACAAAACCTACAACAACTAGGCTCACCTATGTGCACCAACAACTTATGCTAAGCAAGATAAGCAACTATGTGATAGCATGATATATGACAAAGAACAATATGGCTATCACAAAGTAATGTGCATAAGTAAAGGGGCTCGGGTAAGAGATAACCGAGGCACGCGGAGACGACGATGTATCCCGAAGTTCACACCCTTGCGGATGCTAATCTCCGTTTGGAGCGGTGTGGAGGCACAATGCTCCCAAAGAAGCCACTAGGGCCACCGTAATCTCCTCACGCCCTCGCACAATGCAAGATGCCGTGATTCCACTAAGGGACCATTGAGGGCGGTCTCCGAACCCGTACAAATGGCGACCCTTGGGGGCGGTCACCGGACCCGTACACTTTGGCAACCCTTGGGGGCGGTCACCGGTACCCGTCAAATTGCTCGGGGCGATCTCCATAACCTAATTGGAGACCCCGACGCTTGCCCGGAGCTTTACACCACAATGATTGAGCTTCGAACACCACCAACCATCTAGGACGCCCAAGCACCCAAGAGGAACAAGCTCAAGGGCACCAAGCACCCAAGAGTAATAAGCTTCTCAAACTTCACTTCCACGTATCACCGTGGAGAACTCAAACCGATGCACCAAATGCAATGGCAAGGGCACACGGAGTGCCAAGTCCTTCTCTCTCAAATCCCACCAAAGCAACTAATGCTAGGGAGGAAAATGAGAGGAAGAACGAAGAAGAACACGAAGAACTCCAAGATCTAGATCCAAGGGGTTCCCCTCACTTAGAGGAGAAAGTGATTGGTGGAAACGTGGATCTAGATCTCCTCTCTCTTTTCCCTCAAGAACTAGCAAGAATCATTGGAGGGATTGAGAGTTAGCAAGCTCGAAGAAGAGCAACAATGGGGGAAGAACACGAGCTAAAAAGGATAAGGTTCAATGGGGAAGAAGACCCCCTTTTAAAGGTGGGGAAAAAATCCAACCGTTATGCTCACAGCCCGCACGGAGCGGTAGTACCGCTCGACATCACGGTACTACTGCTAGGGGTAGCGGTACTACTGCTTGCGAGCGGTACTAAAAAATTACATCCGTGCCTACCACCGCTGGACTTGTGACGAGTTTTTGGTCCCGAGCGGAAGTAGCCACGGAAGTAGCCGTGGTAGTACCGCTTCCAAGGGCGGTAGTAAAAAATTACTTCCGCTCCTACCCGCGGTAGTACCGCTGCAGCCTTTTCAGAACACCAAAACTACCATAACTTCTGCATTCGGACTCCGAATTCGACGAAACCAAGTTTGTTGGAAAGCTAGATACAAGGGCTAAAACAATCTTGAGAGAAATACCAATAATAAGCAAATGAGAAAAGGCCCAAAAGAAAATGGTGAGAACCCTTCCTCGGAAAAGACCGGTAAAACCTCCAACACCGAAAACATCATAGAAGACGATGCAAACTCCGTTTCGATGAACTCAAGCTTGTCATAAAGATGACCATAAGCTCTAAGACTCACAAAGAGAACCAAACAAGAACCAAGAAACATGATGCAAGGATGCAATGATTTGAGCTCTCGACGAACGATACGATCAAGCTACTCACTTGAGAGCCCCTTGATAGTACGGCTATCGATCCTATAACCCGGTCTCCCAACTACCACCATGAGACCGGTAAAATAGATAACCTATCAAGGGCAAACCTTTGCCTTGCACATGATCCACTTGAGCTAGATGATGACGATCTTGTCGTCCTCAAGATGGACCACCTTCCTTGATTGCGTTGGGTCGATGGAGACTAGATGATTGCTCCCCCATACTCCACTATGGGTGAGCCACTCTTGACACATCTTCACAAGTCCATTGACACCACAATGGATGGCTAGCTTCAAGCACTTGATCTCTTCGTGATGCTCCACTTGAACTTGCACACGGCAATCTTGATGACGATCACCACTTGATGTCATCCTTTCCATGGGTTGTATGATATCTTCCTCTGGACGCAAGCCCATGGACACGTACCTCACCCCACATAGACTCTCACATAGACCATGGGTTAGTACACAAAGTGCAATGGATAATGCTTACCATACCATGGGATCACTTGATCCCTCTCGGTACATCTTCTACGCTTTGTGAGTTGATCAACTTGATTCACTCTTGACTTAGTCTTGATCAACCTTGAATCTTTCCAACTCTATTCGTTTGGATGATGTCTTGAAGGTAAACATGAATGATCACACAATCTTCTTCTTCAAGACATGCTTGCAATAAGCTCAACACTCACATGACCAATCTTTGGATAATTCCTTAATAGCACCTTGGTCAACAAATAAACTCCTTGAAACCAACACATGGACTTCAAGAAATGCCTATGGACAAATCATGACCAATCTTTGGATAATTCCTTAATAGCACCTTGGTCAACACATAAACTCCTTGAAACCAACACATGGACTTCAAGAAATGCCTATGGACAAATCCTTCAAATATAACTCAATGCAACCATTAGTCCATAGAGAATGTCATCAATTACCAAAACCACACATGGGGGCACCGCATGTCCTTTCAATCTCCCCATTTTGGTAATTGATGACAATCACTTTCAAGAGAGTTTATATAAGGAATTATGCATCACCATGCAATGCAACAACCAATAATGCATGCGTATGAGATGCAAATGCTTAGGAACAAAACCAAAGTAAGGAGAAAACTCTGAAGACTTCTCCATAAAACTCTATGAAACTTCTCCCCCATTGGCATCGATTGCCAAAATGGGCGAAAAGATAAGAAGACCAATATAAAAGGTGTTCCTCCAAAAGTTGTGTATTTCTCAACAAGAGAGTGGAATGCCATACACATATCCAAAGGTAATACTTGGAGGAAGACCAACTATACTGAGGCACCAATATTGCAACAGAATGATATGCCACAAAGACATAACAAAGAGAGAAACAAGCAATCAAGCAATCAAAAGATACCAATTGAAGCAAGCTATCAAAAGATATCAACTGAACCAACTAGACCAAAGATCCTACGAGCCACATGAAAAGATATTATGATATGAGCAGAGGATTGTTCTAAAGAAACTAGAGAAGCTCCCCATGATTTGTGCACATCAAGAATTTTTGTATTTGGATACAAAGTGCACAAAATAGGATCATAGCTCCCCAAAGTCAATAGAAACTAACAACAAGTGCAAGAGAGCATATAGGAAACTAAGCCTAGCGCTTGCAACAAGCACATGGTTGAGCAACATTGTAAAAGAGGCAACTTAAGAATAGGCTCAACCAAAAAGATGGGTGTGAGTCAAGGCAATGCACTTGAGAAGACTAATGTACGGATGAGCATAAAGCATCAATAAAGTCTTGAAAGAATGAGGCACACGGTGCAAGGCCTATCATTCCCACACACAACTAGCAAATGGGTTCACAAGTTTATTAATAAGCATATAAAGAACCTATGCTTGTGACAACCCGTGGTGAAGATAGAAGATGAAAGCCTCATCAAGACGAGGGATACCAATTAAGATGGCAAGCCTCGTAAAGATAAGCAAGAGGAAAATAATCTTCACCACACAAGAGTGCATCAAGATGCAACGAGATAAGACCAAGACTCAAGACAAAAGCTTTCACGGAGCCACCAAAGAAATAACATAAGAAAGACAAGGTGGACGTGAAAGAAAGGATATCATCTAGAGATGTAATTTCTCTCGGATGTATAAGGTTCTAGGTAGACGAAATCATGATGATATATGTCTACAAAGAAGGATGTACACCGACATAGTTACAACACGAAGGAATAAGATATCCAAAAGGAAGTCATACATATACCAATAAGATATTTGCTTGGAAGCATAGCACATTGCTAGATTTGGTCTTATTGTATATAAATGAACTCCTACCACACAACTATCAAAGGCATCACAACTAGCAACATGAGATCATTGTTGGGATGCTTTGAGGAAGGAAACAAGTATCACAAGAAAGAATGAATTACATGCCATGATACAACCTACACAAGGTTGATGCAAGAAATGTGTGCATTAAGTAGATGATGATACTTGTTACCGAGATACCATTGGAAGGATCTAGTAGATACCAATTGAAGGTAGATGGTGGTTCATTGATGATCCTAGCTTGACTCCAATAAGCACATGGTGGAAACACCTTCCTTGTGAGTGAGTCCGGCATCCAATGCACCTCCAAATGTTCCTAGGAGAACAAGACAAACTAAACGGTACCCAAACTCATTGGGACCAAGAGTTAGAAACACCAATATACATAGGACAAACTCCACATAAATAGGTGCATATAGATATGAAAATGAATTTCATGCACCTCTCATCCAATTTGAGACTTGGTGGAGTTTCCCTATATATTGGGTCAAAGAAAGAAAGCATGCCAAATAAAATACATGAAGTAAACATGCATGCTCAAAACTTTCAAGAACCGAAACCAAATGAAAACGAAATGCAAAGAAAAAGGATACCAAATAGATAAATTATCACTTGGAAGATATCATTAAAGATACATCAAGGAATGAGATATCCATTGATACACACGAAATGAAGGATGTCAAACTCCCAAAAGAGAGAATGGTTCCAAACAAACCAAGCCCTCTACAAAGTTTCATGATGGCACAAAGTACCAAAAAGAAACGGCTTGCCTTCCACAAACACACACTTGATAAGGATCACAAGATGAGCGTTTTAGAGAAAATAGGATAGCTCCCGACGAGTTGTGCATTACATAGGATTTGCATTTGAATACAAAATGCACAAGGTGGGATCACCACTTTCACTATATCTAGAAAACACTAGACAAGAACAAGAAAAAAACAAGATCCACAAGTGGTAGGTAAGACAAAGGGAGTTGACACAAACTTTGGCAAGATAAAAGGCAAGTAAAACAAAAGCCAATGTAAAGATGATTAGTAAATTCTACCACACATAAATGACTACCAATTGTCAAAAGACAAGAAGTAGATGGAAAGAATTCCCGGTGGTAGATAGCAAGGATATCCAACATCATCTTCACAACAAACACAAGCAAATTGCAACTTGTAGAGCTAACATGCTACCTAGGAACAAGATAATCTACAATATCAATTCTAGGTGACAATATCTCAATGTACACATTTTCTAGGCTTGTAATATGCACTTAGCATATTACTCCCCCATAATGTGATACCAATAAGAACTTAACAAGAAGCAATAAGAGGAAAAACAAGAAATAATTAATGGACTATTTAGAATTTGAATTTCTCATGAGGGATATACCACCTAGCGACTAGATAAACTTGTAATATCAATACTAGATGGTATTCCTCATGTACACACATTTATAGGATTGTGAGGTGCACAAAGCACATCACTCCCCCAAAATGGGATGTTCCATTAATCTCTCACACGAGCCAACTAGGATACAAACAAGAAGCATAAAGGCTCAACGCACGACACACACACGTACATGGTGTGCAAACCAACACCCACATACTTGATTGCTCAAGATAAGCAAGTTGGAATCACAACATATACAAACACATGCAAGGAACAAAACCAAAACATGCAAGGGGGCAAGTAACTTTCAATGTAAGAAATTTGAAGTACAAGTTACCGCAAGGAGGCACATTGGATATAAGATATAAACTTGATGATTCAATTGACTTGGCTTGAGACAATAAGAGTGATGAAGTCCCCTTAATTCTTCATAAAGTATCCAAGTCTCCAATGCCCTCCATCAACACCTATTGATCAAGTTTGAGCTAGTTGGTCCCCAACCAAGTTGGGTCCTAAGAGGTTAGTCACAATAGGCTTGGCTACCCAAATGGTTCTTTGCTTCAAACCACTTTGAGTACCAACAAGCTTGGCAACCACATTGCCAACCTTATCCTTCCCAAGAGAATAGCCATCATCAATAGTAATTGGGTTGGATAAGTTACCACTAGTGCATGAAGAAGCGAGGTGACCTTTCTCACGGCATAGGTAGCAACGTCTACTCTTCACTTTCTTCTCACTTGATTTCTCAACTTGAGAAGCATTAACTTGAGTCTTCTTGGGAAGAGGCCTTTCTTCAACTTGAGGTTGAGCATGTGATTGAACTTGCCCTCTTCCCTTGTTGCTTGACACTAATGGCCTTCTTCTTCAATGGGCAAGATCTAACATGATGCCCTTCTACTTTGCACTTGAAGCAAACAATCTTGGCCGAATTCTTGACTTGTTCTTGGCCCTTCTTTTTGTTCATCTTGGACTTCTTCTTCTTATTGGAGTTGAATCCAAGTCCACCTTTGTCATTGGGGATTTTTGCACACTCAAGATATTGTTGAGTGTGGATTTCCTTCATGACACTTTTCCAAGTCTTTCTTCAAAGAAGTGACTTGGGCCTTGAGCTCTTTGATTTCCTCTACACGGTTAGTCTCAACACAAGTACTAGAGGAAGTATAAGCTTCATTGTTAGAGCAACAAGGCAAGGAAAGTAATTCATCACAAGATGTACCAACATTGTGAGTAGATGAATTACAAGGACTAGCACATGGCAATATACTATTTTGACTAGAAGTAGTGCTAGTACCCACATGAGGCTCACTAGATGTTACCTTAGCAATCATGGCCTCATGAGCTATCTTTAGCACACTATGGGATACTAGAAGATCATCATGAGAGCTTGAGAGCTTTTCATGACTTTCTTCCAATTTCCCATAATTGCTAGATAGCACCTCAAGTTGAGCCCGTAGCTCAACATTCTCCTTCAAAATGGATGCTTCACAAGTAATAGAATTAGTAGCACAAGCATCATCATTAACAACAAGAGGAGAAGGCAACTTGGCAAGCTCTTTTAAATAAGAAGCTTCAAGTTGGGCATGAGACTCGGTGAGTTTGATGAGCTCACCCTTGATGACCCTTGAGCCATTTTCGAGGTGCTCAAAATCCTCAAGGAGTCTAGCACGAGAAACTTCAAGCTTAGCATTTTTAGTTTTGAAATCGTTGGCCACCTCAAGAGCTCTATCATGAGATTCCCTCACTCTAGATAATTCTAGAGCAAAAGTCTCCTCAAGAGATTCAGAGGTGGTTTGTTCATGTTCAAGAGCTTGAGAAAGCTCCGCGATCTCATTTGCGTAATCACGCCCATGAGCTTCCATTTTCTCAATGGTGGCCTCATGCTCCTCTAGATGAGATTCCAACTCCTCAATGTATTTCTTGCCATCAATGGCAATGGACATTATTTCCATGAAGTTGGAACGAGCAATTTTATTTTTATGAAGAGCTTTAAAAATCATTTCCCCTTAGTTTTTAAGGAGGCAACATTATCATTCTCTTCATCATTATCCTCATCATCATTAGCATCAACATCATCATCAAGAGACATATTGGGGTACAAAGTAGGAGATACCTTTGACGCCTTAGCCATAAGGCAAAAAGCAATAGATGATGATGTAGGATCCCTTGAGGCACCATTAAACACCACATCTTGTTCCATGGAATGTTTGGTTTCCTCTACATTGTTAGCACAACAATTCGAGGAAATAGATGCATTTTTATCATGGCAACAGGACATAACAAGCTTATCATCATGAGATTTAGTCAAGCAATTTCTACATGATATGCAAGGACTATCAACACAAGCATGTGAAACATTTGGAGTGCTCGAAGTGTTAAAGCCCAAAGAAGGAGCATTGCAATAATATAGTGATGAAGGATCATCCACAATAAGCATACTATCATCATTGCAATGACCAACACTACTCACCATATCATTACCTTGTGGCAAACCACATGTAGGTGAAGTAGAAGAAGTTGAGAAGACTATATGACCGGAGGTGGAGGGAGAACAATCATCCTTACAAATCTTGGACACGCCATATTTATCTTGAAGATTTGTCCATAACTCATGAGCATCCCGGAACGGCATGAGTTGAAATATAACTACATTGCTCAAAGCATCGAAAAGCACATTAGAAGCTTGAGCATTGAGATAACAGTTTTTCTCATCCTCTAAAGATAACCTTTGGGGATCCTTTGGAGGAGAAAACCCATAACTACAATTCGCTCTAAATTTGGGTCCATGACCCTAAAGAGATTAAGCATGCGAATTACCCAAACATCAAAATTTGTGCCATCGAAACTAAGAGTGTCAGAGAATCCTAAACCCCTAGTCAACATCTTTACTCTCTAGGCGGTCAAGCCCAATAAAGAGAGACGAGGCTCTGATACCAATTAAAAGATCGAGGATGTCGCCTAGAGGGGGGGTGAATAGGCGCTTTAAAATAATTACGGTTTAGGCTTGAACACATGCGGAATAAACCTAGCGGTTAATTTGTCAAGCACAAAACCTACAACAACTAGGCTCACCTATGTGAACCAACAACTTATGCTAAGCAAGATAAGCAACTATGTGATAGCATGATATATGACAAAGAACAATATGGCTATCACAAAGTAAAGTGCATAAGTAAAGGGGCTCGGGTAAGAGATAACCGAGGCACGCGGAGACGACGATGTATCCCGAAGTTCACACCCTTGCGGATGCTAATCTCCGTTTGGAGCGGTGTGGAGGCACAATGCTCCCAAAGAAGCCACTAGGGCCACCGTAATCTCCTCACGCCCTCGCACAATGCAAGATGCCGTGATTCCACTAAGGGACCATTGAGGGCGATCTCCGAACCCGTACAAATGGCGACCCTTGGGGGCGGTCACCGGACCCGTACACTTTGGCAACCCTTGGGGCGGTCACGGTACCCGTCAAATTGCTCAAGCGATCTCCACAACCTAATTGGAGACCCCGACGCTTGCCCGGAGCTTTACACCACAATGATTGAGCTTCGAACACCACCAACCATCTAGGGCGCCCAAGCACCCAAGAGGAACAAGCTCAAGGGCACCAAGCACCCAAGAGTAATAAGCTTCTCAAACTTCACTTCCACGTATCACCGTGGAGAACTCAAACCGATGCACCAAATGCAATGGCAAGGGCACACGGAGTGCCCAAGTCCTTCTCTCTCAAATCCCACCAAAGCAACTAATGCTAGGGAGGAAAATGAGAGGAAGAACGAAAAGAAGAACACGAAGAACTCCAAGATCTAGATCCAAGGGGTTCCCCTCACTTAGAGGAGAAAGTGATTGGTGGAAACGTGGATCTAGATCTCCTCTCTTTTCCTCAAGAACTAGCAAGAATCATTGGAGGGATTGAGAGTTAGCAAGCTCAAGAAGAGCAACAATGGGGAAGAACACGAGCTAAAAGGATAAGGTTCAATGGGGAAGAAGACCCCTTTTAAAGGTGGGGAAAAAATCCAACCGTTATGCTCACAGCCCTTGCGGAGCGGTAGTACCGCCGACATCACGGTACTACTGCTAGGGGTAGCGGTACTACCGCTATGGCGGTACTAAAAAATACATCCGTGCCTACCACCGCTGGACTTGTGACGAAGTTTTTGGTCCCGGCGGAAGTAGCCACGGAAGTAGCCATGTAGTACTGCTCCAAGCGGTAGTACCGCTCCCAAGGGCGGTAGTAAAAATTACTTCCGCTCCTACCCGCGGTAGTACCGCTGCAGCCTTTTCGAACACCAAAACTACCATAACTTCTGCATTCGGACTCGAATTCGTGAAACCAAGTTTGTTGGAAAGCTAGATACAAGGGCTAAAACAATCTTGAGAGAAATACCAATAATAAGCAAATGAGAAAAGGCCCAAAAGAAAATGGTGAGAACCCTTCCTCGGAAAAGACCGTAAAACCTCCAACACCGAAAACATCATAGAAGACGCATGCAAACTCCGTTTTCGATGAACTCAAGCTTGTCATAAAGATGACCATAAGCTCTAAGACTCACAAAGAGAACCAAACAAGAACCAAGAAACATGATGCAAGGATGCAATGATTTGAGCTCTCGACGAACGATACGATCAAGCTACTCACTTGAGAGCCCCCCTTGATAGTACGGCTATCGATCCTATAACCCGGTCTCCCAACTACCACCATGAGACCGGTAAAATAGATAACCTATCAAGGGCAAACCTTTGCCTTGCACATGATCCACTTGAGCTAGATGATGACGATCTTGTCGTCCTCAAGATGGACCACCTTCCTTGATTGCGTTGGGTCGATGGAGACTAGATGATTGCTCCCCCATACTCCACTATGGGTGAGCCACTCTTGACACATCTTCACAAGTCCATTGACACCACAATGGATGGCTAGCTTCAAGCACTTGATCTCTTCGTGATGCTCCACTTGAACTTGCACGGCAATCTTGATGACGATCACCACTTGATGTCATCCTTTCCATGGGTTGTATGATATCTTCCTCTGGGCGCAAGCCCATGGACACGTACCTAACCCCACATAGACACTCACATAGACCATGGGTTAGTACACAAAGTGCAATGGATAATGCTTACCATACCATGGGATCACTTGATCCCTCTAGGTACATCTTCTACGCTTTGTGAGTTGATCAACTTGATTCACTCTTGACTTAGTCTTGATCAACCTTGAATCTTTCCAACTCTATTCGTTTGGATGATGTCTTGAAGGTAAACATGAATGATCACACAATCTTCTTCTTCAAGACATGCTTGCAATAAGCTCAACACTCACATGACCAATCTTTGGATAATTCCTTAATAGCACCTTGGTCAACAAATAAACTCCTTGAAACCAACACATGGACTTCAAGAAATGCCTATGGACAAATCATGACCAATCTTTGGATAATTCCTTAATACCACCTTGGTCAACACATAAACTCCTTGAAACCAACACATGGACTTCAAGAAATGCCTATGGACAAATCCTTCAAATATAACTCAATGCAACCATTAGTCCATAGAGAATGTCATCAATTACCAAAACCACACATGGGGGCACCGCATGTCCTTTCACCGGATGTGATCACGGACATGACGAGGAGTCTCGAAATGGTCGAGACATAAAGATCGATATATTGGACAACTATATTCGGACACCGGAAGTGTTCCGAGTGATTTCGGAGAAAACCGGAGTGCCGGAGGGGTTACGGAACCCCCGGGGAAGTATTGGGCCATAGTGGGCCTGAGGGAGAGAGAGGGCTGCAGCCCAGAGGTGGCGCGCCCCCATGGGGAGTTCGAATTGGACTAGGGAGGGGCGGCCTCTTTCCTCTCCCTCTCCCTCTCTTTCCTTCCCCCTCTCTCTTCCTAGTTGGACTAGGAAAGGGGAGTCCTACTCCCACTAGGAGGACTCCCCCCCCTCCTTGGCGCGCCCCCTAGGGCTGGCTGGCCTCCCCCTTGCTCCTTTATATACGGGAGCAGGAGGCACCCTAGAACACACAAGTTGATCTTCGTGATCGTTCCTTAGCCGTGTGCGGTGCCCCCCTCCACCATATTCCACCTCGGTCATATCATCGCGGAGTTTAGGCGAAGCCCTGCGTCGGTAGAACATCATCATCGTCACCATGCCGTCGTGCTGACGGAACTCATCCCCGACACCCTGCTGGATCGGAGTCCGGGGATCGTCATTGAGCTGAACGTGTGCAGAACACGGAGGTGCCGTACGTTCGGTGCTTGGATCGGTCGGATCGTGAAGACGTACGACTACATCAAGCGCATTGTCATAACGCTTCCGCTTTCGGTCTACAAGGGTACGTGGACACACTCTCCCCTCTCGTTGGTATGCATCACCATGATCTTGCGTGTGCGTAGGAATTTTTTTGAAATTACTACGTTCCACAACAGTGGCATCCGAGCCTGGTTTTATGCCTTGATGTTATATGCACGAGTAGAACACAAGTGAGTTGTGGGCGATACAAGTCATACTGCTTACCAGCATGTCATACTTTGGTTCGGCGGTATTGTTGGATGAAGCGGCCCGGACCGACATTACGCTTACGCTTACGCGAGACTGGTTCTACCGACGTGCTTTGCACACAGGTGGCTGGCGTGTGTCTGTTTCTCCAACTTTAGTTGAACTGAGTGTGGCTACGCCCGGTCCTTGCGAAGGTTAAAACATCACTAACTTGACGAACTATCATTGTGGTTTTGATGCGTAGGTAAGAACGGTTCTTGCTCAGCCCGTAGCAGCCACGTAAAACTTGCAACAACAAAGTAGAGGACGTCTAACTTGTTTTTGCAGGGCATGTTGTGATGTGATATGGTCAAGACGTGATGCTATATTTTATTCTATGAGATGATCATGTTTTGTAACCGAGTTATCGGCAACTGGCAGGAGCCATATGGTTGTCGCTTTATTGTATGCAATGCAATCGCCCTGTAATGCTTTACTTTATCACTAAGTTGTAGCGATAGTCGTAGAAGCATAAGATTGGCGAGACGACAACGATGCTACAATGGAGATCAAGGTGTCGCGCGGTGGCGATGGTGATCATGATGATTGCTTCGAAGATGGAGATCACAAGCACAAGATGATGATGGCCATATCATATCACTTATATTGATTGCATGTGATGTTTATCCTTTATGCATTTTATCTTGCTTTGATTGACGGTAGCATTTTAAGATGATTTCTCACTAAAATTATCCAGAAGTGTTCTCCCTGAGTATGCACTGTTGCCAAAGTTCGTCGTGCCCAGACACCACGTGATGATCGGGTGTGATAAGCTCAACGTCCATCTACAACGGGTGCAAGCCAGTTTTGCACACGCAGAATACTCAAAGTTAAACTTGACGAGCCTAGCATATACAGATATGGCCTCGGAACACGGAGACCAAAAGGTCGAGCATGAATCATATAGTAGATATGATCAACATAGTGATGTTCACCATTGAAAACTACTCCATCTCACGTGATGATCGGTTATGGTTTAGTTGATTTGGATCACGTGATCACTTAGATGACTAGAGAGATGTCTGTCTGAGTGGGAGTTCTTAAGTAATATGATTAATTGAACTTAAATTTATCATGAACTTAGTACCTGATAGTATTTTGCTTATCTATGTTTGTTGTAGATAGATGGCTCGTGTTGTTGTTCCGTTGAATTTTAATGCGTTCCTTGAGAAAGCAAAATTGAAAGATGATGGTAGCAATTACACGGACTGGGTCCGTAACTTGATGATTATCCTCATTGCTGCACAGAAGAATTACGTCCTGGAAGCACCGCTGGGTGCCAGGCCTGCTGCAGGAGCAACGCCAGATGTTATGAACGTCTGGCGTAGCAAAGTCGATGACTACTCAATAGTTCAGTGTGCCATGCTACGGCTTAGAACCGGATCTTCAACGACGTTTTGAACGTCATGGAGCATATGAGATGTTCCAGGAGTTGAAGTTAATATTTCAAGCAAATGCCGGATTGAGAGATATGAAGTCTCCAATAAGTTCTATAGCTGCAAGATGGAGGAGAATAGTTCTGTCAGTGAGCATATACTCAAAATGTCTGGGTATAATAATCACTTGATTCAACTGGGAGTTAATCTTCCGGATGATAGCGTCATTGACAGAATTCTCCAATCACTGCCACGAAGCTACAAGAGCTTCGTGATGAACTATAATATGCAAGGGATGAACAAGACAATTCCCGAGCTCTCCGCAATGCTAAAAGCTGCGGAGGTAGAAATCAAGAAGGAGCATCAAGTGTTGATGGTCAACAAGACCACTAGTTTCAAGAAAAAGGACAAAGGGAAAAAGAATGGGAACTTCAAAAAGAACAGCAAACAAGTTGCTGCTCAAGAGAAGAAACCCAAGTCTGGACCTAAGCCTGAAACTGAGTGCTTCTACTGCAAGCAAACTGGTCACTGGAAGCGGAACTGCCCCAAGTATTTGGCGGATAAGAAGGATGGCAAAGTGAACAAAGGTATATGTGATATACATGTTATTGATGTGTACCTTACTAGAGCTCGCAGTAGCACAGGTATTTGATACTGGTTACATTGCTAATATTTGCAACTCGAAACAGGGACTACGGAATAAGCGAACACTGGCTAAGGACGAGGTGACGATGCGCGTGGGAAATGGTTCCAAAGTCGATGTGTTCGCGGTCGGCATGCTACCTCTACATCTACCTTCGGGATTAGTTTTAGACCTAAATAATTGTTATTTGGTGCCAGCGTTGAGCATGAACATTATATCTGGATCTTGTTTGATGCGAGACAGTTATTCATTTAAATCAGAGAATAATGGTTGTTCTATTTATATGAGTAATATCTTTTATGGTCATGCACCCTTAAAGAATGGTCTATTTTTGATGAATCTCGATAGTAGTGATACACATATTCATAATGTTGAAGCCAAAAGATGCAGAGTTGATAATGATAGTGCAATTTATTTGTGGCACTGCCGTTTAGGTCATATCAGTGTAAAACACATGAAGAAACTCCATACTGATGGACTTTTGGAATCACTTGATTATGAATCACTTGGTACTTGCGAACCGTGCCTCATGGGCAAGATGACTAAAACGTCGTTCTCCGGTACTATGTGGAGAGCAACAAATTTGTTGGAAATCATACATACAGATGTATGTGGTCCGATGAATATTGAGGCTCATGGCGGATATCGTTATTTTCTCACCTTCACAGATGATTTAAGAAGATACGGGTATATCTACTTAATGAAGCATAAATCTGAAACATTTGAAAAGTTCAAAGAATTTCAGAGTGAAGTTGAAAATCATCGTAACAAGAAAATAAATTTTCTACGATCTGATCATGGAGGAGAATATTTGAGTGACGAGTTTGGTCTACATTTGAAACAATGCGGAATAGTTTCCCAACTTACGCCACCTGGAACACCACAACGTAATGGTGTGTCCGAACGTTGTAATCGTACTTTACTAGATATGGTCCGATCTATGATGTCTCTTACCGATTTACCGCTATCGTTTTGGGGTTATGCTTTAGAGACGGCCGCATTCACGTTAAATAGGGCACCATCAAAATCCGTTGAGACGACTCCTTATGAACTATGGTTTGGCAAGAAACCAAACTTGTCGTTTCTGAAAGTTTGGGGCTGCGATGCTTATGTGAAAAAACTTCAACCTGATAAGCTCGAACCCAAATCGGAAAAATGTGTCTTCATAGGATACCCAAAGGAGACAGTTGGGTACACCTTCTATCACAGATCCGAAGGCAAGACATTTGTTGCTAAGAATGGATCCTTTCTAGAGAAGGAGTTTCTCTCGAAAGAAGTGAGTGGGAGGAAAGTAGAACTTGATGAGGTAACAGTACCAGCTCCCTTATTGGAAAGTAGTTCATCACAGAAATCAGTTCCTGTGACACCTACACCAATTAGTGAGGAAGTTAATGATGATGATCATGAAACTTCAGATCAAGTTGTTACTGAACTTCGTAGATCAACCAGAGTAAGATCCGCACCAGAGTGGTACGGTAATCCTATTCTGGAAGTCATGCTACTAGATCATGGTGAACCTACTAACTATGAAGAAGCGATGGTGAGCTCAGATTCCGCAAAATGGCTTGAAGCCATGAAATCTGAGATGGGATCCATGTATGAGAACAAAGTGTGGACTTTGGTTGACTTGCCAAATGGTGGCAAGCAATAGAGAATAAATGGATCTTCAAGAAGAAGACTGACGCTGACGGTAATGTTACTGTTTACAAAGCTCGACTTATTGCAAAAGGTTTTCGACAAGTTCAAGGGATTGACTACGATGAGACCTTCTCACCCGTAGCGATGCTTAAGTCTGTCCGAATCATGTTAGCAATTGCCGCATTTTATGATTATGAAATATGGCAAATGGATGTCAAAACTGCATTCCTGAATGGATTTCTGGAAGAAGAGATGAATAAGATGCAACCGTAAGATTTTGTCGATCCTAAGGGAGCTAACAAAGTGTGCAAGCTCCAGCGATCAATTTATGGTGCAGTGCAAGCCTGTCGGAGTTGGAATAAACGCTTTGATAGTGTGATCAAAGCATATGGTTTTATATGCACTTTTGGAGAAGCCTGTATTTACAAGAAAGTGAGTGGGAGCTCAGAGCATTTCTGATATTATATGTTGACGACATATTGTTGATTGGAAATGATATAGAATTTCTGGATAGCATAAAAGGATACTTGAATAAAAGTTTTTCAATGGAAGACCTCGGTGAAGCTGCTTACATATTGGGCACCAAGATCTATAGAGATAGATCAAGACGCTTGATTGGACTTTCACAATGCACATACCTTGATAAAGTTTTGAAAAAGTTCAATATGGATCAGGCAAAGAAAGGGTTCTTACCTGTATTACAAGGTGTGAAGTTGAGTCAGACTCAATGCCCGACCACTGCAGAAGATAGAGAGAAAATGAAAGGAGGGCCCTATGCTTCAGCCATAGGCTCTATCATGTATACAATGCTGTGTACCAGACCTGATGTGTGCCTTGCTATCAGTTTAGCAGGAGGTACCAAAGTAATCCAGAGTGGATCATCGACAGCGGTCAAGAACATCCTGAAATACCTGAAAAGGACTAAGGATATGTTTCTCGTTTATGGAGGTGACAAAGAGCTCGTCGTAAAGGGTTACGTCGATGCAAGCTTTGACACTGATCCGGACGATTCTAAATCGCAAACCGGATACGTATCTATATTAAACGGTGGAGCTGTCAGTTGGTGCAGTTCTAAACAAAGCGTCGTAGCGGGATCTACATGCGAAGCGGAGTACATAGCTGCTTCAGAAGCAGCAAATGAAGGAGTCTGGATGAAGGAGTTCATTTCCGATCTAGGTGTCATACCTAGTGCATCGGGACCAATGAAAATCTTCGTGACAAGATCTTGGTGCAATTGCCTTGGCAACGGAATCCAGATTTCACAAGAGGACCAAGCACATCAAGAGACGCTTCAATTCCATCCAGGACCAAGTCCAGGTGGGAGACATAGAGATTTGCAAGATACATACGGATCTGAATATTGCAGACCGTTGACTAAGCCTCTTCCACGAGCAAAACATGATCAACACCAAGACTCCATGGGTGTTAGAATCATTACTATGTAATCTAGATTATTGACTCTAGTGCAAGTGGGAGACTGAAGGAAATATGCCCTAGAGGCAATAATAAAGTTATTATTTATTTCCTCATATCATGATAAATGTTTATTATTCATGCTAGAATTGTATTACCCGGAAACATGATACATGTGTGAATACATAGACAAACATAATGTCACTAGTATGCCTCTACTTGACTAGCTCATTAATCAAAGATGGTTATGTTTCCTAACCATAGACATGTGTTGTCATTTGATTAATCTAGATCACATCATTAGGAGAATGATGTGATTGACTTGACCCATTCCGTTAGCCTAGCACTTGATCGGTTAGTATGTTGCTATTGCTTTCTTCATGACTTATACAAAGTTCCTACAACTATGAGATTATGCAACTCCCGTTTACCGGAGGAACACTTTGTGCGCTACCAAACGTCACAACGTAACTGGGTGATTATAAAGGTGCTCTACAGGTGTCTCCGAAGGTACATGTTGGGTTGGCGTATTTCGAGATTAGGTTTTGTCACTCCGACTGTCGGAGAGGTATCTCTGGGCCCTCTCGGTAATACACATCACTTAAGCCTTGCAAGCATTGTAACTAATGAGCTAGTTACGGGATGATGTATTACGGAACGAGTAAAGAGACTTGCCGGTAACGATATTGAACTAGGTATTGGATACCGACGATCGAATCTCGGGCAAGTAACATACCGATAACAAAGGGAACAACGTATGTTGTTATGCGGTTTGACCGATAAAGATCTTCGTAGAATATGTAGGAGCCAATATGAACATCCAGGTTCCACTATTGGTTATTGACCAGAAACAATTCTAGGTCATGTCTACATAGTTCTCGAACCCGTAGGGCCCGCACGCTTAACGTTACGATGACAGTTTTATTATGAGTTTATAAGTTTTGATGTACCGAAGGTTGTTCGGAGTCCCGGATGTGATCACAGACATGACGAGGAGTCTCGAAATGATCGAGACATAAAGATCGATATATTGGACAACTATATTCGGACACCAGAAGTGTTCCGAGTGATTTCGGAGAAAACCGGAGTGCCGGAGGGGTTACCGGAACCCCCCCGGGGAAGTATTGGGCCATAGTGGGCCTGAGGGGAGAGAGAGGGCTGCAGCCCAGGAGGTGGCGCGCCCCCCCATGGGGAGTCCGAATTGGACTAGGGAGGGGGGGGGGCGCGGCCCCTCTTTCCCTCTCCCTCTCCCTCTCTTTCCTTCCCCCTCTCTCTTCCTAGTTGGACTAGGAAAGGGGAGTCCTACTCCCACTAGGAGGACTCCCCCCCTCCTTGGCGCGCCCCCTAGGGCTGGCTAGCCTCCCCCTTGCTCCTTTATATACGGGGGTAGGGGGCACCCTAGAACACACAAGTTGATCTTCGTGATCGTTTCTTAGCCGTGTGCGGTGCCCCCTCCACCATATTCCACCTCGGTCATATCATCGCGGAGTTTAGGCGAAGCCCTGCGTCGGTAGAACATCATCATCGTCACCATGCCGTCGTCTTGTGGAACTCATCCCCGACACCTGCTGGATCGGAGTCAGGGATGCGTCATCGAGCTGAGCGATGTGCAGAACACGGAGGTGCCGTACGTTCGGTGCTTGGATCGGTCGGATCGTGAAGACATACGACTACATCAACCGCGTTGTCATAACGCTTCCGCTTTCGGTCTACGAGGGTACGTGGACACACTCTCCCCTCTCGTTGCTATGCATCACCATGATCTTGCATGTGCGTAGGAATTTTTTTGAAATTACTACGTTCCACAACAGATATGGCCTCCAATGTTCCCTGCGCTCAAGGATGATCCTACAACTAGAAGGTTTGCATTTTGGTCCTTTTAGAAAATTTTCGTACTGCTTTTGTTGAGGTTGCAAAGCTTTGCAATGTGCATCGTGTTAATCTTCATTTCTATGCTGCTGCTTTGTTTTGCCATGTGCTTTACAATTGAAATTCGTAGCTTAAATCAAATCACCATCATAATAGATTAGTTATGGGAACACTTTGCATTGTCACAATCATAATCCTCCAAGGCTTTTGTTAATGGTTCATCAACCTTTGCACTATTTAGTATAAACTATGGAATGGTGGTAGATATACGACTGGTTCCCTAGGCCATTTTGCATACACTAGCCAACACCATTTAAGATGCTTTCGTACCCATAAGATGATACTCTAGTCTTTTTTAATGTGGTTTGAATTGTAGTTGTTTTGTTGGATTACCATAGAGGGGGAACTTTTGTACGGTAGGATGATGGTGTCCGACACATGTGGGTTAATGGTCAACTGAATTGAGAATGACAATGTGGATATTGATAGGGAACTTAGAGAGCGATGGGTTAGCAATTGGAAGAATGGAAGTTCGTTTTTGTCATCTCCACTTCTCATAGTGATAATACATTGTATGAACTCGAGTTATATTGTGTGAGATTGTCCATACTTGTTTCTTATAGGATGTTACTTAGATATAGAATCAGTTTCCCATTTCTCTATGATGAAGCATGCTACTTGTGTGATTTTCTTGATTGTCTGGTGCATAGTTACTTGCCTCTGTTCTAACTGTCCTTGTTCTGCTTCTCCTTTTTATGGGATAGAGATGCCATGTGAAGAACATGTGTATAACTAGGTGTTGCTGGATGGAATGTACATATGTCAGTGGTCAACTATGGTGGGCGTAATCAAAGATGAGCCAAGCTGCATTTCCTGGGCACCGGCGGTACTGAATGCCCTTCCATCTGCATGCATCACCTGGTCCATCTTTTATCTTTTCAGGCTTAAGCGAGGCAGTACAATGGGTTACTTAGGATGTGTTTGGTTTAGGGGACATGCTAGGGTGGTTGTGGGTATCCCCAACCAGGTGGCTAGGGATAGCCCTTTTTTCTGTTTGGTTGGAAGGGTGAGGTTATCCCATGTTTTGTTTGGTTCAAAGGATGAAGCGTGGTTGAGGATAGCCATCAGAGTGTTTGGTTCGAGGGATGAATGAAGGATAATGGTTGTGGTAACCTTTTTTACTTGAAATGGTAAGATTACCCTCATAATTTGCACTTTTTAATGGAAGGAAGGAAATACAGTATGTATAAACATAATTTTGAAAATCTTAACTTTTTCACAGCAAACAAAACAAAACAATACTAGAAATTTCAGACTTCATCACATATAATAGTTCAACATTTCATACATAAGTCAAGTGCATAGAACTCACAGTTCAGCATTCCATAGAGTACTAGTAGAACTTAATAGTTATACAACCCATAGTTACTATCTTGGTTGTCAAAAGAGCTAATCCATACAACCCATAGCTACTGTTTTGGTTGCATCAAAAGCACAAGTCAATCACCAGTTCACCACATATGCACTCACCGTCCTTACGCTTCAGGAAAGGTATTCTTCATCAATTGGGGCATACGTAATTGCTTCTCTCCTTTTTCTTTTTCTGGACTGAACAACCAATGTTATCATGTTGATAAACAATTGTGCCGCAGCCGCATAAATTAACATCTTTGTCTTTCTGTCCATCTACAATGCATTATAGGATTCAGCTATAATATGCAGTACACGGTTTAGAGGTAAAATATGCAGTATAGGATTGACAGCTAAAATACTAGTTGTGCTGCTATTGCTAGATGTACAAGTGGCCAACTGCTTAGAACCAAAATCAACATTCTGTTTCCACTGTCAAACATTTTAGTAAAGAACAGAATAGGATTTCGGGGAGAAATAACCTCAGGTTGTAGTTGAGCTGCTGCTGCTAGATGTACTGACGATGGCCTTCAACTTTCCTGTACCAGAAAATTACATCAATCAGTGAACTACACATGAGCAGAGACGAGCCGGACACTAGCACAAATCAGCACCGAACACTAGCAGACATCTAGCACACGCAGCCGCGCCGCGTGGACGAGCCGTTCGGCCGCATACAGGCACCCGTGCGCACGCATGTCACCGGCCGCCCGCGCCTCGTGAAGCCCCCAGCCGCCGGCCGTGAGATCCAGCGGCACCGCCGCCAGGCTTGAGATCCAGCCGCGCGCGCGCCTCCTGAAGGCGCCAGCCACCGCCGGCCTTGAGATCCAGCCGCATCACTGCCGGACTTGAGACCCAGTCGCGCCGCCGCCTCAAACCCTTGCCCGCATCGCCCGGGAACACCCTCCGCAACGGCAGGCCAGCACAAGCGAGGCGAAGCAGAGGAGATATCAGATAGGGAACGAGTAGAGAAGGAACTCACCTCCCGTCGGCCTCTCTGCTATCTGCTAGATGCGCCGCCGCCGCGCACAGGGAAGAGAGAGGTGAGTAATGGGGGAAAGTGAGGGTTCACTGGTAAGCGGGAGGCAATGTAGCCGAAAAAACGTTTCGCGCGTGAGCACAACGACGCGCGCGCGGGGTGGTTGCCGCCACCCGCTCGTTTTTCGCGGGTCGTCACATCCCTCTTTTGGAGGAATATTCCTAGCATCTAGCTGACCCTACCCCTCCTCGTCTCAGATCCAAACGGGTGGCAGCCACCGAAGAAAAGGGCTATCCCTGTCTCTGGGAGGATAGCCCTCAAACCAAACACATCCTTAGTTTCTTATCCTTCCTTGAGATAGGGACTCGTAAAGAGCTACTCCCTCGGTTTCAAATTACTCGTCGTGGTTTTAGTGCAAATTTGAACTAAAACCACGACGAGTAATTTGGAACGGAGGGAGTAGTTCAGTGCCTGCCTGGATGTGCTACTTGTCCTCCATCCAGTTTAAAAAGCTCTTCGTGGGAAGGAATTCAGTTACTGAATTTTGCTGCATGCATATGCTTTCTGTGAACACCATGTCTGAATTTTTCTGCGTGCATGCTTAGAAGGCCTTGTTTGACAGACCATATGTAGAAGGTCTCTGTCAAAAGAATGAAATGGTAACCTACCGGCACGGTTTTGTCGATCCTTCAGTGTTGGCACTACTGATGTGATGTACTTGGTTGGTCTCATTTTGGTTCAGAAGACATGCTACTGAGCAGGGATCCGGCTTGCCTGCTCCCTCCCCATGCTCCCATCCGTACTCCCACTTCATCCTATAGCTATTTTCCCTCTTTTTCCTTCCTAATCTAATCATACCCCCGTAATTTTAACGGGGTGGGCCCGTGCATTATTTTGTTCCAATCAAATCAAGCGACATACACGGGAGCACAGATGGGCGCACGCCCGGGGCGCAGGCAAGTCTCGTCCATTGAGCAGACATGCTAGTACCATCTTTTATGCGCGGGATTCGATAGTTGATCATTGGTGATATGCTGGGAAGTGAGGTGCATAGAGGTTGCTTGTGGAGAGCAACTACACCGTGAGGAAGAAGATAGTGCAAACTACTCCTGTTAGTAGGAGAAAGAAGATGGACAAGGGGTCTGGTTCAGTTCATTGAATCCTTGCTGATGCACATCCATCCACTCCTCAAGAAACAAAGTAGGTGGACCAAAGCATCCACAATCTTACTTGAGATTACGGCCGAAGCTTTTGCCCATGAGTGATGTGGATAGATCTGCCTATTGCGCATTCTGGAGCCCCTGGTGCTCTTCAAAGATGTCTGTATTGTTCAGCTGCCCCACGATCATGTCCATCTTCTGTGCAATGTACAGGGACTGCCGCCCCCTCAATAGAAACCCTGCATCCAAGGCGGCGAACTTCCCCTCTAGCTCCCATCACCCGCTGTATCCCTAACCTGGTTTTGTGCCAGTCTTTTCTTGGTTTAACATAACATATATGTTTTCATACATCTAATCAAGGCTGTCATAATCGAATCATAAAGTCATTACTATCAGAATCGTAAAACGTAGAATCTTTACTATCAGAATTGTAAAAATGTAGATCCTACTAACCAAAATCATAGAATAAGAATGGTTACTTTGAATCATAAAGTCATAGAATCGCACAATTAAGGGTAGTTCCTGTTTATGTAGCGCCTTGCTTAGGCTCCTGGAGTCAGGCTTTAGGCCGCATCTCCTGGCCAGACTCTTGTAATTGTTGTCCTCTCCCCTTCTAATAAAGATCGGCCAATGGCCCTTCGAGACATAGAATCGTACAATAAAATCATGGTTCAGACAACCTTGCATCCAATGAAATTTGTTTTGCCACTGTGCAACGGTTTCTTTGGTCTGGATTTTCAACAACCTGCGTGAATCAAGGGTCGGTACATGTTACAAGTGGCTTCCGTCAATCCTCAAACACAAACACACATGCTTTTCTCAAACATTATCTTTAACCAAATTTCAGGGCGTTATTTTTTGAAGGTAGAATTTCAGGGTGATGTATAACGGCTATAGTTCTTTTTTACTTGAGGGATAACGGCTACAGTTCATTGCCCTACTTCCTTTCTTTTTAATTTTCTCTACTCCTAATGAAGCAGTTGGTGAATAGTCTTCACGGTTTTTTTTCGCTGGTTTTTTTTGTCGCTTCCCCCATCCCACCGGTTTAGTTTCGCGTCACCCTCACACACAACAAAAAAATCTGAACGGATCAGAACTTTTCATTCTGGCGCAAGTTATTGAGGAACTAGTAAATGCGCACGTGCAACGCACGTTAATATTTAGGCAATATATTAGTTGTACATGAATATTAGGTATGCTATTATTTGTGTGTTAATTCTACAATTAGTGCAATATTTGGTATGATATTAATTGCACGTTAAACATGTTGAACGCTCGCCATTGGAGCAGTCTAAGTCGTTGGATTGACTTTGTTTAATGGCTGAGATTAGTTAGATCTGCCCCTCTGGATCTTTTTATATTGGTATATATATAGATGTCTTTATGTGAAAGAATCAATCACGATCAATCTCTAAAGAACAAATCTAAATTAATTAACCTTACCTTAAATTGCTCGATCACATTAATTAGGAAACAAATCTCTACTCCTAATGTCTGAACTGATGAATAACATCTACGGTTTATTTTCGCTGGTTTTTTTCGTCCCCCTCTCACCATCTCCCTCATTTTAATTTTGTTTCTCCTTCGCAACTAAAACCGAATCGCGTCCGATCCTCTTTCCATTTATTCGTGCTTACTTTGGTAGGTGTCGATTGAATTCAATAATGTAAATATTTGGTAATTAAGAATTCAGAAATAATATGATATACATGGGATCAGCTTCCAAACAAATCACCTACCTCTCCATTTATTTTTTTCACCGATCCCTTCCATACTTAGCTCCTTGGAACACGCACTAGACGCGCTTATCTTTTCTCCTGAGCATAAGTCGTTCGTTCGTCATCCTCAAAAAAACACCAAACGTGAAAACCAACGCAGGACCTCCCTCCCGGCTCCCGTGATCCCTAGCTAGCCCGCGCTCATCCCCTTCTACACCAGCAGCCGCCGCCCCCGCCCCGCACCCCTTGCCCTCCCTCCCTACCTTTTCCCAGCCGAGCGCCCCATCCACCTAATACAAAGGGCAACGCCGCGGCTGGGCAGTCCAGGAGGCGAGCGAGGCAGCGAGCAAAGTTTTTCATGGATCGATCGATACATGTGTGATTGCGTTTGCCTCTTCCTCAGCTGGCTGATCGAGCGTCCTCTACGTGCCCTCCCTCGGCCCCTCGGCAGCTCGTCGCCGCAGGCAGGTATCCACACGTGATGCCTATGCGCTGCACGCCATTCCTCTCTGCAGGTGCCGCCATGGCCGTGTCATGGAGCTCGCCGCCGCGACTTCCAACGACGCCCTGCGTCCAGGTCATCCAGATCCTGATTTGGGCGTTTGTTTTTTTGCCCTTGTTTCTGATTTGGGCGATTTTTTTCCAGGCATGGCGAGGGCGCTGGATGGCAGGAACTGCCGCATCAAGAGGCAGCTAGGGACGGTGGCTCCAGGGCTCTACACGCCGTTGCCAGCCACGGGAGGATGCCGGTGTGTGTTTACCTGCTCGAGAAGCATGTTCAACGAAAATGTCAACGAACCTTTGGCCATAGCTTCTTCCTCTTCTCACAACAAGTGAGTTCTCTCTGCACTAGCATATGTGCTATCAGTAATCACCGCTCTAGAATTCTGAATATATTTCTATATGATATCCAGCCGGTAATCGTGCAGGCTTTTGTCTAAAGTTTTTTCTTTTGCAATTTGCAATGTACAAAGTTTGAATATTACAGAAACTGCTGGCATCTAATTTTCCATCATATTATATTTTACGCATAAGTTTTGTATCTCCTTTCTAATGAGTAAATGGTGAATAGATCCTTTTTGTGAATTAAACATAATTCAGAGATGATAATGACTATGTAGCTTGCATTGCATGTATGGTGGTGTATCTATTGAGCTGGAGAATATTTTAGAATTCATTCACTTGCAGCGATGGCAATGACCAACACAGTTTTTTCGTTTTCTGTTTCGTTCCTACGTTCTGGTTGGTACCGGTGTAGATTTTCTTCCTCAATAAAATACATAGAAGTAGATCGGATTGGTCACAAATATCTTACTACTTCAGCAGCAGTTATGTTTTTCCAACTGAAATCATTTTCCTTGCTAGGCGCTAGCTATACCTGACAACAGGTAAGAGACGTGTTGTTGGCAACTCACCCTTAGTTACAGTTGAGGTACTTGCACAAAAGATGCGTGAAAATGTTTGATTTTAACATTGTTTTACCGTATGCTTTGATTTCACCGGGAAAGAGGAGAAGACGAGAGGAAGAGAGTCCCTAGGGGTAAGTATCGCCGAGCACAACAGGTGGAAACAAAAATACTTGAGATGGTGTTGAGAACAGAAAATAGGAGAAATAGTCCAATGTTTTACACAACATGTTGTGACACATGCACATGACATAGATATTTTAATCAATATCTCATTTAATGAACTAATCAAGAAAGGCAAAAAAATAGATTGACTCATGAATCATGATGACAAATATGTTCGTCTTGATTTGTACTATCAATTTTTGTCGCAACACAGTCATAAATCGCATGTGACGTTCACATTGTGAATTGAAATGATGTTTTGATTAGTGTCTTAGTTTGTTGTTTCATGGTAGCACGGGCATTCACCTGTGTTAGTTTTTCATCTTGAATGGAAGTAACTTTGTGTTCTAATTGATTGAGCATATGAATTTATGAAGTATTGGTTGTGTATGCTAATTCTGACGGATGGAATCCTTTGCTTTATAGCATCATGCACTAATATCTCTACCCCTAATGTCTCAGTTGGTAGAATAGTCTCCATGAATTTTTTTCGTCCCACCATTTTCGTCCGTTTTTTTTCCGTTGGTTTTTTGTCCCCCCCCCCCACCCCACCCCACGCAAGCACCCCAAAAAAACCAACCCACACAAACACCGATCCTATCGATCCCCTTGAGGACATGCAGCCACCGTTGTGTGATCTTCCTCACACAGACGCACGAGATCGCTGCCGCCGACCTCACAGAGAAGACGCCGCCGAATCTTGTACACGTACGGGATCGCCGGATCCCTAGAACGCCGCTGATCTATTCACTACATCGACGGAAACCAAGCGCTACACTAGAAACTAGGCCGATCCCAGAGCCAGAAGAAGAAGGAGAAGAGAGTCTCCATGGCTCATAAGGCGTCAGCGGGCAGCGATGACACGCGGCTGCGATGGTGTTTGTGGATGGCCTGGCGTGGAAGATGAGCAAGGAGGGTGTGCACGACCAGTTCGAGCTCTTCGGCGAGATCCTCGAGGCCGTCGTCATCGCCAACAAGGGCACCGACATATCCAAGGCCGCGGATTCGTGAGTACCCACCCAAAAAATTCTCTCTTCCCCTCATCATCGATTCATGTTCAGTAGTTAATTCTCTTGGTTAATTCAGCCCCGTTAGTTGATACTATGCCAAGATGGATGCTTGGCAGGTTACATTTTGGGAGGCGGAGGCGGCCGTTAGGGTGTGCTTCGGTCCGTATCGGTGATTGACGACCGGAGGACCAACTGCAACCTCGCCCGCCTCAGGGTCCAGAGGTCCAACGCCTCACAACCAACTGCTTCTGCATCCATATGCTGGTAATTAATTAATTTGATGCTTTGATTGTTAGTCATTGACCATGACCAAGAATCTATCAATTAATTTGATGCTTTAGTTAACTTGTAATTTGCTGAATTATTATTGGTTAAGCACCGTGTATGTCTTCATTTGATTGTTAGTCGGTGACCATTACCAAGAAGCTAGCTAGGTGTGCGCGCATGCCACACACATATATCAGTTGTTGCAGTTTAAAATCATCTGCCAACTCTCTTTTCAAATAAAAAAATCTGCCAACTTAATTAATCAATCATGTCGGATTGTAGACGCAGTGACCAAACAATGCAAAGTTCGTGTTTAGTTTGACATAGTTAGTAGAAGGTTTAGTGTCAATCTAGATTTGCTATGACTAATTTGAAAACTATACTGGTGTTATAGATTTGCTAGGACTAATTAATTTGTATGCACGGCTAATGCCCTTTTGATGTTTTTCACTGTCAAGATTACGCTTTTAGAAAATGTGTTTATTTTGTTTTGTGTTAAGCTACAACTAATATGATTTGATTGCACTCTGAACAATCTTCAAAGAGATGCTAATTCTCCATGATTATTAACTTGACGTCCGAAATTAAGTTTGTCTATCCTATTGTGGTTTATTTCAGTTGTGTGTGGTAATTGCAGCAATCAAGTTACAAATCTGAAGCATTTTAGCAAGGCAACGGTACATGTGCTCTTTTGGTGGAAGATGAAGCTTTTTTTGGTAATGTGATGTTTTTTCTGAAGAAGACTGACAACCCTGCATCATGAGATCGCCAAAGTCCAGTCTCGTTTCTACTGGGCGGGGACAACGATAGATAGAAATACCATATGGTCAGCTGGACGGACATCTGCAAGCCTCGGGAGTAGGAGGGCTTGGGATCATGTGCTTTAAGCACATGAACATCGCCCTACTATCCCGCTGGCTTTGGCGGATTGCCCAAGGGCAAGGTGGCCTCTGGTTAGACATTATCTGAAATAAATACCTTCGTGGACAGCCAACTTGCCTTCTGCCAGAGAACTGGCGGCTCCTAGTTCTGGCAGTCGGTCATCCAGCTGCTCCCGGTGCTTTGCATCGGGACATCCATCTCGGTTGGATCTGGAGCTACGACTCTGTTCTGGTTTGTCCGCTGGGTGGGCGACTCCCCCTTTGTTGTGCGCTTCCCCAACCTCTTCTCCATCGCCGTAGATCCTAGGATCTCCGTTGAGAGGGCCCTTATTGACTTAGGGCACCTCGCCTTTCGGAGACCATTTGGGCCTACGGAAACTGCCGACTGGCAGGAGCTGCTTGACTGCATTGCCCTCCACGAGCCTCAGGTTGACGCTGGCCCGGATTCTGTTCGGTGGCACCTAGAGCCATCAGGACAATTCTCCACCAAGTTCCTCTACGGGCTATCGCCCCCTCCTCCGCCCCGCCTCCCCTCACGGCAGTTTGGCCTGTCCGCCTTCCCCTGAAGATCCGGATCTTCATGTGGAATGGATCCGGGGACGGATTCCGTCTGGCGTAGAGGTCCGCAAGCGCAATGGCCCCGGTACCGGCCTTTTCCCGCTTTATGGCGTCCCTGAAGACTCGAATCACATCTTCTTCACTTGCATGTCCGCCCAATTTCTTTGGGGCTGTTTTCGTGAGGTGGTTGGTGGCAACTGGTGCCACACCAATTTCCTCGACATGTTCGCTGAACTCCAGGCCTCCTCCCCGCATTCTCGCCACATTAGGTGGCTGGATATTGGGACTCTTGCTTGGACCCTCTGGATGATCTGCAATAGATTTGTGATCCAGCGCATTCTGCTTCAGCGTGCTACTGACGCTCTCTTCAAACTGTCTGGTTACTTGCAGCTCTGGCAGCCGCTTAGCCGCCCCAGGATCGGGACGCCATCTCAGCCTTCATCGCGACCTCCGCTCGATGGCCGTCCACTTATCGCCGCCGCTCCCTCCGCCACCTCCCGAGCCGGATTAGGGGTCGGGTCCCTCCCCGGCCCCATTTTGTGTTTATTTTGGGCTTGTTGAGCTGTGCCCTCAACAAAACCTTTTGTACTCTGTCTTGTGAGACTTGTGTGTGTGTGGTGTGAACCTTCTTGTGTATTGGTGCTATGTGGCGATTTGCTTTATTTATAAAGCGGGGTGAAAGCCTTTTTCGGTTTAACTCAAAGGACTGGCAATTAACCATGGGAAAGTAGTGCATCATGGAAGGTTCACCACTAGAAAAATCAACAGAGTCTACAGCTAAGAGAGATAATTTTAAAATTTCTTGTTACTTACAATTCCTGAATTGGGTTAAGAATGTAGTGCTTACGGTGCAGATTGTATATATGGTATTTGGATGATTAGATGGGTCTTCTTCTACATGGTGACTATTAACGCAAAAGGATTGCACTTGTATCTCAACCACTACATTTGGTTACTCAGATTGTAAGTTATTTTTGCATATCTGCCGTCATCATACTTTTACTTTCCATTGTGTTGATGTAGAGGTACGAACAAAGCTACAAAGTGATAAGGGCACATAGTCTACTAGATTTGTTACACTCTTCTTGGCAGCCAACGAAATATCTTTATTTGAACCATAATCCGTGCAAAACAGATTTGGAGTATGCATTGTCCCTCTTAATAGCTCAGAAACTGGTTTATGGTTACCATATCTTAGCAACACACATCAGACTGAAACGGACATTAGAGTGTTACTCCATCTTTTCGAAAATACAGTGTGTTGTTGAACCTTGACCGTAAATTTCTCTTTGTTGCAAATCATAAGAAGGTGTTACACAAGTACTATATTATTATCACACTGCAATATTTATACAATATCTTTTCTAACCCTTTTTTATTCCAAGTCAAGTGATTGATGGGAGGGATGGAGGGAGAGGGAGAGAGAGAGAGAGAGAGACGGACAGAGGTGGCAACCATGGACTGGGGTTGCAGAGAGAGTTGAGAGTTGTTGGACAAAGAGATAGATGTTGAGTGATTTATTATTGATGAAAAAAGTAAACTGAACAAGAAATATATAGGTATATGTTAGCTTGATTAAATCTTCATACTAATTATATAGTGCTTGTGCAGGATGGTTATGAGATGAGAAATATATTTTTGTATTATAGATACCATCCAAATGAAGCTAAAGGCAACAATCCTGACCGGAAATATCTTAAGCGCATCATGTAGACCTTAATTGTAACATATAATATTGCTCTCTACCTATATACATAATCAAGTTACATTGCAGCGGACTTCAATTATTTTCCAATTGTCGCAGGCTATTTTTTCTATATATGTGAAATATGATATACATTATATGCATAATCAGAAGAAAAAAAAAATACATGTGAAATTTGATATGCGTTCTATTCATAAGTGTAATCAAAATAAATAAATTAAAAGTCCGTGGCAACGCACGGGCATTCTACTAGTTTTAAGTAGTTTTTCAGTATAAAAAAACATTGGAGTACCTGCTAGGGCATTGATGGGCCTTAACTGGCAGCCCAGGTCCAGGAAGACGAGGAATCGGCTGGCTATTTGATCCCCTTCGTGCACCTCCTGCCCAGCCTGGAGCATTTCTCGATCCCCTCCCCAAACCCCACCGAAACCCCACCAACTCCGGCCGAAATGGAGGGCGATCTGCCGCAGCCGCCACCGGCGGCATCCAAGGTGCTCTACGACGACGAATTCCTCGCCGAGACCCTCCTCCGCGTGGGCTTCCCCACCGTGCTCACACGCGCCGCCAAAATGGAGGGCGAGACGCCGGCGGTGGCGGCGGCGGCATCCAAGGTGCTCGACGACGACGACCTCCTCGCCAAGATTCTCATCCGCGTCGGCCTCCCCACGACGCTCGTCCGCGCCGCCGCCGTCTGCAGGCGCTGGCTCCACCACGCATCCGACCGCAAGTTCCTTCGCCGTTTCCGCGAGCTCCACCCGCCCCGCCTCCTCGGCTTCCACGTCATCGAGCAGGACAGGTTTGCGAGGCCGACCGCCGAGCGCTTCGTGCCGATGCTGACTCTGCCCCCCGAGCTCGACGCCGTGGTCCGCCGCGTAAGCTACAGCTTGGGCAGCTACCGGAGGGACGGCGGCACATCGAGTTGCATCTTTGAATGCCGGAACGGCAGCCTCCTCATCGATCACTGCAGGGACGGAAGCGGATCTACACTTGGCGTGCACAGCCTGCTGCTCCCTGAGAAAGCCGCGACCTTCCTCCCACCACGCCCATGCCCACGCCCCAAAATCCAGAGTTTGTTTGAGCATGCTTACTCTAAAATCCTCACGGAAGAAGAAGAAGAAGGCGGCTTGTCTTACTTTTATGTGTTGGTGCCGTATACCAGGGAGAGGAAACATGAGGTACAGGTATATATGTTGCAGGAGGGTGTCTGGTGCATGCATCATAATTTGGCCTTCGACGACCAGCTCGATCGTAATCGGCCGGATGCAGAACCCGTGCTCGTCGACAATAAGATTTATATAGCAGTTGCTCGGAGTGAAATTAGTGTCTTGGATTTGACGTCTTTGAGTTTCTCCAAAATTCAGCTCCCACAAGGGGTGGATCGTGGTGGCATTGGCGAGGAAAGTACCAGCTTGGCGCGTGCTGCTGATGCCGCTGGTGTATACCTCATCCATGTCAAGGGGCTTCAAATTCGCGTCTGGCTCCACAAGGGAGACGACGACTGGTTGCTAGTGGAAACCATTTGTTTGCGTGAGATGTTGGCTAGTTCGAATATGCTAGGTTCCAATGCTTCTCTCCGAATAAAAAGTGTGGGGGACAATGCTGAGTTTGTGTTCTTGGGGATGGGTCGATACGCACTCCACTTGGATGTCAAGTGCAGGACACTGCGTAAGGTCTATGAGGTGACAAAAGAGAATCAATATTTGGGCAATATCTATCATGTTATGATGAGCTGGCCTCCAACATTTCCTGCGCTCAAGGATGATCCTGCAAGGTTTGCCTTTTGCACCTTTATTTTGTCTGCATAGTGCTCTTGTTGAGGTCACAAAGCTTCGTAATGTGCATCATGTTAATCTCCTTTTCTATGTTGCTGCTTTCTTTTGCCATGTGCTTTAAAGCTCAAATCTGTAGCTTTGATGCGTCATCATAATCAATTGGTTATGGAAACAATTGGCATTGCCACAATGGTTATCTTCCATTGCTTCTGTTTATGGTTCATCAACCATTGTACTGTTTAGTATAACTTTGGAATAGTTTTAAGTATGTGATGAATTATTCTAGGACATTTTAGAAATAGTACTTAGGCACCCTTTGAGGTGCTTTTAATACCCATAAGGTAATTTATAAACACTACCAAAAAAAAAACATCATGCTGTCACTATTCAAGACTCATCTGAACTTCCGTCAGCCATCACGAGTAAGCTGCCTTTGAACTGTGAACCTTGAGTTGAGTTCTTCTTTATGAGATTCTTAATACTTGTTTCTGACAGAATGTACTGTGTAGTCAGCTTTCCATTTCTCTATATTGAAGCATGCTACTGCTCACACAGAGCTTAACTCTGGATCATGTAGTTTATGCCGGGACACATGTGCTGCTGCATGTTTTCCGATTCAGATACTATCATAGTAAAGATACTTCCGTCCTGCATACCAAGGGTATACTCCAGTATGAAAACACGGTACTTTGGTGACCTTTACCTTCCATGACCTGTGTTTGCTTCACTGTTCATGCCATACGAGGAAAATTTATGTCGGTTTGGGATAGCAGAGCATTTAATCTAAATTGCATGAGCAATTGTATCATTGAGTGCCATATAGCATTTGGTTGCTGTCGTACTACTACTACGGCACTACTACTTGTTTTGTCGATTTTCTTGATCCTGTGGTACATAGTTATCTCGGTCCTGATCGTTCCTTGTTCTGTTTTGCCCTTGTCATTTGGAACAGAGATGCCATGTGAAGAACAGCCGTATCAATTATGAGCTAGGGAGTTGTTGGGTGGTATCTACATATGTCAGTGATAAGCTAGGGCGCCATCAAGGATGAGCTGAGCTGCATCAATCAACTGGTCCATTTTTTATCCTTCAGGCTTAAGTGATGCAAGTACATCAATCAACTGGTTTGACTGCGTCATTTTCTTTTCTTTGGGGGTAAAATCAGCAGCTGCCTGCCTTGACGAGCTACTTGTCATCCAGATTAAAACGTGCTTTGCAGGGAGGAATTCAGTTTCTTGAATTTTGCTGCCTGCTTTCTCTGAACCAGAATGTCAGCATATGCATTCTCTGGACCATAATGAACCATAATGTCTGCATTTTGCTGCATGCATTACTTGCCTGGATGTTGTCACAGACCATGTGTATATGGTTTGATGGATCAATCGGTACCGGCATTACCGCTGTGCTTGGTAATGCAGAAGAAGTTCCGTGCCTGTTGCTTCTTTTGTAGCCAGCGCGCAAGCCTCAATAATGAGTTCTAGTAAGAAGACACTCTGACACTCCCTCCGTCCCATAATGTAAGACGCTTTTTAACTCTAGTATAGTATCAAAAAACATCTTATATTATGGGACGGAGGGAGTATTAATCTAATCCAGATGGGTACATCATCTATCTGGAAAACAATACAGATACATCATCATCTTATAGAAGATAATAAGACGGCGAAAAGAGAAAGGGTCCTTCTAGGTCTCAGTCGACCTAGACTTTTTTTTTAAAAACATAAAGACTTTATTCAACCAAAATAACAGATACATCGTTTATGAGGAAAGGTACAATCTCAATCATAGGTTCCTCAAACCAATCAATAGTAGAAGAAAATATAGCCAACCTAGCAAGCTCGTGCGCAACCTTATTGGCTTTCCTATTACAATGTTCAAACTTAGAGAGAGGAAAATCACACGCCAAAAAGTAGAAATCATAAAAAATTGCCGCCGCCGTCGCTCCTGCTGACCGTCCGCCATTATTCATTGTTTCAATAATCTCCAAATTATCAGAATTAATAACAAGGCAATTGCAACCCGCGCGTTGCGCTAGTGAAGGACCGAATCTGAGAACCCAAGCTTCCATTGTTAGAGCATCGACGCAATGATCAATTTTCCAAGTACCCCCTGCAATAAAATTTCCTTTGTCGTTCCTCAGGACAGCCCCAGCCGGACCTTCAAGGATATCATGATCAAAAGAAGCATCAACATTAAGTTTCACAAAACCCACCGGGGGACGAATCCAACCCCCTCTTTTCCTAGAAGCCCTTGGACTGCAAGCAACAACATAATTAGCCGTAAGAGCCTGAATCCCCATTGAAATCTGTTTTGCATCTTGAATTCCTTCCTTGTGCACTAATTTCCGTCTTTCCCACCACAAGTACCAAGACGTAATGGCAATCATCTCTCGAATATTCTGGGACCCCATAATAGATAAATCTTGGTTAGGCATGTGCAACAAAAAACCGAGGACCGCCTCTCCAGCACGATCAACTTCACAAGCTTGAGCAATGATCTCGTCTAAGCCAAGCCTTCTTCAGACCTCTTTTGCCTTCTGACACTGAAACAACAGATGCTTTGTGTCCTCTAAACCAGAAGCACCAAAAAGGCATAAAGGTGAAACTTTCATGTGTCTATTAGCAAGCGTAACACGACACGGAAGAGTACCATGCAACGTCCGCCAAATAAAAAAATTCACCTTTGTTGGACAAGATAACTTCCAAATCTTACACCAAATTGGATTAAAGTTTGTTCGACCCATTCCATTAGTACGACGCAATTTCCTTCCATGTTGATAATCCCACTCAACAAAATATGCAGATCGAACAGAAAAAATCCCAACCTTAGTATGACTCCAGGCAACAAAATCTGACATATCAAACTGAGGCAGAGGGATAGCGGACCCGCTGTGAATCAACGGGCCACAAGGTCTGTCTGATGAGATCCTCATCCCACCTGTTCGAGGAGGGGTCGATGAAATCCGACAATTTTGATACAAATGTTGCCCCTTAGGAGTGATGACTTTTTTATTGGCACAGTTAGGGATCCAAGCATCTTCTCAAATGTCAATTTTCTGACCATTTCCAACTCGCCAAATATAGCCATGTTTTAAGGTATTAACCCCCGCCATAATACTTTGCCATGTGAAGGATGATCCCCTTTTTAACTTTGTGTTCAATAAATCTCCATCAGGGAAATACTTAGCTTGCAAAATGGTGGCACACAAGGAATCTGGGTTCTCAAGGAGACGCCAAGCTTGTTTAGCCAACATCGCCAAATTAAAATAATGAATGTCACGAAAGCCCATTCCGCCTTGGCTTTTTGGGACATTTTTCACCACGCCATCCAATGCATCCTTCTCTGGTTGTCGTCATCACCCCACCAAAAATGCGACATCTCGTCAGTTATTCATTTATAGTTTTTTTAGGAATTTTAAAAACCGACAGAGCATAAGTTGGGATAGCTTGAACAACAGACTTGAGAAGAACTTCCTTGCCTTCAGTGGATAAGAGTTTTTCTTTCCATCCGCTAATTCTCATAAGAATGCAATCAATCAAATATTGGAAACAATCAGTCTTATCTAACCCCACATGCGCAGGCAGGCCCAGATACTTATCATTGAGAGCTTCGATCATGATATTCAAAATTGAGCAAATATGTTCTCTAATGTCCCCACTCGTATTTGGGCTAAAAAATATGCTAGATTTTTCAACGCTCACCATTTCTCCAGACGCAGCACAATATAAGTCCAAAATTGATTTAAGTGTCTCTGCATTTTGTTGATTAGCTTTCATGAGGATCAATGAGTCATCCGCAAAAAGGAGATTCCCAATAGTAGGGGCCTCTCTACAAACCTTGACTCCTGAAATATTCCCAGTCTCCTCCCGATGCGCCAAGAGAGCAGTAAGGCCCTCCGTGCATAATAAGAAGAGGTAGGGAGATAATGGATCACCTTGTCTTAAGCCTCTTGTAGGCTTGAAACTTTCAATTTCTTCATCATTAATCTGTACCCTATACTCAACAGTAGAGACACATTTCATAATAAGACTTACCCATCTCTCCTGGAAACCGAGTTTCAACATAATTCCCTTCAAGAAAGGCCATTCGACTCGATCATAAGCTTTGTGCATATCAAGCTTGATAGCGCACAAACCCTCTTTTTCCGCCCTCTTACTTTTAATAGTAGGAAAGCTCTCATAAGCCACTAAAACATTGTATGTAATCATTCTACCAGGCACAAAAGCATTTTGGGTCGGACTGATAATATCAGGCAGTAAAACCTTCAAACGCGCCGACAATATTTTGGAGATAATTTTGTATACCACATTACAAAGACTGATAGGTCTAAACTGGGTTACCTTCTTGGGTGAGTTGACCTTGGGAATCAACACAATCACAGTATCATTCCAACCCGATGGAATTGTACATGTACTCACTGCTTGCAAGACCTCATCCACCAAATCATCCCCTAGCATAGGCCAAAATCTTTTATAAAAAATAGCATGAAGACCATCTGGCCCCGGAGCCTTTGAATCGCCAATATCAATCAGCTGATGTCACCTAAAGTAGATTAGGTCCATTTCTTGACTTGGCGTCTGATGGGCTGTATCAGCCCGATATCTGGGCTTTTCTTGTTCCCTCTTACTCCCTCCATCTAAAAAAGATTGTTCCAAGCTTGTCTCTCAAATGAATGTATCGGTGTTGGGACAAGTTTTTTCAAACGGAGGGAGTATTTGTTTGTTTGTTTGTTTTACACATACAGGAAAAGGTATTGAACAAAATAGTACAGACCCAAGATAGAGACAAAAAAGTACAGGGCAAGTGCTTTTCGCCAGCGTTTTTTTATTGTCTTGTGACTTTTCTAGGCGCTACTTCTTGGAGCACGCCACTAGCGTATCGCTAGGTCTTTGTACGATTTTCCGGCCTCTAGTTTTTTGTTCCTTTTTGCTTTTTTATTTTCATTTTTTCCTCTTGTTTGTGTTTTTCTTTATTTTTCATTTTCAGCTCCATGTTCACTAAAAAATAAAAGGAAGCACTTAGCTACATTTGTCGTGATATTTTAGAAAAAAGTGTTTATGTATTTTAAAAATCTTCAGCTTGTATTAAAAAATTCATTGTGTAACTACAAAAAAATGTGCAATAAGATTTTAAAAATTCGCCATATATTTTTAAAATATATAAAATATATTTACAAATATTTAATGTGTATTTGAAAAAATTATAAAAGTGTAGAGAACGGCTAATTGCAAGCCTAGTGTCAGATATGCAATTGCCTTCCCCTCCTCTCCCGCCACCCACCGACAAAACAATAGGTTGATTGTGGTTGGGTGTTTGGATCTGTGAATATGCAGTTGCATTCAAGGGAGATACTTTCAGTTGCAAGCCTAGTGTAAAAAATGCAACTACCCCCTCTCTCGTCGCCTCCTTACAAAAACACAAAGCCAATTCCAGTCGGAAGGGAGGCATGCAGTTGCGGTTGAGGACCACACTTGCAGTTGCAACCCTAGTGTCGAGCATTCAACTGCCCCTTCCTCTTCCATCTGCCTCCAATAGAAATGAAGGGCCGGTTGTAATCAGGAGGGAGACATAAAATTGCAGTCAAGGACGACACTTGTAGTTCCAAGCCTAGTGTCGGGCATGCAACCGTCCCTTTCTCCTGCTGCCATTGACAAAACAAAACTTCAGTTGCAGTCGGGTGTGTCGACATGCAATTGTAGACAGGGCAACACTTACAGTTGCATGTCTAGTGGCACACATGCAAGCCCCCGGAGGGAGTCGTGGACTAAGGGGTCCTCGGGGCGACGACCCATTGTACATGGGCCAGACTGGTGGAACCGTATAATGACAGGAGATCTATGAAGCCATGGTGTGCCCTCCAAGTCAAGAAGGCGGATGATCTCTTTAATTCCTTATTGTAATTTATGTTCGGTAACTCTAACCCTACCGGTATCTATATAAACCGATGGTTTTTAGTCTTTAGGGTTAGAGCTACATTCATCACCTCCTAGCCTTAAGGTTTAGCTCATGCTGATCTCGAGGTAGATCTACTTTGTAACCACGTTATATCTTCAATATAATCAAGCAGGATGTAGGGTTTTACCTCTTCGAGAGGGCCTGAACCTGGGTAAACACTATGTTCGTCGTCCCTTGTTACCCATTGACCCTAGATCCACAGCTCGGGACCCCCTACCCCGAGGTCTGCCGGTTTTGACACCGACATTGGTGCTTTCATTCAGAGTTCCGCTGTGGGGTCGTTCAGAGGATCGATGGCTCGCCTGATCATAGGAGAAGGCATTGGATCCGGAGACTTCTTCGTCCCCGATCAACTCTTCGTGTTCGGCAACATTGTGCTGCACGCCGACCCGACTTGTCATTTGGATCAGATCGACAACTTTGCCCCCGAACACTGAATTCGATTCGGCAACCCAGAATATGTGGCGGATTCACAGGGCGATCTGGTCTTCGTTGGACTCACTACCCCTTCCCGCACTCACGTAGACATCGTCGCGCCCGCCCTGGAGTCTTCCTCAATCCGATCTATGGATCGGCCCCAACAGCCTCGAGCGACGGTTCGGCCGAGATTTACTCCTACCTTCTGCCTCTGGCTCCTACCTCGAAGGTTGGGGGTAAGTCCTCCACCAACATGATGGGTTCGAGCGGCGGCTAGACTCCACCTTCGCCTGAACCCATCATGTTGGCGGAGGACTTACCCCCAACCTTCGAGGCAGGAGCCAGAGGCAGAAGCTAGGAGTCAATCTCGGCCGAGCCGTCCCTACACAATGCTCACCCAGCCTTGGGCTCCCAGGACTAAGTGGTGGACAATGGCCAGGAATTATCCCCAGCCCGAAGCATCTCGATCTCAAGCCCCGGCGTGGAATCCACACACAAGGATCAAGATCCGTCCTTAACTTCCGATGATTGTTCGGACCCCTTCGAGGATCCGGCTCCGCACCCTGAGCTTAGCTCGACCTGTAGAAATCAAGAACCAGCCAGGGCACTCACTTCCCCCACCCCGTCACAACGGGATTTGTCCTGGAGCCCTCGGGTTCGGCAACCCTCACATTGTTAAACGAGGCGTTAGAGCGAATCCAGAAGATGACTATCCAGGAGGACCTGTCCCTCCACCTTCAATCATCATCCCTTCAAGGCGTACGACAGGGAATTTTACGTCCCACCCACCACCCACTTGGTAGCCACTATCGATGATTTAACCGATATGCTGGACTATAATTCGGACAATACCGAACACATGGACGAGTAGGGCGGAGCCACGACTTTTAAGCCGGCTAGCTCATCAACAACTGGCTTCAATTAGGCCTCTGCATCTTTTTCACGTTTCAGCAAGTTTGCTTTCTCCATTTCAAAGGCGGTTCTCTCTGTAGCAAAATCAGGTTTAAGCTTCTCAGTCTCCTTCATGGCAAATTGAAATTTTGCTTCTGCTTTCACAGTCTCAGCTTCTAGGTGCTTGACCTTTTTGGCTAAGTTGCCAAGCTCTACGTCCTTCAGAGACAAAGCAGCTTCCTGTGGAAAAGAGTCAGATATACTAGATCATGATTCATATATAACAACACAAGTCCCAAACACATTGCAAACAATATCTTTGGCACTTGGGGGCTAATGTAGGTCATTTTTAAACTTGAAGTCCCAGCTAAATTGTCAGTTTAAGCCGACCCTTGGGGGCTACATATTTGGATTTCTTAAATTTGAAGTCCCGTCTCAAATTATCCGTTTAAGCTGGCCCTTGGGGACTACCAGGTCAGATCTTACATGAGTAACTTGAGCAGCGGAGCTACAGTTTACTATTTAATTATGAAGTCTACATCATACTCCAGTTGTTCTTATACTCTAGGCTTGGCGGCTATATGGATTCATATGAAACGGAGTCAGTAGTCAGTAGTCGTACCTCATAGCGCTCCCTCATAAGGTTGACTAGGTCGGCTTCTAGTTCACGGCTAGTATGGAGGCGGTTCAAATAGCCGGAGTAGATGTCACCAACATCAAGAGCAGCATAGCTTTCCAGGTCTAGCTTTAGTTTTCCTCCTACAGGCGACTCTTCTTTTGCACTATGCTTGGCTAAGATTGTGGGGTTTTCCGGTTCGGTATAACCCGTGCCAGTAATGAAGACGTCATCAGACTTGTCCAGGGTAGCCTCGTTGACAGGCTTGACAGGGCTTGGCGGCTTAGGACTGGTCGGCTTAGGACTTGGTGGATCAGCATTTATGTTCATGGGATCCACGTTGGCATCTCTGGTGGCGGGCAATCGACGTCTGTTTCTCCGGCTAATTCACTTTGGGGTCCTCTGACGGTCCACCCGTCTTCAATTTCTTGCCTGCCTTGGCCACAACACTGAAAGGAAGGGGCATAAAGATATGCGCATGTCATCTTAAGGTGTTAAGTTAGTAAGTGAAATATTCTTACCCATGGGCAATCTTGAAAGTAGGGTGCTGAGTTCCAGTAGAGTCGCCGGTTGATGAGTGAGAGGTACCCTGATAATTTGAGTCGGAAGGGTTAAGTGGTTGACGAATGAGACCCACCTTTGGAAAGAAGAGGATTGGATTTTGAGGCACCCCTTTGCGGAGTTTGCGAGGAACCGGAGTATTGGGTAAGCCGGGGGCAAGTTCCCCGCTGCTGCTTTCCGGGTTGTACGCCTGACTTCGTGCTGCTGTTTCTTCAAAAGAAAATTGGGATCTAGATAAACAAGAGGATGAGAAAATCTTACTTTTCGGGTGACCCGCCTAGTTTTTTTGCCTTGGTCAAGGTTCTGAGTCGGAGGAGATTATGGTTACCTCTGCTGCGTCTGCATGGCTATTCTCCGCATCATCCTGAGAGGGGTCAGTGTCAATAAGTTGCATAGTTCTTCAACATCTTGTTTCTTCCCTTTGGCTCATTTTGTGGCCTTGGCTTTGGCTTTGGGCTTCTTAGTCGGCTTATCCTGCAGTTTCTTGCTCCAAAATGAAGAGTAGGCCTGAAGATTACAAGTGATAATAAGGGAGGTGCAGTTTATGAGAATAATGGGTGAAATAAATAATAGCTTGAAATACTTACGTCAGGAGCCGGGTTGAGAGTGCAGAAGGGATTTAGACCCATTTTACTACTGCTTTCAAGAGACTCGCTGAGCAAAGTCTTGGTCATTTCATTGATCTGTTGGTCTTCAAGATGAGTCTGGCTATAGCGTTGTGGATCTTTAACATCACATGTATAATCACACATTAAGCCGGAGCGGCAGCTTAAGGGCAAGATTCTCCAGGCAACCTAGCATCGGACCAGATCGATTCCGGTTAAGCCGTTGGCTAGCAAGGCCCTTACTTTAGAAAATATTGGTGCATACTTGGCTCGTTCTGCAGCACTGATACGATATGGGAGTGGATGTTTTGGATTGAGCCGGCAGCTGCGGAAACCCGGTAGAGGGTTTTCACCTGTCGGAGAAGTATCTTGGCAATAAAACCAAGTCCGATTCCAGTCTTTGGGGTGACTGGGAAGCTCAGATGCGGGAAAGACAACATCTCTCCGCCTCTGGATGGAAATCCCGCCAAGTTCAAGGTTGGGCCCGTCGGTCATCTCTGTTTGGGGATTAAGATAATAAAACTCTGTGAAAAGATCAACACTGGTTTCTTCTTGAAGGTACACTTTGCAAAAAACTTGAAAATGGCAGATGTTGGAAACTGAATTAGGGAGAAAGTCTTGAGGATGAAGCTGGTAGAAGTGCAGAACGTCATGGAAGAATTTTGAGCCGGGCAGTGAGAAACGCCGGAGCATGTGATCAGAAAAGACTATGACTTCTCCTTCTTTTGGTTGAGGCGGAATCTCGGTCCTCGGAACCCGCCAGTGGATGGCATCTTTAGATGGCAAGATGCCCATGTCAACATATTCTTGGAGGGATTTTTCCGTGACATTGGAAACAACCTAGTCGCGTGAAGTGACGGTCTTTGTCATTTTTTTCAACTAAAGCCTTGGAGGAAAAAAATGGCGGGTTAATATTGTGATTGTAAACCGCCAAATGGTTGAAGGGAACAAGTTTACTATGCTAAATCGGTTAAGTGCAAAGGTTGACTGATATGAAAAAGGAGTATAAGCCGGCGTGATGCTGGCGGATTACATTGACGTTGGATAAATGATGGTAGATTAGCAGTTCATATTTAAGCCGGCTGGGTAGCGGCGAGTCATGAAGGCATTGTTTGAGCCGCCTATGCAACAATACTAAGGCATATACAGATCTAGAATTGGGGAGAATTTTGCTAAGTACTGAACAACAACTTTCACAGGTTGTGTTTATATTTATGGATCTACAACTGTACAGAAAAGATGAAATATTGCTAGACCTAAAAATGTAGCGACGGAAGAACATGTGGACTGAGCCCGAATCTAAAACAGAGGGAATGCATCTATGAGTAAAGGCGGATGTTACAAACTGATATCACGCAACTCCCGTGCTATTTGGGGATTGAACGAAGCATAAATGGAGCACTGTGATGAACTTTGATGGGCAGTCGAGGAACGCCGATGAACTAGGGTCTACTACTGTGGATCTAAGGCGAGGGGAGATGAATACCTGATCGAGCTGAGGAACATCGAAGGGGCACCGCGTTCTCTGGACGGAATCAGGCTGATGCAGCGGCCAGGTCAGATTCGCTGTGGAGGTCTACTGCTGTGACGGAGCTCCGGAGGCTTAAGTTGCGCGAGGAGGAAGAAGAAGAGAAATAGGCACAGGTAAAAGTGAGAAGGAAAACCACCCTTTCCTATTTATAAGGGGAAAAGTGAACAGTAAATGGTAGGCGCGAGAATCGAGGAGGCATGATCATTATCTTAGCAGCAAAGGTGCCTCGATTCTCGGAATGGAGGATTAATACAAAGATCCGGTATGATGTCATTAGGGTTTTTTCCGAAAATTTTAACGTGACGTCATCTCCCTGTTATGGCGGGTTCAGTAGAGCTTGTCAGGTTGAGAGTTTGAGAAAATTCAAAGAGTCACTGACTAAAAATTAAGGATTAAAGATTGAAAATTGACATGAATAAGTTCAAATCATTCTGGGACCTAATGTTAAGCATATGTCTACGAGGTGTGACCCGTCCAGGAGGGGATGGGTTACAGCGTTGACGACTTAACATGAAAAAGGCCCGAGAAGGCCTAAGAGGACAAAGTGCGAAGATGGCGGCTCGTAGGAGTGGCGAGAAAGAGTGAGCTCTTTGAAACCTGCTTCCTGCGTCGTGATGTTCAACCAGCGGAAGTTGGGAATGCCAAGACCATCGCACAGTTTAGGTGCACATGCATACCGCGTCCCAGGCCACTGCACAGTTGTCACCGCGAGCTTCCGCCCTCTTACTCAAAAGATTCCCTCTGCAGACCATGTTTAGGCTTGCCAAAGTTTCTTTTGTAGGTCAAGCGCCATCATCACCTGCATAGGAATCGTACATAGGGGACTGATTCACTATAAGAGCATTTCCAACAGGCACCCAAAAAGAAGTCTGTGCATTAAAAATCATTTTTTGGCGCCAGAGAGTTCCAGTAGAAACCGCTAAAAAGTTTTGAGCGCGCTGAAAAACGTTATCGCGCGCATTATATTTTGGGCTTCAGATTGCGCGCGCTTCACAATTTGTACTGTGTGCTTTTTGACGCACGTTTTTGAGCTTCTGCTAAAGTAATGCTGGTCCCGGCGTATTAAATGTGTTACAGTGGCACACTATAATTTTTATTGGACACGAAATTTTTGTGCGACCGTTGAAGATGCTCTAACAGCTTCTTTTCCTTGAACAAGGAAATTAATGGGCTAGTGTATCAATCGCTCTCACCCACCGACCAACAACAAATTGACGAACTATAACGCGCGTGCTTGGTTAGGAGCAAGGCTGGTTAGGAGAGAGGAATTAATCTCAGCCGGTACACATCAACAGCCACTCTGCGCGCGGCACATTATCATGTGTTCTGTGAGATTCGAAACATGAGAATTAGGAGATAATCGAGTTTGTATCCATGAAACCACGAGGAGAACGCGACAAGATGTGACACTCACCAACGACAACTGTCACTAGACTTATTTGTAAATGGACCATGTCGATGCCATTACACAGATATTTTGGAATCAAAATTGTTGCTTGTAATGGTGACAGCATCGGCGGCTACAAGCGCAAAGAAGAACGAACGTAATTATTAAGCAGTTGGTTGCGTAAACATTAATTACGGCATGCTTTTAAAATCTCCTACTACTAACATAGGTTGTTTCGTACATCTTCGTCACCTTCAGGGGTCCCAAACCCTAGCGCCGCCGGGCCCCTCCCGTCTTCTCTCCTGCCGCCTGTGGCGCCACACCTCCTCGCGTCGCCTCACCCCCTCACGTCGCCTTCCTGGGCGACCCCAAGGGTCCCAAACCCTAGCGCCGCTAGGCCCCTCCCGTCTTCTCTCCTGCCGCCGCTGCTACCGGCCAAGTCCGTGGTGGCAGCGAGCCCAACGTCAAAGCGCTAAGGCGGGTGGTGTGCTGCGAGATCTACCGGAGGCGGCAGGGGTGACTCCGGCCTTGGATCCGCGAGCAGCAGGTAGGGCGGCGCCCCTTGCCTGTGTGACGGCAACCAGATCCATGGCCGACATGGTGCTCTTCCCCTCGGTGGAGTCCGTGCCTGGAGATGGGTGGCGGCGGAAGCCGCGGATCTGGCGTCCTGTCCAGGTCCGCCCCGACGTGGTTTTTTCCAACCGGCGGTGTGTGGAGGGGCCGGTGAGGGGCGGTTGGAGGCTCCCTACCAGTACACCGACGACGAGTTTCATCTTCACGGCGAGGCTCCGTACGGTTCCAATCAGCTGGGAGATCGGGGGGCCGCTACTTCTGGTGAAAATCACGCCAACTACGATGATGGCGGACGATGGCGGCATCTATGACGTCATTCCTTTTTTGAGGCATTGTTGTTGCATGTCGTGGCACCCGCACGTGGTGCCCCGGGGGAACACTCGATCTGGGTCTACCGGATCGGAGGATGATGACACCTTTGATGCCGTTGTCCCTCTTCGGGGCATTATTTTTGAGCAAGTGCTGGCTGGAGGGGACAAGAGGAAGAGCAGTGTTACATCTACCGCAAGGCCGACGGCGAGTCCCGGCAGCATGGCGCTGCGGTGGCGTTGTCTGGCGCCGTGGTGGTATCGACGGCAGACCAGTCAATCTCTATGTGTCAGTTCCTGCTCTAGAGATGGACTGGTGGAAGATGGCGGCAACAACCTCTGAGAGTGCGCCGGTCCGGTGTGTGACTCAGTCCTGGTATGTGGCTGGGCTGGGGCATCCGACTTTAGATGTTATACCTTGATGCAATGTCAGTTTGGTATTTAGCTCGGACATTCCGCACCCCCTCGTCAAGGGGATAGGAGTAGCAACAAGTGTTGCCTAGATGGTGGCTTCAGACGTACTGATGTATTACTTTGTATGCTCTTCGTGAATAATTAGTAAAATGGCTGCATGCATCGTCCAGATGCAGAGGTCAGGGGTATATCCTTTTTTTCCAAAAAAATTTTCATCACATTAAGCAAGGAAGCTTCGCACAGTATGCAGAGGTTAGGGGTATATCCTTCTTTTCCAAAAAAAAGATCTTCATCACATTCAGCAAGGAAGCTTCCCATTGTGTGTGCGCCTCAGTGACATGGTCATCTCACCATCCCATCTCAAATGTTAGAGATATATTTAGGATACATGTATTTGATAGTCTAGGATTTGTATTCCGTCTCCTACCTTATCTCCAGGAGAGGCTTCTTGCCCTCCAAGTCTTGTACTCAAGATATACTTGCCCTCGAGGCTCAATAATACATCCATCATATTCCGCATCAATTCTCTCTCTCCCTTCTAACATGGTATCAGCCTAACCGGCCCAAACCCTAGCCAACGCCCGACGCTTCCGCCTGTGTGCCGCCCCCAGGGCGATCGTCCTTCGTGACCACTGAAGGAAATATGCCCTAGAGGCAATAATAAAGTTATTATTTATTTCCTTATATCATGATAAATGTTTATTATTCATGCTAGAATTGTATTAACCGGAAACATAATACATGTGTGAATACATAGACAAACAGAGTGTCACTAGTATGCCTCTACTTGACTAGCTCGTTAATCAAAGATGGTTATGTTTCCTAACCATAGACATGAGTTGTCATTTGATTAACGGGATCACATCATTAGGAGAATGATCTGATTGACATGACCCATTCCGTTAGCCTAGCACTTGATCGTTTAAGTATGTTGCTATTGCTTTCTTCATGACTTATACATGTTCCTGTAACTATGAGATTATGCAACTCCCGTTTACCGGAGGAACACTTTGGGTACTACCAAACGTCACAACGTAATCGGGTGATTATAAAGGAGTACTACAGGTGTCTCCAAAGGTACTTGTTGGGTTGGCGTATTTGAGATTAGGTTTTGTCACTCCGATTGTCGGAGAGGTATCTGGGCCTTCTCGGTAATACACATCACATAAGCCTTGCAAGCATTTCAACTAATGAGTTAGTTGTGAGATGATGTATTACGGAGCAGTAAAGAGACTTACCGATAATCTAGATTGAACTAGGTATTGGATACCGACGATCGAATCTCGGGCAAGTAACATACCGATGACAAAGGGAACAACGTATGTTGTTATGCGGTCTGACCGATAAAGATCTTAAGTAGAATATGTAGGAACCAATATGGGCATCCAGGTCCCGCTATTGGTTATTGACCGGAGATGTGTCTCGGTCATGTCTACATTGTTCTCGAACCGTAGGGTCCGCACGCTTAAGGTTTCGATGACAGTTATATTATGAGTTTGTGTATTTTGATGTACGAAGGTTGTTGAGTCCGGATATGATCACGGACATGACGAGGAGTCTCGAAATGGTCGAGACATAAAGATTAATATATTGGACGGATATATTTGGACACGGAAAGGTTCCGAGGAAGTTTGGAGCTCCGGGAGGTTACCGGAACCCCGGGAGGTATATGGGCCTTATTGGGCCCATGTAGGAAGAAGGGAGAAGGAACAAGGGAGGGGCGCCCCAAGCCCAATCCGATTGGGGAGGGGGGCCCCCCTTCCTTTCTCCTTCCCCCTCTTCCTATTTCTACTACTAGTACTACTTCCTTATAACTAGTACTCCTTCCTTCCCCCTCCAAATAAGATAAGGAAAAGAGAGGGAAACCTATTTGGAGTAGGTTTCCCCCTCCCTTGGTGCGCCCCCCCCATGGGCCGGCCACCTCCTCCCTCCCTCCTTTATATACGGGGGAGGGGGGCACCCTAGAACACACAAGTTGATCCTTGAGATCGTTCCTTAGCCGTGTGCGGTGCCCCCTCCACCATATTCCACCTCGGTCATATCGTAGCGGTGCTTAGGCGAAGCCCTGCGTCGGTGAAACATCAAGATAGTCACCACGCCGTCGTCTTGTGGAACTCCTTCTCCCGGAGCTTTGCTGGATCGGAGCCCGTGGAGCGTCATCGAGCTGAACGTGTGCCACGAACTAGGAGGCGCCGGAGTAACGGCGCTGGGATCGGCTGGATCGCGAGGAGATCGTACTAATAGTTCCTCTACGTCTTCATCGACTCGGAGGTGCCGGAGTAACGGCGCTGGGATCGGCAGGATCGCGAGGAGAACGTACGACTACTTCCTCTACGTTGTGATCGCTTCCGCTTACGGTCTACGAGGGTACGTAGACAACACTCGCCCCTCTCGTTGCTATGCCATCACCATGGTCCTGTGTGTGCGTAGGAAATTTTTTGAAATTACTGCGTTCCCCAATAGTGGCATCCGAGCCTGGTTTTATGCGTTGATGTCATATGCACGAGTAGAACACAAGTGAGTTGTGGGCGATACAAGTCATACTACCTACCAGCATGTCATACTTTGGTTCAGCGGTATTGTGAGATGAAGCGGCCCGGACCGACATTACGCGTGCAGCTTACGCGAGACTGGTTTCACCGTTCGAGCACTCGTGCTTAAAGGTGGCTGGCGGGTGTCTGTCTCTCTCACTTTAGTTGAACCGAGTGTGGCTACGCCCGGTCCTTGAGAAGGTTAAATCGGAGTCTATTTGACGAAGTATCGTTGTGGTTTTGATGCGTAGGTAAGAACGGTTCTTGCTCAGCCCGTAGCAGCCACGTAAAACTTGCAACAACAAAGTAGAGGACGTCTAACTTGTTTTTGCAGGGCATGTTGTGATGTGATATGGTCAAGGCGTGATGCTATATTTTATTGTATGAGATGATCATGTTTTGTAACCGAGTTATCGGCAACTGGCAGGAGCCATATGGTTGTCGCTTTATTGTATGAAATGCAAGCGCCCTGTAATTGCTTTACTTTATCACTAAGCGGTAGCGATAGTCGTAGAAGCAATAGATGGCGTAAACGACAACGATGCTACGATGGAGATCAAGGTGTCGCGCCGGTGACGATGGTGATCATGACGGTGCTTCAGAGATGGAGATCACAAGCACAAGATGATGATGGCCATATCATATCACTTATATTGATTGCATGTGATGTTTATCCTTTATGCATCTTATTTTGCTTTGATTGACGGTAGCATTTTAAGATGATCTCTCACTAAAATTATCAAGTAGTGTTCTCCCTGAGTATGGAACGTTGCCAAAGTTAAATCGTCTTGCCGAGACACCACGTGATGATCGGGTGTGATAAGCTCTCGTCCATCTACAACGGGTGCAAGCCAGTTTTGCACATGCAGAATACTCAGGTTATACTTGACGAGCCTAGCATATGCAGATATGGCCTCGGAACACGGAGACCGAAAGGTCGGCGTGAATCATATAGTAGATATGATCAACATAAGATGTTCACCATTGAAAACTACTCCATCTCACGTGATGATCGGTTATGGTTTAGTTGATTTGGATCACGTGATCACTTAGATGACTAGAGAGATGTCTGTCTAAGTGGGAGTTCTTAAGTAATATGATTAATTGAACTTAAATTTATCATGAACTTAGTACCTGATAGTATCTTGCTTGTCTATGTCTGTTTGTAGATAGATGGCTCGTCTTTGTTGTTCCGTTAAATTTTAATGCGTTCCTTGAGAAAGCAAAGTTGAAAGATGATGGTAGCAATTACACGGACTGGGTCCGTAACCTGAGGATTATCCTCATTGCTGCACGTAAGAGTTACGTCTGGATGCACCGCTAGGTGCCAGACTCTTCTTGATGTGGCAGCGGCGTTAAGAACGTCTGGCGAGCAAAGCTGATGACTACTCTATAGTTCAGTGTGCCATGCTTTACGGCTTAGAACCGGGTCTTCAACGACGTTTTGAAAGTCGTGGAGCATATGAGATGTTCCAAGAGTTGAAGTTGATATTTCAACAGAATGCCCGGATTGAGAGATATGAAGTCTCCAATAAGTTCTATAGCTGCAAGATGGAGGAGAATGGAGTGCATCGGTGAGCACATACTCAGAATGTCCGGTATTACAATCACTTGACTCAACTGGGAGTTGATCTTCCGGATGATTGTGTCATTGACAGAATTCTTCAATCACCGCCACCAAGCTACAAAGGCTTCGTGATGAACTATAATATGCAAGGGTTAGTAAAGACTATGCACAGGCTCTTCGCAATGCTGAAAGCTGCGGAGGTAGAAATCAAGAAGGAGCATCAAGTGTTGATGGTCAATAAGACCACTAGTTTCAAGAAGAAAGGTAAAGGGAAGAAGAAGGGGAACTTCAAGAAGAACAGCAAACAAGTTGCTGCTCAAGGGAAGAAACCCAAGTCTGGACCTAAACCTGAAACTGAGTGCTTCTACTGCAAGCAAGCTGGTCACTGGAAGCGGAACTGCCCCAAGTATTTGGCGGATAAGAAGGATGGCAAAGTGAACAAAGGTATATGTGATATACATGTTATTGATGTGTACCTTACTAGAGCTCGCAGTAGCACCTGGGTATTTGATCTTGGTTACATTGCTAATATTTGCAACTCGAAGCAGGGACTACAGATTAAGCGAACACCGGCAAAGGGCGAGGTGACGATGCGCGTGGGAAATGGTTCCAAAGTCGATGTGATCGCGGTCGGCACGCTACCTCTACATCTACCTTGAGATTAGTTTTAGACCTAAATAATTGTTATTTGGTGCCGCCGTTAAGCATGAACATTATATCTGGATCTTGTTTGATGCGAGACGGTTATTCATTTAAATCAGAGAATAAAGGTTGTTCTATTTATATGAATAATATCTTTTATGGTCATGCACCCTTGAAGAGTGGTCTATTTTTAATGAATCTCGATAGTAGTGATACACATATTCATAATGTTGAAACCAAAAGATGCAGAGTTGATAATGATAGTGCGACTTATTTGTGGCATTGCCGTTTAGGTCATATCGGTATAAAGCCCATGAAGAAACTCCATACTGATGGACTTTTGGAGTCACTTGATTATGAATCACTTGGCACTTGCGAACCGTGCCTCATGGGCAAGATGACTAAAACCCGTTCTCCGGTACTATGGAGAGAGCAACAGATTTGTTGGAAATCATACATACAGATGTATGTGGTCCAATGAATGTTGAGGCTCGTGGCGGATATCGTTATTTTCTCACCTTCACAGATGATTTAAGCGAGATATGGGTATATCTTCTTAATGAAACATAAGTCTGAGACATTTGAAAAGTTCAAAGAATTTCAGAGTGAAGTTGAAAATCATCGTAATAAGAAAATAAAGTTTCTTCGATCTGATCGTGGAGGCGAATATTTGAGTTCTGAGTTTGGTCTACATTTGAAACAATGCGGAATAGTTTTGCAACTCACGCCACCCGGAACACCACAGCGCAATGGTGTGTCCGAACGTCGTAATCGCACTTTACTAGATATGGTGCGATCTATGATGTCTCTTACAGATTTACCGCTATCGTTTTGGGGTTATGCTCTTGAGACGGCCGCATTCACGCCAAATAGAACACCGTCAAAATCCGTTGAGACGACACCTTATGAACTGTGGTTTAGCAAGAAACCAAAGTTGTCGCTTTCTTAAAGTTTGGGGATGCGATGCTTATGTGAAAAAGCTTCAACCTGAGAAGCTCGAACCTAAATCGGAGAAATGTGTCTTCATAGGATACCCAAAGGAGACAGTTGGGTACACCTTCTATCACAGATCCGAAGGCAAGACATTTGTTGCTAAGAATGGATCCTTTCTAGAGAAGGAGTTTCTCTCGAAAGAAGTGAGTGGGAGGAAAGTAGAACTTGATGAGGTAATTGTACCTTCTCCCTTATTTGAAAGTAGTTTATCACGAAACCAGTTTACTGCGACATCTACACCAAATAGTGAGGAAGTTGATGATGTTGATCATGAAACTTCAGATCAAGTTACTACAGAACCTCGTAGATCAACCAGAATAAAATCCGCACTAGAGTGGTACGGCAATCCTGTTCTGGAAATCATGCTACTAGATCATGGTGAACCTACGAACTATGAAGAAGCGATGGTGAGCCCAGATTCCATAAAATGGCTTGAGGCCATGAAATCCGAGATAGGATCCATGTATGAAAACAAAGTGTGGACTTTGGTTGACTTGCCCGAGGGTCGGCAAGCAATAGAAAACAAGTGGATCTTCAAGAAGAAGACGGCCACGGTAATATTGCTGTCTACAAAGCTCGACTTGTCGCAAGGGTTTTCGACAAGTTCAAGTGGTTGACTACGATGAGACCTTCTCACCCGTGGCGATGCTTAAGTCTGTCCGAATCATGTTAGCAATTGCCGCATTTTATGATTATGAAATTTGGCAAATGGATGTAAAGACCGCATTCCTGAATGGGTTTACGGAAGAAGAGTTGTATATGATGCAACCAGAAGGTTTTATCGATCCAAAGGGAGCTAACAAAGTGTGCAAGCTCCAGCGATCCATTTATGGACTGGTGCAAGCATCTCGGAGTTGGAATAAGCGCTTTGATAGTGTGATCAAAGCATTTGGGATTATCTGAGACTTATGGAGAAGCACGTATTTACAAGAAAGTGAGTGGGAGCTATGTAGCATTTCTGATATTATATGTAGATGACATATTATTGATCGGAAATGATATAGAATTTCTGGATAGCATAAAGGGATACTTGAACAAGAGTTTTTCGATGAAAGACCTTGGTGAAGCTACTTACATATTGGGCATCAAGATCTATAGAGATAGATCAAGGCGCTTAATTGGACTTTCACAAAGCACATACCTTGATAAAGTTTTGAAGAAGTTCAAAATGGATCAGGCAAAGAAAGATTTTTACCAGACATTACAAGGTGTGAAATTGAGTCGGACTCAATGCCCGACCACAGCAGAAGATAGAGAGAAAATGAAAGATGTTCCTATGCTTCAGCCATAGGCTCTATCATGTATGCAATGCTGTGTACCAGACCTGACGTATGCTTAGCTGTAAGCTTGGCAGGAAGGTACCAAAGTAATCCAGGAGTGGATCACTGGACAACGGTCAAGAACATCCTGAAATACCTGAAAAGGACTTAGGATATGTTTCTCATATATGGAGGTGACAAAGAGCTAGTCGTAAATGGTTACGTCGATGCAAGCTTTGACACTGATCCGGACGATTCTAAATCGCAAACCGGATACGTGTTTTTGTTAAACGGTGGAGCTGTCAGTTAGTGCAGTTCTAAACAAAGCGTCGTGGCGGGATCTACATGTGAAGCGGAGTACATAGCTGCTTCGGAAGCAGCAAATGAAGGAGTCTGGATGAAAGAGTTCATTTCCGATCTAGGTGTTATACCTAGTGCATCGGGACCAATGAAGATCTTCTGTGACAATCTTGGTGCAATTGCCTTGGCAAAGGAATCCAGATTTCACAAGAGGACCAAGCATATCAAGAGACGCTTCAATTCCATTCGGGACCAAGTCCAAGTGGGAGACATAGAGATTTTGCAAAGTACATACGGATCTGAACATTGCAGACCGTTGACTAAGCCTCTTCCACGAGCAAAACATGATCAGCACCAAGACTCCATGGGTGTTAGAATCATTCTTGAGTGAACTAGATTATTGACTCTAGTGCAAGTGGGAGACTGAAGGAAATATGCCCTAGAGGCAATAATAAAGTTATTATTTATTTCCTTATATCATGATAAATGTTTATTATTCATGCTAGAATTGTATTAACCGAAACATAATACATGTGTGAATACATAGACAAACAGAGTGTCACTAGTATGCCTCTACTTGACTAGCTCGTTAATCAAAGATGGTTATGTTTCCTAACCATAGACATGAGTTGTCATTTGATTAACGGGATCACATCATTAGGAGAATGATCTGATTGACATGACCCATTCCGTTAGGCTAGCACTTGATCGTTTAAGTATGTTGCTATTGCTTTCTTCATGACTTATACATGTTCCTATAACTATGAGATTATGCAACTCCCGTTTACCGGAGGAACACTTTGGGTACTACCAAACGTCACAACGTAACTGGGTGATTACAAAAGGAGTACTACAGGTGTCTCCAAAGGTACTTGTTGGGTTGGCGTATTTCGAGATTAGGTTTTGTCACTCCGATTGTCGGAGAGGTATCTCTGGGCCTTCTCGGTAATACACATCACATAAGCCTTTCAAGCATTGCAACTAATGAGTTAGTTGTGAGATGATGTATTACGGAACGAGTAAAGAGACTTACCGGTAACGAGATTGAACTAGGTATTGGATACCGACGATCGAATCTCGGGCAAGTAACATACCGATGACAAAGGGAACAACGTATGTTGTTATGCGGTCTGACCGATAAAGATCTTCGTAGAATATGTAGGAACCAATATGGGCATCCAGGTCCCGCTATTGGTTATTGACCGGAGATGTGTCTCGGTCATGTCTACATTGTTCTCGAACCGTAGGGTCCGCACGCTTAAGGTTTCGATGGCGATGTTATATTATGAGTTTGTGTATTTTGATGTACCGAAGGTTGTTGAGTCCGGATATGATCACGGACATGACGAGGAGTCTCGAAATGGTCGAGACATAAAGATTAATATATTGGACGGATATATTTGGACACCGGAAAGGTTCGGAGAAGTTTGGAGCTCCGGAGGTTACGGAACCCCGGAGGTATATGGGCCTTATTGGGCCCATGTAGGAAGAAGGAGAAGGAACAAGGGAGGCGCGCCCCAAGCCCAATCCGAATTGGGGGACGGGGCGGCCCCCTTTCCTTTCTCCTTCCCCTCTTCCTATTTCTACTACTAGTACTACTTCCTAAATACTAGTACTCCTTCCTTCCCCTCCAAATAAGATAAGGAAGAGAGGAAACCTACTTGGAGTAGGTTTCCCCCTCCTTGGTGCGCCTTGGGCGGCCACCTCCTCCCTCCCTCCTTTATATCACGGGGAGGGGGCACCTAGAACACACAAGTTGATCCTTGAGATCGTTCCTTAGCCGTGCGGTGCCCCTCCACCATATTCCACCTCGGTCATATCGTGGCGGTGCTTAGGCGAAGCCCTGCGTCAGTGAAACATCAAGATAGTCACCACGCCCGTCGTCTTGTGGAACTCCTTCTCCCGGAGCTTTGCTGGATCGGAGCCCGTGGAGCGTCATCGAGCTGAACGTGTGCCAAGAACTCGGGCGCCGAGTAATGCGCTGGGATCGGCTGGATCGCGAGGAGAACGTACGACTACTTCCTCTACGTCATCATCGACTCGGAGGTGCCGGAGTAACAACGCTGGGATCGGCAGGATCGCGAGGAGAACGTACGACTACTTCCTCTACGTTGTGATCGCTTCCGCTTACGGTCTACGATGCGTAGACAACACTCTCCCCTCTCGTTGCTATGCCATCACCATGGTCCTGTGTGTGCGTAGGAATTTTTTGAAATTACTGCGTTCCCCAACATTGGCATCCGAGCCTGGTTTTATGCTTTGATGTCATATGCACGAGTAGAACACAAGTGAGTTGTGGGCGATACAAATCATACTACCTACCAGCATGTCATACTTTGGTTCAGCGGTATTGTGAGATGAAGCGGCCGGACCGACATTACGCCAGACGCTTACGCGAGACTGGTTTCACCGTTATGAGCACTCGTGCTTAAAGGTGGCTGGCGGGTGTCTGTCTCTCTCACTTTAGTTGAACCGAGTGTGGCTACGCCCGGTCCTTGAGAAGGTTAAAATGGAGTCTATTTGACGAAGTATCGTTGTGGTTTTGATGCGTAGGTAAGAACGGTTCTTGCTCAGCCCGTAGCAGCCACGTAAAACTTGCAACAACAAAGTAGAGGACGTCTAACTTGTTTTTGCAGGGCATGTTGTGATGTGATATGGTCAAGACGTGATGCTATATTTTATTGTATGAGATGATCATGTTTTGTAACCGAGTTATCGGCAACTGGCAGGAGCCATATGGTTGTCGCTTTATTGTATGAAATGCAAAACGCCCTGTAATTGCTTTACTTTATCACTAAGCGGTAGCGATAGTCATAGAAGCAATAGATGGGCGTAACGACAACGATGCTACGATGGAGATCAATGTGTCGCTACCGGTGACGATGGTGATCATGACGGTGCTTCAGAGATGGAGATCACAAGCACAAGATGATGATGGCCATATCATATCACTTATATTGATTGCATGTGATGTTTATCCTTTATGCATCTTATTTTGCTTTGATTGACGGTAGCATTTTAAGATGATCTCTCACTAAAATTATCAAAGTAGTGTTCTCCCGCTAAGTCCAGCGCTACTGCTATTTCCTAGTGAGCAGTAGCGCTTGTACTGGAAAGCACTACTGATAATAGTAAGTAGCAATAGTGTTTCTTTTGTGAAAGGCTGTTGCTAAATTTTCCTGTATTTTTAAAAACACAGCTTATTTTTGTTGTGGTTTTATATATAGTACTTTCACCATATGATTTTATGACCATGATTAGTTATTATATATAACAGTGGGTGAAATGAACGTGGAGTAGTTCCAAGTAGAGGCAATATGTGGTGCATGTCAAAAGTACTACTAATCCAAACTTGATCTAGTTTGGATTAGTAGTACTTTCGATGTGCACCACATGTTTCCTTCACTTGAATCTAATCCATGTTCATTTCACCTACAGATATATATAGTAACTCATCATGCTCATATAACACTTAGCAGCATGCATCATCGATCATAATAATAAATAACTCATCATTGGTATCATAATAACAAGTTCTACTCATCATCATCGATCATACAACTTCTACTCGATACCATAATAACAAGTCATACTCATCATCATCATAGTCATCTAACCAATCCTACTTAGTTGTTCTTAGCACATGATCATGAGTATTAGCTAGGACCTAAATACCCTCTCTAAGGTAAAATAGCATAAAACAAGATAGGCCCTGACTCTCCATTATGGAGAATGGAGATTATCCTGTCTCCAATTCTTGCCTTTCGCACAATGTTGCTTCCAAGTAGCTCCCTACGATTGACCATACATTTTTTCAATCTTTGATTGTCATGTCTTCGTCACTTTTAGAAATCTGGTATGGACAGGAGTTACTCGTAGGATGACCTGGCCATAAGTTCAAAACATCAAGGTGACCTTTCCGAAACATCATATGAAGCACACAATCCTTCGGGATTTTCTGTTGGAAAACATAGTAATGACTTTGTAGTTAGCAATGCAGTTGAGTTTTAGAAGAATTTATGCAAAAGATGCACGGATGTCGTAATAGTAAAAAAAATCTTACAATGACATCTCCATGGATGGTACCATAGTTCAACACATGCACTAGTGGCACATATTGACCATAATGTGGAGGAGTTTGATAATAGATATTGTAATTCTCAAGATCAGTAATAAATGAGATCAGATGATTTTTCTCGTGATAAGTTAATTCTGAGTCCTCGGTGTAGTAGGTTCTGTCTACCATCTTCCGCACTTTCTTTGAAGATTGAAAATTAGATATCAATGGAAATAAGCTATCAACTATTTTGAAATAAACAATATTAATTACTTAATAACTATGTTTGAGAAACTCACATAGCGGTAGAATTGGAAGCGTATCAAGAAGGACCCAAATGTCCAAATTGACTTGGTGCGATGTCAGGATCACCAAGATCCATGGTGACAAGCATGCCCTCATGAAAATCATACATCTTGCAAAGTGCTTCCCAATTCGGGCAACCAAAATGGGATACGCTCTCAGAATTGTATAGATTTACATCAAAATCCATACCATGATGGGTCCTTAGGCAAATTTTCTTTGTTTCCATACTTTCATGATCTTCAAAATCCTTCCTCTTCAAGACATAGTGTCTCGCATGGCATGGGATAAGCTAGTCGAATTGTAAAAGACAAAAAATACACGTTGAAGTAGTAGAAGTCGTGCTTAATTACGAAAAAAGCTTATCGTTGTTGCGTACCGTTTCAACATCGAAGGTCTCCTGGAGCTTAATGCTGAAGCGCTGACCTTTGTCCAGGTGACGCCAGTCGCACAGACCCCGGTCGTCATTGCACCAGTCGCACTCCCCTTGGGAGACTTTCGTCGTCCGATGACGACATTTCCTAGGTTCACATAATTCAAAGATTAAACTTGTACAGTTAAATATATGTAATACAAAAATTAAATTAGATCATTATTATTCATCACGGGTTGACTATGGGTCTGCCGAGTCTTTTCTTGAAAACTCTCAGCTCACGTGGTGTATATATTCGACCGTCGGTGATGGTCGCTCCTCCCTTCGTCCCCAAGTGCATTACACCAAAATGTCTACCACACGGGAACGAAGGAGAAGCGACCCCCACGACAACAGTCGGTATTTTTTCGTCCTCTCATATATGGTGGAGACTCTCCCTCACTGATTCCTCTCTAACATTTGTGACCGTTGGTGATGGTCGTTACTCCTCCTTCCCTAGTGCATAACAAAGGTCTAGCACAAGGAGAAGAAGGAGAAACAACCCCCACAACGACAGTCGGGATTCTTCGTCCTCTCTCATATGGTGGATACACTCCCTCATTGATTTTTCGACCGTCGGTGATGGTCGTTATTCCTCCTTCCCCTAGTGCAGAACAAAGGTCTAGCACAAGGAGAAGAAGGAAAAACGACCCCCACCACAACAGTCGGGATTCTTCTTCTCTCATATATGTTGCAGACTTTCTCCCTCACTCATTTGTTGACTGTCATGTATGGAGCCTTGATAGACTGAAAGTCAACCCGAAATGTCGTTTAATTATTTTTCTAGAAAATCCAGGCCACTCGATATTTCCTACATATTGTAGCACAAGTCATGCCAGAATTCACGGAAAAATCCGGCATGACCTTTGCTAAAAAAGGACATATCAAGCGCCTGAAATTTGCCGGAACGAAAATTAATCAACATTTCGACAAAACATAGGCCACTCGAAGGTGTAACCTGCAAACATGTCTGACCACTTGGGCAAGCACATATCCTATTTGAGCAACGCAAGATATATACATGTTTATATCTACATCATATGAGCATTCAAACTTGATGGTCATTGCATTTAAATGGTTGAAAATATGAAAAAAAACATTTCAAGGTCTCACCTCAAGGTCGGAGGTGGTCGGTGACGGGGAAGACGGCGAGGATGATGGAGGGGCTCCTTGATTTCTTCAAAAACAAAAACCCTATAAGCTATCAACTAATCAGATGCATACGTCTTGCATAGTGCTCTCCAATTTGAGTATTCAAAATAGGAGTAGTTCTCCAATTTGAGTATCAATAAGCAAAACCAAATCATAAAATAAATTACTATTCAAATTAGCACGCATTCAATAAGCAAAACTAAATCATTTCTTTCATCCGTACATTGTCGAATATTATCACTAATACATCTCGAATAGTATCATACATATAACATCACTAATACAGCTAAAACCCTAGCGAACGATGGTTATCGGCGTGGGCGGTGGACACCCAAAGAGAAGGAACCATCACATGATCATAGGTCCAGTGAGAACCCTGAAGAACCTTCCAGGTATTGGAGAACCTGCCCTCCAACGAAACCATGTAGAGACGGACGTGCTCGTCCTCCTCGCTAACACGACGATGTACCACCTCCGCGGGGTCCTCAAGCCTCCGCACCGTCACTGGCCCATGTGACCGCCACCAAAGAAGGTTCGGGTCAACGACGGGCTGGCTCCTCACCAAGCTGCGCACCCCGGAAGGTAGCACCTCCCAGTACCAGCCCGGCGGAGCCCAGTCCCAGATATGGCCCCTCTGATCAAGCAGGCCTCCTCTGCCGAGTCGACAACGAGGATGCGGGATTGGCATCATCGACATTGATGCGGGGATAATTGCTTTAACTAAAAAAAATAAACTAGTTCTATTAATTTTTTTACTAAAAATAAACTAGTTCTATAGTAAAATTTTAGTTAAATCATCAAATGTTCTATACCTAAATTTTCTTACTAAATATAAACTAGTTCTATTAATTCAACAAGTTCAACTAAGCACTTACTACAAATAAAAATAAACTAGTATTTACTAAAAATAAACTAGGTCAACTAGTTCTTTTAGTTTTTTTTACTAATTCTATTAAACACTTACTAAAAAGCAGTAAAAAACAATATTAAAATTTTCCTCTAAACTAATCAGTCATGCCCTAAATTAACATCTACTTAGTTACGTAACCTAATTAAAATCTACTTAGTTACCTACCCTACTCCCCTAATTAAAAAACATCTAATTAACAGTACCACTACTGCCCTAACCTAATTAACATCTACTTAGTTAACCAAATTAGTTAACCAAACATCTAAAAACATCTAATTAACCTAGTAAACCAAATTAACCTAGCTAGTTCACTTAGTTAATCTAATGAACTAAATTCACCTAAGTTGATTAACCTAGAGGGAGGAGGAGTACCTCTCGGTGGAGGATGGCAGGCGCGCGTGGGGGGGGGGGGGGCTGGGGGAGTATGGCCGGCGCGGGAGGAGGGCCGACGGGGGAGGAGACCGGTGCGATGGAGGGTGGCCGGCAGGGGAGGAGAGCCGGCGCGGGCTAGGGCGGTCAGCGGGAGAAGACTGGCGTGGGGGATGGCAGCGCGCGTGGGACGGCGGTAGTGACGGCGGGCGGTGGAGGGCGCAAATGAGAGTGTGTGAGGGGGAGTGAGGTCGAGCGCGGGCTCGGAGTGTGTATAAGAAGCCCGTAGTAGCGCTTGTATGCCAAAAGCGCTACTGCTACGTTCAATAGCAGTAGCACTTCCTACAAACAAGCGCTACTACTATGTCTGGCCTGCCAGCAACGGTCTGGCAATTGTAGTAGTAGCATGTTCTACAAACACAACACTACTGGTAAGTGCATAGTAGCAGCGCTTACCCGGTGTGAGCGCTACTGAAAATTAGTAGCAGTGGTGTTTTTCAAAAAGCGCTACTACTAAGCTCCTCTGTATAAGCATTTCCCTAGTAGTGATAGCCGGCGTACGCGCGCCGGCCCGCCCATCGATCCACGCCACCCGCCTCTGTCGCGTCTGCACGACGGCCCTGCGGTCTATCTCGTCAGCCTGGTCCCCGGCGGCGTCAGGCTCATCGGCTGTCTCAGCTCGGCCGCCGCTGCTTGTTGGTCGCTCGGGCCTCGCTGCCCGGGCACCGGCGCTTCTTTGGAAGCCCGGGTGCTGGTCACACGATGTCCCATGCCATCCGTCATTGCTGGCTTCACCACGGATTCCGCCGCCACCCCACCTCCACTGAGCTGCGTCAACGACCTCGCGCGCAATCGTCTTGATCACCTGCTCGCCGCCGCAATCCGCCTCATCTACGCCCCGAGACCAACCTGGCCCGTCTGTTGCTTGTGCCTCCGCAGGACACGTGAATATCGTCCCCGAGTTCAGCGCACCCCACCACCGACCGAGCCATGGGCTGTCGCTGCGTCGCCTTGTCGGACCGCAGCGCCGCCGCCCTGTGGTTTTCTTCGCGGTTGCATTGACTGGCGCATCGCCGCTGCGTCGCCCCTTTGGACCGTAGTGCCGGGATACACGCCCCCCCCCCCCGCCGCCCCGAGGCCGCCCCCATGGTTGCACCGACCCGCGTTTCACCATTGTGCAACCCCTTCGGGCCGTAGCACCACGATACACGGTCCCCGCCGCCGCCCCGAGGCCGTCCACGCGGTTGCACCGACCCGCGCGTCGCCGCTGCGTTGCCCCTTCGGGCCGTAGCGTCTGGTCCCCGCTGCCACCCTGAGGTCTTCCGTCGTCCCCCCGACCTGGCCTCCGCCACTGTGTCGCCCCTTCGGGCGGTAGGGCCGCGGCACGCGGTCCACCGCCGTCCCGCACATCGACCTCTCGTGGTATGCGCCGCGTCGCCTCCCTTGGTATGGGAATACCATCATCCGCACCGGTCTTCGTCACACTATCGGGTTCCTCGCCTACTTCGAGCACCGCTGTCGCGCAATAACCTAGTCGCCGCCACAGCCGTTCTTCTTCGCCCGCCTCCGTGACTACCCCTGTAGCCGCAGCGCTACCTGTCCAACCCCTTCGTCTTCGTCTAGCACCAGCCCGTCACCGGCGTCGCCATCATCTACCCCGACCACTTCATCTACTTCGACAACTGCGGGTGACATCAGCCCGGTGCCGATTGGTACCGCAACCATCGTCGAGTCCTTCTCTGCTGCCCTCCCTGACTTCTCCGACATGGCGTACAACTCGTGTAGGTCCTAGTCTACGCATGCCTGTTTGTCAACACCGATGTGTGCCTTCGTCCACGACGTGTCCCCTTGCCTGGCAAGCCTGGTGCGGTGCTTCGTCAACTTCGTCTTCGTCCATCTACGCATGCCCGGTGCTAGCAACACTAACTCGTGCCTTCGTCTATGACGTGTCCCCGGGTTTGGCAAACCCCGCACGACCCGTCATCAACACCGTCTTCTTCCTGGCGCACCACTACTTTGACACCACTGCGCCTATGACTAACACAACGCCTCCTTGCGCACGCGGCTCCACGGCGACTACCTCGACACTGGCTACCCCGACTCGACATCGACCATGACGTTCTTGGCACGGCTACCTCGACCACGTCTACACCACCCTACGCTCTCGGCTATCTCGACATTGGCACAAAGGGTTATCATCTGCTTGAGCAACTCGTCGGCTTCCTCTACAGCTAACACGTTCGCGACGCGACACCGTCCACGACGCTCCCGCTACAACTGCGGGGGGATGTCAGCCCATCGGCAGCTATTCTCTCCAGTCTGACCGTCCATGATGCTCCTGTTGTTCACAACGCTACCGCTACGACTGCGGGGGGCTGTTTGAGATATATTTAGGATACATGTATTTGGTAGTTTATGATTTGTAATCCATCTCCTTCCTTATCTTCAGGAGAGGCTTCTTGCCCTCCAAGTCTTGTACTCAATATATACTCGCCCTCGAGGCTCAATAATACATCCATCATATTCTGCACCAATTCTCTCTCCCTTCTAACATCAAACACTCGTTTGAGATCATCGTGAACAACTTCCTCCTTGTCGTAGTCACACCAGTCATGGCCCTTGTCCTTCTGCGTAAAGCCGCGCAGCTTGGACCCGACGAGGTCGTCTCCGGCCTCAATGGCTTGCGGAAGGTTCACGTTTTTCTGGCATTCTTTCTTCCATTCGCCTTCGACACCCTCTACCTCATGAGTCGCTCTCGCAGCATGTAACTCATCGACTACTCTTGTTGTCGGCCTGCATCCAATTGCCATGTATCCGTAGGCTCCGCCGTCGAGAACGCTCGCTTTTGGCTTGATGATGGCGGTACTAGTTCATGGGGCGCATGCTCAAGCGCTCGGGCCTTGGTGACCCGACTTATGTCCACCCTTCGTTGCACTACATTCCCCCGCGTTGCAGCTTAAATGAAGGCCGCGATGAAGCGGAGCAGGTCATCATTGCGGCCGTTGATGACCTGCTCGCCAAGACGGGCATATGTCCCGAGGCGATCGACATACTCGTCACCGACTGCACCGCCTTCAACCCAACCCCAACCTTGGCTGACATCGTCGTGAACAGGTATGATACGTTTCCAACGTATCTATAATTTTTGATTACGCCATGCTACTTTGTCTACTGTTTTGGACTATATTGGGCTTTATTTTTCACTTTTATATTATTTTTGGGACTAACCTATTAACCAGAGGCCCAGCCCAGAATTGCTGTTTTTGCCTAATTCAGTATTCCGAAGAAACAGAATATCAAACGGAGTCCAAACGGAATAAAACCTTCGGGAACGTGATTTTCTCACCGAACGTGATCCAGGAGACTTGGACCCTACTCCAAGGAACAACCGTGGAGGTCACAAGGGTGGAGGGCGCCCTCCCAGGCGCGCCCTGTTGCTCCACCGACGTACTCCTTCCTCCTATATATACCTACGTACCCCCGTCAGATCAGATACGGAGCCAAAAACCTAATTCCACCGCCGCAACCTTCTGTATCCGCGAGATCCCATCTTGGGGCCTGTTCCGGAGCTCCGCCGGAGAGGGCATCTACCACGGAGGGCTTCTACATCAACACCATAGCCTCTCCATGAAGTGTGAGTAGTTTACTTCAGACCTTCGGGTCCATAGCTAGTAGCTAGATGGCTTCTTCTCTCTTTTTGGATCTCAATACAATGTTCTCCCCCTCTCTTGTGGAGATCTATTCGATGTAATCTTCTTTTTGCGGTGTGTTTGTTAAGACCGATGAATTGTGGGTTTATGATCCAGCTTATCTATGAACAATATTTGATTTTTCTCTGAATTCTTTTATGTATGATTGAGTTATCTTTGCAAGTCTCTTCGAATTATCCGTTTGGTTTGGCCAACTAGATTGGTAGTTCTTGCAATGGGAGAAGTGTTTAGCTTTGGGTTCAATCTTGCGGTGTCCTTACCCAAAGGATGTAAAGGGTTGCAATGCACGTATTGTATTGTTGCCATCGAGGATAACAAGATGGGTTTTTTTATCATATTGCATGAATTTATCCCTCTACATCATGTCATCTTGCTTAAGGCGTTACTCTGTTTTAACTTAATACTCTAGATGCATGCTGGATAGCGGTCGATGAGTGGAGTAATAGTAGTAGATGCAGAATCGTTTTGATCTACTTGTCTCGGACGTGATGCCTATACACATGATCATACCTAGATATACTCATAATTATTCGCTTTTCTATCAATTGCTCAACAGTAATTTGTTCACCCACCGTAGAATACTTATGCTCTTGAGAGAAGCCACTAGTGAAACCTATGGCCCCCGGGTCTATTCTCATGATATCAATCTCAATTACTTTATTACTTGCTTTGTTTTTACTTTGACTTTTGCTTTTTACTTTGCATCTCTATATAAAATATACCAAAAATATTATTTATCATCTCTATCAGATCTCACCCTCGTAAGTGACCGTGAAGGGATTGACAACCGCTAATCGCGTTGGTTGTGAGTAGCTGTCGTTTTGTGTAGGTACGAGGGACTCGTGCGTGATCTCCTACCGGATTGATACCTTGGTTCTCAAAAACTGAGGGAAATACTTACGCTACTTTACTGCATCATCCTCTCCTCTTCGGGGAAATCCAACACAGTGCTCAAGAGGTAGCAAGAAGAATTTCTGGCGCCGTTGCCGGGGAGTTTGCGCAAAAGTCAACCATACCAAGTACCCATCACAATCCCTATCTCTCGCATTACATTATTTGCCTCTCGTTTTCCTCTCCCACACTTCACCCTTGCCGTTTTATTCGCCCTCTCTTTCCCAATCTCGTCCTTTCTTTCTCTTTTGCCTTTTTCTCGTTTTCCTTTGCTTGTGTGTTGGATTACTTGTTGCCATGGTGCAAGATAATACCAAATTGTGTGATTTCTCGAATACCAATAATAATGATTTCCTTAATACTCCGATTACTCCTCTTAATAATGATGAGTCTTGTGAAATCAATACCGCTTTGTTGAATCTTGTTATGAAAGATCAATTCGCCGGCCTTCCTAGTGAAGATGCCGCTACTCATCTAAACAATTTTGTTGATTTATGTGATATGCAAAATAAGAAAGATACGGATAACAATATTGTCAAATTGAAGTTATTTCCGTTTTCACTTAGAGATCGTGCTAAAGTTTGGTTTTCGTCTTTGCGTAAAAATAGTATTGATTCTTGGAACAAGTGCAAAGATGCTTTTATCTCTAAGTATTTTCCCTCCCGCTAAGATCATCACTCTTAGGAACGATATTATGAATTTTAAACAACTTGATCATGAGCATATTGCCCAATCTTGGGAAAGAATGAAATTGTTGCTTCGCGATTGCCCTACTCATGGTTTGAATTTATGGATGATCATACAAAAATTTTATGCCAGATTAAATTTTGCTTCTAGAAATCTTTTAGACTTGGCCGCGGGAGGCACGTTTATGGAAATTACGTTAGGAGATGCTACAAAATTGCTTGACAATATTATGGCTAATTATTCTCAATGGCATACCGAAAGAACTTCTAGTAAAAAAAGTGCATGCTATAGAAGAAATCAATGTTTTGAGTGAAAAGATGGATGAACTTATGAAGATGTTTGCTACTAAAAGTACTTCTCTTGATCCCAATGATATGATTTTATCTACTTTGATTGAGAATAATAATGAATCTATGAATGTGAATTTTGTTGGAAGGAATAGTTTTGGGAATAACGCGTCTAGAGGGAATTTTAATCCTAGGCCTTATCCTAGTAATCCTTCTAATAACTATGGAAATTCCTACAACAACTCTTATGGAAATTTTAATAAGATGCCCTCTGAATTTGAGAGTAGTTTTAAAGAGTTTATGAATTCACAAAACAATTTTAATGCTTTGCTTGAAGAAAAATTGCTTACAGTTGATGATTTGGCTAGGAACGTTGATAGAATTTCTCTTGAAATTGATTCTTTAAAGCTTAGATCGATTCCTCCTAAGCATGATAACAATGAGTCTCTCAAAGCTATGAGAATTTCCATTGATGAGTGCAAGGAAAGAACCGCTAGGATGCGTGCTTCATAAGATGCCTTTATTAAAGCGTGTTCTTCCGATTCCTATGAAAATCAAGATGAAGATATAAAAGTTATTGATGTGTCCCCTATTAAATCTTTGTTTTGCAATATGAATCTTGATGAAACTGAATATGATCTTCCTTTACCTAGAAGGCGTTCTAAGAATTCAGGATTTCTACATCTTGATGATGAAATTGATGAAAGTGGGATTGAAAGAAATAAAAATCTTGATGTTGCTAAACCCACTATTTTGGATCTCAAGGAATTTAATTATGAAAATTGCTCTTTGATTGGTTGTATTTCCTTGTTGCAATCCGTGCTAGATTCTCCTCATGCTTATAGTCAAAATAAGGCCTTTACCGAACACATTGTTGATGCCTTGATGCAATCTTATGAAGAAAAACTTGAGTTGAAAGTTTCTATCCCTAGAAAACTCTATGATGAGTGGGAACCTAATATCAAAATTAAAATTAAAGATTATGAGTTTCATGCCTTGTGTGATTTGGGTGCTAGCGTCTCTACTATTCCCAAAACTTTGTGTGATTTGCTAGATTTCCGTGACTTTGAAGATTGCTCTCTAAACTTGCATCTTGCGGATTCCACTATTAAAAAGCCTATGGAAAGAATTAATGATGTTCTTATTGTTGCCAATAGGAATTACGTGCCCATAGATTTTATCGTTCTTGATATAGATTGCAATACTTCATGTCCTATTATTCTTGGTAGACCTTTTCTTAGAACGATTGGTGCGATTATTGATATGAAGGAAGGGAATATTAGATTCCAATTTCCCTTGAGAAAGGGTATGGAACACTTCCCTAGAAAGAAAATAAAATTACCATATGAATCCATCATGAGAGTCACTTATGGATTGCCTACCAAAGATGGCAAAACTTAGATCTATCTTCGCTTTTATGCCTAGCTAGGGGCGTTAAACGATAGCGCTTGTTGGGAGGCAACCCAATTTTATTTTGTGTTATTTGTTTTTGTTCCTGTTTAGTGTTAAATTTTGTTTCTACTTTCTGTTTAGATGTGGTTTTATGTTTTAATTATTGTTTGTGCCAAGTAGAACCTATAGGATAAGCTATGATGATAGTTGATTTGATTCTGCTGAAAAACAGAAACTTTGCGCTCACGAGAAAACATTCAATAAATCACAGGAACGTGCTTTTGCATTGATTCTTTTTGCTTATGATCAATAGACAAATTGTCCAGTACGTCCTAGTTTGGTAGAATTTTTAGAGTTCCATAAGTTTGTGTTAGTTACAGATTGCTACAGCCTATTCTGTTTTTGACAGATTCTGTTTTTCGTGTGTTGTTTGCTTATTTCAATGCATCTATGGCTAATAAATTAGTTTATAAACCATAAGGAAGTTGGAATACAGTAGGTTTAACACCAATATAAATAAAAATGAGTTCATTACAGTATCTTGAAGTAGTCTTTTGTTTTCTTTCACTAACGGAGCTCACGAGATTTCTATTGAGTTTTGTGTTGTGAAGTTTTCAAGTTTTGGGTGAATTCTTTTGATGGATTATGGAACAAAGAGTGGCAAGAGCCTAAGCTTGGGGATGCCCATGGCACCCCAAGATAATCCAAGGACACCAAAAGTCAAAGCTTGGGGATGCCCGGAAGGCATCCCCTCTTTAAATCTACTTCCATCGGTAATTTACTTGGAGCTATATTTTTATTCACTACATGTCATGTGTTTTGCTTGGAGCGTCTTGTATTATTTGTGTCTTTGCATGTTAGTTTTCCACAATCATCCTTGCTGTACACACCTTTTGAGAGAGCCATACATGATTTGGAATTTGCTAGAATACTCTATGTGCTTCACTTATATCTTTTGAGCTTGATAATTTTTGCTCTAGTGCTTCACTTAGATCTTTTAGAGCACGGTGGTGGATTTGTTTTAAAGAAACTATTGATCTCTCATGCTTCACTTAGATTATTTTGAGAGTTGTTGATAGAATGGTAATTTGCTTAATGTTAATATACTTGGTATTCAAGATTTGTGAAACTTTCTTTTGAGTGCGTTGAATACTAAGATATGTTTGATGCTTGATAATTGTTTTGAGACATGGAGGTGATAATATCAAAAGTAATGCTAGTTGGGGTGATTATGAATTTAAAGAATGCTTGTGTTGAAGTTTGTGATTCCCTTAGCATGCACATATGGTGAACCGCTTGTGACGAAGTCGGAGCACAATTTTATTTATTGATTGTCTTCCTTATGAGTGGCAGTCAGGGACGAGCGATGGTCTTTTCCTACCAATCTATCCCCCTAGGAGTATGCGTTTAATGCTTTGGTTTTTGATGACTTCTAAATTTTTGCAACAAGTGCATGAGTTCTTTTGATTAATGTTGAGTCCATGGATTATACGCACTCTCACCCTTCCATCATTGCTAGCCTCTCTAATACCGCACACTTTTCGCCGGTATTATACACCTACCATATACCTTCCTCAAAACAGCCACCATACCTACCTATCATGGCATTTCCATAGCCATTCCGAGATATATTGCCATGCAACTTTCCACCGTTCCGTTCATATGACACACATTACTTTTGTCATATTGATTTTTGCATGAACATGTAGTTGACATTATATTTGTGGCAAAGCCACCGTTCATAATTCTTTCATACATGTCACTCTTGATTCATTGCATATCCCGGTACACCGCCGGAGGCATTCATATAGAGTCATATCTTGTTCTAAGTATCGAGTTGTAATTATTGAGTTGCAAGAAAAATAAAAGTGTGATGATCATCATTATTAGAGCATTGTCCCAGTGAGGAAAGGATGATGGAGACTATGATTGCCCCATAAGTTGGGATGAGACTCCGGACTTTCTGAAAAATAAAAGAGGCCAAAGAAGCCCAAATGAATAATAAAAGAGGCCAAAGAAGCCCAAATAAAAAAAAAGAGGCCAAAGAAGCCCACCAAAATAAAATAAAATAAATATGAGAGAAAAAGAGAGAAGGGACAATGCTACTATCCTTTTTCCACACTTGTGCTTCAAAGTAGCACCATGATCTTCATGATAGAGAGTCTCATATGTTGTCACTTTCATATACTAGTGGGAATTTTTCATTATAGAACTTGGCTTGTATATTCCAATGATGGGCTTCCTCAAAAGTGCCCTAGGTCTTCGTGAGCAAGCAAGTTGGATGCACACCCACTTAGTTTCTTTTGTTGAGCTTTCATATACTTATAGCTCTAGTGCATCCGTTGCATGACAATCCCTACTCACTCACATCGATATCTATTGATGGGCATCTCCATAGCCCATTGATACGCCTAGTTGATGTGAGACTATCTTCTCCTTTTTATCTTCTCCACAACCACCGTTCTATTCCACCTATAGTGCTATGTCCATGGCTCACGCTCATGTATTGCGTGAAAGTTGAGAAAGTTTGAGATTTCTAAAGTATGAAACAATTGCTTGGCTCGTCATCGAGGTTGTGCATGATTAAATACTTTGTGTGATGAAGATAGAGCATAGCCAGACTATATGATTTTGTAGGGATAACTTTCTTTAACCATGCTATTTTGAGAAGACATGATTGCTTTAATTTGTACGCTTGAAGTATTATTACTTTTATGTTAATATGAACTTTTTTCTTGAATCTTCCGGATCTGAATATTCATGTCACAATTAAGAAGATTTACATTGACATTATGCCAAAGTATCACTCCGCATAATTTTTTTTTATCATTTACCTACTCGAGGACGAGCAGGAATTAAGCTTGGGGATGCTTGATACGTCTCCAACGTATCTATAATTTTTTATTACTCCATGCTACTTTGTCTACTGTTTTGGACTATATTGGGCTTTATTTTCCACTTTTATATTATTTTTGGGACTAACCTATTAACCGGAGGCCCAGCCCAGAATTGCTGTTTTTTGCCTATTTCAGTATTTCGAAGAAACAGAATATCAAACGGAGTCCAAACGGAATAAAACCTTCGGGAACGTGATTTTCTCACCGAACGTGATCCAGGAGACTTGGACCCTGCTCCAAGGAACAACCGTGGAGGTCACGAGGGTGGAGGGCGCGCCCCCTGCCTCGTGGGCCCCCTGTTGCTCCACCGACGTACTCCTTCCTCCTATATATACCTACATACCCCCGTCAGATCAGATACGGAGCCAAAAACCTAATTCCACTGCCGCAACTTTCTATATCCGCGAGAGCCCATCTTGGGGCCTGTTCTGGAGCTCCGCCGGAGAGGGCATCTACCACGGAGGGCTTCTACATCAACACCATAGCCTCTCCGATGAAGTGTGAGTAGTTTACTTCAGACCTTCGGGTCCATAGCTAGTAGCTAGATGGCTTCTTCTCTCTTTTGGATCTCAATACAATGTTCTCCCCTCTCTTGTGGAGATCTATTCGATGTAATCTTCTTTTTTGCGGTGTGTTTGTTAAGACCGATGAATTGTGGGTTTATGATCCAGCTTATCTATGAACAATATTTGATTTTTCTCTGAATTCTTTTATGTATGATTGAGTTATCTTTGCAAGTCTCTTCGAATTATCCGTTTGGTTTGGCCAACTAGATTGGTAGTTCTTGCAATGGGAGAAGTGTTTAGCTTTGGTTTCAATCTTGCGGTGTCCTTACCCAAAGGATGTAAAGGGTTGCAAGGCACGTATTGTATTGTTGCCATCGAGGATAACAAGATGGGTTTTTTTTATCATATTGCATGAATTTATTCCTCTACATCATGTCATCTTGCTTAAGGCGTTACTCTGTTTTTAACTTAATACTCTAGATGCATGCTGGATAGCGGTCGATGAGTGGAGTAATAGTAGTAGATGCAGAATCGTTTCGATCTACTTGTCTCGGACGTGATGCCTATACACATGATCATACCTAGATATACTCATAATTATGCTCAATTCTGTCAATTGCTCAACAGTAATTTGTTCACCCACCGTAGAATACTTATGCTCTTGAGAGAAGCCACTAGTGAAACCTATGGCCCCCGGATCTATTCTCATCATATCAATCTCCATTACATTATTACTTGCTTTGTTTTTACTTTGCCTTTTACTTTTTGCTTTGCATCTCTATATCAAAAATACCAAAAATATTATTTATCATCTCTATCAGATCCGGAGGCTTTCCTCCTCCGCCTCGGATGGGAGGTAGTTGCCGTCTTCGAAGCCGTCATAACCCCCTTGGTCTTCTTGATCCTCCTGACCCTCCGGATCTTCATGTTCGTCTACTGCATCCTGGTGCTGCCTTGGCGTGGTGTTGTTAACTGGTTCACCCCGGTTGTCCGGAGTGTTGGTGTCTCCGGTGCCGCTGGTACCTGTATCGGCATTGCTCTCGATTCCGCGTCGCTTTGACTGCTTGCGGGGCGCCGACGCCTGGAGTTGTCTTTGTTGGGGTTATCCCCATCCTCTTGAGGGGTGTCAACCATATGCACATCGTAGGTGGACGTTGCAGTCCACTTTCCTGTTTTGGAAGTGGTGAGGGGGAGGTAGCGTAGGACATAATGTCTGCATCCTCATCCATGTCTTCGGCCTCCTCGGAGGCGTAGTCCAACATATCGGTCAAATCCCCGATAGTGGCTACCAAGTGGGTAGTGGGTGGGAAACAAAATTCCCCGTATTCGCCTTCTGGCCTGATCTAATTGTGGACCGAAGAAGACCGGTTTGTGAGCTTCATATTTTGGATCTAGTTCAATAACGCAAAGTCCACCAAACCCGTTTACCGATGAGTTTCGGGCTGGTTCCGAATAGGGCATGCGTCAGGATCGTCAGACGATGCTCCTACGATTGGGCTGGCCAAGGTTAACCCTCGGTGTTTGGAAGAAGAGATCAGATCCGAGCTCAAGGCCCGATCCATAGCGAGCAGAGACCCGTTAGAGGAGTCCAGAAGCAGCTCCGCAGTTGAATCTGCGGTGATGTCGGACTTTTCGGCAAGAGCCGAGAATCCCGTGAAGTCCAGGTCACCCCTGCAATCAGCGACGTACTCTTGCCGAAAATCCCATGAACACCAGGTCACCCATGGAAACGGCGACATACTCCAGGTTGCCGAACCGGATCTCATGATCGGGGTTAAACCCATCGATCTGACCCAAGCTACCAGCGGATTTTGTGTGTACCACAACGCTGCCAAACGCGGAAAGTTGTTTAGGGACGAATGATATCCTTACTACAGACGCCGTTGTTGAAGATCAGACGAGCCATCAACCCTGGTCGATCTCATAGAGCAACTCTCAATGAAAGCACCAGTATCGATGTCAAAACGGGTAGACCTCAGGTAAGGCGTCCCGATCTATGGATCTTGTGTTAATGGCTTAACAAGGATGAAGGACACGATCTTTACCCAGGTTCCGGCCCTCTCGAAGAGGTAAAACCCTACGTCCTACTTTGTTGTATTGATGATGATAGTACGGAGTACAGAGTTGATCTACCTCGAGATCTATTTTCTAAAACCCTAATATATGGTTATGAATATGAGAATCCTCTCTAATGACTATGGCCTACGGTTTATATAGACACCCCAAGCCTCTAGGGTTCCATGGAGCCGTTGCACCGATCATTCTTTTTCTTGAAGTGTACGCCAAGTCTGGTGGGGGGGGAGGTCCTTCACCTCCACGTCATACAGCCTCTTGGGCCCTCCGCTCACGAAGACCACAGGGGAGGGCCCATCCGAGCAGGCCCACAGCTCATAGATCACACACGTGAGGAGCCCGGTAGGCGGAGTCCTAGTCCTGAGTCGTAAGAGCCTCCCTAGTGGCTAGTCGCGAGAGTCGCAAGATGCAGATCCCCATATCAGTGATCTTGGGAATCGACTCCACATGGTGAGGGAATCGAGTGCAAATGTGAACGTCGGTACTAAGATGCTTTACCTGCACTGCACAGCCTCATCGCCCAAGCTTTGACCAGAAGAAGCAACGGCCTTCATTATGTAACAATGCAGGTTCCCTTTAAATTAAGCAGATGGCTGGATCGAGGCACCGGCAGCCAATGTGCACTTGAATTACATAATATCCATTTGCAGGAAGGACAAGGTGCACTTGAAGCAACGGCCTTCATTATATATGCAACAAGGTGGTTTAACAACGCATCACGTGAACAGTCACATGGTTGGTCGTGAGGAAGAGAGTGATTCACCTTGGCCGGATCTGCCAGTATATGTATGGCATCATCGTCACATGGAAATTGAATGACAATCAATGGAGGTGCTCAGCATCCTCTTGTGCTTGTGCGTCACCCTCTCCCTCCCGCTAATCTTTCTGCTCAGCCGCCATGGAAGCAAGAAGCTCCCACCTGGTCCGCCAGCCCTGCTCTTCATAGCCAAGCTTCTCGTGTCCGGACGGTTAGACCACATACTTCGCGGGCTGCATGCTCGCTACGGCCCCATTATATCCATTTGGTTCTTGAGCACCTTCGTCTTCGTGGCCGACCGCCACCTCGCGCATAGCATCCTCGTTAAGGGTGGCGGCAACTTCGACAGCCGACCGCCGCCCAACGCGATTATGCAACTATTTTTTCCCCACGGGATCGGGTCTTCACCATATGGGACCTACTGGCGTCTCCTCCGCCGCAACCTCAGTGTGCAGGTAATGCATCCGTCCCGCATCAGGCTCTTCGCGCCGGCGAGGCAGCGTGCGAGCAACGCCATGGTTAGCTTGCTGCTGCATGGGCATGGCGAAGCTGTCGGGTCACGGTTCGTCACGATGAGGCCCTTGTTGGCGCGTAGTTTATTCCAACTGCTGGTGGAAATGTGCCTCGACGGCAGGCTTGGGCAGGAGGTGCTCGACGAGATGCAGGAGATGAACCGGCAGGTTTTCCTCGCTTGGGCCAGCTTCCCCGGCTTCTCCATCTTCCCGGCGCTGACCATGCGGAGGCGGTGGGCGCGATGCGTGGCGTTGCGCGAGAGGCAGAGCAAGGTACTGCTCCCGCTGATCCTCGCGTCCTGCGGCACTCCGTGCTATGCCGGCTCCCTCCTGGAGCTGCGCGTGGCCGAGGAAGGCGGCCGCCCCCTAACGGAGGTGGAGATGGTCTCCCTCTGCTCCGACTTCTTGGTGGGCGCTATGGATACGTCTGTGACATTGATGGAGTGGATCATGGCCGAGCTGGTGAACCACCCAGACGCTCAGGCCAAGGTGTACAGGGAGGTGAGGGGCAAGCCCGAGCTGAGTGAGGATGACCTGCGAGGGATGCCATACCTCAGGGCCGTCGTGCTGGAGACCCTGCGGCTGCACCCTGCGGCTCACTTACTACCGCCGCACGCCGTGCAGCATGACGCAGAGGTCGGTGGATATACGGTGCCCAAGGGTGCCGTCATCAACTTCCTGGTCGCCGACTTCGGGCTTGACGAGGAGATGTGGACGACGACGACGCGGGAGTTCCGACCTGAGCGGTTCCTGGTGAACGGCGGCGACGACCTGGACATCACGACGCTGGCGAGCGGGGAGATGAAGATGGCGCCTTTCGGTGCTGGCCGCAGGATGTGCCCGGGGTACACGCTCGCCCTGCTGCATGCGCAGTACTTCGTTGGCTCCCTCGTCAGGGACTTTCAGTGGCTGCCGCCAGCACAAGCTGCGGTCGACATGAACGAGGAGCTTATAGGTGTCTTCATCGTCATGAAGCACCGTCTCCGTGCTCGCATCCTCCCAAGGATTTCTTCTTAGTTAGTATTACTCATGCATGTTGCATCACATGTCAGTCTGTATTTTTTTTCCTCTTGTTTTCATGAAGAAATTTTATCGCACCTTGTTACGTTATGATTCAAGTTCAAATATAAAGAAGGAGACTAACTTCTGACGAGCGAGCGGAGCGAGGCCCGTCGCCAGTAGACTTGTGCCGAAGCGGAGCGAAGCGAGTCTGAAGGAGTTGTGCAGAGTGGAGATGTTGTGCAGCACTCACCCCCTGTTTTGCAGCGACAAGTTCAGTCTCTTGAAACCGGCAGGAGAAAGAGAGTCATCAACAAACCTAAACGCTTAACTGAAGAGTGTGACATTGTTTATTATGCTTTTGGTTGTGCAAAACAGGTTGAGAACATCCATGAGCCATCCACATACACTGAATCAATTGTTTCCGGTGACCGCGAGAAGTGGATTGCTGCTATGCAGGAAGAAATGCAGTCACTTGACAAAAATGACACATGGGACGTCGTGCGCTTGCGTAAACAAAAGAAGATCGTTTGCTGCAAATGGACCATCAAAAGAAAGGTGGGCTTGTTTCCTAGTGAGCCCGCGAGGTTTAAAGCAAGGTTAGTGGCTAAGCATTTCAGTCAGATATCAGGTATTGATTATAATGATGTGTTCACTCCAGTTGTGAAGCATAGTTCCATTCGTGCATTTTTGGTATTGTTGCTATGCATGATCTTGAGCTTGAGAAGTTAGATGTCAAGACTGCTTTTATGCATGGTGAACTGAAGGAGGAGATTTACATGGACCAACCAGAAGGTTGTATAGAGTCCGGTAAGGATAATTATGTTTGCAAATTAAAGAGGTCTCTCTATGGTTTGAAATAGTCTCCGATACAGTGGTATAAAATGTTTGAATCATTTATGATAGCACATGGATTTAAGAGGTCTACATATGATAGTTGTGTTTACATTAAATTTGTTGATGGATCACCTATATACTTGTTGTTATATGTTAATGATATGTTGATTGCTGCCAAGGGCAAGAAAGAGATCACTACTTTAAAGGCGCAGTTAAGTAGTGAGTTTGAGATGAAGGAGCTTGGTGCTGCTAAGAAAATTGTAGGTATGGAGATTACGAGGGACGGAAATTCAGGTTTGTTATTTCTTAGTCAGCAGAGTTACATTAAGAAAGTTCTCCATCGTTTTAACATGCATGATGCTAAGTCAATAAGCACTTCCATTGCTCCTCATTTCAAATTATCATCTTCTCAACGTCCTAGTACGGATGAAGACTTTGAGTATATGTCAAGAGTTCGGTTCTTTAATGTATGCTATAGTATGTTCTAGACTTGTTTTGTCATTTGTAATGAGCTTGGTTAGTAGATACATGGTTAACCCTGGTAAAGAACATTGAAAGGTTGCCCTCCACTTTGTAGGCCATGACCCCGATCTGCTTCACCCAGGTGGTGAGCACCTTGTTCTGGCTTTGCTCCTCATCAGCCGTCATCAGGAACGACTGCATCATCTGCAGCTCGTCCTTGATAAAGTCCACATCGCGCTCGACACCGAGCTGCAGGTCGATCTCCTCCGCCGCCTTGGACGTGCCATAGCCTAGTGCGCCGCCCAGCGTGGCTTTCCCCAAGCTCACCCCCGTCGCCTCCATGGCTCTGCTTCCTGGCTGTGATGTGGTGCTAATGACAGATATGAGTGTAGTTAACTACTTATAAGGCTGGGTACGTTAAGAAGGATAATCCATTCCAGCTACATGCCTGATGTCAAGTTGGCATATTTCCTCTTCTTCATTACAAGACTCGAGGCACCATCATGTGCACTGGAGTGCAAACAAACTAATTTAGCTACATGGGCGGCTCTGATTAAACAAACAATCAATAATTTACGGCACTGTTGCCGGCGGTAAGCAACCACTGCATAAGTCCAGATAAGACACGACCACTGCGCTTAGAAAACGGTGTTTTGTATTCATACGCAACCACTGCGCTTAGATTTAACTCTGAGATTTGTTGTCTTGTCCACATCAGATGCCTCTTCCACATCGAGCCAAAGGCTAGTTGTGCATCAACTTAACTAGAAGGGCTATGCGCACTTTCCTGCGTCGTTCGCGTTGTTGGTTTCTTAAAAAATAATCACTTGATTTCAGAATATAAGGTGTATTACTTTTTTGAAAAGTCAAACTTTTTACATCTGATCAAATTTGTAGAGAAATATATCGAAATCCATAATATCAAATCGGTATTTTAGATTGACCAAGAAATGAATTTCCATATTTTTCGTTAAATATTGTGGGTGTCGATATTTTTGCTCTGAACTTGGTCAAAGTTAAAGAAATATGACTTTCTGAAAACCTAATGCCCCTTGTATCTTAAAACTGATGGACTATTTATTTAGCGGGTGGGGGAGGAGATAATGTGTTTTATTTTTATTTATAATGTGGTGCTTTGGTGGGACTTTTGTAGTGTGATAATGTGTTATCCGCTAACCAACCTATATTTATGTGGGAAAATTTCTATGTCGGTTGTTGCAGTACTATATTGATGCTACAATATCACATGGTGGCGCTTCTTTTTTCTAGGTGGGAGGGTGCGTGGGATTTATATGGTTTTATAGGTTGGTTGCTGCTAATTGATTTGGAAAATCATTGGCCCAGTCAAAATCGTAAAGCAAAGCAAAATTAAATACCTCAATTGAATGAAAGAGTTTCAAAATTTGGGAACGTAGTGAATAGAAAGAATCAAATGGGAGAGCTTATGAAATTGTTGACCCTGTCAAAATCAGATGACCCAATTTTATATTGAATACCTCAATTAATTGTGAGGGCTTCAAAATTAGGAAGCATAGTGTATAGTATAAAAGAATTGAATGATGGAGGTTTGGGAAATTCTTGATGCGGTCAAAATCAGATGGCTCAATTCTAATTGGAGACCTCGATTGAACGTGGGCTCTTTAATACTAGAGAGTTTAGTGTTGTAAAAGATTAAGCATCGAGGTGTCTACATTCATACGCATCCAGCTTGCATATGACTCTGTCACTCTGCAATTAGCTTTTAACTGGGTTTGTAACAGGAAGACACAAATAGCTACTACTTCCTCCATTCCTAAATATATGTCTTTGTAGAAATTTTACTATGGACTACATATGGAACAAAATGGGTGACTCTACACTCTAAATACATGTATATACATCCGTATGTGGTCCATAGTGAAATCTCTTCAAGGACTTATATTTAGAAACGGAGGGAGTAGGAGGCTTGTCCTGACTCCCGACATGGCTCGGCTTTATTTCCCTCAAAATATAAAATTTGTTAAATATTCGTCCACAAATACATGTTTAAGGTATCAAATTTTACTAGGCAAAAGTTCATATGTATAAGAGGTGATATTACGGAACATTTATACAAACCAAATATAATCAATGGGCATGGAGGTCAAGATTGGGATTCTGATCATTTATCCACCTTCAGTTTCTCGTTCTCTGCCACAGCCAGCCTTGCTTCATTGATGCCAAACATTGCCCCACAAACACAGCACATGCTGATCTGCTCCTTTGAATTCTGCAATTAGACACGAAATAAAAAGAAGAATCAACCATCCATAAAGAGAATGAGACAAATTATAACAAAAATCATGCAAGAAAAAGATTTACCTTCGTGTGGAAAACTGCTTTGTAATCACAGTTGAAAATCTTCATAGCATATGAGATTTAGATACATTAATGTGTGTGCTTACCATCTTTAAATGCCGAAAACAATATTAACAGACAATCAAGTAACAATAGAGAAGATTTACATCAGTCAAGTAACAGACAATAGAAGATTTATACTCTTTTGCAGAGGAAATACACATGATGTCCCCTACTTGTCGAGCCGATGAAACAGAGCAAGATGTCTTCTTCCTTTCCAAGCATGAATCCTTAGTTGTTACCAATGATCATGCAACATCAATCAACCCCATTGTAAAATTCAGCAGAGTTTCAAACAAGAAAAGAATTCGAACTCTAAATAGATGATGCTATCTAAATCCTTATTCTACGGAGCAGAGGTTCCAGGAGATGTCACCGGCAGAAAAAAAACAGAGGTTGAGGGATGTCATCAGCGGCCTTGCGAGTCACCCAGGTCTTGCCGCTGTTGCTTGCTTTTAGCAGCTCGCCACTCCCACCAGCAGCATATGCCTCATCCCATAGAATGAAACCATAGAGATAGCTGTTCAATATAATTTATCATGTGCATGAAGTACACCTTGTTTGTTCCAATTATTACCTTCTAGCGGCAACCCACGGCTGGAATCCAAATCCTTAGCTTGCCACCAATGCTTCCTCAAAGTCCACAACAATCTGGAAATGGGACCCGATTAAAGAATGTTCATGAGCGCTTAAATGCAGAATTTATTTTGAAGGAGAAGCCCCCACAGGGGTATAAATGCAGAATTAAAACTACATGCATTATATTATATTTGCCAATTTTGCTAACTAAACTGACCAAACCAAATAAGAGCAGCACCCTGACTATCAGGAACTATGCACATGATTTCAGAATTAAAGCATATAGACTTAGCCAGACAACACAAGAAGTGTGAATATCTTAGCATCCAGAGTTCCAGACTACAAGTAGATGTGGTCTTTTCCTTTGGCAATCAATACAAAATTATCTACTACAAAAGATCTTAACTATCCTCCTGACACATATATATGAACCGCAAGTGTTCATTACTTTGTAAACAGGAAAATCATCAGATGCATTTATGTACTATTGAATGATGAGGCTCTAGCATAGGTTTTACATTTTTCAAGCTAGTTGAAATCTGCCAAAAGCACCAAATCTTACCTTTATGTAGAAGCTAGATTGATCGCTAATAATTGTAAAGGAGAAGAAAACATATAACATGTTCGGTTATATTACAATGTTACCAAGACAAAAGAACCAATTTATATGTGAAAGCAAATTTAGCAGATTTGAAAACATCAACTGAAACCCCTTTACCCCATCAGACCCATTGTAGCTTGTTGACAGTGAGCACCCCAGGAAGAGGGTTCCTGCCAAGGTGATGTGGTATACGCCTATAATACCATGGTTGAAATGCCTGTTCAGAAACAAAGAGCATGCCAAGTTGATGCGATGGCACAGAGAGGACCGTAAGAAAGACGGGAAGTTGAGAGCACCCGCTGACGGGTCGCAGTGGAGAAAAATCGAGAGAAAGTACTGGGAGGAGTTTGCAGGTGACGCAAGGAACGTATGGTTTGGTTTAAGCGCGGATGGCATTAATCCTTTTGGGGAGCAGAGCGGCAATCACATCACCTGGTCCGTGACTCTATGTATCTATAACCTTCCTCCTTGGTTGTGCATGAAGCGGAAGTTCATTATGATGCCAGTACTCATCCAAGGCCCTAAGCAACCCGACAACGACATTGATGTGTACCTAAGGACATTAGTTGAAGAACTTTTACAACTGTGGAATGGAAACGGTGTACGTGTGTGGGATGAGCACAAACAGGAGGAATTTGACCTGCATGCATTGCAGTTTGTAACCATCAATGATTGGCCTGTGATGTCTACTACACAACCTTCTTCTTGTAGACGTTGTTGGGCCTGCAAGTGCACAGGTTTATAGGACAGTAGCAAATTTCCCTCAAGTGGATGACCTAAGGTTTATCAATCCGTAGGAGGCGTAGGATGAAGATGGTCTCTCTCTCAAACAACCCTGCAACCAAATAACAAAGAGTCACTTGTGTCCCCAACACACCCAATACAATGGTAAATTGTATAGGTGCACTAGTTCGGCGAAGAGATGGTGATACAAGTGCAAAATAGATAGTAGATAGCGGAGAACAAACGTAGAGATTATGGTAGGGTATGAAACCACCTCAAAGTTATTCTTTCTGTTCTATCTATTCAAGAGTTCGTAGTAAAATAACATGAAGCTATTCTTTCCCCTCAATCTATCATAGAGTTCATACTAGAATAACACCTTAAGACACAAATCAACCAAAACCCTAATGTCACCTAGATACTCCATTGTCACCTCAAGTATCCGTGGGCATGATTATACAATAAGCGTCACACAATCTCAGATTCATCCAACCAACATAAAAGTACTTCAAAGAGTGCCCCAAAGCTACTACGGAGAGTCAAGAACGTGTGCCAACCCCTATGCATAGGTTCCCAATGTCACCGAAACCCGCAAGTTGATCACCAAGACATACATCAAGTGTTCTCATAAAAGACTCAATCCGATAAAATAACTTCAAAGGGGAAACTCAATTCATCACAAGAGAGTAGAGGGGGAGACACATCATAAGATCGAACTACAATAGCAAAGCTCGGGATACATCAAGATCGTGCCATAGAGGAACACGAGAGAGAACACGAGAGAGAGAGAGAGATCAAACACATAGCTACTGGTACATACCCTCAGCCCCGAGGGTGAACTACTCGCTCCTCGTCATGGATAGCGCCGGGATGATGAAGATGGCTTCCGGTGATGGGAGCCCCCTCCGGCAGGGTGCCGGAACAGGGTCCCGATTGGTTTTTGGTGGCTATAGAGGCTTGCGGCGGCGGAACTCCCGATCTAGGTTCTGTTCTGGAAGTATTAGGGTACGTAGGTATATATGGGTGAAAGGAGAACGTCGGTGGAGCTACGGGGGCCCCACGAGGCAGGGGGCGCGTCCAGGGGGGGTGGGCGTGCCCCCCACCCTCGTGAGCACCTCCCGTATCTTCTGACGTGGGATCCAAGTCCATCAGGTGGGTTTCCTTCCAAAAATAACTTCTCCAGTTGATTTCGTTCCGTTTTGACTCCGTCTGATATTCCTTTTCCTCGAAACACTGAAATAGGCATAAAACAAAGAATTTGAGCTGGGCCTCCGGTTAATAGGTTAGTCCCAAAATAATATAGAAGTGGATAATAAAGACCAATATTGCCTAAAACAGTAGATAAAGTAGCATGGAGCAATCAAAATTATAGATACGTTGGAGACGTATCAAGCATCCCAAGCTTAATTCTGCTCGTCCTCGAGTAGGTAAATGATAAAAAGAATTTTTGATGCGGAGTGATACTTTGGCATAATTTCAATGTAAATCTTCTTAATTGTGATATGAATATTCAGATCCGAAGATTCAAGACAAAAGTTCATATTGACACAAAAATAATAATACTTCAAGCATACTAATCAAAGCAATCATGTCTTCTCAAAATAACATGGCGAAAGAAAGCTCATCCCTACAAAATCATATAGTTAGGCTATGCTTCATTTTCGTCACACAAAGATGTTCCCAACTTCTATACCCCCGATCACAAGCCAAGCAATTGTTTCATACTTAAATAATCTCAAACCTTTTCAACTTTCACGCAATACATGAGCGTGAGCCATGGATATAGCACTATGGGTGGAATAGAATATGATGATGGGGATTGTGTGGAGAAGACAAAAAAGGAGAAAGTCTCACATTGACGAGGCTAATCAACGGCTATGGAGATGCCCATCAACTGATGTCAACATGAGGAGTAGGGATTGCCATGCAACGGATGCACTAGAGCTATGAATGCTCAACAAAAGAAAACTAGTGGGTGTGCATCCAACTCGCTTGCTCACGAAGACCTAGGGCATTTGAGGAAGCCCATTGTAGGAATATACAAGCCAAGTTCTATAATGAAAAATTCCCACTAGTATAAAAAGGACAACTTATGAGACTCACTACATGAAGAACGTGGTGCTACTTTGAAGCACAATATATGAGACTCACTACATGAAGAACAAGGTGCTACTTTGAAGCACAATATATGAGACTCACTATATGAAGAACAAGGTGCTACTTTGAAGCACAAGTGTGGAAAAAGAGATAGTAGCATTGCCCTTTCCATTTTCTTTTTTTGGGGCCTTTCTTTTTTTCTTTTTGGCCTTTCTCTTTTTTTTTATTTGGGCAATGCTCTAATAATGATGATCATCACACTTCTATTGATTACAACACAAGGATTACAACTCGAAACTTAGAACAAGATATGACTCTATATGAATGCCTACGGCGGTGTACCGGGATGGTGCAATGAATCAAGAGTGACATGTATGAAAAATAATGCATGGTGGCTTTGCCACAAATACGATGTCAACTACATGATCATGCAATGGCAATATGACAAAAGTAATGTATGTCATGGTGATGATGATGGAAGTTGCATGGCAATATATCTCAGAATGGCTATGGAAATGCCATAATAGGTAGGTATGGTGGCTGTTTTGAGGAAGATATAAGGAGGTTTATGTGTGATAGAGCGTATCGTATCACGGGGTTTGGATGCACCGGCGAAGTTTGCGCCAACTCTCAAGGTGAGAAAGGGCAATGCACGGTACCGAAGAGGCTAGCAAAGGCGGAAAGGTGAGAGTGCGTATAATCCATGGACTCAACATTAGTCAAAAAAACTCATATACTTATTGCAAAAATTTAGAAGTCATCAAAAACCAAGTACTACGCGCATGCTCCTAGGGGGATAGATTGGTAGGAAAAGACCATCGCCGTCCTGACCGCCACTCATAAGGATGCACAAGCCGTGTACACTTCATGTTTCAAATTTGTTACACAACATTAACCATACGTGCATGCTACGGGACTTGCAAACTTCAACACAAGTATTTCTCAAATTCATAATCACCCAACTAGCACGACTTTGATATTATCACCTCCATATCTCAAAACAATTATCAAGCATCAAACTTATCTTAGTATTCAATTCACTCAAAAGAAAGTTTCACATATCTTGAACACCAAGTATATTAACATTAAGCAAATTACCATGCTATTAACAACTCTGAAAATAATCTAAGTGAAGCTTGAGAGATCAATAATTTCTTTAAAACAAATCCACCACCGTGCTCTAAAAGATATAAGTGAAGCACTAGAGCCAAAATTATCAAGATCAAAAGATATAAGTGAAGCACATAGAGTATTCTAGCAAATTCCAATTTGTTTATGGCTCTCTCTCTGATTAAAGAATTTCAGATCTTGGTACTTTATTCAAACAGCAAGCAAATCTAAATAAAACTACAATGCAAGGATAGCACAACTCATGTGAAGAAGCAAAAACTTAGGCTCAACCGATACTAACCGATAGTTGTTGAAGAAGAAAGGTGGGATGCCTACCGGGGCATCCCCAAGCTTAGATGCTTGAGACTTCTTGAAATATTATCTTGGGGTACCTTGGGCATCCCCAAGCTTGAACTTTTATGTCTCCTTAATTCCTCTCATATCATGGTTTCTCTTCTTTTTATCAAAAGCTTCATTCACAACAAACTCAACAAGAACTCGTGAGATAGGTTAGTATAAACCAATGCAAAACCTTATCATTTTCTACTGTAACAAATCACTAACATTATTAGTCAACATTGAATACTAAATGCCTCTGAATATTTAATACTCCTATCCTCAAATAGAATCATTAAACAAGCAAACATATGCAAACAATGCAACCATAACAGCAATCTGCCAAAACAGTACAGTCTGTAAAGAATGCAAGAGTAACAATACTTCCCTGACTCCAAAAATTATGAACTAAAATTCCCACTGTAATAAATTTATCAGATCTCAATATGCAAAAAGATTCAACATTATACCACTCTCTGACTTTTCTGAGGAATGTTTGCAACAGCGGTAAACTTTCTGTTTTCAAACAGCAACATGTATAGTAGCAAAATAAGCATGGCAAAGGCTATCCTTGACTTTTTTATTGAAACTAAAGATGCAAAACATTATTCTAACTAAAATAAAGGAAACACTAGCAAAATAAAATGACGCTCCAAGCAAAACACATATCATGTGGCGAATAAGAATATAGCTCCAAGTAAAGTTATCGATGAACGAAGACGAAAGAGGGGATGCCTTCCGGGGCATCCCCAAGCTTAGTTGCTTGGTTGTCCTTGAATATACCTTGGGGCGCCTTGGGCATCCCCAAGCTTAGGCTCTTGCCACTCCTTATTCCATAGTCCATCGAACCTTTACCCAAAACTTGAAAACTTCACAACACAAAACTCAACAGAAAACTCGTAAACTCCGTTAGCGAAAGCAAACAAAACACCACTTCAAGGTACTGTAATGAAATCATTCTTTATTTATATTGGTGTTAAACCTACTGTATTCCAACTTCTCTATGGTTTATAAACTATTTTACTTGCCATAGATTCATCAAAATAAGCAAACAACACAATGAAAACAGAATCTGTCAAAAACAGAACAGTCTGTAGTAATATGTAACTAACGCAAATTTATGGAACTCTAAAAATTCTAAAATAAATTTGTGGACCTGAGGAATTTGTCTAGTAATCATCTGCAAAAAGAATCAACTAAATATCACTCTCCAGTAAAAAGTTCTAGCTAATCTCGTGAGCGCTAAATTTTCTGTTTTTTACAGCATGATCATAAAGACTCACCCAAGTCTTCCCAAAGGTTCTACTTGGCACAAACAATAATTAAAACACAAAACCATATCTAAACAGATGCTAGATGATTTATTTATTACTAAACAGAACCAAAAAGCAAGAAACTAAAATAAAATTGGGTTGCCTCCCAACAAGCGCTATCGTTTAACACGCCTAGCTAGGCATGATGATCACATAAAAGATAGGAATTGAAACATAAAGAGAGCATCATGAAGAATATGACTAGCACATTTAAGTCTAACCCGCTTCCTATGCATAGGGATTTTGTGAGCAAACAACTTATGGGAACAATAATCAACTAGCATAGGAAGGTAACACAAGCATAGCTTCAAGATTTTCAGCACATAGAGAGGAAACTTGACATTATTGCAATTCCTACAAGCATATGTCCCTCTCTCATAATAATTTTCAGTAGCATCATGAAAGATTCAACAATATAACCAGCACCTAAAGCATTCTTTTCATGATCTACAAGCATAGAAAATTTACTACTCTCAACATAAGCAAAATTCTTCTCATCAATAGTAGTGGGAGCAAACTCAACAAAATAACTATCATATGATTGAAAATTAAGATCAAGATGACAAGTTTCATGGTTATCATTATTCTTTAAAGCATACGTGTCATCACAATAATCATCATAGATAGGAGGCATGCTTTCATCATAGTAAATTTGCTCATCAAAGCTTGGGTGACAAAAAATATCATCTTCATCAAACATAGCTTCCCAAGCTTGTGGCTTTGCATATCATTAGCATCATGGATATTCAAAGAATTCGTACTAACAACATTGATGCTCATCATTCAAAAATTTAGTACCAAACATTCTATAGATTTCTTCTTCTAGCACTTGAGCACAATTATCCTTTCCATCATACTGACGAAAGATATTAAAAAGGTGAAGCGTATGAGACAAACTCAACTCCATTTTTTTGTAGTTTTCTTTTATAAATTAACTAGTGCTAAAACAAGAAACAAAAAGATTCGATTGCAAGATCTAAAGATATACCTTCAAGCACTCACATCCCCGGCAACGGCGCCAGAAAAGAGCTTGATGTCTACTACACAACCTTCTTCTTGTAGACGTTGTTGGGCCTGCAAGTGCACAGGTTTGTACGACAGTAGCAAATTTCCCTCAAGTGGATGACCTAAGGTTTATCAATCCGTAGGAGGCGTAGGATGAAGATGGTCTCTCTCAAACAACCCTGCAACCAAATAACAAAGAGTCTCTTGTTGGGAAACGTAGCAGAAATTCAAAATTTTCTATGGATCACCAAGATCAATCTATGGAGTAACTAGCAACGAGAGAGAGGGTAGTGCATCTTCATACCCTTGAAGATCACGATGCGGAAGCGTTGAAAGAACGCGGTCGGTGGAGTCGTTCACTAAGCGATTCAGATCGCGGCCGAATCCGATCTAAGCACCGAACAACGGTGCCTCCGTGTTCAACACACGTACAGCCCAGGGAAGTCTCCTCCTTCTTGATCCAGCAAGGGGAGAGGAGAAGTTGAGGGAGAGCTCCGGCAGCACGACGGCGTGGTGGTGGAGCTTGCAGTTCTCCGGCAGAGCTTCGCCAAGCACTACTACTACGGAGGAGGTGTTGGGGAGGGAGAGGGCTGCGCCAGGGGAAGGGTGAAGCTCCCATGCGCCTCCCACTATATATAGGGGTAGAGGGGCTGGTTTCTTGCCCTCCAAGTCCATTGGGGCGTTGGCAAAGGTGGGAGGAAAGAAATCCCATCATTTCCTTCCCCACCGATTGTTATCCCCTTTTTAGGGATCTTGATCTTATCCCTTGGGATATGATCTTATTCCTTCTAAGGGGGATCTTGGTGCGCCTTGACCAGGGGTGTGGGCCTTGCCCCACTACCCATGTTCATGTGGGTCCCCCATGCAGGTGGGCCCCACTCCGGAACCTTCTAGAACCTTCTCGGTACAATACCGAAAAATCCCGAACATTTTCCGGTGGCCAAAATAAGACTTCCCATATATAAATCTTTACCTCCGGACCATTACGGAACTCCTTGTGATGTCTGGGATCTCATCCGGGACTCCGAACAACATTCGGTAACTGCACACTAATTCCCATAACAACTCTAGCGTCACCGAACCTTAAGTGTGTAGACCCTACGGGTTCGGGAATCATGCAGACATGACCGAGACAGCTCTCTGGCCAATAACCAACAGCGGGATCTGGATACCCATGTTGGCTCCCACATGTTCCACGATGATCTCATCAGATGAACCACGATTTCAAGGATTCAAGCAATCCCGTATACAATTCCCTTTGTCAATCGGTACGTTACTTGCCCGAGATTCGATCGTCGGTATCCCAATACCTCGTTCAATATCGTTACCGGCAAGTCACTTTACTCGTTCCATAATGCATGATCCCGTGACTAACTACTTAGTCACATTGAGCTCATTATGATGATGCATTACCGAGTGGGCCCAGAGATACCTCTCCGTCACACGGAGTGACAAATCCTAGTCTCGATTCGTGCCAACCCAACAGACACTTTTGGAGATACCCGTAGTGCACCTTTATAGCCACCCAGTTACGTTGTGACGTTTGGCACACCCAAAGCATTCCTACGGTATCCGGGAGTTGCACAATCTCATGGTCTAAGGAAATGATACTTGACATTAGAAAAGCTTTTAGCAAACGAACTACACGATCTTGTGCTATGCTTAGGATTGGGTCTTGTCCATCACATCATTCTCCTAATGATGTGATCCCGTTATCAATGACATCCAATGTCCATGGTCAGGAAACCATAACCATCTATTGATCAACGAGCTAGTCAACTAGAGGCTCACTAGGGACATGTTGTGGTCTATGTATTCACACATGTATTACGGTTTCCAGTTAATACAATTATAGCATGAACAATAGACAATTATCACGAACAAGGAAATATAATAATAACCATTTTATTATTGCCTCTAGGGCATATTTCCAATAGTCTCCCACTTGCACTAGAGTCAATAATCTAGTTCACATCACTATGTGATTGTAATGTATCCAACACCCATTGGGTTTGATCATATGTCACTTGTGAGAGAGGTTATTAGGCAACGGGTCTAAATCTTTCAGGTCCGTGTGTTCTTTACAAATCTCTATGTCATCTCCTAGATGCATCACTACTAGGCAAAGGCCTACTAATGGCGCACCGGTTTTGCCTACTAATGGCGTCCTACCGGTGCGCCATTAGTAGCACGCCATTAGAATTTTTTACTAATGGCGCACCACTGGTGCGGCATTAGCATCTGGTATACTAATGGTGCACCTGGCAGTGCGCATTAGTATGTAACTCCATGCGCCATTAGTATGCCTCCCGGGGGGCCATATGTAACCATGTGCTTTGTCACACTAATGGCGCACTCTGCCTTGATGCGCCATTAGTATCCTTTGGCATACTAATGGCGCACTCTGCCTTGATGCGCCATTAGTATGAATATTTGGTTTTTTCGCTTTTCTGATTTTTGCACAGGTTACAAAATATATTATTGGACAGAATATAGACAGCAACACACAGCAACATCAGATTCATCGAATACAATAGAAGATTAGTCTCCGAATACAATTCATCATATTAGTCTCCGAATTCAAAAGACCGAACAAAGATAAAACATTACAAGTCTCAAGACCGCGAGTATCGAGTTTGTCTTCACATTACAAGTCGATATCGATCATCTAAACTACCATCACATAAAAGAGAGTTGTGGTCATCACGATGAGCATCATCGCGATCAAACTGGTCCTCATCCGGTTCCTCCAACGCTCCCTCCTCTCTCCCGCTAGATAGTGGGCATATCTAGATTCGGCCTCCGCCCTAGTGGTGTACCCTTTGTAACTGTTACCGCTGAAACGGTGAACCTGTCTCCGACACTCCTCCCAGTCGTCGTAGACTCCGGGAACCTTACCCTTGTACTTGAGTGAATTCCTCCTTGGCGGTGCGGAGGCGCATTGGACGCCCGGTCCTTCCTTTGCTTCTTCGATTGGCTGCCATCTGTGTGTGCGCCGCCATCATCGATGGTGGCATCCTCGGCGGCACCATCATCGGTGGTGTCATCCCCAGCGCCACTAGGGGTTGTGTAATCAGGATCGGTGTCTTCCATGTGTCCTCATAGCGGTGAGGTTGTTCCTCCATCTCCTGGGACAGCTCCCAGAATTGCTTGCCGCCCGAACCACCGGCCTCATCGTTGTGGGCCATGTTTACGCTCTAAATAGGAAAAAGTTTGGTCAAAAGTTGGTTATTGTCAAGGAACAAGATCATGGTCTCATCATTTAGGGTTTGTCGACACCGAGGCACCCTAAAAGCCTAAGCTTTCATCATTTAGGGTTTGTCGACGCCGAGGCACCCTAAAAGCCTAAGCGTACATCATTTAGGTTCTCATCGACACCGAGGCATCTGGGGCAGCCAAGTTAAGTTTTCATCATTTAGGGTTTATCGATGCTGAGCCACCCTAGGTTGGGCCTAATCACTTGGCTCTATTGCCACCTATGTTGGGTTTATCATCTAGGGTTTATCGATGCTAAGGAGAATTCTAAGTTGGGCCTAATCACATGGCTCTATTGCCACCTATGGTTTAATGCAGCAAGAATGGCAGGGCAGTTGATCCTACTTAACTAAGTACTAAGATACCCGGCCCATGCATTAGTCACAAGTACCCCATATGTCCTATTTTTAGCAAAGTCATGCTAAAATTCACGGAAAATTTTAGCATGACCTTTGCTGAAAATAGGACATATGGAGTACCCGAATTTGCCGGAACGGAAGTTAATCGACATTCCTGCAAACTCAAGGGCCTATCTTTGCTCAAGTTTTTGACAGTAGCCTCTGAAGAAAACAACATTGCAACATTCAAGTTCACAGGATAAAAAAATCATCCACATTCACCACCCACATGATGTTAAAACCCACATGAGCTGTAAACAGACTTAAAAAACCCACATGATGTTATAACTGTATACACTGAACATGATGATACCAAATGGGAAGGAAAATTGTATCACTCTAGATTAGTGTAGCCACTATCTAACAAAACCAGAATGTTAACAAAATTACACCATGATGATACCAAATTCTTGTAGCAGTACAATGAGTTCACAGGATAAAAAAATCATCCACATTCACCAACCCAAACTGGTGGAGATACAGCAAACCACTATATATTTATCATGGCAGTCCACTATATATTTTTATGACAAAATACATCATTATCAGGGCACATTATGGCCATTTTCTTACATGATGCTAACTGTACCTAACTGAACATATTTCTCACCTTGGAGGTGTTGCTGCTGCTGCACTTTATGCGAACTTCAATTCCTTTACCTCCTTGGAAACCTGAAATATGCAGATGTATATGATGATTCTAAGAAAAGGGAAAAGGTGTATCAAGAACAGATTCACATGTGTGGCTGTTAGCCATTTTATAACATTGCATAGCATTAGTCGAGACAGAGCCGAGCCTTTCACCACTATATAATATTGCCATATAAAATTACAAATTTATGTAACCTGGATTTTTTGTATGAAACCTAGTCAATGTGACAATATATAAACTACTGATCTACTAGTTATCAAGTTGAGAAATTGACCGCATATAAGCAAAAGCAATATCAGACTTGACTAGAGATACTTGTAAAGTTGTAAGTTATATCTTACCAGTGTGCTAACGGAAACTGTACTAATTAGGGTTCTTATTATGTTCTGGTATATAAATTCTTCTCAATTACTTAGGAAAATTACTGGATGTCTTACAAATTATAGAGGGAGTTAATAATTTCAGTTTCATAAGAAAAAATTCATCAATACTATGCATCATCTTCCTACTATGCATCATCTTCCTACTATACTTGCTACTCATCTTCAGAACCAAACAGCAGCAAAAACAGTTGAAGAGAGACTCACGAGAGGATACTCAAATTTGCTAACCCTAGAACACGGGGGAAGAGGGATGTGGTACTTGCGGGAGGTAGCCTAGGGGGGAGGAGGGGAAGGGGGGGAGATGTGAGGAATCACCTATGGGATAACGGCAGGCTGTCGTAGGAGGTCGCCGGCGTCGAGGAGGCGGCGGGCGGCGGTGCGTCGAGAAGGAGGCGGCACGTCGAGGAGGAGGCGGCGCGTCGAGGAGGAGGTGCATCGAGGAGGAGGCGGCGCGTCGAGGAGGAGGCGGCATGTCGAGCTTGCCACCCACCTTGGAGCCGGAACCCTAGGCGTCAGGCCAAGTGACGGAGGGGACGGAGGGGCGGCGCCATGGGGAGGCGGGGCTCGGGGAGACGGTGCTCGAGGGGAGGAAGGGAGAGGGAGGCGGGGCGCGTGGGCGATCAGGCGGACGGAGGCGGCGGCTCTGTGGCAAGTCTGGTTAGGGGTCGATCGAGGGAATCTGGCGAGGAGGGAGGAGGACACAGTCTGAGGCAGTAGGTGGAGTGGGGGAGGGTTCTAATGGCGCACCACCCCTCGTGCGCCATAAGTACGACTATTCTAATGGCGCACCTCCCCTCGGTGCGCCATTAGAATTTTGTTTTAATCTAGCCCGACTTTTCAGGTTATATACCACCTAACCCTATCTACATCAGAACCCGCCCACTAGCCCGACTGGTCAGCACGCAAACACACACTAGGAGGTCCTGGGTTCGATTCCCAGGCTCCCCAATATTTTTTTATGCATTTTAAATGCTGTTTGATATTTATTTGTGTTTAAATATGTTCAAACTTGTTTAAATCATAACAGTAATATTTTTTTATAAAAACAGTAATAGACTACGATTTAAATACAATCGATCTTAGCTAGCTATCTGTTCACAATCTTCTTGCCCTTCTTTTTCGCAAATGGAGTTCTTCTGTGGAACGGACGTCCTTTAGGTAGGGTGGTCCTGCTTCTTCTTGTGGTGTATGCTGCTACTTCATCTAAATGCGTCATGTTCTATCTTCAGGTTGCCGTACTTGTCGAAGTCTTGCTCATTGGCTACTCCATCCATTCCGATGATCTTCCTTTTGCCTCTCCTCACGACAACACGACTGGGCTTTGACGGGTCGGTAATGAAGAAGCATTGGTCCACTTAGGAAGCCAGTACCCATGGCTCATTTTTCGCAGTGACGTTTGCGCCCATGATCTTGGATTTGGCTTCGGGTATAACCATGGTGGTGAAATACCGGTCTTCTTTTAGGGCGCTCTTGGCCCATCGACCACGTAACATCGGGACCTTCTCTCCAGCGTAGCTCAGCTCCCAGATCTTCTCGATTCTTCCGTAGTATCTGTCCTTGTCGTTGCCGTTGTAGGATTCCATCGTTACCCCGGAGTTCTGATAACCATCGCTCTTCATGTCCTTGTCCTCGGTGTAGAATGTGTAGCCGTTGATATCGTACGCCTCATAGGTCATCAGGTTGTGCTCGGCGCCTGTGACAAGGCGAATATGAGTTGTTCTTCCGCGGAAGAATCCTCATGTAAAGGGTAACGAAGCTTCTGCTTGAACCAACGCATGAAACATGAGTTGTGCTCTTTGAGTATATCTCCGTCCGTCCTCTGTTGGCCTCGGTCATTGTACGTCTACTCAATAAAGGTTTTGTGCTCTACCACCCAAGGATCGACCACGTCTATGTGTTGTAGCGCGACTAAGTTTGCTCTTTCGAAGTCGGCGAGTCGACCCTCGTAATCGACATGCATTTCGCGGCGACCCTCACGGTGACCCCATCCAGCGAGCCTGCTGAGGTGCCTGTTGACGGGAAGACCAACGGGGTTCTCGATGCCTAGATAATTCGTGCAGTAGGAGATGCACTCTTTGGTCAGAAAGCCCCTGGCTATACTTCCCTCTGGACGTGACATGTTCCGAACGTATCCTTTGATGACACCATTCATCCTTTCGAACGGCATCATGCTGTGCAGGAACGTCGGCCCGAGTTGGATGATATCCTCCACGATATGGACCAGCAGATGCACCATAATGTCGAAGAATGCGGGCGGGAAGTACATCTCAAGCTCGCATAGTATCACCACGATCTCTTCCTGTAGCCTTCTGAGTTGCCTCACGCCAATCGACTTCCGAGAGATGACGTCAAAAAAGTTGCATAGGCCAAATAGCGTTTCACGGACGTGCGCGTCCATGATCCCACGGATTGCAACTGGAAGTATCTCGCATCATCAAGACGTGATAGTCATGAGACTTCATCCCGCTGAACTTCGCTTTCTTTGGGTCTAGGTATCTGCTTATCTTCCCAGCGTAACCGTAAGGAAGTTTTACTCCTAGGAGGCAGGTGAAAACTGCTCGATCTCCTCCTGACTTAGAGTGAAGCACGCGGGAGGGTAGTCATTTCCGATCTTCTTGGCCTTTTTGCCTTTGCGACGACTTTCTGTGTCCTGCTTCGCCTCATCATCATCATCATCATCATCATCATCATCATCATCATCATCATCATCATCATCATCATCATCATCATCATCATCATCATCATCATTAGCGTGAAGCTCCTGCCTGATGCCCATTGATTTCAAGTCTGCCCTTGCTTTCGGCCCATCTTTGGTCCTCTCTACGGCATGTTGAGCAGGGTACCAAACAGACTCTCGCACACGTTCTTCGTGATATGCATGACATCAAGGCTGTGAGGCACACGGTGGATCTTCCAGTACGGCAAGTCCCAGAAAACAGACCTCGTTTTCCATACCTTCAGCAGCGGCTCTGGCGCCTTTCGCTTTTTTCCCGGCTCTGGCGCCTTTTTTCCCGGCAGTGGGCAGTCTTTCCAATTTTCAACAGCTCGTCTATTTCCTCGCCGCTCCTCATTACGGGCGTTTTGAGTTCGGTTTCACCATCGAACAGATCCTTGCATTTCCTCCACGGGTCATCGTCGCGAAGCCACCTTCGATGTCCCATGAACACGGTTTTCAAGACCCGGGATCTCTATCTAGTCAAGCGATACGTTGTGTCATCCATGCACCTTACGCATCCAGAAAATCCGTGGACTACCTGCCCCGCGAGATATCCGTAACCGAGATAGTCGTGCACCGTCGTGAGCAGTGCGGCTCTCATAGGGAAATATTCTTTCTCTGCCGCGTCCCACGTATTGGCTGGCATTTTCCACAGCGTGTCTAGCTCCTCCTTCAGCAGCCCTAGATACAGATTGATGTCGTTCCCTGGTTGTTTCGGCCCTTCAATTAGCATACTCATGTGAATGTACTTCCTCTTCATGCACAACCAGGGGGAAGGTTGTACATCCACACAAACACAGGCCAGGTGCTATGTGTGCTTCTCTGGCTGCCAAACGGATTGACTCCATCGGTGCTCGCGCCCAGCACGATGTTCCTTGGATCCTTCCCAAATTCTGGGTATTCGAAGTTCAACGCTTGCCACTGGCTCCTTAGGGTGACTCAGAATCTTGTCTTTTTTATTTATCTCCGGATCATTTCTGTCATCTTCCCGCTTCTTCTCCTCCCTATCCGCGTGCCAACACAGGAGCTTTGCTACCTTAGGGTCCGCGAAATACTGCTATGACGAGGAGTGATCGAAAGTACCACACACCGATTTTCGAGGAGCTTTCTTCCTCTTCTTGTATCGAGTGACGCCGCACACGGACATATGGTAGACTCCGCGTGCTCGGCCGATAAATGATGCAATTGTTCATGCACACATGGTATTTCACGTCGCGGTAAATCCAAAGGACACACGATTTTCTTCGCCTCCTCGAAACTGGTCGGGCACTTGTTCCCCTTGGGAAGACGCGTTCATGCCGTAATGACATGTTCTCGTCGAAGCATGCTGTCATTTTGTGTTTTACCTTCATCTCCGTGAGCCATGAGCGTTACTTTCAGCGGGTATCCTCGGGCCTGCATCCTTCATACAATGGAGTAACCACGTCTATCTCCAGTTGATCCAGCTTGGCTTTCTCGGGCGGCAGCTCTTGCGTTATCCGTGCTTGCGAAGCAGCTCTTGAATATGAGGGTCCTGCACCCAGCCTCCATCGTCGCTGCTCGGCATCTTCATCTTCATGATCATGCCCTTCGTCTTGATCTTCCTCATCATCATGTACGACATCTTCTACATGATGATTGTGTACATCATCACCGTCGTGATCATGTCACGGAGATTCTTCGTCTTCTCGCCCGCCCTCGCATGCGGTGGTTGTCTTGTTGCCCTTCCTCATTTCTTGCCCGGCCCCCATGGGCGACTTCATAGTCATCTTCATCACCTTGCCACCGATAGCCATCCATGAAACCACGCAAGAGCAGGTGGTCCCGCACCTGCCGGAATCCGGGTCCGCAATAAGGCTCTTCAGCTTGCATCTTCGACACGGACATCTTATCTCCGTCTCGTTCTTTTGAAGCATCTCGGCCTTCGCGGAGCTCAAAAACCTATTCACGATGCCTTCGGTCATCGTGCGGACCATGGTCGCCTGCGGGGTAGAGCAAAACGATATTTTAGAACCAAGAAAAAATTTGGCATGACCTTCCCTAAAAATAGGACCAAAAAGAATGCATAGTGCCAAAATTCTCGCCGAAACGGAAATGAATCAACATTCCGGCAAAATATTGGCAACTATCGCATTTCAAATACCGGTACCTGCAAACACAAACATATATGCAACACCACAAACACAAGCAACACCACAAACATACATAGATCTAGCTAGGCCACAAAAAGTGCATGTGCACGTTGTTGGAGCGAGATAGGGAGAAAAAAAGTAGATGTACAACATGAAGATAGCTTTCTCCTTACTTACCTATCAAAAAAAGGTAATTTCACCACTTAATTTTGATGAATCTATGGTGCAAATGAGGTGAGGAGGAGGAGGCAGCCGACAAGCTTAGAGAAGGAGGTGGGGGGAATGAAGTGGAGAAAGTGAGTGTGTAGGTGTGGCTGTCCAAAAATATCTAGCTGGTCCCAGGTTACTAATGGCGCACCACTAAGCCATGCGCCATTAGTAACCCAACATACTAATGGCGCACCACAGTGACATACGCCATTAGTAGTTTCGCAAAAAAGAAAAAATAATAATTTTTATGATAATGGCGCACCGTGGCACAGTGCGCCATTAGTAGTTTAAACTACTAATGGCGCACTTTGGCATAGTGCGCCATTAGTAGGTTTGCAAAAAAGAAAAAAAATTATATACTAATGGCGCACTGTCTTGGTCGTGCGCCATTACTAGTTCTAACTAGTAATGGCGCACTTTGCCATCCATGCGCCATTAGTTTGTATGGAAAATTGGGAAAAAAATCAATAGTAGTGGCGCAGCGTGAGCACGGTGCGCCATTAGTGTCTTCCACACTAATGGCGCACGAGCAACCGGTGCGCCATTAGTATATAGTAGTGGCGCACTACTTACCTGGTGCGCCATTAGAATCAGTCCTATCTATAGCCCTTTTCCTAGTAGTGCATCTACCACGCGCTATTTGGAACTATTCCAAATAACTGCTCTACTATACGAATCCGGTCTACTACTCAGAGTCATCCAGATTAGTGCCAAAGTTTGGATCGGCGTAACCCTTTACGACGAACTCTTTTACCACCTCCATAATCGAGAAAATTCCTTAGTCCACTAGTTACTAAGGATGACCTTGACCGTTGTCCTGTGATCCATTCCTAGATCACACTTGTACCCCTTGAGTGACTCATGGCAAGGCACACTTTAGGTGCGGTACACAACATAGCATACTGTGGAGCTTACGTCTAAAGCATAGGGGACGACCTTCGTCCTTTCTCTCTCTTCTGCCGTGGTCAGGTCTTGAGTCTTACTCAATACTCAAATCTTATAACACAGCCAAGAACTCCTTCTTTGCCGATCTATTTTGAACTTCTTCAAAATCTTGTCATGGTGCGTACTCATTTGAAAGTACTATCAATCGATTTTGATCTATCCTTATAGATCTTGATGCTCAATTGTTCAAGTAGCTTAATCCAGGTTTTCCATTGAAAAATACTTTTCAAATAACCCTATCTATATGCTTTCCAGATATTCTACATCATTTCCGATCAACAATATGTCAACAACATATACTCATCAGAAATGCTATAGTGCTCCCACTCACTTCTTTGGAAATACAAGTTTCTCTAAACTTTGTATAAACCCAAAATCTTTGATCATCTCATCAAAGCATATATTCCAACTCCGAGATGCTTACTCCAGTCCTTAGAAGGATTGCTGGAGCTTTGCATACTTGTTAGCATCTTTTAGGATTGACAAAACCTTCTGGTTGTATCACATACAACCTTTCCTCAAGAAAATCGTTGAGGAAACAATGTTTTGACATCCTATCTGCAAGATTTCATAAATAATGCAGGAACTGCTAATATAATTTCAACAGACTCTTAGCATCGCTACGAGTGAGAAAGTCTCATCATAGTCAACTCCTTGAACTTGTCGGAAAACATCTTAATGACAAGTCAAGCTTTCTTAATGGTGATACTTATCATCATTGTCCATCTTCACTTTAAAATCCATCTGTACCAAACAGCCTTACGACCATCAAGTAGTTCTTCCAAAGTCTATACTTTGGTTTCATACATTGATCCTCTCTCGGATTTTATGGCCTTGAGCCATTCGTCGGAATCCGGGCCCACCATCGCTTCTCCATAGCTCGTAGGTTCATTGTTGTCTAGCAACATGACCTTCAAGACAGGATTACCGCACCACTCTGAAGCAGTACGCGTCCTTGTTGACCTACGAGGTTTGGTAGTGACTTGATCCGAAGTTTCATGATCACTATCATCAGCTTCCACTTCAACTGGTGTAGGCGCCACAAGAACAACTTCCTGTGCCCTGCTACACACTAGTTGAAGTGACGGTTCAATAACCTCATCAAGTCTCCACCATCCTCCCACTCAATTCTTTCGAGAGAAACTTTCCTCGAGAAAGGACCCGATTCTAGAAACAATCCCTTTTGCTTCCGGATCCGAGACAGGAGGTATACCCAACTATTTTTGGGTGTCCTATGAAGATGCATTTATCCGCTTTGGGTTCGATCTTATCAGCCTGAAACTTTTTCACATAAGCGTCGCAGCCCCAAACTTTATAAGAAATGACAGCTTAGGTTTCTCTAAACCATATTTCATACGGTGTCATCTTAATGGAATTGTGTGGTGCCCTATTAAAGTGAATGCGGTTGTGTCTAATGCCTAACCCATAAACGATAGTGTTAATTCGATAAGAGACATCATGGTATGCACCATATCCAATAGGGTGCAGTTACGATGTTCGGACACACCATCACACTATGGTGTTCCAGGCGGTATTAGTTGTGAAACAATTTCCACAATGTCTTAATTGTGTGCCAAACTCGTAACTCAGATATTTATCTCTATGATCATATCATAAACATTTTATCCTCTTGTCACGACGATCTTCAACTTCACTCTGAAATTACTTGAAACTTTCAATAATCCCGATTTGTGTTTCATCAAGTAACTATACTAAGAATCTACTCAAATCATCTGTGAAGTAAGAGCATAACGATATTCACTGCGTGCCTCAGCACTCATTGGATTGCACACATCAAATGTATTACTTCCAACAAGTTGCTCTCTTGTTCCATCTCACTGAAAACGAGGCCTTTCAGTCATCTTGCCCATGTGGTATGATTTGCATGTCTCAAGTGATTCAAAATCAAGTGAGTCCAAACGATCCATCTGCATGGAGTTTCTTCATGCGTATATACCAATAGACATGGTTCGCATGTCTCAATCTTTTCAAAAACGAGTGAGTCCAAAGATCCATCAATATGGAGCTTCTTCATGCGTTTTATACCAATATGACTTAAGTGGCAGTGCCACAAGTATGTGGTACTATCATTACTATCTTATATCTTTTGGCACAAAACATGTGTATCACTACGATCGAGATTCAATAAACCATTCATTTTAGGTGCAAGACCGTTGAAGGTATTATTCAAATAAACAGAGTAACCATTATTCTCCTTAAATGAATAACCGTATTGCGATAAACATAATCCAATCATGTTTATGCTCAACGCAAACACCAAATAACAATTATTTAGGTTTAACACCAAATAACAATTATTTAGGGAGCTGGCGATGCTTGATCATATCAACCTTGGAAACACTTCCAACACACATCGTCATCTCACCTTTAGCTAGTCTCCGTTTATTCTGTAGCTCTTTTATTTCGAGTTACTAACACTTAGCAAATGAACCGGTATCTTAATACCCTGGTGCTACTAGGAGTACTAGTAAAGTACACATTTAATACAGTGTATATCCAATATACTTCTGTCAACCTTGCCAGCCTTCTCATCTACCAGGTATCTAGGGTAGTTCTGCTTCAGTGACCGTTCCCTCATTACAGAAGCACTTAGTCTCGGGTTTGGGTTCAACCACAGGTTTCTTCACTAGAGCAGCAACTGATTAAATGCGTCTCATGAAGTATCCCTTCTTGCCCTTGCCCTTCTTGAAACTAGTGATTTTACTAACCATCAACAATTGATGCTCCTACTCGATTTCTACTTTCGCGGTGTCAAACATCACGAATTGCTCAAGGATCATCATATCTATCCCTGATATGTTATAGTTCATCACGAAGCTCTAATAGCTTGGTGGCAGTGACTATGGAGAACCATCACTATCTCATCTGGAAGATTAACTCCCACTCGATTCAAGTGATTGTAGTACTCAGACAATCTGAGCACATGCTCAATGATTGAGCTTTTCTCCCTTAGTTTGCAGGTTAAGAAACTTGTCGAAGGTCCCATACCTCTTGACGTGGGCACGAGCCTGAAATCCTAATTTCAGCTCTTGGAACATCTCATATGTTCTGCGACGTTTCAAAAAATGTCTTCGCTACCTCAATTCTAAACCGTTTAACATTACGCACTGAACTATCACGTAGTCATCAAAACGTGTATGTCAGATGTTCGCAACATCCACAAACGACACTCGAGGTTCAGCACACCGAGCGGTGCATTAAGGACATAAGCCTTCTGTGCAGCAATGAGGACAATCCTCAGTATACGGACCCAGTCCGTATAATTGCTACTATCAACTTTCAACTAAAATTTTCTCTAGGAACATATCTTAAACAGTAGAACTAAAGCGCAAGCTACGACATAATTTGCAAAGACCTTTTGACTATGTTCATGATAGTTAAGTTCATATAATGAACTCCCACTCAGATAGACATCCCTCTAGTCATCTAAGTGATACATGATCCTAGTCAACTAGGCCGTGTCCGATCATCACGTGAGACGGACTAGTCATCATCGGTGAACATCTCCATGTGGATCGTATCTACTATACGACTCATGTTCGACCTTTCGGTCTCTTGTGTTCCGAGGCCATGTCTGTACATGCTAGGCTCGTCAAGTCAACCTAAGTGTTTTGCGTGTGCAAATCTGGCTTACACCCATTGTATGTGAACGTTAGAATCTATCACACCCGATCATCACGTGGTGCTTCGAAACAACGAACTTTCGCAAAGGTGCACAGTTAGGGGGAACACTTTCTTGAAATTTTAATGAGGGATCACCTTATTTTTGCTACCGTCGTTCTAAGCAAATAAGATGTAAACATGACAAACATCACATGCAAATCATAAAGTGACATGATATGGCCAATATCATCTTGCGCCTTTGATCTCCATCTTGAGGCACGACATGATCAACTTCGTCACTGGCATGACACCATGATCTCCATCATCATGATCTCCATCATCGTGTCTTCATGAAGTTATCTCGCCAACTATTACTTCTACTACTATGGCTAACGGTTTAGCAATAAAGTTAAGTAATTACATGGCGTTTTCAATGACACGCAGGTCATACAATAAATTAAGACAACTCCTATGGCTCCTGCCGGTTGTCATACTTATCGACATGCAAGTCGTGATTCCTATTACAAGAACATGATCAATCTCATACATCACATATATCATTCATCACATTCTTTTGGCCATATCACATCACATAGCATACCCTGCAAAAACAAGTTAGACGTCCTCTAATTGTTGTTGCATGTTTTACGTGGCTGCTAAGGGTTTCTAGCAAGAACGTTTCTTACGTACGCAAAAGCCACAACGGTGATATGCCAATTGCTATTTACCCTTCATAAGGACCCTTTTCATCGAATCCGATCTGACTAAAGTGGGAGAGACTGTCACCCGCTAGCCACCTTTATGCAGCAAGTGCATGTCAGTCGGTGGAACCTGTCTCACGTAAGCGTACGTGTAAGGTCGGTCCGGGCCGCTTCATCCCACGATGCCGCCGAATCAAGATAGGACTAGTAACGGTAAGCAAATTTAACAAACCAATGCCCACAACTAGTTGTGTTCTACTCATGCATAGAATCTACGCAATAGACCTAGCTCATGATGCCACTGTTGGGAAACGTAGCAGAAATTCAAAATTTTCTACGCATCACCAGGATCAATCTATGGAGTAACTAGCAACGAGAGAGAGGGGAGTGCATCTTCATACCCTTGAAGATTGCGATGCGGAAGCATTGCAAGAACGCGGTCGGTGGAGTCGTTCACTAAGCGATTCAGATCGCGGCCGAATCCGATCTAAGCACCGAACAACGGTGCCTCCGCGTTCAACACACATACAGCCCGGAGACGTCTCCTCCTTCTTGATCCAGCAAGGGGAGAGGAGAAGTTGAGGGAGAGCTCCGGCAGCACGACGGCGTGGTGGTGGAGCTTGCAGTTCTCCGGCAGAGCTTCGCCAGGCACTACACGGAGGAGGAGGTGTTGGGGAGGGAGAGGGCTGCGCCAGGGGAAGGGTGAAGCTCCCATGCGCCTCCCCACTATATATAGGGGTAGAGGGGGCTGGTTTCTTGCCCTCCAAGTCCATTGGGGCGTTGGCAAAGGTGGGAGGAAAGAAATCCCATCATTTCCTTCCCCACCGATTGTTATCCCCCTCTTTAGGGATCTTGATCTTATCCCTTGGGATATGATCTTATTCCTTATAAGGGGGATCTTGGTGCGCCTTGACCAGGGGTGTGGGGCCTTGCCCCACTACCCCACGTTCATGTGGGTCCCCCCATGCAGGTGGGCCCCACTCTGGAATCTTCTAGAACATTCCTGGTACAATACCGAAAAATCCCGAACATTTTCCGGTGGCCAAAATAGGACTTCCCATATATAAATCTTTACCTCCGGACCATTCCGGAACTCCTTGTGACGTCCGGGATCTCATCCGGGACTCCGAACAACATTCGGCAACTGCACACTAATTCCCATAACAACTCTAGCATCACCGAACCTTAAGTATGTAGACCCTACGGGTTCGGGAATCATGCAGACATCACCGAGACAGCTCTCTGGCCAATAACCAACAGCGGGATCTGGATACCCATGTTGGCTCCCACATGTTCCACGATGATCTCATCGGATGAACCAGGATGTCAAGGATTCAAGCAATCCCGTATACAATTCCCTTTGTCAATCGGTACGTTACTTGCCCGAGATTCGATCGTCGGTATCCCAATACCTCGTTCAATCTCGTTACCGGCAAGTCACTTTACTCGTTCTGTAATGCATGATCCCGTGACTAACTACTTAGTCACATTGAGCTCATTATGATGATGCATTACCGAGTGGGCCCAGAGATACCTCTCCGTCACACGGAGTGACAAATCCCAGTCTCGATTCGTGCCAACCCATAGACACTTTCGGAGATACCCGTAGTGCACCTTTATAGCCACCCAGTTACGTTGTGACATTTGGCACACCCAAAGCATTCCTACGGTATCCGGGAGTTGCACAATCTCATGGTCTAAGGAAATGATACTTGACCATAGAAAAGCTTTTACCAAACGAACTACACGATCTTGTGCTATGCTTAGGATTGGGTCTTGTCCATCACATCATTCTCCTAATGATGTGATCCCATTATCAATGACATCCAATGTCCATGGTCGAAACCATAACCATCTATTGATCAACGAGCTAGTCAACTAGAGGCTCACTAGGGACATGTTGTGGTCTATGTATTCACACATGTATTACGGTTTCCAGTTAATACAATTATAGCATGAACAATAGACAATTATCATGAACAAGGAAATATAATAATAACCATTTTATTATTGCCTCTAGGGCATATTTCCAACATCTCTTGTGTCCCCAACACACCCAATACAATGGTAAATTGTATAGGTGCACTAGTTCGGCGAAGAGATGGTGATACAAGTGCAAAATAGATAGTAGATAAAGGTTTTTGTAATCTGAAATAATAAAAACAGCAAGGTAACAAGTGGTAAAAGTGAGTGTAAACGGTATTGCGATGATAGGAAACAAGGCCTATGGTTCATACTTTCACTAGTGCAAGTTCTCTCAACAATAATAACATAGATAGAACATATGACAAGCCCTCAACATGCAACAAAGAGTCACTCCAAAGCCACTAATAGCGGAGAAGAAACGTAGAGATTATGTTAGGGTACGAAACCACCTCAAAGTTATTCTTTCTGTTCTATCTATTTAAGAGTTCGTAGTAAAATAACATGAAGCTATTCTTTCCGCTCAATCTATCATAGAGTTCATACTAGAATAACACCTTAAGACACAAATCAACCAAAACCCTAATGTCACCTAGATACTCCATTGTCACCTCAAGTATCCGTGGGCATGATTATACGATAAGCGTCACACAATCTCAGATTCATCCAACCAACATAAAAGTACTTCAAAGAGTGCCCCAAAGCTACTACCGGAGAGCCAAGAACGTGTGCCAACCCCTATGCATAGGTTCCCAATGTCACGAAACCCGCAAGTTGATCACCAAGACATACATCAAGTGTTCTCATAAAAGACTCAATCCGATAAAATAACTTCAAAGGGGAAACTCAATTCATCACAAGAGAGTAGGTGGGGAGAAACATCATAAGATCCAACTACAATAGCAAAGCTCAGGATACATCAAGATCGTGCCACAGAGGAACACGAGAGAGAACACGAGAGAGAGAGATCAAACACATAGCTACTGGTACATACCCTCAGCCCCGAGGGTGAACTACTCCCTCCTCGTCATGGATAGCGCCGGGATGATGAAGATGGCCTCCGGTGATGGGATCCCCCTCGGCGGTCTTGAACAGGGTCCCGATTGGTTTTTGGTGGCTACAGAGGCTTGCGGCGGCGGAACTCCCGATCTAGGTTCTGTTCTGGAAGTATTAGGGTATGTAGGTATATATGGGTGAAAGGAGAACGTCGGTGGAGCTACGGGGGCCCCACGAGGCAGGGGGCGCGCCCAGGGGGGGTTGGCGCGCCCCCACCCTCGTGAGCACCTCTCGTATCTTATGACGTGGGGTCCAAGTCCATCAGGTGGGTTTCCTTCCAAAAATAACTTCTCCAGTTGATTTCGTTCTGTTTTGACTCCGTCTGATATTTCTTTTCCTTGAAACACTGAAATAGGCATAAACAGCAAATTTGGGCTGGGCCTTCGGTTAATAGGTTAGTCCCAAAATTAATATAAAAGTGGATAATAAAGCCCAATATTGCCTAAAACAGTAGATAAAGTAGCATGGAGCAATCAAAAATTATAGATACATTGGAGACGTATCAGCCTGCTCGCAGTAACCTTTCAGGACAGACAAACAAGGGATACCATGCATGCACGCACTGTTTAGATGACACCGAAAGTATATACCTGAAATAATGCAGGAAGAATGTGTACCTGGGGCATCGTTGATTTCTTCCGACCAACCATCAATGTCGAAAGAAAGGCAAGCATTTCAAAGGCGAGGCAGATCACCAAAAGAAGCCCGCCATGCGTACAGGTGATCACGTACTTGCTATGGTCAATGATCATGTACTTGCTATGGTCAATGATCATACGCCAAGCCTCGTTTCCATCGCCTGTTCCATCCAAGCCCGGTAGTGACTTGATCTAAAGTTTCATGATCACTATCATAAGCTTCTACTTCAATTGGTGTAGGCGCCACAAGAACAACTTCCTGTGCCCTGCTACACACTAGTTGAAGTGATGGTTCAATAACCTTATCAAGTCTTCACCATCCTCCCACTCAATTCTTTCGAGAGAAACTTTTCCTCGAGAAAGTACCCGTTTCTAGAAACAAGCCCTTTTGCTTCCGGATCTGAGACAGGAGGTATACCCAACTGTTTTGGGTGTCCTATGAAGATGCATTTATCCGCTTTGGGTTCGAGCTTATCAGCCTGAAACTTTTTCACATAAGCTTCGCAGTCCCAATCTTTTAAGAAATGACAGCTTAGGTTTCTCTAAACCATAGTTTGTATGCTGTCATCTCAACGGAATTACGTGGTGCCCTATTTGAAGTGAATGCGGTTGTCTCTAACGCCTAACCCATAAACGATAGTGGTAATTCGATAAGAGACATCATGGTATGCACCATATCCAATAGGGTGCAGCTATGATGTTCGGACACACCATCACACTATGGTGTTCCAGGCGGTATTAGTTGTGAAACAATTTTCACAATGTCTTAATTTCATACCAAACTCATAACTCAGATACTCATCTCTATGATCATATCATAGACTTTTTATCCTCTTGTCACGACGATCTTCAACTTCACTCTGAAATTACTTGAACCTTTCAATAATTCAGATTTGTGTTTCATCAAGTAAATATACTCAGCATCTACTCAAATCATTTGTGAAGTAAGAACGCAATGATATCCACTGCATGCCTCAGCACTCATTAGACTGCACACATCAAAATGTATTACTTCCAACAAGTTGCTTTCTTGTTCCAGCTTACTGAAACCGAGGCTTTTCAGTCATCTTGCCCATGTGGTATGATTTGCATGTCTCAAGTGATTCAAAATCAAGTGAGTCCAAACGATCCATCTGCATGGAGTTTCTTCATGCGTATACACCAATATGACTTACATGGCAGTGCCACAAGTAAGTGGTACTATCATTACTATCTTATATCTTTTGGCATGAACATGTGTATCACTACGATCGAGATTCAATAAACCATTCGTTTTAGGTGCAAGACCATTGAAGGTATTATTCAAATAAACAGAGTAACCATTATTCTCCTCAAGTTAATAACCGTATTGTGATAGACATAATCCAATCATGTCTATGCTCAACGCAAACACCAAATAACAATTATTTAGGTTTAACACCGATCCCGATGGTAGAGGGAGCGCGTCGACGTTGATCACATCAACCTTGGAAATACTTCCAACACATATCGTTACCTCGCCTTTAGCTAGTCTCCGTTTATTCCGTAGCCTTTTATTTCGAGTTACTAACACTTAGCAACCGAACGGTATCTATTACCATGGTGCTACTCGGAGTACTAGTAGAGTACACATTAATATAATGTATATCCAATATACTTCTGTCGACCTTGCCTGCCTTCTTATCTACCAAGTATCTAGGGTAGTCCTGCTTCAGTGACCGTTCCCCTCATTACAGAAGCACTTAGTCTCGGGTTTGGGTTTAACCTTGGGTTTCTTCACTAGAGCAGCAGCTGATTTGCCGTTTCATGAAGTATCCCTTCTTGCCCTTGCCCTTCTTAAAACTAGTGGTTTCACTAACCATCAACAATTGATGCTCCTTCTTGATTTCTACTTTCGTGGTGTCAAACATCGCGAATATTTCAAGGATCATCATATCTATCCCTGATATGTTATAGTTCATCACGAAGCTCTAGTAGCTTGGTGGCAATGAATTTGGAGAAATATCACTATCTCATCTGGAAGATCAACTCCCACTCGATTCAAGTGATTGTTGTACTCAGACAATTTGAGCACAAGCTCAACGATTGAGCTTTTCTCCCTTAGTTTGCAGGCTAAGAAAATCGTCGGAGGTCTTATACCTCTTGACGTGGGCACGACCCTGAAATCCCAATTTCAGCCCTCGAAACATCTCATATGTTCCGCGACATTTCAGAATCGTCTTTGGTGCCTCAATTCTAAACCATTTAACTGAACTATCATGTAGTAATCAAAACGTGTATGTCAAATGTTCGCAACATCCACAGACAACGTTTGAGGTTCAGCACACCAAGCGGTGCATTAAGGACATAAGCCTTCTACGCTGCAATGAGGACAATCCTCAATTTACGGACCCAGTCCGCATAATTGCTACTATCAACTTTCAACTAAATTTTCTCTAGGAACATATCTAAAACAGTAGAACTAAAGCGCGATCTACGACATAATTTGCAAAGACCTTTTGACTATATTCAGGATAATTAAGTTCATCATATGAACTCCCACTCGAATAGACATCCCTCTAGTCATCTAAGTGATTACATGATCCGAGTCAACTAGGCCGTGTCCGATCATCACGTGAGACGGACTAGTCATCATCGGTGAACATCTTCATGTTGATCGTATCTACTATATGACTCATGCTCGACCTTTCGGTCTCTTGTGTTCCGAGGCCATGTCTGTACATGCTAGGCTCGTCAAGTCAACTTAAGTGTTTCGCGTGTGTAAATCTGGCTTACACCCGTTGTATGTGAACATTAGAATCTATCACACCCGATCATCACGTGGTGCTTCCAAACGACGAACTTTACTTAGCGGTGCACAGTTAGGGGGAACACTCTCTTGAAATTTTAATGTGGGATCATCTTATTTACTACCGTCGTTCTAAGCAAATAAGATGCATAAACATGATAAACATCACATGCAATCAAATAGTGACATGATATGGCCAATATCATTTTGCTCCTTTTGATCTCTATCTTCGGGGCCCCATGATCATCATCGTCACCGGCATGACACCATGATCTCCATCATCATGATCTCCATCATCGTGTCTCCATGAAGTTGTCTCGCCAACTAATTACTTCTACTATTGTAGCTAACGGTTTAGCAATAAAGTAAAGTAATTACATGGCGTTGTTCAATGACACGCATGTCATACAATAAATTAAGACAACTCCTATGGCTCCTGCCGGTTGTCATACTCATCGACATGCAAGTCATGATTCCTATTACAAGAACATGATCAATCTCATACATCACATATCATTCATCACATTCTTTTTGGCCATATCACATCACATAGCATACCCTGCAAAAACAAGTTAGACGTCCTCTAATTGTTGTTTGCATGTTTTACGTGGCTGCTATGGGTTTCTAGCAAAAATGTTTCTTACCTACGCAAAAACCACAATGTGATATGCCAATTACTATTTACCCTTCATAAGGACCCTTTTCATCGAATCCGATCCGACTAAAGTGGGAGAGACAGACACCCGCTAGCCACCTTATGCAACTAGTGCATGTCAGTCGGTGGAACCTGTCTCACGTAAGTGTACGTGTAAGGTCGGTCCGGGCCGCTTCATCCCACGATGCCGCTGAATCAAGATAAGACTAGTAACGGCAAGTAAATTGACAAAATCGATGCCCACAACAACATTTTGTTCTACTCGTGCATAGAAACTACGCATAGACCTAGCTCATGATGCCACTGTTGGGGAACGTAGCAGAAATTCAATATTTTCCTACGAGTCACCAAGATCAATCTATGGAGAGACTAGCAACGAGAGAGATGGGGTGCATCTTCATACCCTTGAAGATCGCGATGCGGAAGCATTACAAGAACGTGGTTGGTGGAGTCGTACTCGCAGCGATTCAGATCGCGGTCGATTCCGATCTAAGCGCCGAACGGACGGCGCCTCCGCGTTCAACACACGTACAGCCCGGGACGTCTCCTCCTTCTTGATCCAGCAAGGGGAGAGGAGAAGTTGAGGGAGAACTCCAGCAACCTGACGGCATGGTGGCGATTGAGCTCGTGGTTCTCGGCGAGGCTTCACCAAGCACTATGGAGGAGGAGGAGGTGTAGGAGGAGGGAGGGCTGCGCCAGTGGAAGAGGTATTGTTGCCCTCCACCCCTCCACTATATATAGGGGCAAGGGAGAGGGAGGCGCCCTAGGGTTTCCCCCTAGGGGGCGGCCAGCAGATTGGATCTCCCTAGGGAAAATCCTAGGGAGACTTGCCCCCCAAGCCAAGTAGGTGGAGGCTTGCCTCCCAAGCCAGGTGGAGGCGCCCCACCTCCCCAAGTAACGTGGAAAAGGGTGTGGGGGGCGCACCACCCCTTAGTGGGCTGGTATGCCCCTTCCCCTTTGGCCTAGGAGGCCCTCCAACACTTGTCGGGGCTCCCGAAACACCTTTCGGTCATGCTGGCCATCACCCGGTACCTCCGGAACACTTCCGGACTCCAAAACCCTTTGTCCAATATATCAATCTTCACCTCCGGACCATTCCGGGACTCCTCGTGACGTCCGGGATCTCATCCGGGACTCTGAACAACATTCGGTAACCACATACTATTTCCCATAACAACTCTAGCGTCACCGAACCTTAATTGTGTAGACCCTACGGGTTCGGGAACCATGCAGACATGACCGAGACACCTCTCCGGCCAATAACCAATAGCGGGATCTGGATACCCATATTGGCTCCCACATGTTCCACGATGATCTCATCGGATGAACCCACGATGTCGGGATTCGATCAATCCCGTATACAATTCCCTTTGTCTAGCGGTATTGTACTTGCCCGAGATTCGATCGTCGGTATGCCGATACCTTGTTCAATCTCGTTACCAGCAAGTCTCTTTACTCGTTCTGTAACACATCATCCCGTGATCAACCCCTTGGTCACATTGTGCACATTATGATGATGTCCTACCGAGTGGGCCCAGAGATACCTCTCCGTTACACGGAGTGACAAATCCCAGTCTCGATTCGTGCCAACCCAACAGACACTTTCGGAGATACCTGTAGTGCACCTTTATAGCCACCCGATTCGTTGTGACGTTTGGTACACCCAAAGCATTCCTACGGTATCCGGAGTTGCACAATCTCATGGTCTAAGGAAATGATACTTGACATTAGAAAAGCTTTAGCATACGAACTACACGATCTTTGTGCTAGGCTTAGGATTGGGTCTTATCGATCACATCATTCTCCTAATGATGTGATCCCGTTAGCAACGACATCCGATGTCCATGGTCAGGAAACCGTAACCATCTATTGATCAACGAGCTAGTCAACTAGAGGCTTACTAGGGACATTGTCGTGGAATTGTCACGTCAGATGTCCTCGTGAAAGGACTTAGTTGTGGAGCCATTGCAACTAGGAAGCTTGAAGGGGTTAATCGGAACAAGGGACACGATAGGGTTTATACTAGTTCGGCCCCTTAAAGTGAAGGTAAGGCCTACGTCTAGTTGGGTCGGTATTGATGTTTCGATGACCAGGGAGCGAGACACGCTATGCCCGGTTCTCGATGAGTTGTTTCTTACCCTAAGCCGCCGGTGGGTCGTCCCCTTATATACACGGGTTGACGCCCTGCGGCTTACAGGCCGGCTCATAAACAGTGTTCGGCTCAGTGACTAGTTAAATCTACCTTATGATACAAGTCATGCCATTATGGCGGTTTACTACAACGGGCCTTAAGTCGCCTGCGGGCCTTAAGCCCTCTATGAACCGCCATTTTCACCTTTGGTCTTGGGCTTCTCTGGTAAGTCTTCTTTGCGTAACCCGGCCCCTCCTGGGCGGCTTACACAAATAGTTATATCCCCAACATTAGGCCCCAGATTGATTTGAACCTGTTCATGTCAATCTTAAAATACCTTATGGAACTGTCCTTAAGTCTTTTGTTTTGCGCGAAGATTTTAACCCGCCGTGACATCATCATCTGGATCCGGGTTAAATCACCGTGACGTCATCTTCAACAAAACTTATTTTTACTCCGTCATATCTTTCAACGGATCTTTGCCTTTACTGACCATCCCGAGAATCGAGGCGTCAGGGCCGCTGGATAATAAATTTTATCTCCTCGTTTCTCATGCCGCCTCAGTTATCCTTCTCTTATAAATAGGCGCGACCCTGGTCTTCCATTCTTCCCTCTTTTAGTCGTCTTCTTCCTCTTGCTTCCTCTCGAGCTCCGCCACCGCCGCCGTCGAGCCCCTCGTCTTCACCGACTCAGGCCGCTGCATCGACCTGACTCTGACCAGAAAACGACGGCGAATCTCCACAGCTCGTCCACATCCGTGAGTTCCTTTCCTTTCCTTTCTTAGATCTGTATTTGAGCTTTGTTGAGTTCATCGGCGTTCATCACCGTCCGACACAAACCCTCACTAGTTTTCACCTCCAATGCCCTATTTAGATCGTAAAAACAATACAGAACTGCTGTGGTAATTGTTTGTGTTCATCTTGCATAAAAGCAAATCTTATTTCCCTTGTTTGGAAACCCTCTTCGATTGCATGAACTTCTCTGCCCTTTTTTTAGGTCTAGAAAATTTTCTTTTCAGAGCAATATTTTGATCCAGAATAATAACTGGCATCTGTGAAACTTGTTTGTTCCATACTTAGCCAAAAATTGCCTCTGCTGAATTTGTTTAGCTGCGGTAGCTTATACGGCCGGCTTCATAAATTGTCATTGATTGCCAGTCTCACTTGCCTCTGGCATCTTAATGAAACGTTAACCACCTCTGACACCCGTGGCGGTTTAAATGTCATGCTATAGTTACCCAGATATCATTAGGCCCCTTCTTAAGCCGCCATCTTAAATAGTTGCAGAAATGTTCTCTTCCGGGTTAAAGTTAAACCGGAAATTTTTTCTTTGTCATAGGCTTCAATCTTCACATTGTCACGCAAGGCACCCAAAGCCCCTGTGACCTGTAATGTGGTCAAATCCATTGTTACAGAGAGCTCCTTAGCTGGGTTTGTGAAATCCGGCCATCTGCCCAAAAAGGAGATCATGTCTTATCGTGCTCCTAACCCATCAGAGGAGAAACCTCAACCCAAGGAAGGGGAGGTGATCGTGTTTACGGATCATATGAACCGGGGATTTGCTCCACCCGGGTCAAAATTCTTTAGAGATGTTTTGAACTTTTTTGACCTCAGACCTCAAGACATCGGGCCCAACTCCGTGTCAAATCTCCGCTACTTCCAAGTGTTCTGCGAAGTGTATCTTGGAGAGGAGCCAAATCTGACTTTGTTCGGAAGGCTGTTTTATCTGAAGCGGCAAAATGAACGTGCCAATGGGCCCATGCGGAACTCGGTGGTATCTCAATCCAGCGGCGAAGAGACTGCCTTTTCCCTTATGCAGAACTGCCAAGCCATCCGAAGGAGTGGAATCAGACATGGTTTTACTGCCAGGATACCTCTCCGGCTGGTGAGAACCCGCTGCCCGGCTTTCGCGCTCTGCGTTTGGAGTCCAACCACCCACTGGCCGACAAATTATCTTCTGCTGAACGTGTTCCACTTGCCCCCACCATAAAGAAGATTAAAGCTCTTTTGGGCAATGGTTTGGACGGTATTGATTTGGTCCGGACCTGGATTACCTGGCGGGTGATTCCGTTAAGCCGCAGACCCGGCTTAATGTGTACTTACTCCGGGGAAAAAGATGACCCGCTGCATCACAGGCCTGACGATTTACCAGATGATACGGTCGAGACTTTGATCCAGTCACTGTTGAAAGAGGGGACTGTGGTGAATAACACCTTCAGCTTACTCCCCTTCTTCAAGAACAACCCGGCTCCGGATGTAAGTTCCTTAACTTTACCAATCACACTTTTATAAGCTTTTAAACCTTGCGGTACTCATAATTCTTTTGCCGTTTTATTCACAGGCCCATGATGCTTTCTGGAAGGTCCAATATGACCATGAGGCTGCTAAGCAAGCCAGAGCGGCTAAGAGAGCCGAAAGGAAAAATACCAAGACAGGGACTTCAAGGAAAAGAAAACCAAGCGCTTCCGATTTATTGAAGCTTGACGTCACCTCTGAAGATGAAGAAGAGGTAACCTTTAAACATGCCTGACTCCCTTGCCATAATCTTACTGACATTAAATCTTTTCAGGAGGATACGGGGAACAGCCAAGCTCCTTGCGAAGAGGTAACTATAATCTCCTCCGACTCAGAGCCTTTGCCAAAGCACAAAATCCGACGGGTGACCCGGAAAGTAAGATTTTCACATCCTCTAGCTTATCAAGATCCTCAATTTCTTTTGAAGCAACAACAGCTTGAGAACCAGAGGCAGACCCGGACTAGCAAAGATGCAGAACTCTCTTCCAGCTTACCCGACGTAAGCAGGAAGCGCCGGACTGAGGTCATCTCCGATTTACGTTCTGTTTATACTTTGGCGGGTTTAATTCGTCAACCTCTCAATTCATCTGACTCCAATTATCAGGATACCTCTCCTTCCTCCGGCGAGTCTATGCAATCCAATATGCCGACTTTCAAGACTGCCCTTTTGTAATACACCTTTGTTACCCTTATGCTTTACCTTACTCATATTTTTATACTCACCCTTCTGTTTTGTCTACAGCGTACAGGTGAATCCCAGTAAGAGGGCAAAAAAGAATAAGCCATCCGAAGACTCGGTGGCAACTGAGCCGGAACTCGGAACCACTGCCCCTGATGCTTCCACTCATCAACCGCCACCTGAACCGGCATATGAAATTCCAGTGCCATCTTCTGACCCGCCTACCGAAGATACTTTCAACAACTCCGATAACCCGGAAATTCCTAGCCCGGTCAAAACGACTGACCCGGAAGTTGAAATCTTGAAAAGTCAGTTTGTTGAACCGAGGCGGCCTACTGTCCTTGCCAAATGTACTGCCAAGGAAGAACTTGTCGAACTTGCGATACACATTAGCCCCCAAGTATCAAGTATCTTTACTTGTAAAGTGCTTGATACTTAATATGCCTAACCCGACATGGTATAGTAAAAATTCTTCAACATACATTAGCCCCCAAGTGTCAAGTATCTTTACTTGTAAAGTGCTTGGGACTTAATATATCTTACCATGATTCTTACCATAACTCGGCATCAATGTAGGTCACCATAAGTCAATTTGAGTCGGAGATTGCCGACCTGAAGAGCCGTCTGACAACTCAAGAGCTGGAAACTCAAAAGGCCAACTCCAAATTTGAATTCAGCGTTGCTGAACAAGAAAAACTGAAGAAGAATTTTGAGTCAGAGAAGAAAATCTGGGCTGATGAGAGGACTTCACTGGTGACCCGGGCGGAGATGGCAGAAGCTTCACTCGCAGAAGCAACAAACTAGCTGTCTGACTTAAAGCGTCATATATCACAAATGGTCTCAGCCATCTTCGGTAAGCCATTGTTCATAACCCCAAATATTGCAATCCTTCGTCCGATTATTATCGTTATCGTTATCTCCGGCTCACTTTTATGTTTATGAACACACAGGCCCCAGGAGTACCAATCTCAAGCAGAACATGCTGGTCAAACTTAAGGCGGTGTACACTCTGGTGGAACAGCTATACACCGGGTCACAACGTGCTTTGGCCGTTGTGGCTTTATCTAATAATGCTCCCTATCTCCTGCAGGATGTGCTGAAGCGGCTTGCTGTGCTACCCCAAAGGATTCAAGAGCTAAGGCGGGCTTCTGCCAGAACCGGAGCCATTGCTGCCTTAAGCCGGGCAAAGGCGTTGCTTCCAGAGTTAGACCTGGCCGATGTTGCTCTTGGATACCCCAGCTTGAAGGAAGACGGCTCTGTCTTCGATGAATCAGACTTTACCGCTTGTGTGAGAGTCGTACGTCCTGTGGCTACCATGATTGGAAATGATATTGATCTTAGCAAGTATCAACCGGGTTATGATAGCGAGAACCGGAGGATTCCAACTCCTCACTATGATGACGTCAACCTGATCCCTCCAACTCGTAAGCATACCTTTGCTCCTGAAGTTGAACCAACCGGTTTAATAGATGATGAAGCTGAGTTTGAAGCCTTGAGTGGCATTGACTGCGCCTCGTCAACCTTCCAGGACAAAGCAACCAATGGAGAGGCGGAGAAAGATAACCCGGAACCAGCAAGCCCACCGAAGGAGTGAGCCGCCAGACATTATGACTTTTGTCAAAAAATAATGCTTCATTATTCATACTTGGGGAGTCTTGTAATAGGGTTGAAAAAACCTTTTAACGTTGTCATGCCTTCGCGCATGTTTTGTGGCGCTTAATACTTTCGTAAGCCGCCATCATTACATACTTCCAGCGTATGTTGATCTTCCCTTGATGTTAAAATTCTTCTTGCTTTATCCTGTGTATAAAACAAAACAGAATTCCCTTGGCGACTTATCGCATCCGGGGTCACATAAAGTATTGATAACCCGGAATATGAACCAAAATATCATATACAGACTATACCTTGGTAAGCATAAGCATAATAGCATACCTGCGATCCTTTGATAATCTTTCCTGCTGATATGATGCTCACCTGGTACTTAACAACCTGGCGTGACCAATATTAACATCTCATAATGCTTTTCACAAGGTCTTAGGATAGTCAAAATAATTTACAGGCTTCTGATTCGAATACGATCAGTAAACCATTCCAAAGGCGTTAAGCTAAGATTCGGATACGATCATATACCCCCAGTGGCTTGGCGATGCCGATCAAATGGGTATCGGTAGCTATGTTCTCTTTAGTTCGAATACGACCTATGTTTGAACAGGAAGCCCCCAAGTGACCATAGGATTTGTTTAATGACGCTGATTTGTATACGATCCACGTCAGACCCAAAGGGGTTAAGCTATGATTCAAATATGATCAAGAAGCCCCCAGTGGGGTTGGCAGTATGCCGATCAAGCGGGTATCGACAGCTATGTTCTCTTTGGTTCGGATACGACCTATGTTTGAACAGGAAGCCCCCAAGTGACCATGGCTAGATTCAGATATGATCATAAGCCGGACCAAAGAGAAAGCCGGATTCAGATATGATCCGCTCCCTGTTTGTAGTGTCCACCACCTGATAAAGAAGACATAAAAACATTCTTTATGGGAAAAAAGACAGAGGTCCTGCTTTATTGCTTTATATAATATATACATTGCTAAAAAAGGAAAAACATATGTATTCTGAGAGCCGGTGGCTCAAGTATAGTAGGGCCGAAGATGAGCTATGTTCCACGGCCGGCGGGTCTCTTCCTCCGACTTACGTGAATCTTTGTGTTCTCGAACATCGATGAGGTAGTAGGACCCGTTGTTCAGGTTCTTGCTGACCACAAAGGGTCCTTCCCAAGGAGGGGATAGCTTGTGCATATCAGACTGATCCTGGATGAGCCGGAGCACCAAATCACCTTCCTGAAAGGTTCTGCTCTTGACCCGGCGGCTGTGATAACGGCGCAGGTCTTGCTGGTAAATCGCCGAGCGGGCTATTGCCAAGTCTCGCTCCTCATCCAACAAGTCAAGTGCCTTCTGACGAGCCTTTTCGTTGTCCGCCTCAACATAAGCTGCTACACGGGGTGAATCGTGTCTGATGTCACTTGGTAGAACTGCCTCTGCTCCATAGACCATGAAAAAAGGTGTGTAACCCATAGATCTATTAGGCGTAGTGTTGATGCTCCACAATACAGAGGGTAACTCCTCCACCCAACAACCCGCAGTCCGTTTTAAGGGGACTAAGAGCCGGGGCTTAATACCCTTCAGTATCTCTTGATTAGCTCTTTCTACTTGACCATTGGATTGAGGATGAGCAACAGCCGAAACATCAAGCCGGATATGTTCTCGTTGACAGAACTCTTCCATAGCTCCCTTGGAAAGATTAGTACCATTATCAGTTATAATGCTGTGTGGGAAACCAAAGCGAAGATCACCTTTTTCATGAACTGAACCATTGTGGCGCATCACACTTACCGATCCGGGTTCGCTGAACCCACTTCGTAAACTTATCTACTGCCACCAAGAGATGTGTCTTTTTATCCTTAGACCTTTTGAAAGGTCCAACCATGTCAAGCCCCCAGATTGCAAACGGCCAAGTAATTGGGATCATCCTTAATTCTTGAGCCGGCACATGAGCACGTCGTGAGAACTTCTGACAACCGTCGCATTTACTGACTAGATCCTCCGCATCTGCATGAGCAGTGAGCCAATAGAAACCATGACGGAAAGCTTTGGCCACAAGAGATTTTGAGCCGGCATGATGACCACAATCTTCTTCATGAATCTCGCGAAGTATCTCTTTTCCTTCTGCAGGTGACACACAGCGTTGAAACGCCCCTGTTACACTGCAATGATGCAACTCACCATTAACAATCGTCATGGATTTGGACCGCCTGACAATTTGTCTCGCCAAGGTCTCATCCTCAGGCAGCTCTCCCCGGGTCATATAAGCCAAGTATGGCAATGTCCAATCTGGGATGACGTGAAGCGTGGCCACCAACTGTGCCTTCGGGTCTGGCACTGCTAGCTCTTCCTCTGTAGGTACCTTGACAGAAGGATTATGCAAAACGTCAAGAAAGGTGTTAGGTGGCACCGGCTTACGCTGAGATCCCAACCGGATTAACGCATCAGCCGCCTCATTCTTCCTTCTATCAATGTGCTCCACTTGATACCCTTTGAAGTGCCCAGCTACAGCATCTACTTCATGACGGTAAGCCGCCATTAGGGGATCTTTAGAATCCCACTTGCCTGAGACCTACTGAGCCACGAGATCTGAGTCGCCCAAACATCTTACCTGGCTCAAATTCATCTCCATGGCCATCTAGAGACCATGGAGCAAGGCCTCGTATTCAGCTGCATTGTTAGTACAGGGAAACATGAGCCGGAGCACATAACGAAATCTGTCACCTCGAAGGGAGGTTAAAACAACTCCAGCCCCTGAGCCTTCTAACTGCCTGGACCCATTAAAGTGAATAGTCCAATACGTATTGTCCGGCTTCTCCTCAGGCGCCTGCAACTCTGTCCAATCATTGATAAAGTCGACCAGGGCTTGAGATTTGATAGCAGTACGGGGCATATACTTTAGACCATAAGGCCCAAGCTCAATAGCCCACTTAGCGATCCGTCCTGTGGCCTCCCTGTTTTGAATGATGTCTCCCAGAGGGGCTGAACTTACCACCGTTATAGGATGACTTTGGAAGTACTGCTTCAGCTTCTGGTTTGCCATGAACAGACCATAAACAAGTTTCTGCCAATGTGGATACCTCTGCTTAGAATCAATGAGCACCTCACTGATATAATAAACCGGTCGTTGAACCAGATGCTCCTTGCCAGCTTCCTTACGCTCCACCATGATGGCAACACTAACCGCTCGTGAATTAGCAGCCACGTACAACAGCAACGGCTCTCTGTCAACGGGAGCCGCAAGAACCGGTGATTCAGACAATTGCCTCTTCAAGTCTTCAAAGGCAGCATTCGCAGCATCACCCGCATTTAAGGTGTCTGTTTTCTTCATCATCTGATATAGCGGTAAGGCCTTCTCCCCTAACCGGCTTATGAACCGGCTTAAAGCGGCAACACGACCCGCCAGGCGCTGAACATCATTGATACACGCCGGCTTAGCCAGAGAGGTAATCGCCATGATCTTCTCCGGATTAGCTTCAATGCCTCTGTTTGACACCAGAAAACCCAAAAGCTTGCCCGCAGGTACACCAAACACACACTTGGCCGGGTTAAGCATCATCTTGTGAACCCGGAGATTGTCAAAGGTCTCTCTCAAGTCATATATCAAGGTTTCCTTTTCTCTGGACTTCACCATGATGTCATCCACATAAGCATGAACATTACGCCCAATTTGATCGTGCAGACAGTTCTGTACACATCGCTGATAAGTCGCCTGGGCGCTCTTGAGTCCAAACGGCATAGATACATAACAGAAGGCCCCAAACGGAGTGATGAAAGTTGTCTTCTCCTGGTCCTTAACTGCCATCTTGATCTGATGATAACCAGAGTAAGCTTCCAAGAAGCTCAAACGTTCACAACCCGCCCTAGCATCAATGATTTGATCAATACGGGGGAGAGCAAAGGGATCAGCCGGACAAGCCTTGTTTAAGTCCGTGTAATCCACACACATCCGCCAAGTGCCGTTCTTCTTGAGCCCTAACACCGGGTTAGCCAACCACTCCGGGTGAAAAACTTCAACAATAAACCCAGCCGCTAAGAGCCGGGCGACCTCTTCCCCAATAGCTTTCCGTCTCTCTTCGTTGAACCGTCGGAGAAACTGCCTGACCGGCTTATACTTTGGATCAATATTGAGAGTGTGCTCAGCGAGTTCCCTCGGTACACCCGGCATGTCAGAAGGTTTCCATGCAAAGATGTCCCGGTTCTCACGGATGAACTCGATGAGCGCGCTTTCCTATTTAGGATCCAAATTGGCACTGATACTGAACCGCTTAGAGGCGTCTCCTAGGGTAAAGTCAACAAGCTTTGTCTCAGCGGCCGATTTCAACTTTAACGCCGGGTCATGCTCGGTAGTTGGTTTTTTGAGGGAGGTCATATCCGCCGGGTCAACATGTTCTTGATAAAATTTGAGCTCCTCTGCAGCACAAGCAGTCTCAGCGTAAGCCACGTCGCCTTCTTCACATTTCGAGGCCACCTTTCGACTCCCATGCACAGTGATGGTGCCCTTGTAACCCGGCATCTTGAGCTGTAAGTAAACGTAACACGGCCGTGCCATGAATTTCTCAGCCCTGGAGTCATACTCATCTCCAAAGGCCACCTCCAATTCAATCTTGCCAACTGGGTAAGCCGACTTGCCTGGAACCACCCCATGGAAAACAGTGTTGGATGTTCTCAGATTCTTCTCAGTCAACCCCATGCGCTGGAAAGTCTCATAATAGAGGATATTGATGCTGCTACCTCCGTCCATGAGCACCTTAGTGAATTTATATCCACCAACATGGGTTGCTACCACCAAGGCTAACTGACCCGGATTATTGACTCGTGGAGGGTGATCCTCTCTGCTCCAAATGATGGGTTGCTCTGACCATCTCAAATAACGAGGAATTGCCGGCTCAACCGAATTTACGGCCCTCTTATGAACCTTCTGGTCACGTTTGCATAAGCTAGTGGTAAACACATGGTACTGCCCACCACTCAACTGTTTTGGATGGCTCTGATAACCCGACTGCTGCTGCTGTTGTCCTCCCTGACCAGATTGCTGCTGATTATTTCCACCCGGCTGTCCCTGAAAAACGGAATTTGAACCGCTGCCCGGGCCATGAAAACCGCCAGACCCATGACTACCATCAAAGGTATTGGAATTCTTAAACGCCTTCATGATCGCACAATCTTTCCACAGGTGTGTTGAGGGGTGCTCCCGGGTGCCGTGTTTCGGGCAGGGCTCATTGAGTAGCTGCTCAAGAGATGGACCCGACCCGCCGAATCGGGCCACTTACCCTTACGTCTCTGATTGTTACCCTGTGTATTAGCGTTGGCTACAAGCTCCGGGTTGCCGTCCGCCTTACGCTTATTGCCGCTTTGATTCACCGGGTTGTGCTGTTGACCCTTTCCATTGCCGTTCCTTTTTCCCTTCCCTGTCTTCTCATCGTCAGACGCGGGATCCTTGGTACTATCAGAATCGGCATATTTGACTAAAGCCGCCATCAGCGTACCCATATCCCTGCAGTCACGCTTAAGGCGCCCCAGTTTCTGCCTCAGCGGCTCAAAGCTGCAATTTTTCTCCAACATGAGGACTGCAGAGCCGGCATCCATCTTATCAGATGAATGAATTATCTCCTTGACCCGGCGTACCCAATGGGTGGTGGATTCACCCTCCCCTGCTTACAATTCGTCAAGTCCACGATTGACATAGATTGCTTCTGGTGTCCTTGAAGTTCTGGATGAAACGGGCTTTTAACTCCTCCCACGAACCAATGGAATTGGGTGGTAAACTTTTTAACCAAGACCAGGCCGTTCCATCTAACATCATGGTGAAGTATTTAGCCATTGCTGCGTCACTGACTTCGACCAGCTCCATGGCCATCTCATAACTCTCAATCCATGCTCCAGGCTGTAAGTCGGCCGTGTAATTCGGCACCTTTCGAGGTCTCTTGAAGTCCTTGGGCAGGAGCACGTTGCGCAAAGCCGGTATCAAACAAGGAACACCACCGGTTCTGGTGGCTACTCCCATCTCAGTAGAAGTCGTTGGATACTCTGGAATATTCTGATGTGCCGCCTGTTGAGCCGCCAGCTGAGCCGCCCGCTCGTTCTCCTGACGTACTCGGTCTTGCACCGGGTTATAGCCACCATGTTGGTCACGGCGTTGGGCGTTGCTTGACAAAGCTTCAGATTCCATGTGCCTGCTGTAACTCGGGCTCCGGTTCTGACGAGGCGGTGCTAACCAAGGCGGAGGAGTTGAATGAATCCTATCCTGGCTATAAGAATAGGTCTCTTGCTGAGTCAGGGCTGTCTGGACAAGTTCCCTGATTCGTCGGGTTTCCACCGCTGTTGGATCGTCACCGTCCACTGGAAGAGCCGCCAGACGCGCTGATGCTGCGATTAAGTTCTCCATGGGGTTGGAAAAGTGACCCGGCGGTATCGGCACATAACGTGGCGGCGCCATGTTTCCATGAGAAGGTACCATCTCCCGAGGCTGAGCCGGTCCCCCCGTTCCGGTTGTCATAAACTGATTTGCATCGGGCGGGTTACTTGGGCCGGCTCCGGGTGTAGCAAACAGAACCCGAGGGTCATAATTCGGAGGCAAACGGGACTGAGTTTTCTGGTGCCTCCTCCTCATTACCTCATTGGATGCGTTTAAGCTCATCGTGAGCTGGTAAGCTTCTGACTGCAACCGCTGTGCCCGGGCGTCGAGAGCCGCCCGCTCTGTAGCTAGTCTAGTATCCTCAGCTGCCAAGGCCTCCTTGGCCTGAGCTATCTCCTCACGCACCCGTGCCACCTCCGCGTCATGCTCATCTTTATTCGCAGGGATAACCGTGGCGGTTAACAGGGCTGTAAGTTTATCCATGAGATCTATCAACACTTGAGTCGGCGGGCACACAGGGCCTCCTGCCCCGGCCGCTCCTATCCCGTACGTAATTGCAATAGCGGCTGTAGAGTTTTGGCTGGGTTGAGTCCCAGCCATGAAGACTCCTGCCCAATTCGGTGACTCACAGGGGTCCGGAATACTGAAGCCATCGGAACAGCCCCCGAGCACACCATCCTGAACCTGATACAGCAAATCTATTGAACCGGCGGACGAATCACCGTCAGAGTGGACGGCCGTCTCACCACCATCTTCAGGTCCTTCAGAAAGCTATTCTCCGTGGACGCAGCCCACAAAGACGCGCTTCATGCCGGGTTGAGCCCGGGCGGGTTTCGCACGCTGAGCCGTCTCGACGAGGTCGGTGCAGTTGTCCGGCTCAGGCCCCGGCTCACCAATCCGGCCGATGAAGACGCGGATCCCTCCGAAGGGGACCCGGTACCCGTACTCAATTGAGCCGGCGTCGGGGCCCCAGCCTTCGTCGTCGATGTAGATCTTGCCGCGATGACTCTTGGTCATCTGGCCCACTACGTATCCCTTGAGCCCTTCGAAGTTGCCCTTCAAGAACTCAAATCCACCGTGCGCTTGCCCCACGTTGGGCGCCAACTGTCGTGGAATTGTCACGTCAGATGTCCTCGTGAAAGCACTTAGTTGTGGAGCCATTGCAACTAGGAAGCTTGAAGGGGTTAATCGGAACAAGGGACACGAGAGGGTTTATACTAGTTCGGCCCCTTACGGTGAAGGTAAGGCCTACGTCTAGTTGGGTTGGTATTGATGTTTCGATGACCAGGGAGCGAGATACGCTATGCCCGGTTCTCGATGAGTTGTTTCTTACCCTAAGCCGCCAGCAGGTCATCCCCTTATATACACGGGTTGACGCCCTGAGGCTTACAGAGTCCGGGCCGGCTCATAAACAGTGTCCGGCTCGGTGACTAGTTAAATCTACCTTATGATACAAGTCATGCCATTATGGCGGTTTACTACAATGGGCCTTAAGTCGCCTGCGGGCCTTAAGCCCTCTATGAACCGCCATTTTCACCTTTGGTCTTGGGCTTCTCTCTGGTAAGTCTTCTTTGCATAACCCGGCCCCTCCTGGGCGGCTTACACAAATAGTTATATCCCCAACAGACATGGTGTTGTCTATGTACCGACACATGTATCTGAGTTTCCTATCAATACAATTATAGCATGGATAATAAATGATTATCATGAACAGGGAAATATAATAATAATAACTAATTTATTATTGCCTCTAGGGCATATCTCCAACAGTCTCCCACTTGCACTAGAGTCAATAATCTAGTTCACATCGCCATGTGATTAACACTCACAGGTCACATCGCCATGTGACCAGCATCCAAAGAGTTTACTAGTGTCACTAAACTAGTTCACATCATCATGTGATTAAGACTCAATGTGTTCTGGGGTTTGATCATGTTTTGCTTGTGAGAGAGGTTTTAGTCAACGGGTCTGCAACATTCAGATCCGTATGTACTTCGCAAATCTCTATGTCATATCGTAGATGTTGCTACTACGTTCCACTTGGAGCTATTCCAAATTGTTGCTCCATTATACGTATCCGGTATCTCTACTCAGAGCTATCCGGATAGGTGTTAATCTTGGATCAACGCAACTCTTTACGTCGAACTCTTTATCACCTCCATAACCGAGAAACATATCCTTATTCCTCTAAGGATAATTTTGACCACTATCTGGTGATCCACTCCTTGATCACCTTTGTACCCTCTTGCCGGACATGTGGCAAGGCACACATCAGTGCGATACTCAAGATGGCATATCGTATAGAGCCTATGGCTAAGGCATAGGGGAGAACATTCGTCCTTTCTCTTTCTTCTGTCGTGGTCGAGCTTTAAGTCTGAACTTCATACCTTACAACTCAGGCAAGAACTCCTTCTTTGACTGATCCATCTTGAACACCTTCAAGATCATGTCAAGGTATGATCTCATTTGAAAGTACTATTAAGCGTTTTGATCTATCCTCATAGATCTTGATGCTCAATGTTCAAGTAGCTTAATCCAGGTTTTCCATTGAAGAACACCTTTCAAATAACCCTATATGCTTTCCAGAAATTCTACATCATTTCCGATCAACAATATGTCAACAACATATACTCATCAGAAATGCTATAGTGCTCCCACTCACTTCTTTGGAAATACAAGTTTCTCATAAACTTTGTATAAACCCAAAATCTATGATCATCTCATCGAAGCGTATATTCCAACTCCGAGATGCTTACTCCAGTCCTTAGAAGGATTGCTGGAGCTTTGCATACTTGTTAGCATCTTTCAGGATAGTCAAAACCTTCTGGTTGTATCACATACAACCTTTCCTCAAGAATATCATCGAGGAAACAATGTTTTGACATCCTATCTGCAAGATTTCATAAATCATGCAGTAACTGCTAATATAATTCCAACAGACTCTTTAGCATCGCTACGAGTGAGAAAGTCTCATCGCAGTCAACTCCTTGAACTTGTCGGAAAACATCTTAACGACAAGTCGAGCTTTCTTAATGGTGACATTTACCATCATTGTCCGTCTTCCTTTCAAAATCCATCTGTACCCAACAGCCTTACGGCCATCAAGTATTTCTTCCAAAGTCTATACTTTGTTTTCATACATGGATCCTCTCTCGGATATTATGGCCTCGAGCCATTCGTCAGAATCCGGGCCCACCATCGCTTCTCCATAGCTCATAGGTTCATTGTTGTCTAGCAACATGACCTTCAAGACAGGATTACCGTACCACTCTGAAGTAGTACGCATCCTTGTCGACCTACGAGGTTTGGTAGTGACTTGATCCGAAGTTTCATGATCACTATCATAAGCTTCTACTTCAATTGGTGTAGGCGCCACAGGAACAACTTCCTGTGCCCTGCTACACACTAGTTGAAGTGATGGTTCAATAACCTTATCAAGTCTCCACCATCCTCCCACTCAATTCTTTCGAGAGAAACTTTTCCTCGAGAAAGTACCCGTTTCTAAAAAGAAGCCCTTTTCCTTCCGGATCTGAGACAGGAGGTATACCCAACTGTTTTGGGTGTCCTATGAAGATGCATTTATCCGCTTTGGGTTCGAGCTTATCAGCCTGAAACTTTTTCACATAAGCTTCGCAGTCCCAATCTTTTAAGAAATGACAGCTTAGGTTTCTCTAATAGTTTGTATGCTGTCATCTCAACGGAATTACGTGGTGCCCTATTTGAAGTGAATGCGGTTGTCTCTAACGCCTAACCCATAAACGATAGTGGTAATTCGATAAGAGACATCATGGTATGCACCATATCCAATAGGGTGCAGCTATGATGTTCGGACACACCATCACACTATGGTGTTCCAGGCGGTATTAGTTGTGAAACAATTTTCACAATGTCTTAATTTCATACCAAACTCATAACTCAGATACTCATCTCTATGATCATATCATAGACTTTTTATCCTCTTGTCACGACGATCTTCAACTTCACTCTGAAATTACTTGAACCTTTCAATAATTCAGATTTGTGTTTCATCAAGTAAATATACTCAGCATCTACTCAAATCATTTGTGAAGTAAGAACGCAATGATATCCACTGCATGCCTCAGCACTCATTAGACTGCACACATCAAAATGTATTACTTCCAACAAGTTGCTTTCTTGTTCCATCTTACTGAAACCGAGGCTTTTCAGTCATCTTGCCCATGTGGTATGATTTGCATGTCTCAAGTGATTCAAAATCAAGTGAGTCCAAACGATCCATCTGCATGGAGTTTCTTCATGCGTATACACCAATATGACTTACATGGCAGTGCCACAAGTAAGTGGTACTATCATTACTATCTTATATCTTTTGGCATGAACATGTGTATCACTACGATCGAGATTCAATAAACCATTCATTTTAGGTGCAAGACCATTGAAGGTATTATTCAAATAAACAGAGTAACCATTATTCTCCTCAAATTAATAACCGTATTGCGATAGACATAATCCAATCATGTCTATGCTCAACGCAAACACCAAATAACAATTATTTAGGTTTAACACCGATCCCGATGGTAGAGGGAGCGTATGACGCTTGATCACATCAACCTTGGAAATACTTCCAACACATATCGTTACCTCGCCTTTAGCTAGTCTCCGTTTATTCCGTAGCCTTTTATTTCGAGTTACTAACACTTAGCAACCGAACCGGTATCTATTACCATGGTGCTACCCGGAGTACTAGTAGAGTACACATTAATATAATGTATATCCAATATACTTCTGTTGACCTTGCCTGCCTTCTTATCTACCAAGTATCTAGGGTAGTCCTGCTTGATGACCGTTCCTCATTACGTAAGCACTTAGTCTCGGGTTTGGGTTTAACCTTGGGTTTCTTCACTAGAGCAGGAGCTGATTTGCCGTTTCATGAAGTATCCCTTCTTGCCCTTGCCCTTCTTAAAACTAGTGGTTTCACTAACCATCAACAATTGATGCTCCTTCTTGATTTCTACTTTCGTGGTGTCAAACATCGCGAATATTTCAAGGATCATCATATCTATCCCTGATATGTTATAGTTCATCACGAAGCTCTAGTAGCTTGGTGGCAATGACTTTGGAGAAATATCACTATCTCATCTGGAAGATCAACTCCCACTCGATTCAAGTGATTGTTGTACTCAGACAATTTGAGCACAAGCTCAACGATTGAGCTTTTCTCCCTTAGTTTGCAGGCTAAGAAAATCGTCGGAGGTCTTATACCTCTTGACGTGGGCACAAGCCTGAAATCCCAATTTCAGCCCTCGAAACATCTCATATGTTCCGCGACATTTCGGAATCGTCTTTGGTGCCTCAATTCTAAACCATTTAACTGAACTATCATGTAGTAATCAAAACGTGTATGTCAAATGTTCGCAACTTCCACAGACAACGTTTGAGGTTCAGCACACCAAGCGGTGCATTAAGGACATAAGCCTTCTACGCTGCAATGAGGACAATCCTCAATTTACGGACCCAGTCCGCATAATTGCTACTATCAACTTTCAACTAAATTTTCTCTAGGAACATATCTAAAACAGTAGAACTAAAGCGCGATCTACGACATAATTTGCAAAGACCTTTTGACTATATTCAGGATAATTAAGTTCATCATATGAACTCCCACTCAGATAGACATCCCTCTAGTCATCTAAGTGATTACATGATCCGAGTCAACTAGGCCGTGTCCGATCATCACGTGAGACGGACTAGTCATCATCGGTGAACATCTTCATGTTGATCGTATCTACTATATGACTCATGCTTGACCTTTCGGTCTCTTGTGTTCCGAGGCCATGTCTGTACATGCTAGGCTCGTCAAGTCAACTTAAGTGTTTCGCGTGTGTAAATCTGGCTTACACCCGTTGTATGTGAACATTAGAATCTATCACACCCGATCATCACGTGGTGCTTCCAAACGACGAACTTTCGCAACGGTGCACAGTTGGGGGGAACACTCTCTTGAAATTTTAATGAGGGATCATCTTATTTACTACCGTCGTTCTAAGCAAATAAGATGCATAAACATGATAAACATCACATGCAATCAAATAGTGACATGATATGGCCAATATCATTTTGCTCCTTTTGATCTCTATCTTCGGGGCTCCATGATCATCATCGTCGCTGGCATGACACCATGATCTCCATCATCGTGTCTCCATGAAGTTGTCTCGCCAACTAATTACTTCTACTACCGTAGCTAACGGTTTAGCAATAAAGTAAAGTAATTGCATGGCGTTGTTCAATGACACGCATGTCATACAATAAATTAAGACAACTCCTATGGCTCCTGTCGGTTGTCATAATCTTCGACATGCAAGTCGTGATTCCTATTACAAGAACATGATCAATCTCATACATCACATATCATTCATCACATTCTTTTTGGCCATATCACATCACATAGCATACCCTGCAAAAACAAGTTAGACGCGTCCTCTAATTGTTGTTTGCATGTTTTACGTGGCTGCTATGGGTTTCTAGCAAGAACATTTCTTACCTACGCAAAAACCACAATGTGATATGCCAATTACTATTTACCCTTCATAAGGACCCTTTTCATCGAATCTGATCTGACTAAAGTGGGAGAGATAGACACCCGCTAGCCACCTTATGCAACTAGTGCATGTTAGTCGGTGGAACCTGTCTCACGTAAGTGTACGTGTAAGGTCGGCCCGGGCCACTTCATCCCACGATGCCGCCGAATCAAGATAAGACTAGTAACGGCAAGTAAATTGACAAAATCGACGCCCACAACAACTTGTGTTCTACTCGTGCATAGAAACTACGCATAGACCTAGCTCATGATGCCACTGTTGGGGAACGTAGCAGAAATTCAAAATTTTCCTACGAGTCACCAAGATCTATCTATGGAGAGACTAGCACCGAGAGATGGGGTGCATCTTCATACCCTTGAAGATCGCGATGCGGAAGCGTTACAAGAACGCGGTTGGTGGAGTCGTACTCGCAGCGATTCAGATCGCGGTCGATTCCGGTCTAAGCGCCGAACGGACGGCGCCTCCGCGTTCAACACACGTACAGCCCGGGGACGTCTCCTCTTTCTTGATCCAGCAAGGGGAGATGATAAGTTGAGGGAGAACTCCAGCAGCACGACGGCATGGTGGCAATGGAGCTCGTGGTTCTCCAGCAGGGCTTCGCCAAGCACTATGGAGGAGGAGGAGGTGTACGAGGAGGGAGGGCTGCACCAGGGAAGAGGTATTGCTGCCCTCCCACCCCTCCACTATATATAGGGGCAAGGGGAGAGGGGGAGGCGGCCTAGGGTTTCCCCTAGGGGCGGCGTGCTACAGATTGGATCTCCCTAGGAAAATCCGAGGGAGACTTGCCCCCCAAGCCAAGTAGGTGGAGGCTTGCCTCCCAAGCCAGGTGGAGGTGCCCCACCTCCCCAAGTAACGTGGGAAAGGGTGTGGGGGGCGCACCACCCCTTAGTGGACTGGTATGCCCCTTCCCCTTTGGCCCAGGAGGCCCTCCAACACTTGCCGGGGCTCCCGAAACACCTTTCGGTCATGCTGGCCATCACCCGGTACCTCCGGAACACTTCCGGACTCCAAAACCCTTCGTCCAATATATCAATCTTCACCTCCGGACCATTCCGGGACTCCTCGTGACGTCAAGGATCTCATCCGGGACTCCGAACAACATTCGGTAACCACATACTATTTCCCATAACAACTCTAGCGTCACCGAACCTTAAGTGTGTAGACCCTACGGGTTCGGGAACCATGCAGACATGACCGAGACACCTCTCCGGACAATAACCAATAGTGTGATCTGGATACCCATATTGGCTCCCACATGTTCCACGATGATCTCATTGGATGAACCACGATGTCGGGGATTCGATCAATCCCGTATTCAATTCCCTTTGTCTAGCGGTATTGTACTTGCCCGAGATTCGATCATCGGTATGCCGATACCTAGTTCAATCTCGTTATCGGCAAGTCCCTTTACTCTTTCCGTAACACATCATCCCGTGATCAACCCCTTGGTCACATTGTGCACATTATGATGATGTCCTACCGAGTGGGCCCAGAGATACCTCTCCGTCAACCGGAGTGACAAATCCCAGTCTCGATTCGTGCCAACCCAACAAACACTTTTGGAGATACCCGTAGTGCACCTTTATAGCCACCCAGTTACGTTGTGACGTTTGGTACACCCAAAGCATTCCTACGGTATCCGGGAGTTGCACAATCTCATGGTCTAAGGAAATGATACTTGACATTAGAAAAGCTTTAGCATACGAACTACACTATCTTTGTGCTAGGCTTAGGATTGGGTCTTGTCCATCACATCATTCTCCTAATGATGTGATCCCGTTATCAACGACATCCAATGTCCATGGTCAGGAAACCGTAACCATCTATTGATCAACGAGCTAGTCAACTAGAGGCTTACTAGGGACATGGTGTTGTCTATGTACCCACACATGTATCTGAGTTTCCTATCAATACAATTATAGCATGGATAATAAACAATTATCATGAACAGGGAAATATAATAATAATAACAAATTCATTATTGCCTCTAAGGCATATTTCCAACAGATCGATCCAGAAATTGTACCAAGGTTAAGGAGTGATATGGCGCAATGTCTTGTCAGTTTCAAGCTGGTGTTCCCACCATCCTTCTTCAATATCATGACGCACGTCCTAGTTCATCTAGTCGACGAGATTGTCATTCTCGGCCCTGTATTTCTACATAATATGTTCCCCTTTGACAGGTTCATGGGATTCCTAAAGAAATATGTCTGTAACCGCGCTAGGTCAGAAGGAAGCATCTCCATGGGCCATCAAACAGAGGATGTCATTGGTTTTTGTGTTGACTCTATTCCTGACCTTAAGAAGATTGGTCTACCTCAATCGCGATATGAGGGGAGACTGAGTGGAAAAGGCATGCTAGGAGGGGACTCAATAATATGTAGGGACGGGCATTCTTGGTCTCAAGCACACTACACAGTTCTACAAAATTAAACCTTGGTTACCCCGTATGTCGATGAACACAAGAACATTCTGCGCTCCAAACACCCGGACCAGTGTAGCGACTGGATTACATGTGAACACATCAGGACTTTCGACAGTTGGTTGCAAACATTTCTCAGGGGTGACAACACTATTTCTGATGAGCTGTACTCGTTGGCAAGGGAACCATCTTCGACTGTAATGACTTACAAAGGGTACGAGATAAATGGGAATACATTTTACACGATCGTCCAAGGTCAAAAGAGCACCAACCAAAACAGTGGTGTCCGCTTTGATGCAGCAACCAAGAGGGGAAAGGACACGCATTGTGGTTACATAGTGGACATATGGGAACTTGACTATGGACATGATTTTAAGGTCCCTTTGTTTAAGTGTAAATAGGTCAATCTGTCAGGAGGCGGGGTACGGATAGACCCACAGTACGGAATGACAACAGTTGGTCTGAACAATCTTGGGTACACAGACGAACCATTTGTCCTAGCCAATGATGTGGCGCATGTTTTCTATGTGAAGGACATGTCTACCAAACCGAGAAAAAGAAAAGATAAGGAAGCGGATACATCATACGATGAGCCAAAGCGCCACATAGTTCTTTCAGGAAAAAGAGACATCATGGGATTGGAGGGCAAGACAGCCATGTCTGAAGATTATGAAAAGTTTAATGAAATTCCTTCCTTCAAAGTCAAGGCTGACTCAAGCACCCTGTTAAACGTTGAAGATTATGTATGGTTACGGCGCAATAAGCAAAGGACACAAGCGAAGAAAAAGTGAAGACTTTCTATCCACAACTATTATGATGATGCCTTTGATCTAGAATATCACTGCAGTTACATGTGAAGAAATGAAATGCCTTTTGTAAAAGATGAGTTTCCGTTCGAAACCCTGATCATTAGAAAGAGATTGTTCGTTTTGTACACCAAGTGCATCCAGTTTTTGCCGTAACCCTCTCAACTTTTTAGCACATGCTATGTTGGTGAAATGATGATACCATGCCAACTTTCAACATTTTCAGAGTTCATTTGTAGTGCTTTTCAATTTAAGGCTCATTTAGTTGAAAAAATGAACTACTAACAAAAGGAATTAAACTAATAGCAAAAAAATAAACTAAAAATAATCAATTGAAATATTATATTACGATCGACTAAAACAAAACTATAATATTCTTCAATAGCAAAAAGAATCAACTAAAAAGTTTTAATAAAACTCCAATAGCAAAAGGAATAAACTAAAAAACTTTTATAAACCTCTAGTATTATTGAAACAAAAATGATATAAAATTTATGCAACTAAAATTATCAAAGTATTTTCTGATCAAAACATTAAAAGCAAAAAGAATTTTCATAAAGAATTTCTTTGTTAGAAACTTTAATAGCAAAAATAATTATCATAAAGATTTTTTTTATTAGAAACTAAAATAACAAGATCTATTTTTGAATATAATGATAAAACACAGTAATATTAAATAGCAGGAAAAAGAATCACTAAAAAGTTTATTTTTATAGTAAAGTTATTCAAAAACAAGTGATTCACACAAATTTCAAAAATTTCAAATTTAAACTATTCAAATTGGAAAACAAATGGCACTAACAGAAAGTATATAATTTTTATTACCTAAAAGAAAAAATAGTCACTGAAAAACTAGTAAGTTTTTTGCTGTAAGTAGAAATAAAATAAAATAAATAAAGTAAAAAAGAAAAAGTAAAATAAAAAATTGCCACCTACTGGGCCACCATGGCCTGAATATGACTAGAAACCCACCCATGGGCTAGGATTTAGGCCCGCAGCAGCCCAATAGGCCCACAGACACAGAGTGGCAGATTAGGCCCGAAAGCCCGCAGTTGAGAGGAGCTCGAGAGGGTTGGCGCAACAGCGCTTATAAACCACTCTCGAGCTCTCTCAACTAGCGAGGTGGAACTAAACTTATGGCCGCGACGCAGGCAGCACACAGCCTTTTGTCCCGGTTGGTGGCACCAACCGGGACTAAAGGGGTGCATTGGTACCGATTCGTGGTACCAACCGGGATCAATGCCCCTCTTTAGTCCCGGTTCGTGGCACCAACCGGGACCAAAGGCCTCCTTTTCCCGCCCTTTGGGCTGCTGAAAAGAGACATTTGGTCCCAGTTGGTGGCACCAAACGGGACTAAAGGGGTGCATTGCTCCCCGTTGGTATCATGAACCGGGACCAATGATCTCGGTATATAAGCAACACTTATAAAAAATATCAGTTTTCATCTCGCATTTGCCACCGACGACGCCGACGACAACGACGCCGTCAGGCTGCCCCGACGCCACCTGCCGCCCACGCCGTCGCCGTCACCCACGCCCGTCATCGCCGAGGCTCGGGCCCGCCATCATCCTCGTCGCCGAAGCTCGCCCCGCCGTCTGCCCCCAACGACGTTGCCGCGCCGCCCCTGCCTCGACGCCGTCGCCGTCACTGTGTGCGCCGCCCCTGCCCTGATGTCGTCGCCGTCACCGCCCTCGCGCCGTCCCCGCCCCGCGCTACGGTCCGGCCGCCGGCCCCCTTTGTTCATATGATTTTTTTGTAATTAATATGCATTTGACATGTTCAGATGATTTTTCTGTATCATATAATGATGTTCATATGATGATGTTGATGATATGCATTGTTCATATGCTTTTTTTGTTATACACACAGAGAGAGAGATATATATATATACATACATATCTTATGCCTTTCTTACGTTCATATGATGATGTTGTCGCGCTATTCGTCACCTTGGGTGAGGAATAGTTATTCTTCAACCCTTCTCTATTTTGACATCAATGCACTGTATGTTTCGTAAATTTTGTCTTATTTCATACATAAAAAGAGAACGTAAGAAAATATGTACTCGCCGTAAAAAATATCTGATGTTACGTAAATTACGAAGTAAAACATAATGTAAAACATACATAAAATGTGATTTTTTGGTCTTATAACCTATATTTTTATTTTTTATAACAAATTTTACATATTGAATCAATATGCGCGTAACTATTTATATTCTAAACGTAATTTATTTAGGAAGCGATCGTAAAATTACCTCGGGTGAAGAATAACTTATTGTGCACCCTGGGTGATTTATATAAACAATATATATATATATATATATATATATATATATATATATATACTTTTTTAGATGTATATATATATATATATATATATATATGAAAATTTGGTCTATTTTTTTCTGTAGTATATATATGAAAACTTGGTCACTTTTTTCTGTAGTAGATGATGATGATATACGAAAACTTGGTCAATTTTTTGTACTAGATGATGATGATGATATATGAAAACTTTTGTAGATGTATATATATGATGATGATGATGTAATTTTGTCGATGATATATGATGATGTAATTTTGTCGATATACCCCCTCCCCGATAACTTCGACATGAGGGGGCAGGGGTCGATATACCCCCTCCCTGATAACTTTTTTTCTATGTATGTATGTCGTCGTTGTCGATATACCCCCTCCCCGATAACTTCGACATGAGGGGGTCGATATACCCCCTCCCCGATAACATTTTTTCTATGTATGTATGTCGGCGTTGTCGATACCCCCCGCTAAGTTCTACATGAGGGGGGTCGATATACCCCCTCCCTGATAACATTTTTTTATGTATGTATGTCGTCGTTGTCGATATACCCCCTCCCTGATAACTTCGACATGAGGAGAATAAGAAGGAGAAGAAGAGAAGAAAAAAATAAGAAGAGGAAGAAGAAGAAAAAAGAGAGGAGAAGAAGAAGGAATAAAGGAGAAGAAGAAAAAATAGAATTTTTTTATATTTTTTCTTCTTCTCCTCTATCCCTTCTTCTCCTTTTTTTCTTCTATTTTTTCTTCTTCTTCTTCTCCTCTTTTTTTGTTCTTCTTCCTCTTCTTATTTTTTATCGGGAACGAGGGTGTCGAGGATCGCCGAGCGGTCGAGGGTCGGGAATTACTGTAGAGGGTCCAGGGTCGAGGGTCGCTGAGGGGTCAAGGGTCGAGGGTCGTCGAGGGGTCGAGGGTCGTCGAGGGATCGAGGGTCGAGGATCGCCGAGGGGTCGAGTGTCGTCTAGGGGTTGAGGATCTCCGTTTAACAAGAATGCCTCCATTATGGATGTGCACACGTTGATCCATTTTTTTCTGATCTCATCTATATATATATTCTTCTATATATATGTCACGTTGTCTGTCAAAGTATTGAAGAAATCCATGGCTACATCATTTGCTGGAAGTAACAGGCGTATGATGCTACAAAGCTCTTCAAAGTTGTTCTGGAATGGAGTTCCTAATAGAATATTTCGCTTTTTCGCATGAATTTCAGCAAAGGCCTTCCAAATAGCGATATTCGGAAGGCTCTTGCTGAACTTCGTACCAAAAAGGAAATTATCCTATTTGGGACTCCATTCCAAAACTATTTTGGAGAGCTTCGTGCCGTTATGCGCATGTTACTTTCGGCAAATGATGAAGCAATAGTTTTCTTGAATCCTTTGACGCTAGACAACGTGATATATAGAAGCGTAGATGAGATCAGAAAAAATATGGACCATTTTCTGCACATCCAGAATGGTGCCATCTTTTTAAATCCCTTAAAAGTTAAGAGAATCTGAGCAGTCGAGGATGGGAACTAGGGCAGAGGGTCAAGGGTCGCCGAAGGGATGAGGGTCGACGGTTGTTGAGAGTCGAGGATCATCGAGCACTAGTGGAAAAACAGGCTTCCGTCCAGCCCCATAAGTCGCGAAGCTGTAGGAACCGCGACTAATGGGACCTTTAGTCGCGGTTCTGGAGGTGAACCGCGACCAAAGGCCTGGGCCTGTGGCGCTCGGTGGCCAGGTGGTGCACGTGAGGGGCTTTAGTCGCGGTTGGCCAGGACAACCGCGACTAAAGGTTTTCGGCACCTTTAGTCACGGTTTGCTGTGCCAACCGCAACTAAAGCCCCTCCCCTATATATACCCATCCAGCAGCCAACACTTAGCCATTTGGAGCCATTCTCTTCACAAGTGGGTGTAGGTTTGCTTTTGGTTCCTCTTATGCACATAAGGTGTTTGATGAAATGCCCCAAGAGCATGAAAGAAACATGACATGAAGTGTTGGAGCGACACTCTTCGATCGCGGTTAGCAACTTGATGAACCTTTGATGTGTCAATATGCATGTGTGTAGTTCATTGTTTAATTTATATTGTTTGTAGCTAGTTAGTTTAACAAATGCATGATGGTTAATTATATATTTTATATTATAATAATGCAGATGAATCGGCAATGGATGTACGGTAACCGACTCTCCGCGAGTTCACTACGGGTTTGAAAGATTTCCTCGTAGTGGCTAATGCGAACAAGCGGGGGGTTTTGTTATCATCCATGTGTTATCTGTAAGAATGAGAAGGGTTACTCTTCCTCAAGAGTTGTTCACATGCATCTGCTTCAGAAGGGTTTCATGCCAAGCTATAATTGTTGGACCAAGCATGGAGAAAGAGGGGTTATAATGGAAGAAGATGAAGAAGGGGATGATTTCATCGATGAAAGCTATCTTGCTCATTTTGGTGATACTTTCATGGAGGATGCTGAAGGTGAAGGGGAAGGTGAAGAAGAGGCACGTGATGATCCCATTGATGATCTTGGTCGGACCATTGCTGATGCACGGAGACGCTGCGAAACTGAAAAGGAGAGGGAGAATTTGGATCGCATGTTAGAGGATCACAGAAAGGCGCTGTACCCGGATGCGATGATGGTCTGAAAAAGCTGGGCTGCACACCGATTTGCTGAAATGGAAGGCAGAGGCAGGTGTAGCTGACTCGGCATTTGAAAACTTGCTGAAAATGTTGAAGAATATGTTTCCAAAGGATAACGAGTTGCCCGCCAAAGACGCACGAAGCAAAGAAGGTTGTCTGCCCTCTAGGTTTAGAGGTTCGAAGATACATGCATGCATCAACGATCGCATCCTCTACCATGATGAATACGAGAATTTGAATGAATGCCCGGTATGCACCGCATTGCGTTATAAGATCGTAGGCGATGACCCTGGTGACGATGTTGAGGGCCGTAAACCCGTGAAGAGGGTTCCCGCCAAGGTGATGTGGTATGCTCCTATAATACCACGGTTGAAACGTCTGCTCAGAACAAAGAGCATGCCAAGTTGTTGCGATGGCACAAAGAGGACCGTAAGTCGGACGGGAGTTGAGACACACCGCAGATGGAACGCAATGGAGAAAGATCGACAGATGGTTCAAAGATTTTGCAGGTGACGCAAGGAACATAAGATTTGCTCTAAGCACGGATGGCATGAATCCTTTTGGCGAGCAGAGCTCCAGCCATAGCACCTGCCCGTGACTCTATGCATCTACAACCTTCCTCCTTGGTTGTGCATGAAGCGGAAGTTCATTATGATGCCGGTGCTCATCCAAGGTCCGAAGCAACCCGGCAACGACATCGATGTGTACCTAAGGCCATTAGTTGATGAACTTTTTACAGCTGTGGGTGGTGTCCGTGTGGGATGAGCACAAACAAGAGGAATTTGACCTCTGACGTTGCTTTTCGTAACCATCAACGATTGGCCTGCTCTTAGTAACCTTTCGGGACTGTCAAATAAGGGATACAATGCATGCACGCACTGCTTACATGAGACTGAAAGTGTACATTTGCCAAATTGTAAGAAGAACGTGTACCTTGGGCATCGCCGATTTCTTCCGAAAATTCATCCAAGAAGAAAGAAAGGCAAGCATTACAACGGCAAGGCAGATCACCGGCGAAGCCTGCGGAACGACTTGGTGCTGAGGTATTTGATATGGTCAAGGATTTGAAAGTCATCTTTGGAAAGGGTCTGGCGGACAATCAGTTCGAAGGGAGCCGACGGGCACGCAGCCATGTGGAAGAAGAAATCTATATTCTGGGAGCTAGAATATTGGAAAGTCCTAGATGTCCGCTCTGCAATCGACGTGATGCACGTTACGAAGAATATTTGCGTGAACCTCCTAAGCTTCTTGGGCGTGTATGGGAAGACAAATGATACAAAGGAAGCACGACAGGACCAGCAACGTTTGAAAGACCCTGATGACCGGCATCCGGAATGGTTTCAAGGTCGTGCCAGCTACGCTCTGACCAAAGAAGAGAAGGTCATCTTTTTTGAATGCCTGAGCAGTATGAAGGTTCCGTCTGGATTCTCGTCCAATATAAAGGGAATAATAAACATGGCGGAGAAAAGTTCCAAAACCTGAAGTCTCACGACTGCCACGTGATTATGACGCAATTGCTTCCGATTGCTTTGAGGGGGCTCCTGCCGAAAATGTTCGAGTAGCCATTGTGAAGCTATGTGCATTCCTCAATGCAATCTCTCAGAAGGTAATCAATCCAGAAGTTCTACCACGGTTACAGAACGATGTGATCCAATGTCTTGTCAGTTTCGAGTTGGTGTTCCCGCCATCCTTCTTCAATATTATGACGCACCTCCTGGTTCACCTAGTCGAAGAGATTTTCGTTCTCGGTCCTGTATTTCTACACAATATGTTCCCCTTCGAGAGGTTCATGGGAGTATTAAAGAAATATGTTCAGAACCGTGCTAGGCCAGAAGGAAGCATCGCCAAGGGCTATGGAAATGAGGAGGTAATTGAGTTTTGTGTTGACTTTGTTCCTGACCTTAAGCCGATTGGTCTTCCTCGATCGCGGCACGAGGGGAGACTAAGTGGAAAAGGCACGATCGGAATGAAATCAACGATATGTATGGACGGCCATTCTCTGATCAAGCACACCACACTGTATCGACCAATTCCAGCTTGGTGGCTCCGTACTTTGAGAAACACAAGAATATTTTACGCTCGACAACCCGGGAAGCCTGAATCCTGGATTAGGAAGGCCCACATGGAGACTTTCGGCAGTTGGTTGAGAAAACATTTAATGAATGACAATGATGTTGTAGATCAGCTGTACATGTTGGCCAAGACACCATCTTCGACTATAACGACTTTCCAAGGGTACGAGATAAATGGGAATACATTTTACACGATCGCCCAAGATAAAAGAGCACCAACCAAAACAGTGGTGTCCGCTTTGATGCAGCAACCGAGAATGGGCAAGAGGTCACATATTATGGTTACATAGAGGAGATATGGGAACTTGACTATGGACCCTCCTTTAAGGTCCCTTTGTTCCGGTGCAAATGGTTCAAGCTAACAGGAGGTGGGGTAAAGGTGGACCAGCAATACGGAATGACAATGGTGGATTTCAACAATCTTGGTTACCTTGACGAACCATTCGTCCTAGCGAAAGATGTCGCTCAGGTTTTCTATGTGAAGGACATGAGTAGCAAACCGAGGAAACGGAAAGATAAGAAAAGCGATCAAGACATCATGCGATGATCCAAAGCGCCACATTGTTCTTTCAGGGAAAAGAAACATCGTGGGAGTGGAGGACAAGACAGACATGTCAGAAGATTATAATATGTTTGCTGAAATTCCGCCCTTTAAAGTGAACACCGACCCAAGCATTAAGTTAAATGATGAGGATGCTCCATGGATACGGCACAATCGTAAGCAAGCAGGGACACAAGGGAAGAAATGATGTGTAATAATTTATTGTACCAAACTTTGTTGAATGGATCATGTGAATTATATTACCCGTGATGTGTTTGGTGTCCATTTTCGAATGATTCGAGATACCACTGATGATACATGAAATTTGGAGTGATTTAGTCATACTCCTGCCTAGGCGTATAATATGCATACTCGTAGTCTTCATAGCCGCCGTCGTCGTTGTACTGGTAGTCAAGGGTAGTTCGAGGCGCAAAGCTCCTCCACCTGCTGGTAGGTTAGAGTGGGTGCGGTGGAAGCCATGAGAGAGTGATGAGAGATTGTAGATATGTGATAATGCCGGCCAAGCCGGGCTACATATATATGTAGTGAGAAATGGCGGGAAAAATGGGAGCGGGAAGACAGGAGGCGGGAAGAAAGTGGCGGGAAGAAAGAGGCGGGAAGACAGGGAAGAAATGGCGGAAAACCCTAAACTCAAGCGGCCTTTAGTCGCGGTTGGGCAAGCGACCATGACTAAAATAACAACAATAAGTATTTTGTTGTAAGTAGAAACAAAATAAAATAAATAAAGCAACAAAGAAAACAAAAAAGTGTTTTCAAATTTGAAAACTAATGGCACTAACAGAAAGTTTATAATTTTTCTAAAACTAAAAGCAAAAAGAATTAAAAAATAAAGCAAAAAACAACAAAAAATAAATAATAATGCAGAAAACAAAACAAAAAAACTGGAAAAAAATAGTGCCGCCTACTAAAATAGCAACAATAAGTATTTTGTTGTAAGTAGAAACAAAATAAAATAAATAAAGCAACAAAGAAAACAAAAAAGTGTTTTCAAATTTGAAAACTAATGGCACTAACAGTAAGTTTATAATTTTTCTAAAACTAAAAGCAAAAAGAATTAAAATATAAAGCAAAAAACAACAAAAAATAAAAAATAAAGAAGACAAAAAAACAATAAAAACTGGAAAAAATAGTGATGCCTAATGGACCCCCACGGCCTGAATACGACTAGAAACCCTACATGGGCCAGGATTCAGGAACGCAGGAGGCCAAGTAGGCCCACAGGCACATAGCTAGTGACAGATTAGGCCCAAAAGCCTGCAGTTGAGAGGAGCTCGAGAGGGTGGGCGCAGCAGCGCTTATAAACCACTCTCGAGCTCTCTCAACTAGCGAGGTGGGACTAAACTTTTGGGCGCGGGGCAGCACAAGGCCTTTAGTCGCGGTTGGGCAGGCGACCATGACTAAAGGTAGTCATGGTCGCCTGCCCAACCGCGACTAAAGGGGGGGGCGCGGGATCGCAAAAAAACCGCCAAAACCCCTTTAGTCGCGGTTGGGCAGGCGACCCGCGACTAAAGGGTACCTTTAGTCGCGGGCCTCGTCGCCAACCGCGACTAAAGGGGGGGGCTATAAATACAAGCCCTCGACGCCGCCCGCCGTTTCTACTTTGTTAGTCTCTCGCGCCCTCGGCGACGCCGCCACGTCGCCGTCGCCCTCGGCGCCGCCCGCCGTCGCCCTCGCCCACCGCGGTGACCTGCACAGCGCACCAGCGTTATCCATGGCGCCCGTCGCCGCTTCGTGCCACCTGCGGCTGTTGCCGCCACGCCGTCCGCTCCGCCCGCAGCCCCGTGCGCTGCTCTCGCCTTCTTCACGACGGCCAGCGCGCACCTCGCCGGGACCACGTCCGTGCCGTCCGCTACCTCGCCGCCACAGCTGCCTCCTTGTCGCCGGTGGCAGCGCCTCGAGGCCATCGCCTGGGCTCGCCCGGTGGGCGCTCGTGGCACGCCGTGAGCCCCACAAATCAGTTAATTAAATTAATTAACTTAATTAATTGTGTTTAGTAAACCTAATTAAATAACTAATATAACTAATCTGTTAATTAATCTAATTAACTTGGTTAATTAGTTAACAGACAATTTAATTAATTCTGTTAATTCTAAAAATGATATAAAACTTTAAAAATTAATATAAAATAATCCGTAACTCAGATGAAAATACTTTGTACATGAAAGTTGCTCGTAACGATGAGGCGGATCCGGATACGCAGCCCGTTAAATCGCCACACATCCCTAGCATAGCAAACACGTAACTTTCCCTCCGGTTCATCTCTGTCCGAAAACGCGAATCACCGGGGATACTTTCCGGATGTTTCTTTCGCCGCAGCGACCTATCGCCGCGTTAGGGCACACCTAGCACCGCGTATTGCAGGTTACGCTTTGTGATGCTTTGATTGCTCTGTTATTTATTGTGTTCCCCCTCCGTTACTTCTTTCCGGTAGACCCCGAGACTGCCGGCGACCCCAAGTTCGACTACGGAGCACCCGTCTCGCGCTCTACCGCGACACCCTCTCCCACCCCTTCCTCGCCCCCTCCTTTTGCCACCGCCCTTTCGCCACCGCCACCGCCACCGCCCCCCTTCTTCACTTAATTAATTTGTTTTTACTACATGTTTTCAGGACTGACATAATGGCGGACGATAGAGCTGACCCGATTATGGACAACTATGATCCGGACGGTGAAGCACATATGTTCGGCATCATAAACGGCGATATTCAATATGTGCCGACGGAGAAGAAGAAGATGATATCTCTTCTTATCTGAACCTTGACGGTGAAGATGAAGGCGCCGTCGACAAGAAGATGTCAAGAAAGCGTCGATAAACGCATTTATCTTCAAATGGAAGTAGCAACCACCTCCGCGCCGAGGTATATATATACATTGAGCCTCTAGTGATACAAACTAACTGATTTGAATAAATATGTGTGTACTAACGCTGCCGACTCTCTTTCTTATTTTAGCCCTCGGCGGATCGTCAAACAATCGAGTACGTCGTCAAAGCGTGGCGCAACCAAGACGATGAAACAAGGAGAAACATGCACCATCGAGGTTGTCGACAAGTGCAACCGGCAGGCAGCTGGAGCCCCGCAAGAACGCCACCAAGTTTGTCAGCCAATGCGGAGCCATTGTTAGAGACAACGTCTCGATCACCGTCGAGAGTGGAATGAGCCAAAGAAGGCACGAATTGATGGTTTCACTTTTGTCGATAAGAGAACAAAAAAGATTGCTTCAAGAAGCTTATGGAACATTTCGCTCTACCTCCGAATACAACAAATTCGATGAGGAGGGTAACAAGATTGAGGAAAACAAGGAGAGGAGGAGGCTAGTGAAACAGTTCGCTCTTCATAAGATGGCCGACGATTCCGGAAATTCAAGCAAAATCTAGCCCGTGACTTTGTCAAGCAGAACAAGACTCCGGATTTCAAAGGACAATATGAGAAACTGAAACATGATTGGCCAGAATTTGTGAAGCAAAAGAAATCGGAGCAGTTCATTGAAATATCGAAAAAATAAGGAAAATGCGGCTAAGAAGGAGTACAATCATGTTATGGGGCCAGGAGGGTATCGCATTTTGGTGCCTAGGTTGGAGAAGATGGAGAACGAGATGAGGGCGCGAGGAATCCGTCCAGTGCGGAGGATGGGACCCAAGGGCCAAAAGCTGGTGGTACGGGCATGGGGGAACGCTGAACCCGGAGACAGGGAGTGTGTTTACCGGGCAAATTAATTAAACCCACCCAAGCCCTTATTGACGCAATGAAGGATGCTCAACAGGGAAGATCAAGTTCAACAGAGAGAACGACGCTACCGACAAAAGCCCTCGGGAATCCTGAACACGGAGGACGTGGTACGAGGCATGGGGCACATTCCGTGGAAAATAGGGTTCCCCAGATTTACGACCCGTCAGTTACGTGAAGCCGTAAGAGAAAGATGGATCGGGAATCAGATGTTGTGGCGCGGTTGGCATCGGAAATGGATGTGATGAAGAAAACCATGAGTGTACTAGTAGCGAAAGAGATGCAGCTCGGGTGCAGCATGAAGATCATCCAGCGGATCTCGGAAGCCGATGGCGGAGAAGCAGCGTGGCTTCCACGGAGGTTCCACCGGCTGGTGCAGATGCACCGACGATCGAAATTACTGCACCGGAGCCTCCGGTGGTCGAAATTACTGCACCGGAGCCTCACGGTGGTCGAAATTACTGCACCGGAGCCTCCTCGCTACCCGTGGGCGATATAAAGGAGATGAAAGAATGTCATCTGTATTATCCTATCGGGAACATGTCCATGAAGGTAGCCATCGGCAGTGCTTTACCATGTTTACCGGAGCACTCCACCACAACAACCCCATTCAAGATGGCTATGCTCGTGTCACGGTGGAGGACATAGTCCAAGGGTTTGAGGACACAGAGATTGACATTGCTACACCAAGGGGAGAAAAGACTTGGAGATGTCAAGCGCCATTTCATTCTATGGCAAAAGAAGTTTATCAAGTTTCCAGCGAGGCGCCAAGGACAACAAGTCCACCCCTCACGGTGGTGGTGGTGGCGGTGGCGGTGGTGGTGGTGGTGGTGGTGGTGGTGGCGGTTCACCTACACCTCCGTCACGTCGGCCACGCCGCCCCCGATCCACAACGTCCGGCGGGTGATCAGCCGCCGCCCCGATCCTCGTCCGGCGGGTGATCGACGCCGCCCCCAATCCACCTCCGACAAAGAAGCGAAGCAGTCCTGGATTATTAACCCGGACCCTTATGTACCTAAGACCACAAAGGTACCGGAGCCATCACCAAGCCTCTCCCACAAGGCCTTGGGAACGTAGTGCCGAGGAAGTCGGCCACGCGGCTGCTCATTATGAGAAATGGAAGGCGGACTGCAAGAAGAAAAGAGAGCCCGAGCCCAAGCCGGTATATTCGATGAGCAAAAGAAGTGGGCTAAGTCATTTTTGAGCACACCGTCCCAAGTCATGAAGAATCTGCTCGACGACTATGCACGTGAACTTCGCAGGCAGGCACTCATGTTCAAGGAGAACAAAGAGCGGAGAAGGCCGAAGTAAAAAAGCGGGAAACAAGTTGCCCAGCTCGGGAACAAAGTAAACAATCGATTGCCCGCTTATAGTGGAAGCCCGGATGCCCCGAGATCATACAAGCTGCGACAGACATGGATTGATCAGAACGAAAAGTGCCGAGAACAAGCGGCCAACTTAGGTATTACTCTTCGTGAACTGTTAGGCCTTGATGAGGCGCCAGTGAAGGAGGTAGTAATTACATATGTCAAGAATGGGCCTCTCGTCGAGCCTCAAGAGGAAAATGATCTACCCGACCAAATGAAAGGTCTGCTGAATTGGTACAAGGGTTACATAAAAATAAAAACGCCAAAGAATATATTTATGCGGAAGTTAGACATGAGCATCACTTCAAACATTACTATGTACAAATTGCACCGAGTGAATTGTTCCAGCTTTTCAATCTGCGAGCTCGACAAATCTATCATCGGTTGCTACGTTACGTAAGTGATTTATTAATTTCTACCCCATCTCGTTCATATTGCCTGCACTATATATATGTCCTAACTATATTGTTGTGTCCGCTATTATACATGCAGAATGAAGATTAAGGAATGCAGAGTAAGGAACATCCATGATGTTGGGTTCATTGACCCACACATCGTTAATGGACATGTGTTGGAGCGTCACCCGCCGACGTGGAGGCAGACCTGTGGCAGTTTCTTACAAAGCAGGAACTCAAAAGTGATATTCTATTTCCTTACCATTTTGGGTGAGTGTTTCTGTCTTGAGCACATTAATTCTCTTTTGTTTACTCCATGCATGGTATGTGGCGGCTAATCGATGAGTTATGCATGACGTCGTGCATGTATCGTGTCCGCAGGTTCCACCGGATTCTGCTAGTAATTAAAGTTAACACCTCGTAATGTCTCGCCCACGACTCTCTGAATATGGATCCAAAGCTTTGGGCCGACATGAGAAGAATGCTGCAGAAGTAATTATTTTCATTCATTTGCGCTCTATATCGATCGGCCTATTTCGTTCATTTCCTAATATCAAGTAACTAATAACTCTCTTGTTCACTTAATTTTCTTTGCCTCGTAGGGTTTGGAGACGATTCAGAGATACAAAGGTCGGTGAATTCAAAAAGAGCTAGAATTCAAAATGTTAAAGCCTAAGAATGCTGGGGATATTCAGCCACCGGAGACCAATCTATGTGGATACTATGTTCAGGAGAGGATCCGAGATACACCTCTGGCCGGGTTCCGAGTGATACCAATGCTCGGAGGAATAACCTCCGGATGATGCTTAGTCTAGAAGCTCGCTTCCGACCACTTCAAGAGGAACTAGCTGGATGGTTCAGCAGGGAAGTCCTCCATCCTAAAGGAGAACACTATTACGAGGACGTAGAACTTTATATGGATTAAATCATGTATGGAAACTTGTTCAAAATTGTATATGGTCATCCGATGATATTGAATATATATTGTATATTCCTCTTGAATTCTTTTTGGTTCTAATTTCAAATTTATTTGAGATTGTACATTCATATGCATGTATGTAGTACCGTAGAATATATGAAACTCTTTCAAAATTAAAATAAAGCACAAAAGAAATAAAACAATACAAATTAAACAGAAAACAGGTTTAGGGGTGGCTAAAACCCTAAACCTGTGGCGGCCTTTAGTCGCTGTTGGTTAAGAACCGCGACTAAAGGTCCTCCGCTTGACGGTCACTTTGGCGCCCACGTGGACGGGCCTTTAGTCGCGGTTCTTAAGCAGCCGCGACTAAAGGTGGGGGGCTTTAGTCGCGCTTATTTGGTCGCGGTTGCGCAACCGCGACTAATGGCAGTTGCGAACCGCGACCAAAGGCCTTTTTTCCACCAGTGGAGGGGTCGAGAGGGGGACGTCGATCAATCCCCTCTCGTTGGACCAACTCTCGAAGACACCCAAACCATAGAAGAAAAAAAACGTTGTCGATCTCGTACCCCCTCCTGCCCCTATCCGACAAACTCTCTCGAGATTTATCAAGAATGCCCCATCGACGCCGAGCTTTGCTCCTCATCAGCCGTCATCAGAAAGGACTGCATCATCTCAAGCTCGTGAGCAATGAAGGCGCGGTCGTCCTCGACGCCGAGCTGCAAGGCGACCTCCTCCTTGGCCTTGGACCTTCCATAGCCCAGCGCTCCCATGAGCACGGACTTGCCCACGCTGACCACCGTCGCCTTCATGCCTCTCGCCCCTAGCTGCTGCGGGAGTTGCAGGTGCCAATGCTAGCTATATCTGGTTGCTGGAGCAAAATGTGGAGGGCGTAAGCTGCCGGCCGGAGGTGGTGCTGATGGCGAGGCTGGATCTGGTGGGTGGAGCAAAATGGGGAGGGGATGAGCTGCGGGGAAGAGGTGGGTGTGCTATGAAGCAGCAGCCGATGGAGAG